>CAWUFW010002667.1:0-1200000 GCA_963921515.1 Calotriton arnoldi
GGTTACGTATTGCTGCGCAGACGGACTGGGCCCCCACCCGCAAGTCCCCCGGAGTGCTAAGAGCAAGACCCCGCCACCGCCCTGCAGCTCAGGCACAAGGTCTCCGTCCTCCATCCCTCAGGCCCCCACTGCACAGGTGCCCCCACCACACCCTGCCCCAGGTTCCCCCACCCACAGATATACCATCCCCAAGATGCTCCGGCCTTCTCCCCCTGCCACTTGCTCTCCCAGCACCACACCCCCGCTGCGCTTGTCTGTGCCACTGATGTGGTGAGGGTGTCCTCCCCCTCTGTCCAACCCACCTTGCCTGTTCCCCATTCTCCTCCCCTGGAGGTAGGCACTGCAGTGGAGTCCACTACCGCCCTGTCTGACTTGGGCACTGCAGTGGCGGACCTGTCCACCCCATCTGCAGGGTCCACTGCAGTTGTGCCGGCACCCACGACATCTGAGTCATGCCCCCCAGTTGTGCCGGCACACACCATGTCAGACACCTCCACTGCAGTTGTCAGTGGCTCTCCAGCACCCACCACCCCTTCCCTGACTCCCCCTGGTGAGCCCTGATCCTGTCCCTGCGGTGCCTGGCCTGCCCCCGGTTGCCCCTCCTAGTGGATTGTCCCTGGTATTGTGCAGGCATGCGTAGGGTGACATCTGCCAGTGTCACCCTGTTTGAACTTTGACAATGGACTGGCCATTGGCCTTTGCTCTAATTTCTTCTGGACGTCGTTATCAAACAACACATATGCTGAATAAAGCAACTTTCTTTTCTCTAGTGCTCATGCTTCAGATGTACATGTTGTTGGTGCAGCTAACCATGCCCTTGCTGCAGTGATGGTGATATCTGGTCTCATGATTATGAAGTGTTACTGTGCAGGAACCCATGTGGTCCAGGGGGAATGTGTCCTATCATGTGGTGTATCCATGTCATCAATAGCAGCATCTGAGGGTGTCATGTGTTCAGTATTTTGCAATGGGTTTCCTACTTACATTGGCAATTTCATATCTGTGGCTTCCACCCCTGCACATCTGTTGTGCCTGCCATCGTTGCATTTGTCTACTTCCCTGACCGTGTTGCCATCTCCAGTGGACATGCAGGTTTGGGCATCAATGGGGAGGGACTCATCCGTGTAGTCAGTGCAACATTGCTATACAAGTGTGTTGGATCTGTGCTGATGATTCCGTTGGCACATCCATGACCAGGCTGATGTGATGGGAGCCCTCATTTGGTGCTAATTGTTGATTGTGTGACCAAGTGCTCAGCTGACATGATGGGGCCCTACTGAGGCAACATATGGCACAGCTTTCCTCACACAGGAGTGGAGTCCCCTCATGGCAGTGTGTACACGTGTGACATTGCCTGCGCCCAAGGTGTGTGTTGTATGTGCATGTCTGTGTGTTCACTTTCATTCATCTGCGCATGCTGTGATCCCTAGTGTTGTACCTGTTTGTGATGCTTGCTGACTTGAGCTATGTTCCCCCAAAGTCTTCTCCCTGTGTTCTCTGTGATGTGGGTGCATGGCACATTACTGGTCATCAGGGTGTCACCCATAGGTGTGTTTGCTGTCAGGGCAGAGTTTGTGTGCTGACGCAGATGGGTCACAGTCAGGTTTCCCTTTGGCACTTGTTGTTTGCCCCTGTCATGTGATTTCCAGTTTGTGTTATCTTTCAGTGATTGTGACACGTTGTGTGTGTGACTGCTGGCACTCCTTAGGGTCCGGGCTGCAATGTTGGTTGTTGTCTATGTGTGTTCTTTGTGGGTGACCTTGGCTTCTTCATTGGTGTGTGACTGTGGCTGGGATCCCATTGGTCGGTGTGGTATTGCCGTCATGTCCATGTACAGCGTAGTGTGCAGTGTGTCAGACATTCAGGAGTCTTGTTGAGTGTCCATGTGTGATGTGTTTCTACACCTTGGTTCCCACCCACCACCCTGGAATAGTCATGGGTGCATGTGCAATGTCACCAGTGCATGTGTACTTCACTGCTGCACATTGTTGGAGGTCGAGGGTGTGGTCTTGAGTGTGTGCAGATGAGAGTTGTTGCCCGGCTAGTCCCCTGCCTCCATGTTGGCCTTGGCTTACTGGCCATGCTGATTGATTTGTGCTTGTGTAGGTGTGATGGTAGTTAGTTGCTCAGGACACCTGACTGTGGTTCACAGTGTGAACGACATTTAGCTTTGTCATCACAGTGGTATTTTTATTCAGCCCAGGGTCACCACATTGTGGGGGCCCTGGGGGTGGTGCTGTGGTGTGTCTGTGACTTGCTGTGTCAGTTGTTGTTCCTACGTGCCTGTGTGACATGTGTGTTTTGTGCTCCCTCTCACCTGTCAATGCCTGCTTGCCCACATAGGGGATTTGGATCCATGAGTTACCTTAGTGTGGCAGTGTATGCACATCTGTATGATTGGTATTCAGCTCTCCTCATGTGTTGTGTTGTTGCCTGGGGACACTGGCACCCCCACCCCTCACCTGCTGTGTATGATGACAGTGTTGGTCTGCCTGTTTGTGTTTGTGCATCTGCACCACTGCATTGGCATATCTTGGGTGTGCCATTGGCTGTATGTTGTTTGGTGTGTTTCCCCTGCTGTCCCTGGGACTCCTAGGTCATCGGTCAGCACAGTGATCATGGTTTGTGTGTCCCATTGCTGCCATGGTATGGTATCTGTTCACCTCACATCTGCTGTCTCCACAGGGTATCTGCATTTGTGTGCCCATTGGTGCAAATATGTGGTTCTGCATTCTGATGGTCACTTCTGTCATTGTGTCATTGATGACTGTTGACGGTCTCAGCCCCCATGGGTGTTGTTTGTCTGCACATGGCCAAAGGAATGTTTCATTTGCACTGCAGTATTTGGCTCCCCCAATTTATGTTGCAATGGGACACATACACTACTTTGCCACAGATGAGTTTCTGGTTCTGTGACCAGGAATGATCCATGCAGTTTGGCAGTTGCAGCTCTTTCTTTGTCAACAATTACCTTTTGGTCACTGTGATGATGAGGGTGTAGACCCCATTGCCACAATGTTCAAAATGTGCTTCAGCTATGGACCCCACACTTACCTTTTGGTCACTGTGATGATGGGGGTTTAGACCCCATTGCCACAATGGTCAAAATGTGCTTCAGCTATGGACCCCACACTTACCTTTTGGTCACTGTGATGATGGGGGTTTAGACCCCATTGCCACAATGGTCAAAATGTGCTTCAGCTATGGACCCCACACTTACCTTTTGGTCACTGTGATGATGGGGGTTTGGACCCCATTGCCACAATGGTCAAAATGTGCTTCAGCTATGGACCCCACACTTGCCTTTTGGTCACTGTGATGATGGGGGTTTAGACCCCATTGCCACAATGGTCAAAATGTGCTTCAGCTATGGACCCCACACTTGCCTTTTGGTCACTGTGATGATGGGGGTTTAGACCCCATTGCCACAATGGTCAAAATGTGCTTCAGCTATGGACCCCACACTTGCCTTTTGGTCACTGTGATGATGGGGGTTTAGGCCCCATTGCCACAATGGTCAAAATGTGCTTCAGCTATGGACCCCACACTTGCCTTTTGGTCACTGTGATGATGGGGGTTTAGACCCCATTGCCACAATGGTCAAAATGTGCTTCAGCTATGGACCCCACACTTGCCTTTTGGTCACTGTGATGATGGGGGTTTAGACCCCATTGCCACAATGGTCAAAATGTGCTTCAGCTATGGACCCCACACTTGCCTTTTGGTCACTGTGATGATGGGGGTTTAGGCCCCATTGCCACAATGGTCAAAATGTGCTTCAGCTATGGACCCCACACTTGCCTTTTGGTCACTGTGATGATGGGGGTTTAGACCCCATTGCCACAATGGTCAAAATGTGCTTCAGCTATGGACCCCACACTTGCCTTTTGGTCACTGTGATGATGGGGGTTTAGGCCCCATTGCCACAATGGTCATGGGCTGCTTGCATTGTGGGTGCCACACACATATATGTGTGGCACATGTGCTAGGGGGTCACATTGTATGTTCAATGTCATGTTCGGTGTTGTAGGCATTTGACACAGCCTGCTCACACGCTTGTCATGGTGGTGGGGGGATGTCTTAATCTTGCATTCCCTAGGTTGTGGTGTGCTTGTTGTGTCATGCATTGTCCATCCTATGAGTGGGGGTGGTAGTAGTGGTAGGCATCCAGCCCCCTGGCTAAGGGTGGTAGTAGTGGTGGGCATCCTGCCCCCCTGGGTGAGGGTGGTAGTAGTGGTGGGCATCCTGCCCCCCTGGGTGAGGGTGGTAGTAGTGGTGGGCATCCTGCCCCCTGGCTAAGGGTGGTAGTAGTGGTAGGCATCCAGCCCCCCTGGCTAAGGGTGGTAGCAGTGGTGGGCATCCTGCCCCCCTGGGTGAGGGTGGTAGTAGTGGTGGGCATCCTGCCCCCTGGCTAAGGGTGGTAGTAGTGGTGGGCATCCTGCCCCCCTGGGTGAGGGTGGTAGTAGTGGTAGGCATCCTGCCCCCCTGGGTGAGGGTGGTAGTAGTGGTGGGCATCCTGCCCCCTGGCTAAGGGTGGTAGTAGTGGTGGGCATCCTGCCCCCCTGGGTGAGGGTGGTGGTAGTGGTAGGCATCCTGCCCCCCTGGGTGAGGGTGGTAGTAGTGGTGGGCATCCTGCCCCCTGGCTAAGGGTGGTAGTAGTGGTAGGCATCCAGCCCCCTGGCTAAGGGTGGTAGTAGTGGTGGGCATCCTGCCCCCTGGGTGAGGGTGGTAGTAGTGGTGGGCATCCTGCCCCCTGGCTAAGGGTGGTAGTAGTGGTGGGCATCCTGCCCCCCTGGGTGAGGGTGGTAGTAGTGGTGGGCATCCTGCCCCCCTGGGTGAGGGTGGTAGTAGTGGTGGGCATCCTGCCCCCTGGCTAAGGGTGGTAGTAGTGGTAGGCATCCAGCCCCCTGGCTAAGGGTGGTAGTAGTGGTGGGCATCCTGCCCCCCTGGGTGAGGGTGGTAGTAGTGGTGGGCATCCTGCCCCCTGGCTAAGGGTGGTAGTAGTGGTAGGCATCCTGCCCCCTGGCTAAGGGTGGTAGTAGTGGTAGGCATCCAGCCCCCTGGCTAAGGGTGGTAGTAGTGGTGGGCATCCTGCCCCCCTGGGTGAGGGTGGTAGTAGTGGTGGGCATCCTGCCCCCCTGGGTGAGGGTGGTAGTAGTGGTGGGCATCCTGCCCCCTGGCTAAGGGTGGTAGTAGTGGTGGGCATCCTGCCCCCCTGGGTGAGGGTGGTAGTAGTGGTAGGCATCCTGCCCCCCTGGGTGAGGGTGGTAGTAGTGGTGGGCATCCTGCCCCCTGGCTAAGGGTGGTAGTAGTGGTGGGCATCCTGCCCCCCTGGGTGAGGGTGGTGGTAGTGGTAGGCATCCTGCCCCCCTGGGTGAGGGTGGTAGTAGTGGTGGGCATCCTGCCCCCTGGCTAAGGGTGGTAGTAGTGGTAGGCATCCAGCCCCCTGGCTAAGGGTGGTAGTAGTGGTGGGCATCCTGCCCCCCTGGGTGAGGGTGGTAGTAGTGGTGGGCATCCTGCCCCCCTGGCTAAGGGTGGTAGTAGTGGTGGGCATCCTGCCCCCCTGGGTGAGGGTGGTAGTAGTGGTGGGCATCCTGCCCCCCTGGGTGAGGGTGGTAGTAGTGGTGGGCATCCTGCCCCCTGGCTAAGGGTGGTAGTAGTGGTAGGCATCCAGCCCCCTGGCTAAGGGTGGTAGTAGTGGTGGGCATCCTGCCCCCTGGGTGAGGGTGGTAGTAGTGGTGGGCATCCTGCCCCCTGGCTAAGGGTGGTAGTAGTGGTGGGCATCCTGCCCCCTGGGTGAGGGTGGTAGTAGTGGTGGGCATCCTGCCCCCCTGGGTGAGGGTGGTAGTAGTGGTGGGCATCCTGCCCCCTGGCTAAGGGTGGTAGTAGTGGTAGGCATCCAGCCCCCTGGCTAAGGGTGGTAGTAGTGGTGGGCATCCTGCCCCCCTGGGTGAGGGTGGTAGTAGTGGTGGGCATCCTGCCCCCTGGCTAAGGGTGGTAGTAGTGGTGGGCATCCTGCCCCCCTGGGTGAGGGTGGTAGTAGTGGTGGGCATCCTGCCCCCTGGCTAAGGGTGGTAGTAGTGGTAGGCATCCAGCCCCCTGGCTAAGGGTGGTAGTAGTGGTGGGCATCCTGCCCCCCTGGGTGAGGGTGGTAGTAGTGGTGGGCATCCTGCCCCCTGGCTAAGGGTGGTAGTAGTGGTAGGCATCCTGCCCCCTGGCTAAGGGTGGTAGTAGTGGTAGGCATCCAGCCCCCCTGGCTAAGGGTGGTAGTAGTGGTGGGCATCCTGCCCCCCTGGTTGAGGGTGGTAGTAGTGGTGGGCATCCTGCCCCCTGGCTAAGGGTGGTAGTAGTGGTAGGCATCCTGCCCCCTGGCTAAGGGTGGTAGTAGTGGTAGGCATCCAGCCCCCTGGGTTGGGGTGGTGGCGCGCATTCAGGCCCCTGTGTGCATATGTGGCATTGGTGATGGGCATCCCGCCCCTATGGTGCTGCTGTTGCAAGTATATTCAGATTCCCAGTGTATGTGTGTGATGTGTCGTGTACGTGTTGTATGTGTTTTGTGGTTGGTGTCTGACTTACCTTCTGCGCCGTACGCGTATGTGCCTGTTCCGGTAGTAGATGTAGAATATTGGTATGATCGGGACGAAGGGATTCATGGTTGGTTCGTGTCGTTCGTCCTTCTCGTTGCTTCGCGTCGTCCTCGTCGCTTGGCTTCGTCCTCGTCGCTTCGCTTCGTCCTCGTCGCCTCGCGTCGTCCTCGTCTGTGCTGTGTTCGTCTCGTAGCCGTGGATCGTGTTGTGGCGCAATTCGGAGCTTATGTGCGCCTCTCCCGGATGCTTTGACGTGCCGTGCGTAGCGACGGGTTCGGCGCGTACGGAAAGCGCATCGTACTTGTCCGGCCGGACGGGGCTGCATTTTCCCTTCCGTGCGACTCGATTCGGCGTTTCCGGATTCGCCTCGGTCGGAGAACAGGACCTGGTTTGGGTGAGTACGGCTCGGCCGGAATTTTTGCTGTTGTGCGCATCGTACTTGCTCGTTCGGTGTGCTGTACGGATCGGTCGGGAAACTGGCTTTCGCATGGCTTTTTCCCGACCGAATAGTATTGGGTGCGCCTCCGACCGAGATCGGAATCGGCCCCATAGAGTGGGAACACAAGGTCAACCCCTGTACTAGCCCTACATGACGCCTTCTATTGAAATAAAAAACACTATTCAATAAATAACTTTTTCCTGAGTCTGAGTGCTCCAGCTAGGAAGCTTGCCACCCCAAAACAAATTGTGGGGGGAGGACAGCATTTGTGAGTACATCAAAGCTGGACTTACTTGTGCGAAATGACTATTTCGCACCAGTGCAAGAATGTATGTAGACCTTAAGACCAGATAAAAATCATAAAAAAACAAGTGTAAAATGTCTTGGTCCGAAAAATTGTCACAGGAACCTGGTTTTAAACCTGGTGTATGGAAAACACTGGGGAAAGCAAAGGACAAGTGATTTAAGTTAAACCTGAACCGTATTAATAAAAAGTGGTGATGGGCATTGGTAATAAGTGACAAATAGGGTTCCCTCGGGGACATGTTTGCAGCAGAGTATATTATCTAACTGTGGGTTTGAGTAACTCTATGGCTTCTCTTTTGCTTTGCCACCTGGTTAGGAACAAGTTTTAAAATCCTGCAACTTCCCTATCCACAGCTGTCTGGGGTTAGTAAACAGGTCTATACAACCCACGCTCATCAACATCTGCTTGACATACCTGAGCCAAGGTATGTCAAGAATTTCGGTGAGTGAACTACAGTCCTCAATCACGCTTTAATTAAAGATCTGGGTTGGACTAGATTTTTACCCACCGCAAGATGGGTGCCAGGACGATGGTGTCAGTGATGTAACCTAGGCCCACTTCCTCATGTACTGAAAAGGATGGGGTACTAGCAGGGACGGCAAGGAGACTGTGCAGGAATTTATTAATCACATGAAGCTCCCACAAACATCACACCCAGAAGTTGCCTTTGGGAGGCCCTTCTCACGATACATCTTAACCATGGTTATTACCGGTTTGGCCCGAGCCTCTTGGCAAAATCTGAGGTCTCTCCTAATGCTCTCAATAAAATGTTCTTTTTCAGGGATTATTGTGCTAACCATGTCCCTCTGTCATCGAAGAGTACTCCGAGAAATTGGAAAGTTGATACTTTGGTAAGATCGATCCCTTTCCCAAAAAACTTGGTCCTAGCAGCCTTCCGACAACCAATTGTCATTGTGTGTGATTTGGTGTAGTTGGTGGATAGGTCTAAAGAAACCATCAAATCTATAAAGGCACTCGAGGTGTTGTAAGCCCACAGCGGTCCGTGGAATCAGGACCGCATCATCTGCATATAGTAGGGCGGGAATAAGTTTGGGGCCCACTCTGGAGATGTTCTTACAGGCAGCTGTCAGGACTTCACCCTGTTTGTTGATATATAAGGTAAATATCAGGGGTGCCAAAATGCACCCCTACCTTACCACCCCTCTTGATCCCCCATGAGGCTGACAGACTACCGTTCTCGTCGTACCTTACTGAGGCCGATAGGTTAGAGTGTGAGCTATGCAAGAAGGCCACTATGTCAGGTTCAAATCCCAGGTCCATAAGGATGGACCAGAGTTTGGATCTGTTTACTCAGTCGAAAGCCGAGGTGAGATCCATAAAAGCCAAGTGCAGGCATCTCCCCTTGGCTACAGTATATTTGCCCATAATCAACTGCAGGTTAACACACTGGTCCAGTGTCCCTCTACCCTGTCTAAAGCCATATTTCAACTCGGATATTAGGTTGCCGTTGTCCAGGCATGGTGTTAAGCGCCCCAGAACAACCTTCTCCATGATTTTTTTGACAGAATCTAAAAGAGAGATGGGACAATAACAGAGTGGGTTGTCCCTTGCCCCTTTTTTAAAGATTGGTAGTATGATGGCTTTGGACTATGTGGGAGGGGGGCCACAGATACAAGCTGCATTAAAAACATGAGTCAGCACCTTGGCCCAAGTCTGGGGGTCTGCTTTATAAAGATCTAGAGGAACCCCAACAGGGCCTTGCGCTTCTCCCACTGGTGTGGCCAGGATAGCATTACATACTTCATCTACATTAAAAATCAACAGTGCAATGTCATCATCCTGCACCCACGTTGTATCTGATTCCTCCCTATTGTGCCCACTATACATCCCCTTCAAGTAGGAAACCCATATGTCGGGGGGGCTATGTTGCAGTCAACCCTGGAGTGTTCTGTGAAGAAAGGTCTATTCACAATCTCCCAAACCTTAGAACTGTTAGTTAGCACACACATCTACATTGGCTTCTCCCATGCCTGCTCCTTAATTTCTTTTTTCCTCTGTAGTAATGTTGATTTATATGCTTTCCTATATTCCCTAATCCTTGCTTAGTCCCTGGGACGGTGCTTCAGTGCTTCCATTAGATTTCTATGGGTTCTGGAGCAGCTACCATCGAACCACTTTGCTTCCTTAATATTCCCTGGTTTGCCATGGGACAGGAGGTTGGCGCCTTTCTGCTCACAGAGTCTACTAAAGGCATCAAGGACCTACTGATCCTGCAAGCCACTTTCTAAATAGAGTGCTATATCTCCCGCGTTTGTTGTATAGAGGTTTTCTAGAAATACCCCTGGTTATACCCTGTCCCACTTCAGCCTCCGAGCTTTAACCTTGGTGCCAAATTTTTTATTAGATGGAACTTTTTTCCCCATGGCATATTGATTAAAGTCCCAGGCTAAGACCAATGTTATAGGGTTATGGTCGCTGAAGTTATTCCAGGATACACTGAGTGATTTTATTGCAGAGGCCAGAGGGGCGGATAAGATGATAAAGTCAATTATAGAAGAACAACCCCTTCCAATAAAAGAAGGGGTGGCTTCACCCTCCCCAGTGTTTTTCAGACAGGACAGGTTTTTGGCCTCCAATAACTCCTCCAATAGGTTACCTTGCTCGAGTGTTCAAAGTGCGTTCAGGCAGGGATTGTGTCAAAAGGGCCTTTTGAAAGGACACAACCTTGCTGACACAAATGTATGTTAAAGTCGCCCAGTATCATTACCTAGTATTAGGCAACATTACCTTCCCCGTAAGCTTGCAGGAAATGCTTCAATGCGTGAATGTGTTCTGTTTCTGTTTGCCTGCAGAAGGAATTATAAAAGTTCACCACCAACAGGGGAGGTTTTTTGTTGACAGCTCGGATATTTGGTGATGTGTGTTCCACCAAAGAGGTGGTACAGGGGATCTTAAGGGACACTAAGATAAGAAGACCACCCTTGACTCGCCCTGCAGGCGAAGGAAACACTGCTTTGAAAAACGCTGAGAACCCATCTATAAAGAGAGAATTTTCCATGTCCCAGGTTTCCTGCATAGCTATAATGTGGTGGCCCCAAAAACATTCCAGCGACCTTCAGTCGTCCATTCCAGCGACCTTCAGTCGTCCATTCCACCCACCTTCTGTTGTCCATTTTTTTACTTTAACCTAGCACTGTTCCAAGTCATAACTTTAAATATGGGGGCGTGTGAACTCAGGCTTTTAGATATAGTGACCCCCACCAGCCAAAGAAGTCTGATACCTAGGGTTAATGTGATCGATTTGTGGTGGCAACATTCAGTCGTTC
Source organism: Calotriton arnoldi (assembly GCA_963921515.1). Classification (NCBI taxonomy): domain Eukaryota; kingdom Metazoa; phylum Chordata; class Amphibia; order Caudata; family Salamandridae; genus Calotriton; species Calotriton arnoldi. The sequence goes on from CAWUFW010002667.1 coordinate 10,621, forward strand.
TCGTCCAACCTACCCAGTGGTGCAAACCTATTGTAAAGTAGTAAATCCATTAAAATGTGGGGAGACAGAAGGTGCCAATTCACTAGAGTATTATCGCACCAATGCTTTACTTATGCATGAGGTCCACTGTGGTCTTCCTCGCTCTCTGCTTAATGTGTGGTACCCCCAATAGGATACTAACCAGGGAGGCTGATTCAAGTGGTAAATATAATATGGTCATGTTCCCCAACTGTGCTATTGGAGACCTGTTCGAGGAAGATGCACTTGATACGATACCCCTCAGCAGCTCGAACGCTCAGGGTGCCCTGTTGCCTGGTAGTACATATAGCCTGAGTAGTGTGGAATGGGCCAGTCTGACAAAGCGCTCTCCGGGGACCCCTCATGTCCTTTTGGCCCCCTAGCGTGGTCTGCCTCATACCCTCTATTGCGTCCTCCATGTTGCTATTAGCAGCTCCTGTGGGACCCCCCTGGCCTATGGTGGATAGGTCCACTTCCTTGATGCTAGTGGGAGCCAGTTTTGTGATGTAAATGTTGACCTAACTTTGCCTCAATCTCCTCTAAGCGTGTCATAATGGGTGCCAGTAAACCATTTAACATTGCATTAAACCTTGGGATCAATTTGTCAATGACCTGGGCCATGAAGCAGTCAACGTCCGCATCCGGAGAGGGATACTCCCCTTTCCATGTTAGTGGTCCACCCTCCCCTTTCTTTTAACCAGTGGTTCTTCAAGCGGGATGTTGTCAATAACAAGAGAGTCCTCCACGTCCGCTATGTGGCTGGCAATGGATTTCCTGATGGTGTGGTGACAGTCGCCTCTGTGTCTGTTTGGGGCAGCAAACCTGATTCGTCTCTAATGGTCTCCAGGGAAAGTTGCCTTTTGGTCAGTCAGGGCGATTCCCTTGGAGATAACACTTGCTGCCCTCATCCAGAACGTATCTATAGTTGATGGTATCTCCCCCCTCAGTATCTGCCCTTGTCTTCCTTTCCCCATATTTGTTTATTTAGCGGAGATGCTGAACAAATAACTTTTACCTTGCAGATGAAGGGGGGGTGGCCCAGCATAGCCTCTGTCGGGCTATGACTGGCTAAGACAGGCCCGGTCTTGACCCAGTCTTGGCCCGGGCATGTCCCACACTCGTCCCACGCTGTGGGAGCCCCAGCAGTAATTTAAAGGCACCTCCGGGGGCAAAACAAGCAGCATTGGTGGTGTCTTGCCTCACCGCTTACCGGGACTTGTGGTCATGGTCCCCTCTCACCAGCAGCAGTCTCTCTCCCTTGCTGCTGGAGTCCCAGCGGTAATTTAAAGGCACCACTGGGTGCAAAACAAGCGCATCTTGCTGCAAGGCCTACCTGGGCTTGTGGTCCTGGCACCCTCTCACCAGCAGCAGTTTCTCTCCCACGCTGCGGGAGCCCCAGTGGTAATTGATAGGCACCTCCGGGCGCGGAACAAGCAGCGTTGGCGGCGTCTTGCAGCAAGGCCTTCCGGGGCTTGTGGCCCTGGCCACCTCTCACCAGCACCAGCAGCGGTCTCTCTCCCGTGCTGCGGGAGCCCCATCAGTAATTTAAAGGTGCCTCCGGGCGCAAAACAAGCAAAGTTGGTGACGTCTTGGCATGAGGTCTACCGGGGCTTGTGGTCCTGGCCCCCTCACAGCAGCACCAGCAGCAGTCTCTCTCCCATAACAACATTAAAAACAACTAAAGTCTAGAATGAGGTGAAGCCTACTTTTGGACCTTAAAGTGTAATTTCTTTCATGATAGAAACTGCGCTAAACTGAGATAATTGCTTACATGTGTTAATAAAAAGTCTACGTCTTTTTTCATATTGTGATAGGTGGATTTCCACAACAAAAATTGCCTGATCTATGTTCCCATCAATATTAAATAAAATTCATATCCATCCCTTCACCAATCTTTTCCACCTTCCTTTTATCTTTTCACCAAATAATCCTTTCACCCTTCTCTCCATCCGTCCTTTCACTCACCTTTCTGTTTTTCTTTTCACCCCCCCTTCCTTCCAATTTGCCTTTCACGTTTCCTTCCTTGCTTTAATAGTTCTTTCTTTGCAACTTTAATTACTTTCATTGTTTCTTCTTTCATCCCTTTTTGATGTCCAGTTTCAAACTACCCCAGTTCTTTCGTTTTAAACATTCTTTTTCTTACATGCCATTCTCTCTCCCACCTCCACTATTTGCTGCTCTCTGTCTCCCCTTTATCTGTTTGCATCATTTACTCCTTTATTGAACTTAGCTCACATAGCAACACTTGACCCTCACCTGTTAGCCCTGCCCTGTTCTTCCTTAGAGTGCCTATGAACTTTTTTCTGCGGTCCTGCAGACTGAAACTGTCCAATGTAAAATTAATATATTTTTAGTTGTTAACTCCCACTTAAGCTGCTAGAGTGGGGTGTTCAAGACACCGCTGTGCTAAAATGTGTTGGGGTTTCATTACTTAATTAGTTTTATTTTAGGCTTGGGTGAATTGTTAATTATGCTGGCAAAACCACAAAACTTCAGAATTTCGCAGTATGGTAATTTCTCAAAATTTCGAATTACTAAATACTCTTTAACATTTTTAAGCAAGCGCACACCTCATGTAAAAAAACAGTGAGAGACTGCTTTGCCCGGGTCAGTCTCCTGCAGGTATTTCACAAGAACTTATTATGCAAGTTGAGCGCTCACTTAAAAAAACAGTCTCACAAAATACCAGCAAACCACATTGTGTTCAAAAGTGTAATCTTGTTACATTTTAATGGAATTTCACAACATTAAAAAATATATATTACATTTTTTTTGTACCCCCTACTATGTTTATGGCCTATGATGAGCTATCCATATTTTGGGAAATTTTGCATGATGGTTGATGACATTAAAGTATTTACCAGCTCATTGAAACAAGGATGAATCCCATTCAACGTAAAGGGGCTGATTACGATGTCGGTCGGAAAGGCTCCGAACGGGATTCAGATTTTTCTAACCCATGTCGGAACCTATGTTTCCGACCAACTCAGAAACATTTCCGCCCGACTGATTAAGATGGTCTTTCCACCTTGGTTCTGACTGGCATTCGGATACTCCGAGTCAGTTGGAGCCGAATCGTACAGGTCTATGGACCGCGTTTCCGACCGACTTATTACGATGTCGGATTCAGACAGCCTTTCCGAGTCGGTCTGTCCGACACGAAACAACTGTTTGAAACTGACTTTGGGAGCCCTTAGCCGGCCCCCTTCACCATGAGGCCTCTGGTTAGGGCCCATGGGGGTACCCATGGGACCCCCTCTTTACAATCATGCACAGTGTGGCAGGCACCATGGGGTGCCCGCCACAGGATGCAAGGTTTTCCGCAACCACCCCTTTTTTCAATGAGAGCCTGTGTTGTCGGTCGGAACCCAGGCTCCCATTGAAGTCAATGGGAGTCCGACTGAACGGTGTTCGGAATCATCGTAATTGGTCGTTCGGACTTCCTGAACCCAAGTCGGTCGGAAACGATTTCGACAAGGAGTCGGTCGGAATGCTTTCCAACCAACATCTTAATTAGGCCCAACTGTCAGGACTTTACAAAACATATTTGCGTGCTGGCAGCACACTGCTACCCATCAAATTATAATGGCTGGCCTATTGATTGAACAGGGGTAACTTGGTCATGAACTTGTTGATTCTGAAAAATAATATGGCTATGCTCACGCGGAATGACGTGTAAAGTAGATTTTAAGCATTTTGTGTACAGTGGATTACACATTGCATGCTGAACCCAAAGAACATCATTTTTAAATGTCTATCACTTTCCATACTGATTCAATAGGAAACAAGTCAGAAGTATTGTTTATCTCCTGCTCTCTTAGCCAACTGCATGGAGCATTTTTTAGTTATATAGTACCTGCATGCTCAGAATTTTGTGGTTCGCCTGTTGCAGGTATTACCTTTCATATTGGTTTTGAGTGGTGTAGGGCGTGTCCCATCGATGACCACTTACTACAAATATATATATATATTTTGATTATTTGTTATTAAGTCAGACATGGCCATAGCAAATACAGCCCATACAGAGATTTAAATGAATAGCATGGGGAGTAACCCCTACTAAAAACACATAATTGCTGAACATGTCGTACAGGGATGGCACACCAAAAGCATAATAATAATACAATATGAGACTTGCATATAACAGAAACTACAACAAAACATAGCTGGGTTATACAATATAAACCCATCTGACCCACACTTTATCGACTATAAGGTCCTAAAGATTAATTTAAGCATTAAACTGTGGACCCCAGTTAGATCCTGCCCAGATTCTATCCAATCATTTAATAGAGCTGACACCCCTGGCTTTGTCCAGTGCCAATTCAGACTTGTATATTTGGATATAATGGGGAAACCCATGCCTTGGCAAAACCACTTATGACAAAATTTAATAGTAAACTAATATGTGTTTGGAATTGAAGAGGTAACTTAGTGTTGCTGAGATAATTATTCCATCTCTTTGATTCATCTAGATCAAATAGCTACTAAACCTTCTACAACATTTTAAGATCTCGTAAAACTATCACTTTGCTTTGAAATGTTTTGACTCCTGCAATTTGGTTGATTATTTCATTAATTGCTTATAGAAGTTCGCGAAAATACATTAGAGTACACGGCGTGGAGTGCATCCACCTGTGGCAGCCACCAGTCTTACATCAAACACACAGATTCTGTGCTACAGGCATACTGTACATGTAGCATGTGAAAATAATACATGCATAAAGATGCAACCTTTGCTACACATGCACAATATGGTTTAATCCAGGGGCAGTTGTTTTACCTACACTGAGTGGATTGATTGTCCACTCTCTAACTATAACCACCTATAGCCTCCCTTCCGTAAATTGCTGAGTCTGGCAGACAGCAGCAGCTTTACAATAGGTGAAAGACGAGGGGATATAAACAACACGGAGCAAAGACAATAAACTAACCATTGCCTGCTGCTACTGCCATAACTAACCTGTTTGCTTTATTGGACACTTGTGCCACAAGTTCTCTCTTAGGCCTGGGCTATTATGTGCCTCCACGGATATTCCAGACACTGACAGCTATAACTCTCTGAATGCTGAATTCCCAATGCTGGACCTGAATGAGGTCTAGGGATACCCCTGTTTCATCAGTCAAATGCCATGTATTTTTCTCCTGTTTAGTTCTGAGGGAGCAGGCTTTTATATATCTCAGTCTGAGGATGTAATCATTAAATATCCCCCGCCACGGGTCATATGGACCTTTGTTCGTCGATGAAGAGAAATTAATTATTAAAGACTTTACATTTCAATCAATAAAGAGAGTTAGTGTGAGTTAAAAGGGTTTTCTTTTCAAATCTTTTAGTTTTCCATCTATTTATTCATTAGGCATTCATCTTGAGATTTCAGCATTAAAAGTTAATATGATCCAACAATCGATTTTTGATTGTAAAATAGAACAAAATCTTTGTTAACATCACAGTCAAAATAGTATTAATACAACAAGCATGTTCCATAAAGGAAACTCCCCATTCTAAATAAATTTGGTATTGTCTTGCCTCACAAGAGGGAAAAAAGGGGTTAGTTGAGAAACCCATTGGAGTTCTGATAAGAGAGATCAATGCTCAAGAATAAAGCCTTTGCAAATCAGACTGGAAATTATTTAGTCATAAATCAGCAGACTTATAGAGTTAGACTAAATAGCCTCTCATGTAGTGAAGTCTAGAAGATCCGATTCAAGTCTCTGGCCAGAATGTCGGGGAAAGAATCTGTCCTAGTCTAGGAATATGCACTAATATAACACACAAATTCTATGTTCCAGCATTATTTTCTTTCCTTTTCTTCATCCACCAATATAATATCAGCAATCCCTGGCAATAAGCAAACTCCCCCCTTTCTCTTCAGACCATAATAGTCTTTCAGACATTTGTCTTTGGAAAGTTACAACGTTGGGGTCCAAAAACTTCTTCCCATGAATCATTCTTCCTGTCTTTTAGTCTCCTCCCGGTGAGAACCTTACTATCAGTTGTGTAATACAAAACAAATGTATAATCAGTAGCTAACAATAGGCTCTGAGGTTGCAACATCTGCAGCAAAGAGAAGAAAAACATCTTGCACAAACAACTATTCAATGTTAAAAACAAGCCTTTCCGTGTCAATCCATTATTTTTCCATCTAACTTGGCTTCAACAGTTAGGCTAACTTAATTCAGCACTTTAAGTACTTGCAGGCCTATAACATTTAAGTATGGTTATCTACTAGGAATTTTGCATTTAGCATAACTTTTATTGAAATGTAAGCTTATGCACATTATTAGTAAAGTGTTTTAACAGCTGATAAAATTCGCTGCAGCAGTTCCAACAGCTTTTACCTGCTGAAATTTATCGAGTGCTATACACTTAATTGCACTAATTAATAATTAGATGCAATAAAGTCTGCACAACTTGGACTTTTGGCCCTTGCATAATAAGGGTTTTGCATAGGGGTCGAAACTTAACATGCCAGATGTAATCAGGCCCATACTGAAAGCATTTAGTGAAAAAACATTGGCAAAGTCAATAGGTCTGGTGTTGGCTGCTAGCCTTTTGGCTTTGTCAATGCTTGTTTTGTTTTGTCATGGTTTTTGCAAAACTTTATTGTTAGGGAAGCTGCCAGGTCCGCATCAATCTAAGAAAAATGCCTAAAAACTGAAATAGCTTTTGCTCTCGAGAAACACATATTGGCATAGAAGTCTATGACACTGAATGGAACTACTTTGCATGCATGCCAGCATCTTGAAATTTGAAACAGAGAGATTTTGGAAAAAATCTGGGGACTGTATTTTCCACATAGGCTTTTATTGAAGCTAAAGCAATTTCAGGCAGACAGTGACTGCTAAAATAAAGACTTTTTGGCTTAAAACAATCTGGAGTCTCCCATCTGAGTCAGGTCTGTTGCTATGACTGTGTGTGTGGACCTAAAAAAAAAAAGGATGGTCACTACCATAAATTTCGAAAACCATCCGTAGCAATGGGCAGTAGAAGGACCTTTTAGGAACACATCAGCTAGCTTGAGACAACTGTCATTGTAAACATATTTGTTCCCTCTACAATGTTGGTACTTTGCAAAATAAGAAATCACACACTCACTGGCTGTAAAATACCCTGCCTCGCAAGAGAGCCTAGTGGGGGCTGGGTGTTCAAAGAGATGTACTCATCAGGACACTAGACAGCCACTCTTTGCAGAGAAACAATGGGTGACATTTCTGAATTATGTTCTGACTCGAAGAACCACGAAATGTAATTTTTTTTTTCAGCTCTCATTATTTAATTCGTATTTGCATGTGGGACGATTTGGAATCTAGATGGATCGTTCTTTGTTCTTTAGTGTAAGTCATAGGTTCCACATAAAACTTACATTTTTGAAGATGGACGTTCACCACTTGGTTCTATGCATAAAGTGTGTGAACAGTAACGCCATCGCTGTTGCTCCCGATATCTTTTCTTTTTCTTTTAACATATTGAGTCTGAGAACTAATCACAGTTCTAATGCGTTTAAAGTATAATATATATTTCAGATACGCTTTTATTTTTAACCTTTTAGCTCAACCTCAACGTCTGCCTAAGCCCAACGCTTCAGTTCCGGAACAAAGCCCGGAAGAAACTGCTAGGATACAAAATGGCCACGCAGGTTTGAGTAACGGAAATAGCATTCATAACGGGGTCAAGCATGGAACCACAGATCACAGAAAGCTTTCTGCTCCTGTTTCTCAGAAAATGCACCGGAAGCTTCAGTCGAGTTTGTCCGTAAGCAGCGACGGCAGCAAAAAGAGCAGAGAAAGCTCGACTTATTCCGAGGCGGGCGCTTCTCCTGAAGGTGAGTTGAAAGTTTCGGTGTTGTTGAGTGAGGAATTGGTTAATGAAAAATAGTTCACATGAACTGCCACCTTTTGAACACAGGTGTGACTGTTTAAACACAATTCTGCATAATTAATTAGGCCAGACTTTTATGTACAAGTGAATCTCGCAGTATTGCATTATCTTTGTGTTTCATAATTGACATTATATACCTCAGTGGCGAACTGGAAGCAATCCAGGCATTTGCAGAGATATGGAGCATCGCCTTGCAACCACTCCGGTGTCGGAAAGCAGCGAAGGACAAGTGACTGCCTTTGAACATTTAAAACCATTGGCAGTCAGGAAGTGATTTGTATACACCTTGGTCAGGCCTCATATGATAATAGTAATCATTCTGGAACCAGGTGCACGGTTTCAATTATCTGTGGCAGCAGAACAAGCGATCTCGCAAAGTGTGCTCCCTCCCAGGGGCGTAGCTTTTGGGGGGGGGGGATGGCAAGGTGTCTGTCGGAGTTCTCCAGGAATGTTGACATACACACAGATAAAAACGCGCACACACTTTCCATATCTCTGTTGAAAGCCCTAAGGAATGTAAGATATTTTACAAAATATTCTGTTTTCCTTCACTTAGTACTCTTATCAATCCACACTCCTCCCTTTCCACCGCCCCTTAGGCCCCACTCGTGCACCCTGCTTGTCGCATATAGTATTACATGACTTTACAACCATGCACATGATAATAAACTAGACAGCTGTATATTAATTTCACTTTTGCTCAGGACTACAAATGTTTTACCCATTGCCCGAGTCACACTTTCGCTTTTGGGTTAAACTACTTTTTAAGTTGGAAAACAGAATTGTTTTCTTCACTCCCAATTAGACATTTTGCACTTTGCATTATAATATAGAATATAGGGCTACATGTACGAAGCATTTTTGAGGTCGCAAACGGCCCGATTGACGTAATCGGGTTATTTGCAACCGCAAAAATGCTTTTTGGGATGTACAAACCCTAAATTGTGATTCTGTAACTTGTTACTGAATTGCAATTTGGGTTTTGTGATTGGGTATTAGGAAGTGGCCTGTTGAGGGCGTCCCTTCCTAATACCGAATTGAAATGGTATCTACAAAATGTTTTGCAACTGAAATGCTGTTGCAAAACATTTGCAATTTACTGCCAATTGAAAGTTGGTGGTAACCCATGGGACCCTTTCCCCTTTGAGAATAGTTGAATTTATATTTTTAAGAGCAGACAGTGGTCCCACGGATCAGGCACTCATCATGGGTAGGTTTTTGTGGTGCTCTCCGTTGTTGAAGAGTGCATATTTTTGCAGTGTTTATTGCAGTGGCTAACAGACATCTCGTGTGATTTGTTAAGGTCAGGAAGTCAGCTGCATTGTGCAGCAGAACTAACTTGCACACTAAGGCGATTGGCATATGAAGTGCCCCTATCAGTGTGTCCTGTATGGAGGACCAGTATTCCCTCAGGTCTGTGCAGTGGTACAGTATATGTGGTACATCACATCTCTACTGGATGCACTTCTAGCACGCAGTCTGGGGTTGTAGATCTGCTATCTAACTTCTAAAGTCATTTTTCACTAATTCAAGTCCTAGCTCTCCAAAAGGATAACATTTGGATTACCTTATTACATCCTATACGTGTACTTCACAGTCTGGAAGAAATAAACTTTTCAAGCTTGGTGACTCTGGAATCACAATTTAAAATCACAACTAATGGTGAAGTTGGATTTTAAATTGCAATACTGAAATTGCCACATTTAGGAAGTTGGCATTTTGTTACTTTAGCAATTTGGTGCCTGCTGCCTGTCTCTGATCACATGGTCTGGGGTGGGTGACAGTTGGGCTTTGTGTTTGCCCCCTAGACAGCAACACAGAACGGGAGCTTAGGTGTGACTTGATGGGCCATCCTGGCAGACGGATTCCGGAGAGGTTGATTGATGGCTGTTTGAGAAGTGAAACACAAATAACTTGTATGCGCCTGCCGTTATTGGAAACTACTATACGGCTACGTAGCCTCGAGTAATTCCATACTGCCACTGGAAGCAGGTTTCACAGTACGGCCGCAGTTGATAGCAGAAAAATAAAATTATGTTCATGTCTCCGCCGGCAATGGAAAATACAGAATGACATAGCAGCACCTATTAAACAGCGCATCAACTTAACGCTACTACTTAAAGCAGATGTAACAGCATTTACGGCTGCACTAGTGCGCACAAAGCAATAAAACCTGCCATTCTTAAAAACTTCTAGCTTTGTCCACATTAACAGAAGCTACAAGCCTTCTGGTCAGCTATGGGAGTAAACCGGGCTACCCACAACTTTGAAGAGATTCCCAGACTTATAAACAGAATCCAGTCACAGCCCTGAACAGAATCCCTTGAAATAAATTGAGGTTCGAAACGCGTTGGCATATATCACCATCAGGGGAAGAGTTTTTATAAAAATATGTATAGCGACTGAGGGAAATAATGTGCTCAAAATGTATATCCTCTGTTGCTCGAAATGCTTTAACCCCGTTGGTTGGTAACCAGAGTCTGTTTCACTTAAACTGTTATTGATGGTAATGTGGGTTACCGGATTGTTGTTCTTTTTGGACTGGTAACAGTTTCAATTGATTGTAATTTGTCTTGATGTTTTCATTTTTTCAGTTTTGTCTTGATGTTATGTAATTGTGAAGTGTAGTCCATATCTGTCTTGTGAATTTATAAAAACGAATAATAATGAAAACAAGAATTTGCAATGCAATAGGTCTCGCATTTACGCGAGTTTAAGCTATTGGCATTGTAAATGACAATGCCTTTTATTTAAGTTTTAAAAACAAAAATAAAAGGCATTGTTATTTGTAATGTGAATAGCTTAAACACGCGTAAATGCGAGACCTATTGCATTGCAAATGCTTGTTCAGCTTGGTTCCAGAAAGGGCCAATATAAAATATGAATGCAGATAGTTGTACTGGCGAGCACTAAGGCGTAACAGACAATGATTTACACAGAAATAAATGGTATTTGTAGCATTGCGCTACGGCATAAATGAGGCCAGACTGACCATTCAAACATTTAAAAACAGGCTGCAAAGTATTAATTTGCAGTTAACACAAGCGGGGCACATCAGTTAAGAAGTAACCAATAAAAAGCATCACTAATAGATCTGTAGGAATATATATATATGCTACCTGCTGGCAGCGTCATAGTGTTTTTTGTTTTTTTTACTTTCAGCGATACTGAGGAGCATTTGTGCTGTTGTAAAACATGTCTGAAAAACTGACAAAGCCAATGCATTGAGTAAGTGAGAGCTACTGGCTTTGGCAATGCTTTTAAAAATATTTTTTTTAATTAATATTGCATTTTGTTGCATTTCCACTCTGTATCCCAAACTGAAGAGGAGAAGCACATTAACTCACGAGGCTTGTGCACTCTAAAATCAGCTTGCTGCTGCTCTTGTTTGTTCATTGCGATAGAGGGGGCTAAGAAACTCATGTCAGGGAGGGGCAGGGACTGGGAAAGAGCTCTCTCTAATGAGCCAGCCTTGAGGTGCACAAAGACAATAGTGGGGGAGGATCTCGAAGACAGACGAAGGGCAGGGGAAACACGGACTGGATGGGATACAAAAGTATTTGCACAACACCAGTGTACGTCTTGCACAGTGGCGAAATACAGGCCCCCGCAGCCCCCTCAGTGTCTTGGGGGGGCAGTACTCTGGCCTGAGAGCGCCTGAATCCGGAGGGTGGGGGAAAGGGGGGGCTCCATGTACTCTGCAGGGGGGTGGGCCCTCAAGTTTTGTTACGCCAATGGTCTTCCATTAGTGCATCCTGCAGAAAGCCTATCTGCAGTGACCCCTCTTGCTCACTGTACCCACTTACCCAGACTGGAATCGTGGTACGTTCAAACTCCCTTTCAGCAGTAACCCTCTGCACGAGCTCGCTAGAAAGGACTAATACATAACGTAGTGGACCAGACTTCACATTAACGAAGCAATGTATTGCTTGTGTAAACTTTAGTTTCAGTTTGACGCACACATTATATATCGAAACAATAATCTTTGCTGCCTGAAACATGGCAATTATCTTACAGTAAAAAAAAAAACTAGTTTAATATTTTTCGCAAATAAATTGATCAAAACAAGTCAAGCAGCAGCTCATAAAACGAGTGTGAGGACATAAAAAAAAGACACGTACCTCCACCGTACTGCCACGGACCTTGTCTAACGGCTTTGGGAATGCCCTTCAGTATTTATACCGCTGCAGGCAGTCGCCTTTAAAACAGTTTCACTTTCATTCTTACTGGGCTAAGTGAGCACGTGATTTACAGGAAATACAGCACTGGAGAACATTCCAAATATCCACACAAGATACTTTTCTGTTCCTGACTTGCTGAAGATAAAGGTAGCATGTACCCAGGCCCCAATGACTGAATCCTCGTCATGCTATTTTATTCGTTTGTAATAAAAACAAGTAATACCAGTCGCACACGTTGCCCACCTGCGCCCGGCCCCAGGATGCATAACTCGGCATGCCACGAGCCGGGGGGAGATCCGGCCTCACTGACCAAAGTTATCCTCCGTTTTCAGGGTTCGAGCCTCGGCCTGGGCTTGTATCACTTAATCAGAAGCTGTCGCCATTGCGCGAATGAAGAAAAAAGTGCTTACCGACTAGTTAAAGGAGACCGTGTAACGCCGCAAGCAGTGGAGACGGCTACACATTATACAAAAGCACATTCAGACGATATTAAAAAAAGCTTACCTCTCCTTCTCCCTAGCTTCAGTGCGTGGTTATCGGGCCGGGCCATTAAAAAAAACACATAGCAATAAACTCATGGCAGCCATTATGAGTATTGAAGCTACCGCAATGTTAAACGCCCATTACACGAATGGTAAAAAAAAAGTGCTTACCCAGTAATTAAAAGACACAGTGTAACGCCGCGAGTAAAAGATCCAGTCCGGGTGGGCGGGGCCAAAAGGAGACAGGGCGGTAACAAGGAGGGACTAAAAGGCCTCACTTACAATCGAAAGCCAGCGTTTAGCATGAACGATGACGCAAGCCAATGAAAAGAAGGGGCGGAGCCTACACTCCACTTCTGAAATCTAATCAATTACAAGAAGCCTTGCAGAGCGAGCAGCGCATGCGCGCTGCAACGCTAGGCGAGACCTAAAAAACGAATAATTAAATGATGTAGACCTTCTTACTCGTGATTTTGGTCTTAGTCTGCTTGAATAGCTGGCAGCCTATTAAATGGTCTGCTAGATATTTCGTTTATTAACATTTAGGAAGTTGGCATTTTGTTACTTTTGCCATTTGGTGCCTACTGCCTGTCTCTGATCACATGGTCTGGGTTGGGAGACAGTTGGGCTTTGTGTTTGCTCCCTAGACAGCAACTCAGAACAGGAGCTTAGGTGTGACTTGATGGGCCATCCTGGCAGGACGGGAGTGAGAAGCTGGACCCAGCCTCACTTGCATCCTATCCCCGCACAAAGGGCTGCATGCCCCCTATAGTGAGTTTGGAGCCAGGGTAGGAAGGGAGGACCTCGGTGCACTTCAATGTCCTTTCTTTGAAGTCTCCCCCATTTCAGAGGCTTAACTGGGTATAAGTACTGGACCTCTGATACACCCACTTCGATACACTTCTGGACCTGTGACTACTCTGCCAGAAAGTAGGACTGACACTCTATTGGACTGCTACTTTTCTGGATCCCTGCCTTACTGTGCTGCCTTGCTGCCTGCTGTTCCACTGCCTGGTTGAGAATGACTGGACCTGCATCATTTGAACCCAGAGTGACTCCAAGGGCTAGCTGGCTGGCCTCCTGATCTGAAGTCTCAGACATGTTAACTTTTAACCACCCTGCATCTGCAGCTGGTCTCTGCCATCTGTGAGTCTGCCCTGCCAGGTGGTGCCACCCAAGTCCTGGACTCTTGCAAGTGGGCCTAAAGTGTTTGCTCCTCTGCCGAACTGACGCATTGCCACTGCTGCGTGGATCAGAACTGGTGCATTGCTGCTTCTATGTGGATCAGCAGTGACACATCGCCACTGCTGCGTGGATCGAAGTCGACACATCACTTTCGGAACTGCCACTGCACGGTGCTCTACATGGCGCAAGTTCTTCACACATCCCCATTGACGGTTGTCTCGATGACAACTCTGCATCACAGCTTCCCCGCTCATCGGTGCAAACTCATCGCCTCGACTGCACAACATATCTTCAACACCGGTCTTCGCATCGCAAGCCCCGTCGACAGGATCCTCAACATCAATGCATTAGGATCTTGTACCGCAGCCTTGCCGCATCTCAGAACTGAGGTATCACCTCAGCTGCACGACGCATCCCCGACCCAAACCCAAGCAATGCTCTGCGACCTCGGATTAAAGTACTTTTGTTCAGCAGGTCTAGTTGGGTCACTGTATCCGGCTTGCACTCCATCGTGGTCAGACTGAACTTTTGATTTTGTCCTGGGCCGGCGCAACCAAATATCCCATTTTGGCCCTTTACGCTTCTTAGCGCTATTTTTACTTAAAAGATTTAAAAATCAATATCTCAAGTTCTACTTATTGGATGTTTGTCATTTTGGTCTTGTTTTATTTTTTAAAGGCAGAACTATTTTTCTAACATTGGTGTGGCATCTTTTTGTGTGGTGTTTTCACTGTTTTACTGTTTGAAGTATAGCACAGTTACTTAACACATTGCCTCTAAGTGAAGCCTAACTGATCTGTGCCAAGCTACTAGTTGGTTAGCAAAGGTTAATTTAGTGTTTGCCTGACACTTATCCTGACTAGGATTGTGATTGCTGTTTAACTAAGGTTAACACCCCAGTCAACCAACAACCCAATTTCTAACAGTAATATTGTGAGCATTCACAAATATTTTGCATGGCCATTCCATACTGCCATAGGGAAAAGGAGAATATTTACTAATATTTAGGTGGATTGAAAACAATGTGAAATTATTGGGCTTCAACATGACAAGAAATGAGGGAGCAGCTAATTGAAGGTCATTTGCCAGGACTCTTCCACAGATTAGATAATGATATACTATGCGAGCCATCTTAAATGGGTAATTGAGCTATTTGAATCCTTAATATTGTACCTGTGCGGACATGAAGGGTCTTGTTGTAAAAAAAGGAAACCAGTCCCAAGGCGCACTGTCAAAGGTGCTGCCAAATGACTCCTGCAAGTTAGAAGTTTTGTTTTCTGTATATCTCTCTGGAGCAGTTTTTATCAGGACTGTACTTTATTTTGCGTTTGTTTGTAGCTTTGCCTTGACAAAGGGTCTTAGTGACCCGAGATGCATTGGAACTCATAATTTAGAATGTTCAGTTGTATTGGAATGTTCTATTAGTTGCCATTAAATGAACTTGAAATCTTATACATACATGAATGGAGAATATTAAAGATTTTTTAGAAAGGATCATAAAAATATTAAGGACATTTTAGCTTGTCTTTTTATAATTTGTACTTGTGGTTTGGCAATATCTTTGGCAGTGTGCCTTGCATTGGTTCCAGATAACTGAAATTAGCTGTCCAGTGGGATTTTTGTCTTTGCTGGACAGAAAACACACCAATACAGCGTGTCTGAAATACATTTTTTTAATATATTTTCATATAAACTCGAGTGCAATTTAAGGATTTCTCATTCTTTGATATGAAAAAAGGACCACAAAACCAGAAATTTGGATCTTAAATTATGTGCCTAAATTCAATGCAGGTAGGTGAAGATACCAACAAAGCAATTTGTTCAGAAGACAATTTGACTCATGAATGTATCAATCATTTGAGATGTCCAAGCATGACATCACAACTTAATTGAACAAAGCAAACACGAGGAGATGATGGACGGAGCGCTGAAACTTTTCAGACACTCACCCCCAGTCACAGATCTGGGTTGAATCCATCATCATTCTTTAGCTCATTTCGCCACCTCAGTTCAGACCCAGCTATATGCAAATCAGTCTTGACCCTGTGCCTCATGGGAACAGTCCAGCCCGAACTGCCAAGCCAGGTCTTCCCTGAACCAGAAAGAAGCTTCCTGGGTAATACCCTTCATCAGCCAGGCTAGCTTGAATCCAGTGGCAAAGTGAGCAAGGGACCCACGTCTGGGCCTACCCTGTCAACTTAAGGCGAACAAAGCAAACACAAGGAGATGATGGACAGGGCGCTGAAACTTTTCAGACACTCATCCCCAGTCACAGATCTGGGTTGAATCCATCATCGTTCTTTAGCTCACTTCGCCACCTCAGTTCAGATCAAGCTATATGCAAATCAGTCTTGACCCTGTGCCTCATGGGAACAGTCCAGCCCGAGCTGCCAAGCCAGGTCTTCCCTGGACCGGAAACAAGCATCCTGGGACCGGTTTCGGGCTAACAGCCCTCATCAGCCAGGCTAGCTTGAATCTAGTGGCAAAGTGAGCAAGGGACCCACGTCTGGGCATACCCTGCTAACTTAGGGCAAACCAAGCAAACACAAGGAGATGATGGACTGAGCACTGAAACTCCTTGTGTTTGCTTTGTTGGTAGGGTACCAGTCCCAGGATGCTTGTTTCCTGTCCAGGGAAGACATGGCTTGGCAGTTCGGGCTGGACTGTTCCCATGAGGCACAGGGTCAAGACTGATTTGCATATAGCTGTGTCTGAACTGGGGTGGCGAAGTGAGCTAAAGAACGATGATGGATTCAACCCAGATCTGTGACAGGGGGTGAGTGCCTGAAAAGTTTCAGCACTCCGTCCATCACAGCCAAAAACGAACCTGGGGCACCCACACTAGGAGAGCGTCTCGCTATCGCAGTTTGGGTGGGGATGATCCCAATGCCACCCCGCTGGGGGATCAGTGAGTCACGGTCCATGAAGACGGCACCCTACAGCCTCAGCACAGTGGAAACACAGGATGGTGCAGGATGTCGACATGCTACCAGCGGCTGATGGACCTGGAACAGGGACCTCGAGCCTCACGCATGACATTGTGCCGGATACTCTGGTTGCCCATGAGATGGGGAGTGGTGTTGTCTGAGTGGAAAAGTGGACACTGCTTATCCTCCTGTGGTGTGCTTGTGCGCTAGGTGAGCGGCTGGGGGATGGGACCGGTGGCTGAGAAGCTATGGTGTGGAGAGTGGTTGCCTAGTGTGCTTCTGGGTTGCTTGGCATTGATATACTGTCCGCAGGGGCCAGATAAACTCAATTTGGAACACTTAGAAACACAACTAACATCCAGTACAAATCTGGAAACAATAAATTCTGTTAAAAAACTATATGAGTGGCTACAGGAAACTTTTGACATCCTGATACCACTCAAAACCACACAACAGAGCAAAAGAAAAAAAGCGCCTTGGAGAAACATAGAGATAAAAGACATAAAACAACGAATTAGAAAGCTGCAACGTATCTGGCTCAAAACAAACGCCAAACAAGACAAACTTCACCTACAGAAAATTAACAGATTATACAAGTCCGCTATCAAAAAAGCTAAGAAAAGGTACTATTCAGACAGAATTCAAAATGCTAAATGTGCAAATAAAGAATTCTATAAAATACTCAATGAATTTCGCAAACCAAATTGCCTAAAAGGAACTCATCCTGTTACTCAAGATTTCACAGACAAACT
This sequence comes from Calotriton arnoldi, assembly GCA_963921515.1. NCBI lineage: Eukaryota > Metazoa > Chordata > Amphibia > Caudata > Salamandridae > Calotriton > Calotriton arnoldi. The sequence continues at coordinate 28,045 of CAWUFW010002667.1, forward strand.
GGCAAATCATTACACGGACAAAGCAGACACGTTGGACTCATACTTAAAACAGAAACAAAGCACCAGCACTAACCCTTGTACAAAACAACAATCCAAGAATACTCTAACCCAGCCTCTCCGTTCCTTCCAACACATCTCACACGATGAATTTATGGACCTGGTCAAAGCAAGCAGGCCTACCGGCAGCCCTTCTGACCCGTGTCCACCACAAACTTTCAAGACAATTCTTTTAACAACCTCTGCTGCCACTCCAGTAAGAAGAATCATCAACGATTCCTTAACTACCGGAATATTTCCAGAAGAACTCAAAAAGTCACACATACGCCCTTTACTGAAGAAAACAAACTTGGACCTTTCCTGGGCAAACTGATAGAAAGAGCAGCGTTCGCCCAGATGTCACAATTCATTGAAGAGAATGACATACTTTCAGGCTTCCAAACAGGATTCCGACCTGAAGAATACAGTAGACCGCAACGGGGTTGCTGCGCTACTCCTCTTGGACCTCTCGGCTGCATTTGACACGGTTGACCATGACACTCTGAAACAAAGACTCTATGAAGCCGGCATAGAGGGGACTGCTCTAGACTGGATCGCGTCCTACCTTCGAAACAGAACTAATGTCATCCATACCCCACCTTTCTCGTCCAAACCATACTCCACAAAAGCAGGGGTCCCTCAAGGCTCTATCATCTCGCCCATGCTTCTCAACATCTACATGAAGTAATTACCAGTACTGATCAATCAATTTCACCTCACGTGCTATAACTATGCAGATGACACGCAAATACTCCTTCAACTGGAATGCCCCAAAGACATTGGAAAATCCCCAATTTTCAGTTGTCTCAGAGCCGTGGATCAGTGGATGACTTGGAGCCATCTCAAATTGAATGCTTCCTAAACGGAAATACTCACGTGTGGCGATTGGAAACATTATGACCCGCTTGCCGCCTGTCCTGATGAACTGGGATCACCGCCTAAAGTATCGAAGGAAGTAAGAAACCTCGGAATGACCATGGACTCCAAGCTATCGATGAATGCCCAAGTGGACAAACCAGCAAGATCAAGCTTTATCACTATAAAAATGCTGCTACGAATTTTCCCTCATTTGGGATTTCTACACAAGGTCCAAGCTACCATCTCCCTTGTTCTGTCCAAACTCGATTACGCCAATAGCCTCTACCACGGATCAGCTTTAACGACCATGAAAAGACTACAACGGATTCAGAAATCGGCTGCCAGACTACTCTTGCATATCAAACCGCGAGACCACATCTCACCTGCCTTGAAAGCCCTGCATTGGTTACCGGTTGCCAGAAGATCCACGTTCAAGCTGCTTTGTATCACCCACAAAGCAATACATGGAATGAGACCGCTCTTCATCAGGAATAAAATCACCAAACACATTCAACAAAGGAACCTCCGCTGTAAAGGGGCACCTCGCCTCAAAATCCCAAGATACAAGAAAAAAACCCTGGGTGGCGCATCCTTCTCAGTTCAAGCAGCCAAACTATGGAATTCTTTACCCCCCAACATAAGATCCATGGACACCACCTTAACTTCAGAAAACTACTCAAGAATTGGCTCTTCCCCACATAAGCACTATACGCAAACAGAAATTTACAGCGTATCCCTCTGTATATAAGCATTTATTTCACTATAGATATGTACCTATCTTTGTGTATTGCTTTGTATAAACATGTAAAATAATTATGTTGTTTAAAAAATAATAAAGTACAATAACACTTGAAAACCGGAGTTTATCTGGTGCATCTTTGGTCTACATGTACTTGCTTCCATTGTGCATCTATGTACCTTCCATGTACTTGGATCTGTGTGTTTGTTACTTTTCTCCTGAAAAAGCATATCCAATGCACTACCCTATTTCTCATCCTGTACATCTATTAATATTATTTATGCATCGATATACTTTCAATGTACTTATGGATCTATATATTTATCACTTTCTTCTAATTTAGCATATCCAATGCACTACCCTATTTCTCAGCCTTTACTTCTCTCAATATATCTTCTAGCCCAACTTTCTGATTCATCTCAAACTTCTTTCTACTACTCTTTCCAATGCACTACCCTATTTCTCACCCTATAAATCTATCAATATATCCTCTACATCCACTCTCTCATTTATCCCAAACCCCATACCACTACTATGATCCCCAAAATAACCCTTTCTAGTCTCTCCCCTGCTCTACCCCTCCTTGCATCATCTGACACCTCTTTTACTATACCGATCCCCCAAAACAAACCTTTCTAAACTCTTCCCTCTGACTCTTCCCCTCCACAACCCCTTTTTACTCATCCAAAAGCCTCCTCCTACTGCTATGACCTCAAAAAAAAAAAAATCGAAATCCTTCACTCTTCTATACCTCCACTATCCTTTTCAATCAAAATAACAGACTAACATGTTCACTTCTGAAATTTCACATTCCACTATACTAATTCACCACTAATCCTTTATGGGTTCCAGAGTAGCGTGCTAATTGCCAATAAAGTGCTTCAACACCCCATCAGGGTTACAAGCGCTTTATAAATGCAAACCTTTTTCCCTTTTCTACCCCTCCCCAACCCTTCTCAATCCAAATAACTGACTAACTTGTCCACCACTCAAATTACTTTCTTATTTCACTATACTAATTCAACACTAATCCGTATGGGTTCCAGAGTAGCGTGCTACTCGCCAGAAAAGCACTTCAACACCCATCAGGGGTAACAGGTGCTATATGAATGCAAACCTTTCTTCCCCTTCTATCCCTCCGCTATCCTTCTCACTCCAAATAACTGACTAATATCCACCACTCAAATTACATTCATATTTCACCATACTAATTCACCACTAATCCTTTATGGGTTTCCGTAGTAGCGTGCTGCTTGCCAAAAGAAGCGCTTGAACACCCCATCAGGGGTAACAAGCGCTATATAAATACAAACCTTTTTTCCTCTTCTATCCTTCTGCTATCCTTCCGAATCCAAATAACTGACTAACCTATCCATCACTTAAATTACTTTCATATTTCACTATACTAATGCAACACTAATCCTTTATGGGTCCCGGAGTAGCGTGCTACTCGCCAAAAAAGCGCTTCGAAGCCTCGTCAGGGGTAGTAAGCGCTATATAAATGCAATTACAATACAATACAAGCTAAAGTAGTGCTACTAGTAGGTGCTGAGCATTTGACATAGGGTCTGACCAGATAACACATGAGATGACAATTCTTGTGATCGATGAACATTTCAGGAGTCAGTGTCAATATAGGAATTAATTTATTAGACTAACCAAAAGGTTATACGTTGTAACATGATTTCCTTCCAGGGTCCACATTATAGACATTAACCAGGGGAGCAAAGTGTATGTGTGCCCATTTTCAGAGCCTTGGGGCACAGTTATATTACAAAAGGGGCCACAGGCACTTATGCAACCCCTTCTGTACTACTGATAGTGCCAGCGCTATCCTAAGAGGTTGTATGGGGGCATAGCAGATTGTAAATGTAGGAATTACTTTGCCTCTGTTCCCGCACCATGTTGCGACTGTGGGTGCAAATGCAAAGAGGCCTTCAGGTGGTGCAATGACTGTGAGCTACAAAAAGATGGTGCACTGTTACAGTAGCAGACCTCTGGGGGGGGGGGTGGGAGAGTCCATGGAACCTCAGACATCCCCCTGCAAGTGTATGCAGTCACTTACTGCACTCGGCTGCAGGGGCATCCCTGTCCCTCCTCTGAAGTGCAGGCAGCTGTCACCTGCACATGGAAATATGAAGCAGATGTTTGATCAGATGCTCTGTATTACCCTAATGTGCTGAGTATAGGGTAGCCACACCTTTACGTCTGTCTTGGTGGCAGTGCATTTTCAGAAATATAGCGCACTTTCCCTGAATGTGCCCAGCACACCAATTTGAAGGTGCGCCGTGGCACAAACTGGGGCAGTACGCCCAATTTGAAGTACGGCCCCAGGTGTATTTGTTTAGTGGTGATAATGTTCTCTTGCTCCAATGAGCACATTTCTTGTCCCTCTTGGTGCATTTCATAGGATATTCTCTTATTTCAATGTGTCGATTATGATGCCAGTATAACATTCAAAGGCCTCTTTTTTTACCATTTGCTTCTTAGGATGGGCATTTCCCACAGGTAGATTATTTAGAAGAGTTTGTGATTAATGATTATTTTTAAACCAGCTGATTGGCTCTGGTGGATTTTTCAAACAAGAATGTTGACTGGGCCTTTATTTTTTTCTTGCTAATGCTTACACCTAAAAATCATTTTTATGGTGATGCGCGTGGAAAGAAAAGTTCAGACACAAAGAGAGACATGGAATAATCATTTTCTCTTAAGAATTCACAACTTCTGGAGAGATCAGGTTTTAAATCAGTGGCGAAAAGATGGTAACCATACAATCATGTGTATTGTTTGTGAATGTTCTTGTTGATCGCCACCCTGTGAATAATCATAAAAGCTTTTCATTTGGGGGAAATCATTTGCATGGTTCTGAATATTGTAATGGGTAAAACAAAAAACATTTCTTCGCCTTTCTTTAAGTCTTCTGCACATTTACTGTCTTCTTACCTTGGGCCATATCATCTGCCAAGGTTCACTGTCAAGTGCAGAGAATTTTATTTAATTAAGATAAAAGTATTCATAAATACGTGATCTATGCATTCACAGAATAAAGAAAATAGATATATATGCATTTTCTTCACAGGCACGCGCATCAAAAATTAATTTGAAAATAAATGAATAGCATTGTTGAAAATGCAACAAGGTCAACATTTCCATTTTTTTAAATTAAGCGATTATCACATTTTTTCGCATGCATGTAGCTACGTTACTGTATAGTGTATGAACTGTACAGGTGACATGCATTGTTGTGATGTATCGTAAAGCAAATCATTTCTAATTATATGTATACGGCATGTTTCTTGTTAAGAAATAGATGTACAGTAGATCAAAATATCTTTGAAATTAACTATTCTGTTGCATCTTCAATCTCTTTTCAGGAAAAAACACCTTTTGCAATTGGTTTGAATGCTTTATGAGATTTGTTTTAAATACATGAATTTTATCTGCATGATGAGATACACAATGAGAATGTTTTATGTATTTGGGTGGGTATCAAGCGAAAGGTAGGATTTAAGTAAGTTTGAAGTTTTCTACAGAATGTAAATGTAGTGGAAAAATAGACCCCGGGGTTGGAAATGATGAATGCTATCTCTCCATCCCAATTAAAGGCTCTCCTGGATCACCGTTTGATGAGCATGTTGTTGCTGCGCTACATCAGAGTGCCTGGGATCATTTGCAAATGGCAGGGCTCGAAATGTTAGTCTTTCATTTTAAATTACTCTCAAGTCTCCAGTATAGTATTCACAGATGTTTCATTTGTTTTTTTAGAATTGTAACCACAACACATTTTATGTGCTTTTATTGACATGATAAAAACTGAATTACGTTCCATTTCTAATAATTTAAAATCAATGGGGCTACGTGCATTTGCATAACATGATGTGTACGACTAACACGGTGATTATTTGCACTCCAAACTGGGCAGTGTGAAGCATTTTGTTACTTTTCCCAGTCTATGAAAATGGGGAAATCATATTCAACATAATTTTGAAAGTTCTCAGTATTGCCAATATTAGCTATTTGGGAGTTCCATGCCAAGGTTGTGGGATACAACATTGTACAAAAGTGCTCTTTGGAATAACGGAAATTTAGGGCTAACCGGTTTACTTTGGGTCCTGACGGAATCCTGTTCTATGTGCAAACCAGAGTATGTGCACAAATTGGAATTATAATTCGTGCGGCAAGCAAACACAGCAAATACAATGTTTTCCCTAGACAGATTTGACCAGGAAAACATGTTTAATTTTCTTCTGGGGAAAGTTGCTCAGTAAGAGAAAGATAATGAAGTAATTGTTGTGCAAAACAACAATTCTGCATATTGTGTCATATTCTAAGGAAAAAAGTTGAAAGCGGGTGGGATGTTGGACCATCAGATATTGTCAATTCCCAGTTCTGGTAATTGCTACACATTTTTCCGAGTATTCGTGACAAGCACATAGGTGACTTGAAAAGTGCTAAAGTAAGCATTGGTAATGACAATAGGTCTAACTTATGAATGAAAATGCCTACTGTTTCCTTGATGGGTTTAGATACTCAAGTCATCATACATTCACTCTCACTCTGTCACTCATTTTGCACTCATGCCTCAACTCATCCATCCATCATTTTGCATTCATCGTCTGACACAACCACAATAACACACACTAACTCAACAACATATGCAACATAAATAAAAAAATACAAACAGAAAAAGAAAACATTCTGCGGTCTAAGCACAGCTAACATATGATTGCAATAATGAAACTGAACATAGAGGGTATCCGTCTTTCAGTGGTGTTGTACATAGTCTGTTGTTGTTTTAAAGTTCTAGCATGGCCACCATTTTTAGGGCCCATGTTGGAATGGTAAAACAGTGATACACTATGGGCAACAGCATCCAATAATGGTCGCCTGGTTTAGAGGAAGTGGCCTCTCTGCAGAGGAAATGATTGCCAAGCCGCAGCTCATTTTCACTGCTTGGGGAGCTGCGGCATACTCCTAAGAAAATTTATAGTAAAAGGAGAAGAAGCAAAGAAATGAAAAACAAGCGAGAAAAGTGAAGGACTGAGCAACCAACCCTGACACTGAATTGCACTCATTTTCAAGTGGATGTGCAAGTAATGTTATGTTATGTTAAATATTTTTCTAAAGCGCAACAATTACCTGGAGGTGTCTAGGCACTGCTACGATGCAGAGAAATGCAAGCCCAACTATTAGTTGAAATGCCACGTCTTCAGAACCTTTCTGAAGGAAAAAAGATCGGGCATGTATTTAATGTGCAGGGGGAGGTTGTTCCAAAGTTTTGAGGCCCCTTACACAAAACTACTCCCACCTCACGAGGAGTGCTTGAATTTCGGGACGGCGATGTTCTTGGCAGTCTTTGAGTGGAGAAGCCTGTCTGGGGGATACCACAAAAACCTGTCTAAGGAATTTTGGGACTGAATCATGCAGAGTCTGTATGTAATACACATGGCTTTAAAGCTCACTCTTCCATAGGGCAGGTTTACCTGAGACAAATTTAGGGATTTCCAGCAGCAGCCTTGCAGATGCATTTTGGAGGGACTGTAGCTTATTCACATACAGCAACTGCATATTAAGATAAAACCTGTTGCAGTAATCGAGTTTTGACAGCACTAAGGCTGTCACCACTGTTTTTTGTAAGGATGGGGGAATAAAGGGGAGGATCTTCTTCACTATCTTAAGTGTGTAAAAGGAAGCAGTGATAGTGATCAGAATATGCCATTATTCATGGTTCAAGAGACCTAATGACTGATGTGGACTGAACCATTACTCCATGCAGTTCGCTGTCATGGATTGAAGCAGAATGTAAATGGCAGACAGACCAATGGCACAGACGAGGACTAACTAAAAGCCCTCTGTATGTATATATATATATATATATATATATATATATATATATATATATATATATAGCCTATTCAAAGGTACCCAGCTCCGCCATCCCACCTTGCCAGTTATGGCCCATCCAGGCACACCTAAGCTCTCTATTGTGTGTGACTGTCAAGGAGGAATACACACACCCCAACTGCCAACTACACCCTGTCATGTGGCAGGCACTAAATGGCTAAGGCAGGAAAATGCCAACATTCTAAAAGTGGCATTTTCAAAATTGAGATATAAAATCCGACTTTACCATAAAAGAGGATTTTTCACTGCAATTCCAAATACACCAAGTATGAACTGGCTACCTCTTCCCATTTGAAAGTTACAGCTTATTAAATGTAATAAGGAAACTCCAGTGTTATCCTATGGAAGAGGGAGAGGCAGGATTTGAGGTAGCGAAAAACAAATTTAGGAGTTTTTCACTACCAGGACATGTAAAACTTAAAAGTACATGTCCTACTTTTTAAATACGCTGCACCCTGCCCTCTGGGCTCTCCAGGGAATACTCTAGGGTTAACATATACTTATTAAAACAAAGGGTTGGACCTGGCAAGAAGGTTTATTTTGCCAGGTCGAAATGGCAGTTTAAAACTGCTTACACAGGCTGCAATGGCAGACCTGAGACATGTTTAAAGTTACTTAAGTGGGTGGCACAATCAGTGCTGCAAGCCCACTAGGAGCATTTAATTTACAGGCCTTGGCTACATGTACTACCACGTTACTAGGGACTTACAAGTAAATTAAATATGCCAATTGGCTGTAAGCCAATTCTACCATGTTTAATGGGGAGAGCACAAGCACTTTAGCAATGGTTAGAAATGGCAGAGTGTACTGAGTCATATTAGCTAACAGCTAATGGTTTCAGAAAACAGGACGGTGAAAGCAAAAAGTCTGGGGATGACCCTGCAGGAAAGGACAAGTCCAACACAATTCCCAATAAACCAATATGACCTAAAGCCTGTACCATTAGCTTGTCACCTTAACCAACACAGGTCTATTCCAGTGCACATAAACTGGCAACCATCATACATTCAGTTATAAAATTCCAAATAGGTGGACAATACATTCAGCAAAGCCATATACAGTTCCTCTTAATAGAGCGTAATAGGAATTATCACAGTGAAAACCACTTGAGTGGGTCTCCTACTAGGGTAGTAGATGAGATTACATGTAACAAAATGCCTTCCTGTACGCCTGTAACGTAATGTTATAACAAGCCAATTTTAAAGTCCCACTGGCTTTAATAAATGTTGTTCATAGTAAATAAGCTAGGACTACTGCCTATGTTATAACTTTACATAAGGAGCAGATCAGACCTAAGGCATCTGACATAACATTTCCCTATGCACCAATCGGGCCTATAGCTTGCACCATAACCAACACCGGCCTACTATTTTGAGTGTAAGATTTCCCACAAGGGGATCATGTGGCACACAGTCATAAAACTACAAAGGTATACACAATTACTGCTAGGTAAGCACAGTACTGTCTTTTCTAGGAGAGTCTAGCAAGGATTCTCACAGAGCCAATCTTGTATGTCATTTGTTTGTCACAGGAGATAACCCACACTAAACCCCTTGCCTACTTTAGTAATCTGTGAGATTTCCCTGTAACAATACCCTTCTCTATAGACTTTCATAAAGAGTAATAACAATCAATATTTAAATGAACTGAACTTAACATAAGCTTTTCACAATAAATTCACCAGGCCTACCCACCTTTATTGTAATGTTTCATAATAAACAGATCAGGACTATAGCCAATGTGTTATGTTGGATTGAGTATAAACTCTTCCGCAAGCCAAAAAGTGCAATTCATGCAGTCTTCTCAGTTGAAGCACACAACTTCCGCCCAATCAACTCTTGTACTCAGGATTCCAGCATGTGAGTGGAGCGTAAGCCTCTGCCTCACTCTGAAAGCTCTTTTTTTGTTGATCACATAAGGTCTGACGGCAGCTGTGCTTTCAACCAGAGCTAAAAGGGGTTAACATTTTGCACAGGGGTATTTATTGTAATACTTTTTAGCATAATGCTTTTGTACACACTACAAAATACATATTTTTGCATACTGTTTCAGTTGGTGCTGTAAACGAATAACGGCCGAATATAAACAATTTATTGTGTGTAACATAACAGTGATAAAAAACAGTTGTTACCCGTTTCAGATGGATGATCGTCTAAGTAGATGTTCAGAAACCTAGGGGCCTCATTTACAAAAAAATGAAGCACAGCGGCGCCGCAAGCTATTTTGCTGCAACGAGCTGTGTCATTTTAAAAGCATAGGGATGCGTCGTGTTAACAACAATACAATGCATCTGTGTGCTTTCCCCTGTGCTGGCGCACAGTTGGCTGCCATGTGCTAGCGCAGGCACTCTTGCGTTATGTTGCAAGGGGGCCTGCATTGCGGGGCTAATTGTTTTGGGCAGGAAGGTACACCTTCCTGCACAAAAACAATAATTGAGAGAGGAAAAAACGAGGAGAAATAAAAGTATTTCTACTCGTTGCGCCACTCCTACAAACTTTGTAAATCTGGGAATGTGTCAGGTTCCATGGATGTTGCGTGGGAACACCCACAGCAACACCCATGGAACGCCCCTTTCACGCAGAGTAATGCGTGAAAGAGGCCCATATTTACAAGGCCATAAAAAGTCATGCAGGGTCACTTTACATGGCCTTGTACATATAAGCAGGCACACTGCGCCGCCAGTGCGACAAAAAGCGTGACGCACCGCGGCGCAATGGCCTTGAAAATGAGGCCCTTCATTTGTTCTGACCCCTTGATTCAGCATGTCCTGAACTGAAAGCACTTTAAATATATAATATTCACGTTTATGTTAAACAAACTACAAAATCAGAGAGCTGATAGCAGCTCAAGTGTGTCTGCGTTCGGTGTACGTTTTTCCTAAAGGACTAGCCTGTCCATAACTCCATACATTCTCTCTTTTCTCTCCATGCCTGGCTTCCAACAAATGACAACGTCCAGACTGCTGCGTGCACTGCATCCTGGCCTGCCTGTTCTGCGAGTTCCTCACCCTCTGCAACCTCGTGCTGGGGCAAGCCTCGTGCGGGGTCTGCACTTCGGAGGCCTGCTGCTGCTGCTGCGGAGAGGAGATGGGCGATGACTGCAACTGCCCCTGCGACATGGACTGCGGGATCATGGACGCCTGCTGCGAATCATCCGACTGCTTGGAAATCTGTATGGAATGCTGCGGAATTTGTTTTCCAACATGAGATACTTATTATTCGATTTTATTAAAAACTGGAGTTTATTTTTATTTTGTAGTTTTATCTAAGGGAGCATGTTACAAATATTTTTCCAGTTTTAGAATTGTTGCACTGTGAAGCCTAAGCCTACGGCTTAAAAGAACTTTCATTTTCAGATCATACTTCACAATTCATGGCTCACTAGGAAATCTCTATTAAACAGGGGTTGCTGAGAAACCTCCAAAGTTGTGTTGTTTATATTATATTTTACTTTAGAAATATGCATCTATTGGCAGAAACTCAACAAGAAAGGATTGGACTTTGTTATAATTGTTGCAACGTATTGGCTATTCGCTGCGTTCTTTCTAGAGCGTGTGGCTGTTTCTCCATAGAAATAAAGCAGCACAGTTAAAGTGTTTGTGGTACTGCATTAACGGTGGTACTTGCACGGGCCATCGGTGGTATATTTGTAATATATAATAATTCTGCATTTTTGGGTGGGTCTATTGACGTATCCAAAAGTATCTGTCCCGGGACACTACCTTCAAAGGGTATTCAAAGGAGACGGCATGAAAGGCAGATGCGAGGCTGCTGGCAATGCACACCTGCAGGCACTCCAGCTCCGCCTGTGGAGAGAGCTGCCCTGTCACTCACACGGAGTGTCCACTCATGCTCAGGTGCCTCCCGACTTCACTGAACTGTAGGGCATTTCAACGATGTGCATTGGACTTCGAACACGACACAGGCCACTCAGTTCTATTTTGAACCCACATAAAAAAGATATCTCGGTGTTAACCGAGGAGGGCCCCAGGGTCCAAGAACGCGCTCATTAAATTATTCTGATGTTGTGCCTTTCAGATAGGGAGCCCGGAAGCGGCACACACTCCCACGTTCAGTTTGTTGCCCTTTAAAAGGTAAAACTAGGTAGAAATAAATGTTTTCTACATTTTTGTAACTATTACGTTTTGACAGCACTGTGACTCCCTACTCGTCATGACACTCAATTGCATGAAAATTTAAAACTGTTTTTAAATTTATGTTTCAGAATTGTGTAGGTGCTGTCAAACATGTTGGTATCTCGTTCTTGTCAGCGACTTCTTCGCTTGCTTGCATCAGTCTGCCCCAAAACCGTTTTGTAGAAAGAGCATTGGAGAGATTTTTATTTTTTACATTAAAAAAGACTTTTATTTTCAGACTGGTTATGTATCGTTCATTTTTGTAATAGAAGCAGAAGATGAGCACTTTCCTGTTATCTGCTAATCTGACTTCCAAATTCAAATCTGGCATTACTATCCAGCGTTTAAATAGGATTCAAACACCCAGCCATCCCCATCGTGCCTTAATATTATTTTACTTAAAATATAATAGTTTCAGCAACATGATGTCACCAGGTGAGGTGTCTTACAGTCAAAGTGTATTACATTGGTGAAATGCAGTAAGGCAAGCCAAAGTCTCGTATGTCCACACGTTTTCGATTCCAACTTCTCTAGTGCTTTTCCGTCACGCCTGAGTCCATTCATAGAAAATAGTCACGAACTGGAACGAGTTTGGTCAATTTTTTTATTAGTAATTGACTCTAAAGTGGCTTTTCCGAATGTTATCAAAGTATTGTAGTGTATAATAGGAACAAAAATACAATCATGTCCTCTTCTTCACCATCTTTTGCTTTCTGTCTATCATCTATCCTTCTCTCGCTTGCATTCCTTTCTCACTATTGCTCTTTCGTTCACTGACTGAGTTGCTCCTACTCTCTCTGTCTGCCCCTCTCGGTTTGTAAAAGACGTAGTGTTATATTTAATTGACACAGTATGCATGCCTGGATCAACAACCATCTATGGAGTAGTGTAACATTTTTTCTAACAACAATATTTATTTTAATTATGGGATTTTTTAAATGCATAGATGCATGAAGTCTATTCATAACTGCTAGTAGTGTTGTAATATGATTCTCTTGTTTGCAACATTAGCTCATATATTATTAGACATTTTTATGTTCAACTTATTTTCTAGGATGAATGTATTCATATTTTATAAAATCCTAGTGTACTAAAAGAAACAAAATAAAAGTAGATAATGTGAAGCTGTATTAACGTTGCAGTAATTATCCATATTGAATAAGATGTAACGCTGATAAGATTTTATTGTACCTTGTGCAGGGGAAATTTGAAGCTGTTTTTTTTGTGTTTTTTTTACTGTTGCTTGTGTTTTTTCAACTGGATCCGAGCTTCGTTAAAACCCAAACACTTTTCTGAAATAAAACAAAAAAATCTTTATTTTCTTGGTTTGCAATTGTATGTGGACTTCTTCATGTTTTGTGTGCTTTCAAAAGGAACATTGACGAATGCTGAGGTTCCACATTAATACGTCCCTGGGCTGTCTCATCCTGCATTGATCGTTCTGAAAGCGCACTCTGTGCCTTGTTAACTGCAGGGCAGCACACTTTGGCCATTCATCGTTTCAGAGAGGGCCTTAAGAGTGCAATGAGCTGCAGCCCATATGTATTGTACTTGTGTGCATCCTTTTCTGCAATGTGACTGCAGGCGCTTGAGCCAAACATATTGCTCGCAGGCATGCTACATAGGCTAAGCTAGAGATATCTTGAGATTTCCATTGGTTTAGAACCCATGCTCATGATGTATAATCATGATGTAAGTAGAAACGTTTAAAAATGTTAATTTCACTAAAGAAACACTGTGATTTGTTATGCTTCCCATGAGAATTGGTAAATCCTTGCCTATTTCCGACCATTGATGAGGCATGCCTTCTCGTGATATTGGAACAGATGGAAGTGGCTGCATTATCAGTGATCACAGTGAAGCACAGCTTATTTGTAGCTGTCAGACATGTTTTCAAGCACCCAGTGGCCACGTACTTGAACCAACACTGTTAAGTTTGCCTCCACAGTAGGGATTCTTCTCATATTTTCACAGGCCATTTGAGGGCCAAAGATGGCAGTCATGGATCATGTAGTGAATGGACACACCTAATGCACCTGAGCAGAAACTTGCAACATTTCATGTACCAACCAAGAAGGCTGAATGGAATGTGCCCCGGTTAGGAGTTGAGTGAGCAAAATTCCTGTGTGAAAATCCACTCAGCTCAATGATGAAGTTCCCACTGTTACAGTCCAAAAATTCCAGCTGGTAAAATCACTTTGGGAGAGTGCTTCAGTGCAGCCCGACTCCTGTCTCGACCCCTGCCCAAATACCACCAAAGAGAGAGCATGTCATTTTGACCACTGCCAGGTTGCATCTCCCCCTTCTCTCTCACACCTATACCTATTCTCACTTCCTTTCCCTGCACTCCCCACCTTCCAGGCATTTAACACCTATCATATCAGGTGGTAAATGTCTGTGTTATATTCTATGACATTGGGAATGCCATGATTAATTCTACCCAGTAAATCTGGGTTTGTACAGTTATTCCCCATGCCATGTGACTTCACTTGGACAGCTAGGCAAAAGGACTTCATTTTCCATCATCCATCTGCATAGGAAGTGACATCACTGTAGTTCACATGACAGCCAGAACTGCTGTTCCACTGAAACTTGCAAATAAAATATAAGCATGTGCTTCACTCAGTGCCACGTACTGCCTATCCCCACAATCACATCTAGACCTAGACAACTCAAATGCTCACATAAAATTTGCACAACATGTAGACCCAGCATTGAACTACTGTCACACACCCTCAAACTACAGAATGCATACTCCAACTCATGCTCATTAACGCTCACTGTGCAGTACTTCATGCACCAGACATCACAGTCCTCATCACATATTACAAGCTTGATGCCTTCTTCATCAGAGAAACAGTTTATTACTCCCACATCCTTATGCATCCTAGACGTCCTTCTTCCCACAGGTATTGGTATCCTTCATATGGACAGTGCACATAAGAAGGGAGGGGGGTCCTCACTATCGTTCATAAGTCTGCATGATCCTGCACCCTAGGCAAGCAAGTAATACTCCATGAAGCTCTTACACATCATTTCACTCTCTCTGCAACTCAGAGAACCTCCTATGTAATCTACAGGCCCCCCTGTCACTCTCAGATCGCCTCACCACTTCCTTCATCCTACATGCCATACTACCATCATGGGTGACTTCAACCTCCTAGAAAACACAAGCTCAAAAATAACAAGAGACACCCTCCTCAACCTCATCGACACACAGCATGTAATGTAACCAACACACTCCAAATGGTACATTATTTTCCTTGTCTTCTCAACATAACCAAAAATCAAATGCAAACCACCCATCCCTCAAGACTGAACAGACTACTTGGCTGGAAAGAAAATGGAAGAAAAACAAAACTCCATATGACTTTGATACTGCATTTCCTCTGTGCAACATGCAGACAGCTCATCACATCAGCCAAGGAAAAGTACTACACCAACACTATCATTGTAGACACCAGCACAATCCGAATGCTTTTCAAGACAGCCGAGCAATGCATCCTCCCCTCTGTTGACCCACGTATTCCTCACTCCACAGAAAAGGGCAATGCCATCAACCTCTTTTTCAGTGAATAAATACAGAAGATCCAACAGCACATCAACAACACCAAGCTTGCCTCTTCTCTTTTGACCATCCTTTCCTGAAGAATCCTGCAATGGTCCCATTACCATTACCAGCTTCCCCCCAGTCCATACAGAGGATGTGAAATTATTAATGGATAAGGTGAGATCAGGCTAGCCACTATACCCGGCCCTTCCGCATATTCTTTAAAAAGTCACAAAGATCCTGCTCCCAACACTAGTTACAATTATGAACCTCTCCCTTGAGTCGGGCGTAGTACCAGGGGCATGGAAGCATGCTATAATCAGACCTCTGCTCCAAAAACCCAATTTAGACCCAACGCAATTAGGGAACTACCGCCCCATTTTAATGCTGCCATTTGTTGGGACGCTGTTGGAAAAACATGTAAACTGAGTGCTGACAGAGTTCTTGGAAACAAACCAATGCCTCCACCCCACGCAGATGGGATTTCGCGCTCAGCACAGTACAGAATCAGCACTATTAACAGTGGTAGAGGAACTTAAAATGAGTCTGGACCAGGGAAGCCCAGCCGCTATATAACTTCTTGACTTGAGCGCAGCGTTTGACACGGTGGACCACACATTCTGCGAAACAGACTGATGGACATTGGTGTACTAGGTAATACTCTACAGTGGCTTGCTTCGTTTTTGGAAGGGAGAACTTTCCAAGTTATGGAAAACAACCTCCTCTCCAGTACGATGCCTCTGACCTGCGGGGTGCCTCAGGGCTCCTCGCTGAGTCCCACACTGTTTAATGTCTATATGGAACCACTAGCATGGATAGCGCAAGAGTTTGATGTTTGCTTGACATCCTACCCTGATGACACCCAACTGGTGATCTCCCTAGATCCTAGAGCCAACGGGGACTCCGATAGTTTAACTCCCTGTATGGAAAGGGTGGTGGGTTAGATGACAAACAGCTGCCTAAAATTGAACGGGGATAAAACAGAGCTGATGGTCCTCGGGAACAAGGCAGTCCCCAGGCCTTTAATCAACTGGCCCAACTGCCTAGGTAGCCCACCCACTCCGAAGGAATCTATCAAAAATCTTGGTTTCTGGCTCGACAAGGATCTAACAATGGTGACCCAAGCCAAGAAACTAGTAAGCACATGTTTCAGACTACTTAGAATGCTCCGCAAAATTCTGGAGCGTATTCCCATACTGCTCAGAAAGACAGTAGTCCACTCCCTGGTCACGTCACGTCTGGACTACGGAAACTCTCTTTTCCTAGGGGCACCAAAATATGTGATTAATAGACTTCAGGTGGTCCAGAATGCAGCAGCAAGGCTGCTGTGTAAGGTCACAATCCAGGAATCAGCCAGGACGCATTTCAAAGCACTCCACTGGCTCCCGGTGGAGGCCCGAATCAAATTCAAGGCACTCTGCATGACTCACACAGCTCTACACAACATGGGCCCAAGCAAAGTCCGAAACCTGTTGACCCTCTATGCACCTAACAGGAGCCTGAGATCTGGCTCCGAACGACTGATAAAAACTACGAGAATCAGAAGAGCCAGGTGGGGAGGCAGATCCTTTTCCCACCTGGCACCCAAGTTGTGGAACTCTTTGCCATGCGAATCACGATTCCTGATAAAGGAAGCAGCATTCCGGAAGTCGATTAAAATGTGGCTGTTCAATCAGTATCATTAACCTACCTCTAGCCTTCTCTCAGTATCAGTCTCTTAGCGCTGGGAAGCCCTCGGGTAGCTACACGCTCTACAAATCACCTAAATAAAATAAATTAATGGTCATTCTTGAAAGTCCTACCTCTAGCAAAGCTCACCAACATGGTCAACTCCTTCAAAGCCACTTCTTATGAAGATTATGTCTCACTCTCATCTTTTATCAAAGCTCCTTGGAGAGGCACTATCACCACCACTCACCACTGTTAATGCATCCCTCATGCATGGCATCTTCCTAGAAGCTCTTAACACAAGCGAGAGCCTCCCACTTATACTGAAACACACACTCAATCCGATGACTTGCCAACTAGCATCTCATCACTCACCTACCGACCATTCACTAGCAATAACATTGAAAAAACTGTCTACGTTTAACTTCAAAATCACAATAATGCAAACCATCTCCTGCACAACTGCCAGTCTGACTTCAGACTACACTGAAGCACAGAGATCACCACCTTACACATTGTAGGTGCTGCCCTCCTGACTACAGATAAAGATGATCCATTCTGGTGTTCTCAGCTGTTTTTGACACAGTCGATCACTCTCATATTCACCCTGGAGTCTCGAATGCGTTTCACTGACACTGTCCTTCATTGATTCTCCTACCATTTTAACCAATACAAGTTTATTCACTTGGGTAGCTTAAGGTCCTAAAAGATGCTTGTGACTTGCGGACTGCTGCAGGGTTCCATACTGTCTGCTGTCAACTTCAGTCTCTACATTAAGCTGCTTGGTGCTGCAATTCCAGATAACACCATCAAGATTCATCAGTAAGCTGATGATGCACAACTTTATTTGAAAGTCTCCCCTGCTTTAAACATCCACTCAAGCACTGTCTGCACATCATCTATACCTGTTTTCCCAGCTCCTACCTGAAGTTCATTCCACCCAAGACAGAAATCCTATTATTTACCAACAAACAAGAAAGGGTACAATCCTGGCTCAAAGACATGAACCTTAACAGCTTTGAAACCCAACTTTTGCTGAAAGCCAAACCACTTGAATTTACCCCAGACACCAACCTCTCACTCATAGAACACATTGTCAAAACAAAGGCGGCCTACTTCCAGCTCTCTCTTCTGAAGAAAGTTAAATTGTTTCTTCCTGAAGTGACTGCTGCTCAAGCCCTCATACTATCAAATCTGGATGGTGTTAACACCCAGCTCCAAAACCTACAAGACTTCACACTGGCAAACCTCAATGGCACCCTACACACAATAGCATGTCTCGTCCAAGGCCTGAAGAAATATGGTTACACCCCATCCTGATGGAACTCTATTGGCTCCACTTGCTAGTTGCACCATCCTCAAACAAGCATCATCATTTATAAACCAATAACTTCCAGCACCCCTGCTTATCTTGCAGACAGGCTCACCATTTAAGGTGGTTCTTGGCACACCTGCAGCCAGATACTACTGTCTGCTACATTTTTCTGTTGCTCACCACTGTATGTTTTTGAGGTATGGCAGCAGTTCAGGGAACACTGAAAAATGTGATAAAATGGATGGTAGCATTGCTGAACATATTATGGGCATTCTTATAGATAACTACCTCTGATATGAGTAGTGAATCGAGTTTATGGAAAAAAGTCATATACATGCTAAAAGGTTTGGCAGACCTTCTTGCATAGTAGCTTTTGTTTTGGGTGTGGCTATGTTAGATCAGAGTGGGGCAAAATGTGAATTTAGAGGGTCTGTTGTCAGAATGCTTATTTGTACATGCTAGCGATTGTGGGAGATTTCACTATATCAAGTATCCCATGGTGAAGAATACTATGTAAATTACTATGGCAAATGCACTTAGCCAGGGATATATGCTGGGATTGGTGAGACATTACCACCAACTGTGCTCTGATTGGTTGCTAGCAAAGTCGTAATTTGATAGCTTTAGGGTTGGCAGAACTACACTGTTATTGGTGGTTATTCATTAAACTTGTTTACAGTGCTTGTTTTAGTGTAAAACTTGGCTGGGATGTTTACAAAACCGAAGCCTAAGAAAGAGCCTAGAGAGGGTCAGAAGATTCTGAGTCAGGGCATACGAGCATATGAAATGAATGAATAGGTTAAATATTATATGTGTGTATGTATTCCCTAATGGAATAAGTTTACAGCACATGATGAGGCTTGACAGCTTCCAATAAAGTTTACCTTCAGGATTGTGAAATTGAGGCAATCCATGTATGAGATGGTATCAATACCAAGAACTACACAGTTTGAGGTGCTTAATAAATGGGGTTGCATGGCAACATGGATGGAAAAAGACAAAAAACTATGAAGAAATCATTTAGGTGTTGGCTGGGAGGAAAATTAGATCGCCAATAGAAAGGTTGGAGGAGAGACATGATGACGTGTTAAGTTATTTCCTGCTATAGTTATAGGAACAGAGTAAGACAAAAATAAAGAGAAAAAAGCAAATAAGGAGTCAGATGATGATGATGACAAATTCATAAAAGAGTTGTTGATTTCAAGACCACCTCCGTATACAGATAGATGGATGAAACCGACCCAGACTACTGTTGGGATTGGTGGAGATGAAAGGGGAGATATTGTAGTGGTGCAAGCTCTTACTGGAGCTGTACCAAGTGCTCTAGGACACCACCACAACCGCCAGATCCGATGTAGCGTTCCTCCCAGAGACCTGGCTCAAGGACTCCTCAGCCCCCGACATAGCCACAGCCACTCCAACTGGCTACAAAATGGCCCACAGAGATCGGCCAGGCAGACCTGGAGGAGGAATTGCCATCATCCCCAAGGATACCATCAGGCTCACTACCTCCGATAACCCCCTCCCCTCAACTTCCACCTCCAAGCCAGCACCAAGTCAACGTCAGAAATACCCTCACCAACAGACCACCAGGACCCAAACCACTTTCTGCAACACAGTTTCTGAAAAAAATGCCCCCCTCGCCTTGGAATCCAGACATTAGCTCTTCTTCTGCGACCTCAACTTCCACCTCGAAGACCCCTCAGAAACCAAGTCGGCTACCCTACTAGACTCCATGGACAACCTGGACCTCAAACAGATCATCACCAACCCCACACACCTCGCTGGACACACCCTCGATCCCATCTTCACATCCAATGACAAGATCCCGTTCAGCCACACAATGGAGCTCACCTGGATGGACCACAGCATCATCGATTTCACCATCGCTGTCACCCAACAGGCCACCATCACCCCACCACCCAGCGCAGCTGGAACACCATCACCGAATTACAGACTACCTGGAATCCAACCACCTGCTCGACCCCTCCCAATCCGGTTTCCACCCAAACCACAGCACAGAAACCGCCCTTATAGCCACCCCGGATGATGTAAGAGCCATCCTTGACCATGGCGAGTCAGCAGCCCTGATCCTCCTCGACCTGTCAGGGGCCTTTGACACCGTCTCCCACCACCTCCTCTTCCAAAGATTTCACCACATCGGCATCTACGGCGTACCCCAGGGCTCCTCACTCAGCCCTACACTGTTCAACATCTACATTAATCAGGGACTTGTCAATCAGGGAATTGTAAGCGCGCCACTCACCCGTGAGGGTCTCAAGGCGCTGGGGGGGTCCGCAGATCTGTTTAGCCGAAGAGCCAGGTCTTGAGGGTCTTCCTGAAGGTGTTCAGGGAGGGGGCGCGTCTGATGTCTGCTGGTAGCTCGTTCCAGGTCTTGGCTGCAATGTGAGAGAAGGATCTTCTGCCTGCTCTGGCTCTGTGGATGCGTGGGATTTCGGCCAGTGCGAGGTTGGAAGATCGGAGGTTTCTTTTGGGTACGTGGAAGTTGATTCTGTCATTGAGGTATTTGGGTCCGTGTTGTGTAGGCATTTGTAGGCATGAGTGAGGATTTTGAAAGTGACTCTTTTCTCCACGGGGAGCCAGTGGAGACTTCGTAGGTGTTGGCTGATGTGTTCGTGTCGGGGGATGCCGAGGACGAGTCTGGCGGCGGTGTTCTGTACTGTCTGGAGTTTGCGGAGTAGGGACTCGTTGATGCCGGCGTAGAGTGCGTTTCCATAGTCCAGTCTGCTGGTGATGAGTGCGTGGGTGACTGTCTTCCTTGACTCAGGGGGGATCCACTTGAAGGTCTTGCGGAGGGTGTTGAAGCAGCTGGAGGTGACGGCGTTAACCTGTCGGTTCATGGAGAGTGATGAGACGAGTACGATGCTGAGGTTCTTGGCATGGTCTGAGGGGGTAGGTGGGCTTCCGAGGGCGGTCGTCCACCAGGTGCTGTCCCATGCAGAAGGGGTGGTACCGAGGACGAGGACTTCTGTCTTCTCGGCGTTGAGCTTCAGGCAGCTGTTGGTTATCCAGACTGCGACGTCTTGCATTCCTTTCTGGAAGTTGAGTTTGGCAGTGGTGGGGTCTTTGTTGAGGGAGAGGATGAGCTGGGTGTCGTCGGCATAGGATACGATGTTGAGGCCGTGTTGTCGGATGATGGCTGCGAGGGGGGCCATGTAAATGTTGAAGAGGGTGGGGCTCAGTGATGAACCCTGTGGGACTCCGCAGGTGATTTTCGTGGGGTCGGAGAGGAAGGGTGGGAGTCTGATCCTTTGGCTTCTTCCGGTGAGGAATGATCGGATCCAGGGCTGTTCCTTGTATGCCTGCGTCGTGTAGTCTGATGACTAGTGTGCGATGGGAGACGGTGTCGAAGGCCGCTGATAGGTCGAGTAGGATGAGGGCTGCGGAGTGGCCTTGGTCCAGGAGGGTGCGGATGTCATCTGTGGTGGCGAGTAGGGCGGTCTCTGTGCTGTGGTTGCTTCAAAATCTGGATTGGGACGGGTCGAGGACGGCGTTCTCTTCAATGAATCGTGAGTCCGCTGGCACCCATCACTCGCAGCCACCATCTCAACATCATCTCCTACGTGGACAATACCCAGCTCCCTCACCGAAGACACGGACACCACCAGAGCAATCTTCCAGAAAGCCATGACCAACTTCACGGACTGTATGAGAGCCAACTGCCTCAAACTCAACACTGAAAAAACCTGAAGTTCTCCTCTTTGGAAGAACCCCCTCACTGTGGAACGACTCCTGGTGGCCCTCCACCTACGGACAAGCACCCACCCCCAATACCCACTTCCGCAACCTCGGAATCATCCTCGACAGCGAACTCTCCATGAGACTTCAGATCAACTCGGTTGCCTCCTACTGCTTCAATACTCTCAGAATGCTCCAGAAAGTCTTCAGATGGATCCAAACTGACACCAGAAGAATCGTCACTCAAGCCCTCATCACCAGTCGACTTGACTACAGGAACACCCTCTACGCTGGCACCACCACCCTCCTCCTCAGAGCCTCCAAATAATCAAGAATGCAGCAGCAAGAATCATCCTGGACCTGCCCAGATGATCCCACATCACCTTCCACCTCTGCAGCCTGCACTGGCTCCCCATCAAGAAAAGATGCCACTCCAATCTGCTCATGCACGCCTACAAAGCCCTCCACAACACATGCCCAGAATATTTGAACTGCCTGACCTTCCACCAGCCCAACAGACACCTGCAGTCTACTGCTCTGGCCCTCGCCACTATCCCTCTCATCCATCATACCCGAGCCAGAGGACGCTTCTTCTCCCATCTCGCATCCAAAGCCTGAAACAACATCCTCATCCACCTCCGAACATCTACCTCCCTCGCCGACTTCAGGAGTAGACTCAAGGCCTTGCTGAGTAGCGTGTCCTCACGCAAGTGCCTGGATACCCCTCAGGTGATTAGCATGCTCTATAATTCTGATCGATTGATTGGTTGACCTCCTAAAGAATTATGTATTGGAATTTTAAAAAGGGAATTTGCAGAGATGCTTCAGGGAAATGTGTATTCCAAAAGATTGACATACAGTGCTGATGAAATGAGATATTTGATCAAAGAAGCAGCCAGATGTGCTAATAAAGCACACAATACATTGGAAGAATTGGCATATGAATTAGAAGTTGACATTAGTAAAATAAAAAATGTAAAACAAAATCACGAAATGGTTTTGGCACTTAGTGAAAATAAAAAGACGTGTCTCATCCCTTTGAGGGCCCATATTAAAGATTTAATGAGAAAACTCGAGATTTGAAAATTTGAAGAAATATCAGGAAAAAAGGTAAAAGGGGACAGTGAATAAAAGTAAAAAGAAAAGAAGTGAAGGAAAAGTGGCAAAAATGTAGCAAGTGATTCTGACACGGGTACGGGTTTAGTGACTGAGTTTCCTTTAAGGGTAGTGCACAGATGGGATTTGGTGCATGTCCCTTGGACAAGAGCAGATTTGTATGCCTTTACACATAACTTTCTAAAATTGAGAAAAGATCCTGCAAAATGGTAGGATTAGATTCAGAAGCTGACACACCTTGCCCCGATATTTTGAGCTGATTTACACGTGTTATTTTAGATTGTTGTTCCTTGAGATTTGTGTTTGAAGTGTAAGGTGGCTAAAGATTGGCAAGTTAAGAACCAGCTAGACTTGGGGCCTGATTTAGATCTCAGCGGACGGGTTACAGATATCCCGTCCACCAAAATATAAATCCCATAGGATGTAATGGGATTTATAATTCGGTGGATGGGATATCTGTCACCATTGCAACAGAGTATCCCATCTACCAAGATCTAAATTAGGCCCTTGGTGTTAATAATGAACCATCTGCAGATGTAGCTGAAAAATGAAAGGCCGTGATTGAGCATTTGAAAAAATTAATTCCAGACAAAAGGATATAAATTGGGAAAAGATTATGAGAACGACACTATAACTTAAGTGCAATCTTATTATGAGAGACTGATGCAAGTTTTAAAAGACATAGCAGAGTCAAATTTTCTGAAAAATATGCTGTTGGGGGTTTCGTATCTGCTTTTATGAATGGGCTGAGGTCAGAAATGAACAATCATAGTCAACAGACTGAGTTGTATTGGTCGACAAAGGGTATTGATGAGATTTCAAAATTGGCAAAGAATAGTAGTGATTATTTTGAAAAGAAACACAAGCAATTGAAAGAAAAGCTGATGATTCCCCAAATGAAACAATTTGAAAAAGATTCAAAGAATCAAAAGGGTTCAAATATGAATTTTGTGCAGAATGGTATGAATGGGGTGAATCAACGGGTTCAAGGGGGTAGATCAAAATATATGACTGGAAATGGTGAAATGTTAAAGAGTACGACTTGTCATTATTGTGGGTGGATCGGGCATTAGAAGAGAGAATGTAGACAGAATCCAGATAGGGTTCAAGAAATTTTTTAACAAAATCAGTTTGTGCAGAGAAATAATGTAATGCCGGATATGCAGAATTTGTAGAATCGAAAAAAATTCTGAATGCCAATGCTAGCAGCCCCAGTAACGCAACAAAACTTGAGAAATAGAATCCCATATAATACGGTCTATCAACAGAACAGTGTGATTCTTACTGATGAAATGGCAGGAAGTAGTTCTCAAATATGGTGCCTGAGGGGGAGGAGGATTGCTTACTTGGAGCAGTCCAGGAGGTAAATCAAAGTATTCCATATGTTGACGGAGAAGTCAATGGTAAACCTGCTTCATTTCTTATTGATATGGCTACCCTTTTTACAGTTCATACCCTGTAAGAGAAGTTCATGTTTTAGGTATTAGTAATAAACAAATTGTTAATCAGGTTTCAGCAAATGTTTCAGTCAAAATAGGACAAATGAAAAAATTAAGATCAGTTTATTTTGTGATTCAGGTTAAGTGAACTTGCTTGGAAGGGATCTTCTTTCCAAGATGAATTGCATTATTCATTGCTCACCAGATGGTGTTGCAGTAGAAACGCAAGATGAAAATTCAGTTTTTAAACTAAGTTCAGAAGAAATAAGAGCAGACATGTACTCTATTTTGACAAAAGAAGACCTACCTCTGTTTCTAAGATATATATCAGAGAAGAGGTATGGTATTTTACTGTAAAAGAAATTGGTTTGATTAAAACTGCAGAGCCAATAAAGACTAAGGTGAAATCAGATGCAATATTTTTCAGAACTAGCCAATTCAGATTAACTAAAGAGCCTGAAGAGGGATTAAAACAAGTACTCCAGAAAATGATTGAACTGGGAATCTTTCTGGAAGTGCTTCGGAAGTCCTTGCAATTCTCCAATGATGGGAATTAATAAGCTGCATGGCAAATGGAGAATCATATAAAATATTCAAAAGAAAAAAACTATTTTTTATTCCTTGCTGTCCAGTGGTTCCGATTCCAGCAGTAAAATTGTTCTAGATTCTATGAGAAGGAGAATAGGAGACAGTCATCGACTTGTGCCAAGCGTTCTTTTTAATACTTTTGCTTAAGGATTCTCTGTTCCTATTTGCATTTCAAATTTTGAATAAAGTTCTCATGTGGTGCTGAATCCCTCAATGGTATGCAGAGAGATCTTTAATTTCTCTCAAATAAAAAAAAGGGTCTGGAGAGTTTGAAATTGCCATGTAATCAAATCCTAGTTAAAAAAATAGACAATTTTTTGATAACATCCAAATCGAAGGACGATTGTAAACTTGATACTATTGCATTGTTAAATCATTTAGCTGTAAATGGACATAAAGTCTGTGGTAAGTCCCTAGACAAACGACCATACCAGCCTTGTGTTTGTCACAATATTTGTTACTGTAGAAGAGCTTCCACCTCAGCAAGGCACACCACCACCTCACTTCTTCCAACTGCCATAGAAGCCCCTCATTAGAAGTTTTTCACATCATTCCAAACCTTCCTCTGCTCTGGTTCTGATAAAAGGCTTTCATCAGAACCAGACACAGCATGCTGTGAACACTACATTTTACTCTTCCCTTTTGACACCAAACCAGAACTTTTAACCATTAGATTATCAAAACGTTCATCCCAACCCAACAACACAAAATATATTTTCTAAACTATAGATAGCAAAATTGTTAACTCAAATAATACATAACATGAGTTTACAAAATCATATGAACAGGAAGCTAATAAAACCTACAACAAACTACATTCCTGCAATAGCTACATTACTGTAAACAGATCATAAACCTCAGTCTGTTTCTTAATCTCAGGGGAATCCGTCTACAACAGCTGCTTCTGCGAACATTGGGGGCCTCTGGCACACTTTCCTCCCACCCTTTGGACTCACCCCTTTCACCCCGTTGCTCACCTTAATGAGTTGACAACAAAAGTGTGGTAAGTGCCTTGACAAACGACCACACCAGCCTTGTGTTTCTTACGATATTTATTACTGTAGAAAAGCTGCTACCTCAGAAAGGCAAACCACCACCGCACTTCTTCCAACTGCCACCATAGAACGCCCACCATTAGAATCTTTTCACATCATTCCAAACCTTCCTCTGCTCTGGTTCTGATGAAAGGCTTTCATCAGAACCAGATACAGCATGGCGTGAACACTACAAAGTCTCCCCAACAAAAATGCAGTACTGTGAAAAGGGGGTTGTTTACCTCAGACACCATATTGAAAAGGGTGTGTGAAAAGTCTCAAAAGAATACATTTCTGCAATTTTAAAATTGAATCACACGACCACCCAAAGGGAGGTTCGGATGTTTCTTGAAGTTGTTGGGTATTGTCGACAGTGGATCTCAAATTTTTGCTGTTTGCAATGCCTTTAATTAGAATGACATGTAATGATGTACAAGATCTGGTGCCGTTTGATAAGTGCTTTGCTTCATTTAAGAAATTGAAAGAGAGTTTGTGTCATGTGCCGGCACTCAGGATGCTTGATTGCAATATGATGTTGTACTTGTTTTGTCATGAAAAAGATGGATGTGCACTTTCACTTCTCACACAGAAACATGGCAGACTTATGCATCTAGTGGCTTATCTTTCATGAGTGTTGGATCTAGTTGCTGTACGTCTTCCAGGTTGTTTGAAATTGGGTTGCAGTTGTTTGTCTAACAATTGACCAAAGTAAAGGAATTTTGATGGGTCATAGTTTAATTGACTGTGTCCCACATTTAGTTGAAATTCTTTTGACAAAAACACAACACATAACAAACGGAAGGTTGACAATGTATGAGCAGGTAATTCTTGGAGAAGATATTGCTTCCATTCGAAGATGCAATGTCTTGAATCCAGCAACACTGCTTCTAATTCCAGACAAATGTGAAGACAGGGAAAGCATAATTGATGATGAGTTGTAAAATGATTGTATTGGAGTGTCAGAATTATGCGCAAAGCAAGAGGAGACAAAGTAGAAATTCTCTTAGAACTGTCAGATTTAACATTGTTGATAGTATTTGCTTGAGGGACCTATGTGGTGGATTGAGTGCTGGTTATGCAGTGTGTTCTATTACAGAGACACTAGAAGCATCTTCCTTACCAGATGCAACATCAGCACAAGTGTCAGAATTGATTGCTGTAATGAGAGCCTGTTGCTTGTCAGAAAGTGTGAACGTAGCGATCTATATTGATAGTCAGTATGGTTGTGGTGTTCATGATTATGGGAACTATGGTCACAGAGAGGATTCATCACATCTTCAGGTGCTCCAATAATAAAAGCATGTACATATTGGATTTGTTGGATGCAATTCAAAAATCAATGGAAGTCTCAGTCGTGAAATGCTAAACTATAAGGCTGGCAAAGATTTGGTTACATTAAGTAATAAATATACTGACCAAATGGCGAGGTACTGCACCTTGCAGGAAGAGTCAGTTATCCAAGAAAATGAAAATGAGAATCTCACAGGTAATATGACATCAAGTTTGAACAATGTGTTGGTCCGGATTGGACTATGGATAGTTTCTAGAGGAATGGGGCAATGGGTGGAACACCTAGCTAGGACATATTCCGATCACTCCCCTATAAAAATGGTATTAGATCTCCCAGGAGGAGGGATACTCTATAGCAATTGGAGACTGAATCCAACAGCTTTGCTGGATGCTGCATTTCAGGTTGAAATAGAACAAGAAATCCATGATTTCTTTGAACGTAATATAGACTCTGTAGCAAAAATTGCCACAGTATGGGAAGCATTCAAAGTTACCATGAGGGGACTTTGCATCTCAAAGGGGGGAGGTATATTGCACATCCTCATATCTCTATATGCGGACGATATAACACTATACATTAGAAATCCACAAGAGAACCTGAACCCAGTATTACGTGAATTTATCAAGTTTGGAGAAATCTCCAGAATACACACAAACTGGAGTAAATCTCTAATATTCCCTCTTACCGATACGGTTATTCCCCATGCATTAGATTACCCATTGGAATGGAACACTTCGGAGGTTAAATATCTGGACATCAAGATTATCAGAGATAAAACTGAACTCATGCACATAAACTATGGCAGAACTTTAGACGCCCTAACAGACTCCGTTATACGTTGGATAGCTTTGCCGCTGTCCATAGCAGGAAGAGTGTCAATAATAAAAATGGTGGTACTGCCTAAAATGCTTTATTTGTTCACAAATATTCCTTATAGCCCTGAGAAACCATATTTTGAAGCCTTGCAGACACAAATGATTTGACTGGTATGGGGAGGTAAACAACCCAGGTTAAAATGGGAAGTGCTGACTCTTCCTTTTTCGCAAGGTGGATGCGAAGTACCTGACCTAGAGCTATATTATCTCTGTGCACAGGCACATCACGCAATATATTGGTTCCACCCACCCCCATTCATGCCACACCAAGCAGTTGAAATGGGATATATGGCCCCCACTTCCCTATCAAGATTCATCGCTACTCCGCCTAAAAAACAAGACACCGACCCCACTACGGTGTCATGTACTGTTAATGCATGAAATAAACTTGCCCATAAATTTGAAATACCGATGTTATACTCACCCCAATTACCTATAAAATATCACCCGGAGTTGAAAGTCACCTACGAAGGGACATGTAGGCAAGTCCTAGATAAATTCCAGGTACAGACATGGGGAGACCTATACGAAGACAGGATATTCCTATCCAAAGAACAGTTCTTTCGAGATAATACACCCACAGCGATGGAATTATATATGTATGTGAGACTAAGGCAAAGTGTCAGGGCCGCCACCCCAGAATTCCCACAAGAACCGCAAGTATTCCCGCCGTTACACGAGATATTGCAATCAGAACCACACCGACATGTTACCTCACTCATATATCACAGTACGCAAACAGCATATAAGCCATCCCAGTCATCATCACGAGCACACTGGGAAGCAGAACTAGACATGACATTATCAGACCAGTAATGGAAATATTGCTGCAAACAAATTGGTGATATTACAGCCAACAGTAGGCCACGCATGATCCATTATAAATTCTTGCATCGTCTATATTATACCCCGGTTAAATTACACAAATTCCATTTAAGGGACACTGATAGGTGCGAGCGGTGCAAAGAAGCAGGCGCTGGGTTTTTGCACCTTGCATGGGAATGCCCTGAACTTAATGAATACTGGCACCAGGTATTCACAGCACTGTCCCAAATGATAGAATCTCCAATCCAGACATCCCGAACACCGCCATTTTAGGATACACCAAAGAAGTCAAAACAGTACATAAGAAATATTTGGCGCTGGGGCAATTAATAGCCAAGAGAAAGGTTGCCTGTAAATGGGGGAGAGGAAGGGCATCCAAATTTAAAGATTGGTTACTAGACCTAATATTATGGCAAGAACAATTACTTACATATGCAGAACTACTCCCACCTACTTTGAGACCAAGGGATATATGGGAATCCCTGCAGACATACCTCCTTGCTACAGCAGGCAATACATAGACTCCTACAGCTGGGGGGGTGAGAAGGAACACCATAGAGATAAAATGCAAAATTAAGTGTGCTACTCTTACGTGAGTATACTGTTTAGGTGTACCAGATGTTTTAAGATTCACCAGTCAATAAGAACCCCGGACAGGGTAAATGTAATAAAGACGCTCTGTAATAGCACGCTGCCACTTGTTTGAATTGTAATTAATAATATTTACCAGATAATCAGGACACATTTTAACGACAATGCCTGTTGATATGTAACAATGTACCAGGCCGATGTACACAGTCTTGACTGTATTGCAAAAACTGTGAATGCCATGTTTTTGAAAAGTTGAATAAATAAAATTTTGAGAAAAAAAAAAGTTTGAACAAGGTGAATTGTTTCTTTATGGATTCAATGTACACCTCTTTGAATGAGTTAAGATACTTACAAGAAAATGCTCCTGATAATGAGAAAATTAAATGGGAAAATTAAACTATAAAAAGAATGATCAAGTTTTAAATATAAAGAGCAAAAATATGTCCTGCCAGACTTTATGTTGAAACCCATGTGTAAATATCTGCATAGTCAAAGTTGTTCAGGAAGAGATAGCCTGGTAATATTGTTTTAAAAATATTAGGAAAACAGAGGATATCGACATGTTGCTGAAGATGTGTGTAATTGTTGTTTAGTTTGTGGTCTAAAAGAGCAGGGTAAGAAAATGGTTACTGTTAGAAATGGGGTTGTTGGTTGACTGGGGTATGACCCTGGTCAAGCAAAAGCCACAATCCCATGCAGATTGAACCACAAAAGGTCACAAATTTAACCTGTGGATCGTTATCGTCAGATAGCCTTGCGTCAGAGCTGCGGTGAGCATTTCTACATTCAGACTCAGTCTCTGAAATGGAAGTCGAAAATCTCAAGAACTTCAGGCCCATCTCCCTGCTTCCATCCGCGGTCAAGGTCATCGAAAAGGCGGTCAACACCCAGCTAGCAAACTTCATTGAAGCCAACAACGTCCTGGACATCTCCCAATCCGGATTTCGCAGCAACCAGAGCTCCGAGACCGACCTACTCGCCGCCACCGACGACATCCGCTCCCTCCTCAACCAGGGTTAAATGGCAGTCCTCATCCTCCTGGACCTCTCAGCTACCTTCAACACCGTCTCCCACCGCACACTAACCACCAGACTCCATGACGCCAGTATCCACGAAAATGCCCTCAACTGGATATGCTCATTTCTCACAGGCAGAACTCAGCGAGTCAGTCTCCCGCCCTACCTCTCGGAGCCAACAGAGACCAGATGTGGAGTGCCCCAGGGATCCTCCCCCAGCCTCACCCTCTTCAACATCTACATGGCCCCCTTGCAACCATCGTCAGAAACCACAGGTTCAACATCCTCCCCTACACAGATGACACCCAGCTCATCCTCTCCCTCACCAAAGAACCCAACATCACCAGGCACAACTTGCAAGAAGGGATGAAAGCCGTCGCCACCTGGATGAAGACGAGCTGCCTGAAACCTAACTCTGAGGAAACAGAAGTCCTCATCCTTGGCTCCACCCCCTCCCCATGGGACGACACCTGGTGGCCCCCCGCCCTCGGAACCCCTTCCACCCCGTCGAACCACACACAACACCTCGGCATCATACTAGACTCATTGCTCACGATGAACCTCCAGATCAACGCTGTATCCTCAGCCTACTTCAACACCCTCTGCATACTCTGAAAAAAGTTAAGATGGATCCAATCTGAATCCAGAAAAATGGTCACGCATGCCCTCATCAGCAGCAGAAAGGGCTATGGCAACGCTGTCTACGCCGAAATCAAATAGAAACTCCTTCACAAGCTCCAGACCGTCCAGAACGCCGCAGCCAGACTGATCATAGACTGGTCACAACCCCATCACCCAACACCTCCGCAATCTCCACTGGCTCCCCATCGAAAGAAGAATTCCCTTCAAGCTCCTCACTCATGCAAGGCCCTCCACAACATCTGACCAGCATACCTAAACAACTGTCTCTCCTTCCACGCACCCAAGAGAAACCTCCAATCAGCCGACCTCTCTCTGGCCCTCATCTCATGCATCTACAAGACCAGAATGGGAGGAAAGTCCTTCTCCTACCTCGCAGCCAAGACCTGGAACGACCTCCCCCTCCACCAAAGCCCTGCACTGCCCCAGTTCAGGAATGACCTCAAGACCCGGCTCTTCGGATGACCCAAGCACTCAACGGAGCGCCCCCCCCAGTGCCTTGAGACCCTCGCGGTTGAGTAGCTGCGCTTTACAAACCCCTGATTGATTGATTCTCTCCAGTGGGATAAGGGACAGAGGGCTGTAGCCGAAGACCATTACACGAGGTCAGATACTCCTTTGGAAAAGTACCACTGAAACGGATTTGCTGTGGCAGAGAACATAGCGGGAGAAGCTGCATAGTCAGTCCATCCAGTGAAGCACCTCTGGTGGATAGGTGAGCAGGTTGGTCACTGTATCTTCCTGGTTCGCATAACAGATTTCCGTCAAAACATTTTCAAGTCCTCACTTTTGGATTTTGGCTATCTAGGCACATCAAGCACCACTTCCAAAGGTCCAAGACTGGAGGGGCACCACTTGGAGGGTCAGGGTCACTCAGGCTGGGTCCAGGTGTGGGTTCAAGATGGAGGAACCCTTTTTTGTCTCTATGGCTCTGAACAGAAGGCGAGTAACTTGGCCCTTGTGGGTCACTCTGGAGGTGCTGGAACAGTTGAAGATTCAGTCCTTGTTCCCAGGCAGAAGGTAACAAAGCAGAAGGACAAGCGTGGCAGCAGTCCTTCAGAACAGCAGTTCAGCAGAGTGGCAGTCCTTCCAGCAGCTCAGCAGTCTTTCTTCCTGGCGGATTACCCACAGGTCCAGAAGTGTACTGAAAAGTTGGTGTCTAAGGTCCTACTTTTATACCCTCGTGCCCTGGGAGGTGGAAGAAGCTTCTAGACAGTGACTTTGAAGTGCATGGGATTTCCTGATTCTCCTGCCCTAGCTCCAAGCTGGCTGCAGGGACAATGTTAAGTCGTTAGGCCCTTTGTGTGAAGGCAGAGTAGGGCTATTCAGTTGCAAGTGGGGCTCTTCCCAGCTCCCCCCATCCTGCTAGTAGATGGCCCATTCAGACACACCTAATCCCTCTATTGTGTAACTGTCTGGGAGGAATTCACAGAATCTAACTGTCTTTACTATTAGAGAGGGCTTTTCATACAATTCCAAATACAGCAAACATGACATAGCAAATATGGGAAATTATAGCTTATTAAATGTACTAAGGAATCCCTAATGGTATGAGGGTAGGCCTCACAGTAGTGAAAAACAGATTTAGGAGTGTTTCACTTCCAAAACATGTAAAACCTAAATGTGCATGTTCAACTTTTTAATTACACAGCACCCTACCCCATGGGCTACCTAGGGCCTACCATAGGGGTGACTTATATGTAATAAAAGGAGAGTTTAAGGCTTGGCAAGGGGGTTTTAATACCAAGTCAACATGGCAGTTTGAAACTACATTTAGGATGCAATGGCAGACCTGGGACACGTTTGAAGGTGCTATTTAAGTGGTTGCCACAATAAGTGCTGCAGGCACACTGGTAGCATTTAATTTACAGACCGAGTATATGGTATACCACTCTACAAGGGACTTACAAGTAAATTAAATATGTCAATTGGGTATAAGCAAATGTAACCATGTTTGAGGGGAGTGAGCATAAGCACTTTAGCACTGGTTAGCAGTGGCAAAGGGCACAGAGTCCTAAGGCCAACATAAATAAGTGCAGCAACAATGGAGAAAGTGAGGCAAAACGTTTGAGGGAAGACCACCTTCAGGCTGACAGGTCTAATAGTTACCATTATGAATCACATTGACAAATCAGATGGCCAATTTATGAGACTACAGTTAGACTTTATTGAGATGCCACAATGCAATTGTTTGATTACCAACATCACCATCAAATGTGCAGGAGTGTCTAAATAGATCCATGCTGCTCACACAAAGAGGTGAGAGTAGGCAAAGCAGTGGATGAGGCAAGAACAGATGACCTAAGTGCACATTCTGATGAACAAGATCACAGCCAAATACAGATTACAGTATGAATACAGAGGTGGGTGAAGATTTTTCTGTAACTGTTGAAAAGAAGCGTTTCATTGAGCAAAAGTTCAGTTGAAGATCCTGAAGCCTCCAAAGTCCAGTTTGAAAGTAGGCAGAGCGAAGAGCTGTTGCAATGGAAAAGAGTCAAGCATGAGTGGCAGCACAAGGAAGGGAGTCTGAGATCAATGCAGTGACAAGTTACAATTGAAGATCAGAGTTGAAAAGATTCCCTTTGGGTAAAGAAAATTCACTGAGGAATTAGCTGATAAAAGAGAACCAGAGCTTAGCAAATTCTCAAGTTTGAGTCAAAGTCTTGAGAAAAACAGAAACCAAAAGACTGTTGCTTAAAAAGAAAGGGTGAAAGAGATACCCAGAAAAATATCTTGCAAATGGAAATACTAGGAACCAGAGAAGGATCTAAATGGACATTTGAATTGGGAAACTGATGAATGTGAATTGCTAGCTTTCAAAAGACCAGGTAGGAGAAGTATTCCAAATCAAAAATATGCTGTGCCAGAGTAGGTGTAACTAGCTACAGCAGCACAAGAAGATACAAATGAAAAAGTGCCATAAGACTTTTGGGAATGAATTAGATCTAGAGACTAATACTGATGAAGATCCATTTTGAGGATAATAGACACTATTTGAAATATGGAGTTTTGTGATGAAAATCTCAAGAACAAGAGAGGGAATTTGTGTTCATAGACTGAAATAACTGAAATGAAAAGAAGCATTCAGAGAATGATCAAATTTAATAAAAGTGATTTTTATTATAAGTACTAAGAAGTAAATACTAACTTTTTCTTTTTTTTTGTTTGATATATATGATGAAGGAAAGATTAATAAATATTATTGTTTAATAGGAAAAAGTTAATTTTTGAATGTTACCACAAGATTTCTTCCCCACATCTGACTGACTTTAATGAATAAATTCTCCAAAATCAAAGTGAGAATGGTTAGGAGATTAATTATGGTAAGAATTTGAAAGAGACTACACAAAACATAGCTGATACTAATATGGATGATATATATTTGTGTTTATTAAGTAGTGAAGAGTGTGTTTTTATAAAATAATATTATTAAAGAGGAGTAAATGTGGTAAGGAGTCTGGAAGAACAGAAACTTGTTTTGCAGAAAATTGAAAAAAAAAGAATTTAGGCTTTCAGGTTTACATCCAAGGTTGAAGATGGAGCGGAAGAGGAAAGGTGAGATATGTATTGTAAGGCATAGTCCTATGAAAGGAGAAATAGTGGATTTGTTGGTGAAAGTATATGTGATAAAACATATGAAGTTAGCAGAGATATTTTGACTGCGGAGGAACCTATCATAAGGGGTGTTTATTATGTTTTTGGAAAGACTGCTTATTTTAATTTGCCAAAGTTCAAGTCGCCTAGCTTCAGTTTTCCCTAGTATCTATACTGTGGAAGGGTTGGAAGAGGGAAATAGTTTGAGGAGAGTGAAAGCAATTTCAGACAAGTGGTCTTGGATATTTTAGGGGCTATTATTCCTTCGATGGGAATAGCCTTGAATGATGTGAAGATAAGGAAATTATATTGAGAAATAGAGAGAGTAGTTTTGGAAAAGTATGTGAATGGCTAAGTAGTTTTGGTGGTGGTGTTCTATAAGCTGCTTAAACACCAATGATAATAATGATGTGTGCAATTACCCTATTTATTTTATTAAAATGAATAGAAAGTTTGATTGGAAGATATAATAGCAAGAGTAGGAGTAATGAGGTTCTCACTTCAAGGAAAAGATCAATAGATTTTTTACTAGATGATTACTGAGATGTAGTGTTCTAAAAGATGAAATGGAAGGACGGGAATGTTTGATTAACAAAGAAAATAAAGATTTCAAAAAGACCAATGGCTGAATAAGTTATTAATGGGTTTTAACATGATTATTTAAAAATAATCAGAGGGGGAAGTTTGTAGTAGCTTTCTTAAAAAATGTGCAAATATTGTGTGAAAATTATTTTTGAGAATTAATGGTTTTATTGATGCATGGAGTAATAACTGACGAATTAGCGATGTTGCACTTGAAACAAATTTGGCATGTCATTTGGTAGTATGTTTAATAGAGTGAAGTAGTTATGTCATATTTTGGTGTTAGACACCATTTCTTTAATAATGGATGCTGTTTTTTGGTGTTCCGCTCATCATGCTTCTGCTCACTTCCCCTCTCAATCAGTGTCCCGCTACATAACATTTCTCCTCTGTTTTTCTTGGAGCACCAAGTGAATGATTTCAAAGATTTAAAATGTACAATTGTGTTAGGAAACGCGTATTGTGAATGAAGCTTCCATCATGTACCCAAAGAATCATTTTTAGGAGCTTCCACTGGAAGTTCAGTTGCCGGCGTGTTAGGTTTATGAGTCATTGTTTAAAAAAATGTTTCATTCTGTGTTGTACATCTTTGGAGTGTAGTTGCTGAGAGGGTAGGTGGAAGATTTCTCTTGCCCTAAGAAATGTGTTAGTACTAAAGGTTTCGAAATTTACATTGCTGTTTCTGATATGCCAATGTGAACCTTACCATAATCATACCATGCTGAATTAGCAGATTCTATTAATAGTTTGTGTGAATTGTGTATAAAAACTCTTGAGTTTTGGAAATGTGGGGTAATTTCTTTTAGTGTTGCATTAGCTGCTGCTGGGGTGACATTTCGTTTTTTTTGCCTGAGACTATGTCCATTTTGTTTTACATTTTTCGTATGGGATTCTGTAAGTACTCTTTAAGTTTGACTCTCTAGGTATTGCTTAGACTTGACTAATTGGGGCTAGGTTTCATGACTCTGTATTTCTGTATCTGAGTCTTTGGGGCGATTCATGCATTTATTCTCTGTAGCACATTTATTAACATTTCTGTAATACATCTATTTTTGGCCTGTTTTTGATGAGAATGTAGTAATTAATGCTTCCATATTTTATTATGTTTTACTCTTCTAAATTATGTATTTCTTTGATGAGTGTTGTTTCTAACTGCTAGATCATCTAGAGACTTTGGAGACAAATTGATTAGGTAAAAATTGATGTTTTCACATTATTGGGGTACAGGTGATTTTTGGGGTTTGGCTCCTACACAAACATGGGCAACATCTACCATAGCAAACAGAGGAAATGTACTCCAAAGTAAAAAATGGATTATGAACTGTGCACAGAAGAAAATTAGAGCTGATCTCAAAAACAAGTTAATGATATGATAAAACGTTTTATGAATTCACTAACACAATTCAAGCTAAGCAGAAACCAGGATAGTAATCTTCCACTGCAAAGTCTGTCCAGAAGGTGAGTGTAGCACCAGGACTGAGCCATATCCTTCTGCTGCTACATGTGGGGCCAACCATTAGATGAATTTGGGCACTGTGTATGAAAAAGCTACCATTAAAGATACATGGTCAATAAAGTTTAAGTAGGAAGGACTCTAGTGGGTCTGTCAGTCAGTCATAAAATGTTGGGTAATGTGGAAATTATCGAGTCAATGCCATGGCACGCATAAGCAGAAAACATAGTAGCAATGTAGGCTATTGCTTCTAGAACAGAAGAAAGCTTCATAGATCAAGAGTCCTGAAAATCCTACCTAGTTTCCCACTGCTGAGGATAATTGTATCTAATGAAATAGAACTAATTAATTTGTAATAAATCCATATAAGGCTCACTGGGAATTTACATGCAATACATTTAGACCCAGTCATTTGTATGAGTATTTGCCACATATGTAGAGAAACTTCAGATCACATGGTTTGCTCTGCTTCATATTGCTATGGTCAAAAGTAAGCTGATTTTGCCACACAATCAGAACAACAAAGCAACGATAAGGCGGAAAATATGAGAAGCATCCCTGTATCATATTTATAAGTACGTACATTGCAGAAGATAGTGTAGAAAAAGAGTATTATGATGAGGACAATGAATAGGACATGGAAATGCAGAATACAGGAAGACAAGTGATGTTGATACCCCAGTGTAAGATTGAGAAGGGATGATAAGAGCACTTTCACAAACACTATTTCCTTACTAGCAAGAAGTGAAACACCTGCAATATACTAAGAGACGTTTGAGGAATGTAAATAATAAATAATTCTGATGTGCTTACCTAGCTGTTGCCCCATCGAACAATTATGCTTGAGGAATGTGTCTGGTTAATTAAGTTGCATGCCTAGAAGAGAAGGTTTATTATAGTCTGCCATTTCTTGTCAGAAGAGACTTGTTCTTGCCCTGAGAAATCACTACACTTGCAGAAAATATCTGCAGTGCTACAGACACTCTGTATGTTGGCACTGTGTCATATTTGGCCTTGTGTTAAAGGTGCCACGAACGATGTTGGAAAACGAGGCAGTATCTGTGAGGCCTGCACAAATAACATGACTACATTTGTCCTTCACTGGGAACCAAACACCCCATTGCAGCGCTTGACTCGCAGAGGGTAGCGTTGCAGAGCAGTCTAAGGCTTACTCAAGGGAGGTGGTGTGGGCTAGTGATTGCCATTTACCAGTACGCAGAAATAACACTCAATAATTGATTGTCCAGTCTGTACTTTGCTTTATAAAAGGAAGTGTACATTTATTAAACACACACACTACACAATACTATGCAACAATTTACAAATATACATAAGCTGTTGGAATTACTTTGTAACATTGCATAACATTCCCACCCCTCCCGCAGGGAGGGTGGGGTCTAGTACCACCACTCCCATGTATGCAGTGGGTTGAACATAACCTGGAGTGAGGGCCTTGCCCACTGGCACCATCCCAGTGGCGACCCACCCCCTTTATCTCAACAAGCATTTAATATGGGCACACCTGCCATGGTGACACATAACCCTGACTGAGCATCTCATACTGACCATACAGTATACACCTCTACATCTTAGGGGCTAACAGTCTGGGTTGTTCTTCACCTGACGCAGCAGCAAGAATACATGTTTAAGCATCACTTAAAATGACAGTACTTATCATGGCTGATAACAGTTATAATGCATTGCAATAAAAGCCCCTAAAAGGCATCACAGTTATAATGACAGGATTAAGCACATACAGCCAGACACCCTAACAGGAATGTCCAGCAACATAACCCCCCTTTGCTTATGATTTCACATCACCCATGTGACTTTCAGTCCCTCAAAAGAAATAACATTGGAAAAATGCACTTCTCGTGCAATTGCACCTCTCCACCTCCAGGAGATGCCCTTCTCCAGACATCCCCCAGCTCAGCCCTTCATACCTTGGTGCAGTCCCCAAACACACCCCCAGCTGAAGAACAGAAGTTCCAGCCACAGGATGCTGTTGACACCTGGCTGAGCCCTTGAGGGGTTGTTTCTTTCAAGTCCCCCAGAGACTTAGGGAAGGACTTATCCTCTTCGTGCTGGGGGAGTCTGCATTGCTCCTGCAGCTCCACCTGCACCTTTGTAGCCATTTAGCAGTGAGCCCATCCTCCTGGGGCCACCACAAGCCGAAATACAGGTAGGTTTCCATGCAGGCCGGTCCTGGCTCTGCAAAGCATTATGGGGCGCTCTTCCCCCATTGCTCGCATTTTTGATGAGCAGCTCTCCCGCTGCTCCGGGGAGAGCCACGCAGCTCGCGATGGCGGCCCTGCACTGCATTTGCCCATCGTTGGGGGTCTGGTCCCACCCGGACCCCGTGCCTGCCCAGGTAAGCTCCTAGCAGCTTGGGGAGCCCACCCCCGGCCGCTACTGCTGGCTCCCCGCCCGACCGCACCCTCGTGTGCGGCGGCGGGAGCCAGAGTTTCACTTCTGGTCTGCCCGCTCCTGCAAAGCACAGATCACTGTGACATTAGGCCTAATGCAAGAAGTAAGAAGATGTGATGTTACCTTTACACTATGTTGAAGAACACATTACATAAGTATGTATAATTCCTGTCACACAGCCTTAAATTTAACAGAAGGCATTGCACACATTAACCTTCTTTAGTGTAATATGAAGATTGGTACTCTGGTTTTCTTTACCTAACTATAATTTTCATTTAATAGATTTTGATTTAAAAACTGTTGCATCCTGGGGAATTTCATGATGCCAGTTTTTGCACTTTACAGCAAGGGTCTGTGCACTTCTTTTTGGTATCGAGTACATACTTTAACTTGAAATATCTCAGAGGTAATGCGTGTTTTGCTGACATCAGCAATCTGAACAACAAGGTATTCATTTCCCCAGTGTTTCTGAGCTCTGCTGTCAGAAATATTTGCATTAGCTTGGAGATATTTCGAGATTATGTATATGCTTAAGACACCAAAAAGAAGTGCACAGATCCCTTCTGCGCTGGCACATTGCCGAAAATGCCATCACAATATGGGCCTTGGTTCCTAACAACATTTCACCAACAATCAAAATAAAGAGTAAAAATGAAAATAGCTAAGAGCCTCTATGCAATGCTCATGCGTTGTTAATGTATCAACTAAACATAGGCTTACTAGATTAACCATACATTGACCAATGTCACATGGTTTGTATTTCCTAGTTGATGCATGACTGTCTGGCAATATACAGATACCCTTATGAAGGTGATTAAAAAAAGACTAATGAACAGAAATGGATGCAGGCTATTTCTGAGATCGGTGAACTGTAACTTATAATGAGTACATCAGGGTCCTCCACCTCATAAAGATTGTGTTGGTTTATTTAACTCTATGCAGCATGGACATGCATCCATGGACATCTTGATATGGATTAAAGACCCACAGCGGAGTGACACTGGTTAATCACTTCTAAATGCTCCGAATGCTTAGTAAGTGTAGGAGAGTAGGATCTGCTTCACATGGGTACCCCCACTTTTTGCTGATGCTTCACTGTTTTTCGACCTTAGTCTGGGGCCCTGCTAATCAGAACCCCAGCCTAGCTGCTTCCTCTCTAAAATGGTTTCCATGTGCCTTAGGCACATCTCTGATTGAAATCTGGAGTGCCCTTATAAGTCCCTAGTATATGGTACTACTATACTATGTACCAAGGGCATAGGTACCTCAGAGGCCTACCAGGGGCTGCAGCATGTATTGTGCCACCCCTGGAAGGCCATCCAAAATGACACCACAGGTCTGCTACTGCAGCCTGGGTAAGGTGGTGCATGCACCCCTTACTGTGATATAGGCTACCTATATCACTACATACATACACACATATAAACCTATAAGTCACTCCTATGGCAGGCCTTATCAATCCTGAAGGCAGAGTGTGTGGTTCCTATGTGAGAGGGTGCCCCTGCATGAGCTGGGCCCCTCTGCAGCATTCGGAGACCCTTCTCTGATGCTGTTTGTAGTGCAGCCCGACCATATACTCTTAAGCGCATTATAACCTCGCGTTAAATGCTAACTTTGGGATGGCTGCACGGAAACATGTCGTGTTTGGTGTCAAACATCTTGGAATACTACCCCCCGCCAGTTCTGGCGGCGGGGGTAGCATTCCACCCTTCTAGAGGGAGAGACATGTACACACCGGTATACCCGGTACTGACTTTCCAGAGCCCTGGCATCACAAAATGGATGCGGCTGCCACAGACACGAGTCTGGCCTCCTGCTGCTGACCGAAACTCCGGCAGGGGAGGCCTGGACAATAGGTTTCCTGTCCCAGGGAGGTGTAACCACCTCCCCAGACAGGATAGTGTGTATTGGGGCTGGGCGGGAGCACTCTCTGGTGCTTTGAAGTCCTGCACTGGGGGCACATTTGGTGTCCCTGTGCATACCCCAGTTCAAACCGGCTCAGGGGCTTCCAGCCCCTGCTCTGGCGTGAAACTGGACAAAGGGAAAGGGGTGTAACCACCCCTCTGCCCTGACCCTCCCATAGGTGGGGCCACAGAGTATGTCCAACCCCCTACCTTAGTATAAGTATGGGACCCCAGCCCTTAGGACTTCAGATTTACCTGGACGAAACTCTGACACAGAATCCTGGACCTTCGACGCTCTACTTTAAGATTAGAGGACTGAAGAATCTCCCTTGGGGTCAAGGAGTGACTCCCCTGCTTGGCAGGCACCAAGAAGCAATTGTCCGGTCTGCATCGCTGAAGCTCCCGCCGGACGCCGAAGTCTTTGCATCACCAGAGGTGGATTTCCAGACTTCCCGAGGCTGCCCTGAGTCCCCAGCAAAGCTGAGGCCCGTAGCTGTCGTGGGTAACGTGGAACCGTGACCCCAGGACACCGAACGCATTTGCAAGTGCATCCTCTTCTGGGTCTCCCATGAAGTTGTGCTTTGGGCTCCGAGTAGCCCCAGCCTCCAGCACCAACTGCACCGAAGATCACTGGCCTCCACTGCACGAGTGTCCTGTGAGCCAGCTCCACGTGCATTGACTCGAGGCTCCTTCGCGGTCGCTAGTCCGTTGGCTAGTAGGCCCTCCCGAAGGCCAATCTTCTTCTGCTTGGGCTCCCTGGTTGCTCCAGGTATGCCCTGACTTACTCTCGCTGGGTGAGTCCCACAGACCTTGCTGGTCTGCAACATCGTCCTTCTTCCATTTCCACGAGACTTGCCGTTGCCAAGGCTTGTTGGGTCCAATCCGGTCGCCGACACCCCTGCAATCGACAGACGTCGTGGGACAGCTCGAATCCAGCTCCTGGTCATCGTCGACGCCTACTGGACCTCGTGGCTGAAGAGTCAAGATGACCGTCAACCTACCTGAAGCACTCGACATCGGTGGGCATCTGCTCATCGCCTTCCTGGTCACTGGCTAGTGACCCAGACTCTGTCCCCTCTGCTTTCAGGTTCTTCAGATCTTCGATCCACCTTTGGATCCACCCGAACACTTTCGACTTGGCCGCTAGCAGCACTTTGCAGCAGATCGCCATTGAAAGCGACGACGAAACCCTACCCCGAAAGACACCTATGCACCCGGCTCCCCTGGGTGAGGTAACTCGAGTACTCCGGTGCTCCCGTGGGTATTGACACTAGAACAGCCTAGTTCTCAAAGGGTTTGCTCCAAGTCCTCCTCTAAGTGGCCCTTTTCTTTTAAATTCTAATCGCGACTTTCCCCATAGAAGTTAACGGCGAGTCGCTGCTGTGTTCATACACTGCACGCGTCCCCCGTGGGTCCCCTGTGTCACTACCTTGGGTGGTTCCTTGTGGTCCAAGCACTTCTACAGGCTCTAGGCCCTGTGTCTAGCTCAGTCGTGGTTCTTATACCACTTTATTGGTATATGGTTTGGTACGCCCCTAGGGCTCAAACGTGTATTT
This sequence comes from Calotriton arnoldi, assembly GCA_963921515.1. NCBI lineage: Eukaryota > Metazoa > Chordata > Amphibia > Caudata > Salamandridae > Calotriton > Calotriton arnoldi. Next base: position 70,879 of record CAWUFW010002667.1, read on the forward strand.
GTGCTATTACTGTAGATAACTAACTTATAATTTATGTACTTGAACTCTAGCCTCATAAAGAGACTAGAGGGGTGTGTTTAGCAATAAATACATATATTTTGAATATATACCTGGTGTGGTCCTCTTTCATTTGGTCACTCGAGATTATAGACTGGTAAAACAAGCTGCTTTACATTCCTTCAAGACTTAGCCTGAAGGCTGCTCTCCATAGCTACCACTAGGATAGCTTTCAATAAAGGTTGTCTTTAACCTATCTCCAATAAAGGGTTGTTTGGACTGGTGCAAGGTGCCCACTATAATTAGTGGACAGCATATGCCAGGCCAACTTCTCACAGTAAGCTTTGCTGTTTATCCCATCAGCTTGTCCTACTATGATTGAACCTATCCAGGAGAATTTGAAGTCGATGTAAAACGTTATTAAAAAAAATATATAGAAAGATGTACCTGGCAATATTAGTGGATTTTCTTGAACAAGCACTGGTTGGCATATTGCTGCAGTTGGTGGAAATGCCACTCAGAGCACAGTTTTTTAATAAAGGTGCTGGATGAAAAATAAACTGGTGGTGGACACGGTGACGATCTTATGGGTACAAATGATTCAAGTAAAACAAAAGTTTTCAGAAAAAGTAATAAAAAAATATATCTATGTTGTCTGGTAATAGGGCCTGATTTAGAGTTTTGCGGTGTGTTACGTCTTCACAAATGTGCATTATACTCAATGGCACTTGCAATAAGATGGATGGGATATCTGCATGTCTATGATGGAGTACCCATCCTCATAACTCTAAAACAGTCTCAGACTATCTAGCAAGAATACAAGCAAGATACTGGGACAATAATGGGCCCCGTGGCCATCTGGGGATTGAAATTACCTTAGGCAAAGCTGTAAGTGATCTTTAAATAGCAGTGGAGATATGCATAATTTTAAGAATATTTGTAATTGCATAGCTAAAAGTTACTAACTCTTGAACAACAAAGAAAACTAACTAATTTCTCATGAGGTGATTGGAGATAACATACCATGTGCTTATGTGTCCTAATACATTTAAGAAATGACGTCTAAAAAGGCTTAGAGAAAGCAGGACATTTCATCTCAATCACTAAGAGCCTGAATATGAGTTTGGTGGTGTGGGAACAAGGCGGCACGCAACTGCACCACTCCCACACCGCCAAACCTCACAGCTGGCTACTTGCCAGGTTACGAGTTTTCTCATGGTCTGGCGGGCAGGCGGTCCTTTGGCGTACCCACTGTGGTGCCTATTAAAAAGGTACTACAATGGGAACACCAAACTGTTCCTGCACGGCATGGACTGTGCAGTCCATCCCATGCAGGAAAGGGGGTGAATGCAGACAGGGGGGCACACCATGTGCCCCCCCTACATGCATCCTCAGGCCACGAGGGAACAGGGGGGCTTGTAGGGCCCCCTTAGTTTCCTCACCATCACAGGTTTCATGGCAGGCTCACCACCATGAGATCTGTGGCAGTTAGGAAACTCGTAATATGCTTGTCGGCACCACCAGCATATTGTGGCCCTCAGACTTCCACACCACTGCCCGAGATCGTGGATCCCTGGCGGTTGCTGTGGTCCTATGGCGGTCTGAATGCCGTAGTTGTAATACTGCAGTGAGACCGCTGGTGCGGTGGTCCCCGACTGCCACCGCACCTCCAATGCGAGTTTGACGGTCCAATGAACCATCAAACACGTCACTAGGACCTAAGTCCTTTAGGCTGTAAACTGGATAATGTCTTAATGAGAAAACATAAATGTAATTCAAATCCTCTAAACTACTAACTAAAAATGCTGTTAACTACTAAACAACATAGTCAAATATTTTAAAATATTTAACCTACAAACACAAAATATTTTATTTCTAAACATTAAATAAAAAATATTCAAGTACTTAAATAAAATGTTATAAAATAATTTCAGAAATAAATATAAACATATACACCTATAAACATTTACATACAACCATAACTAGCACACACTAAATAAGGATGAAACAGACTAAAAAGTCAAATATCTGATGAAACAACCAATAAAATTACACTTAAAATAACTAACAAATACAAACACTCTACTAATTAAATAAGCTATATCAAAAGGCCACTAAAACATATATCATTTTACAGCAAAAATAGCAACACTTCAAGTAATATAACCTAAATAAATAACTAAATACAACCAACAACAAAACTCTTAAATTAAACACAAAAATTAATACAATGTTTTCTATTCACATTTCTCTAATACAACAAATAGCAACAGAGCAAAGGTGAAAATTAAAAGATGAAAATAAACTCCAAACCGGAGAAACAAACTTTGTCAAGTAAGTAAATATAACTTAATGTAAAACAATACAAAACACTGTATGGTTAAATTTTTTTATAAAACAGGCAAAACAAAAACCTGTCTCATAATGTTCCTACAAAAACAAATCTCTCAAAAAACATCTTTACAAAATAAAAGGACAAAAAATGTGTAAGTATAAAATATCATACCAAAAGTTCCTGACTACACTACGAGGAAACCCCCATGTAACCCAAACTTGAAAAGACAGAACCACAAAAAGACATAAATGAAACCCCTGCTGTCCATAAAAAATTGAAGACAATAGTATCCCTGATAATTAAACTATAACACATAGGCCCTCATTATGATGTCGGGCAGACCTCCCTCGACAGGCTGTCGGTGGCGGCCCTCCCAACCTCTAGCGCAGCGGTCAAACCGCTGGATTACGATACCAGCGGTTAGAGTGCAGAGGGTTGGGGTCGAACAGTAATACCTAAAAGTAAGGCACCGCCATAGGGATTACAATGTCCATATCTGACAACCTTTTCATTGCAGTCCCACAGACAAGGAAAGGCAGTTGGAAAGGGACTTTGGGTCACAGTTATGTGGCTAGTGGGTTACATGTGGTGCCCCTGGCACACAGTGCTTGGATGTTTAAAAACATCCCTTTCTCTATCCCTTGTACTTTTCCGGGCCGCAGCACAAGCCGCAATAGCAAAAGGCATGTTTCCTACCGCCTACATGGCGGTTGTATCATAATATCGCAGGGGGACCTTCGAATACTTGTCGGGCGGTCCCAATGCCGCTGCGATGGCGGTCAGATGCTCATCTGACCGCTATCATACTAAGGCCCACAGTGAAGAACCTTTCTTTTTGTAAGACAACACTAGCAATGATAGAAGATTAATGATTTATGCTACACAAAAAACTTGTTAAGATTAACACAAATGAACATGTGGATTATGTTCAGTACTTTTAAATTGTGCCCTCCACCATTCACGCAATCCATGACGAATACCACAACAGAAACATACATTCAGGGGCTGATTATGATGTCGGTTGAAAAGCCTCCTCCCAACAGTCGGAATCTCCTAGACCGTGTTGGAAACCTTCTGACCGACTTGATCGGTTTACAATCTGACCGATTACGATGTTCGAGGTCGGTTTGTAAACCCCACAGTCTTTCGAAATCGGTTCCAACTGGCTCTCTGAGATTCCATGTTGCACAGACCCGTATCGTACAACTCTATGGACTGCGTTTCCGACCCAGCAATTACAATGTTGGTTTCCAACAACATTTCAGAGTCAGCCTGTCTGACATGAAAAGGCTGTAAGAAAGTGACTTTTGGGGCACCTAGCAGGGCCCCCTTCATCCTGCATCTTCCGGTTGGGGGCTGAGAGGGTACCTAAGGGACCCCCCTGTAAAACCCTGCACTGTGTGGCAGGCACCATGGGGTGCCTGCCACAGGGTGCAGGGTTTTCCGCACACCCCCATTTCCCCATAGGAGCCTGTGTTGTCGGGCGGAAAACGGGCTTCCATAGAGGCCAATGGGAATCCAACCGAACAGTGTTAGGTCGCATCGTAATCGGTCGGGAGGAACCACCGTCCGCGAGTCGGTCGATCCCAAATCCGAGTCGGTGTTGGGAGGAGGCTTTCCGACTGACATCGTAATCAGCCCCTAAGTATATGCACTTTTGCCTTATAAACAATGTGCAATATACCACAAACTACAAACTCAAACAAAATCAAAAACTAATAACTACTAACCTCAAACAATAATAATTGACTTCGAACAAGCAAAATATATACCTATGTACAGCTATACAGGGCTGTTACTGATATTTTAACCAGACTATATGGAGACACCTCCAAATATCTCCACCAAGAGTCGCATACTCAGCAAACGCCAAATTTTCCTATGAAATAAAAAATAATTATTGCTGTAGCATATGTCCCAGTAACAGAAGTACCAAACCACTGCCACCTCCCTATACAATCACCCTACTGCTAAACAGCGAAGACCCCTAATGGACTATATTGAAGATACTTATGCACTTATTTATGAAGGCTTGCGACACTTTTACGCCACTCTTGCGTCACTTTTTGTGACACAGCGGCTGCGTAAATAATGCGCCATATTCTGCCATATTTACAAAGTGACATATCTATGCAGATATGTCACATTGTAAATGCCTGCGCTACATTATACCTGCGTCAAGTATAATGTATGCAGGATGGGCGTTCCCACGTGAAAAAGCCTTGTAGAAGTGGCGTAGTGAAATCTATCAGATTTTACTGCGCCACTTCTAGGACGCTACTGCGTCACAACTTTACGCCTGCCTCACAGCAGGCATACGGGTGATGCAGGGCAATAGAAATAGGCCTCCCCCATGCATTGCTGGAGTTGAGTCATGCTTATGACACAACTCCAGCAATGCGTGGGTTTTGCACTGACAAATACTTCAGGATTCCTTTCACGCAGCGATGCAACACTTTTCATAAACGAGGCCCTTAGTTTGGCAGACTGCACCATTCTGGTCACAGATGCCAACCCAAGTATCATACCTCTGTGGAATGTATATATGATGAACCAGGGCACAACAAACCACAACAAACAATGTAGAGGAAGGGTGGCACAATGCCTCCTAAGGTAAATTAAGCCGCAGTCACCCTACGCTATACTAATTCCTAGAAATATTAAACAAAGAACAAAGCTACCAACAACTTAGAATAGAACAATCTATAACCCAACTTAAACCCAAAGTATCAAAATAAATGAAAGAAATGTATGTAATACTACATTGCAAAGTACAAATATTTGCTAACAACCAAGCCTACCATACCTAAAATCCATAGAAAGAACACTAATCTAAAAAAAATCAAAATATTCAAAGAAAATCAAAAATACAACAGTAAATAACAAAAATGTTCTGGACTATCTTATTTATAAATATTATTTGAATATTTTTATACTCATTCAAAAATGAACATATTTTCCTAAAGAACATAAAACACCATGTAATCTTATATACTGAGATGTTACAGTACAACTGAATACACCATCAGAGTTGTAACAACATTTTGATTGTAGCTCTATGAATGAATGTGTATCCTGAGAATAAGATCAGAGAGCGAAACAAGTGAGTAAAAAGTAGTACCTCACATAACACGATACCTGTACAAGAGAAAGGCGAAAGATTGGGGGGAGAGAAATAAAGAGAGGAGAGAAGAAGAAGAAGAAGAAGAATGTAGGAATAGGAGTATTGACTATCGGGATTGTATACGTATTGTACAAAGAAGTTTCCTCATGTAGTTTAGGGAACTGGTTAAACTTTTGCAGATGGAAGTAGTTTGTACCATAAAAGACAAGAAGACTTTTTGTTAAAAGATTAATTATTTGTAAGGTTATCGGCACTCCTGAAAAAACATACCTACGCCCACGATGTGTGGTAAGATATGTTGATAGGTTGTCATAATTTTTCTAGTTAGCAAGGATCATTTTAATACCCATTGCAAGCAAAATATCAATGAGGAAACACTCCCAAGAAGATAGTGAGTTTAGTGTATTTGAGTCTGATGTTGCATGTATACCAAGGGAAATTATGGTATGTGATAAAGTAAGTTTTTTGTTCAATGTGTTTGAGAGTGTTGCTTGAATATATACCCAGAAGGGAACAATGTGTTTGCAGTAAATAGCAATGAACATTTTTTAAGATCAAAATCCAGTCAGACTGAAAAGTAAGAATTACTAAACTAGAAATTATTAAATTAATATTCAGTGAGCCAAATAATTAACACCTCTTAAGAACACAACACCTAAAACCATTATAAAAAGAGAAACCACTTTAAAAGCAATAAACACTGGTCACCCATTAAAAATAAAATATTACTTACAATTGTGCCGATATCCATGCTCTCAATGTAATCCATGAAAAAAATACATCCACAAAAACTGATAAAACAAATCCCTCCAAACAATGCAAACATACAAAGCATAAAAGAATATTACCAGAGGGAAAAGTTGTAGTACTCGGAAATCATCCAAAAATAAAGTACAAAAACGCCTCATTGTAAAATAAAGTAAATAAAAAAATAATATTAGTTAAGACATAGCAAATTTTATTTCCTTTGTATAAAAAAAAAGTATCCAGGCCTCAGACAGGTAGTGCAGCCCAATATAGTTGGCCCTCCCTCCCCTCATACACCTCTATACCGCCCATGTGAAGTCTACTGGGACTAGACTTCACAAGGAACCCGTACATGTTCTCCCCTATTTTTCATTTTTCTTCTGACCGCCATGTTGCAAAGATGTACCCCTTTCTACCCTCACAATAATGGAGTCGTATTACCAGTTGTTTTCTCTGACCCTATTGCCTTCACATGTTCAGTATGATCAGAATGCACTGTAATATTTTGACCATGTTGTCTCTCGTGCTGTGTATCACTCCCGAACGATAAGACATTTGCTGTGTTTCCCAGTGTGAACTTTTGTATTGCTGGCATATATTTCAATAAAATTGTTATAAAAAATAAAAGAAACAAAATGCTTTAAAAAGTATCCAAAAACTGGGAAGAAATCCTTGAGTACAATAAAAAAAACCTGTACAAAATGATTAAAATTCCCCCCTATACAACCCAAATTTAACCCTGAGCATAAAACTCCCCTCCGCTCGCGTAGGACGTGGAGTTGCCAGAAAACTCTGCACTCCGCAACGGAGCAGAGTTTTTTTTCTGTTTGTGCGCCCAAAATGCGTTTTTGCACACACTGGAGCGACTTACCGGGTGCCTGTGATTGCCGACGAGATTTCCCATCCGTTGGTGAGCGCCACGAGATTTGGGAGCCAGCCGCACAGTCCCACAAGAGTTTGTGATCGCGAACACGTCACTCGGGTGCGCCATCGGACTTCCGGCGAAAATTTTGTGAAGAACGCGATCGCGAACACGCAGAATCTGCAATCTGGAGAAGGTTCTCTCCCTAGCAGCATCAAAACCTTCTCAAAATGTTGATTTGGATTAAAAAAACTCCTCAGATTGACATTTGGCTGTACTTTGTTGTGCAAGGAGACCTTTTTCTTTTTTTACTTTTTATTTGAAGAGGAAGGAAGTGCCCCAGAGTCTCCAACTTCCTGTCCAGCAGGCCCCTCACAGTGCTTTGTCCATCTCCTGTTCAGTTTTCATTTGGATTTGGAGCTGGAAGGATCACTCTTTGTGTCTGCTGCATCATATGTATCATTGTATTTGAGGACTTTTGAATTTGAGATTTCACAAGTAAGTTTGAAAATTGGTGTAGTTTGTTTGATTGGGGCATTGCACCTGCATTTATTGTACTTTTCATCGTTTTTTTAAAATTTATTGTGGTGGGTGACCTGTAGTTTCAGTAGGGGCCTAGTTGTTTCTTTGTAAGTAATTTTTCTTCTTTTATAAAGGAAACATGTTACACAGTTCACTACATTTTCTCCAACTTTTGAAATCAATTTGCAATATTCACTAGCCCGGTAGTCTGCCAATAGGCCTTTCAGCCAGTAGGCCCAGAGCTACTCATGGGTGCATGAAACAACTGTTTCTGTGGAGTCTGTTGAATTTAAACATCATTTAGGGCATGGATGGCATTGGATTGAAATACAAAATGTGTTTTTTTCATGTGTGTTAAATAAATGCCTTTGTTGGATGTGTGTGGTTATTGTGTAACCTGCAAACCTTTTTTTAGCCCTGTGGATTTTTGTTTTTGGCATTGTTGCATTAAAGCTGTGTTGTTTAGCATGCCTCATTTGTCTTTGTCTGAGCCTCCCCGTGTGGCCAGGGGCCATTTTGTATAGTCTGTGCCCACATAGGCCTGCTTGAGTTCATTGTTTTCCGGGCCTCCTGCTTGTTGTTGCTGTGAGTGATCATGTGGCTGGTGGCCATTTTGTGGTGGTAGTTAGTGTGCTTTTGTCATAGGCCTGCATGTCTTCTTTCCTTTGTTCTTCTTGGCGTATTGCTTCTTGTTGTGGTAGCTTAGCCATTTGCCTGGCAGCCATTTTGTGAAGGCAGCCCGTGTGCTTTTACCATAGGGCTGCATTGTCTGTCTTCCCTTTCTTGTTGCTGTGGCCTGGCCATGTGGCTGTTGGCCATTTTGTGAAGGCAGCCAGTGTGCTTTTGCCATAGGGCTGCATTGTCTGTGTTCCCTGTCTTGTTGTTATGTCCTGGCCATGTGACTGTCGGCCACTTTGTGAAGGCAGCCAGTGTGCTTTTGCCGTAGGCCTGGATTGTCTGTCTTCCCTTTCTTGTTGTTGTGGCCTGGCCATGTGGCTGGCGGCCATTTTGGAAAGGCAGCCAGTTTACTTCTGCATTAGGCCTGCAAGCCTTCTTTGTGGTGGCCATGCCTTCTTGCTGGTTTTTGTTTTGCATGCAATTGTTTCTTCTTTTATCCAGCAAAAAATGTAGCACGGTTCACTACATTTTCTAATAAATTTGCAATATTATTGATTTGAATTGATTCACTTTGTGGCCTAGTCTGCCAATGGGTTTTCCAACCAATCCTCGACGTACCACGCCACAGCCACATTACCCCCCACCTGAGGAACCTGCACTGGCTCCCCGTCGACAGGAGGATCACCTTCAAACTCCTCATCCACGCACACAAGGCACTCCACAAAACTGGCCCAGCCTACCTCAACAGACGACTCTTCTTCTACGTCCCCAACCGCCAGCTCCGCTCTGCCGACCTCTCCCTCGCCACCGTCCCTCGCATTCGAAGAACAACCACCGGCGGCAGATCCTTCTCACACCTCGCCGCCAAGACCTGGAACACCCTTCCACTAAGCCTACGACAGACCCAAGACCTGCTGACCTTCAGGAGGCTACTCAAGACCTGGCTGTTCGACCAGTAGCAACACCCCCCTTCCCTCTCCCCAGCGCCTTGAGACCCTCGCGGGTAAGTAGTGCACTCTACAAATTCTGTGATTGATTGATTGAATAGGCCCAGAGCTACTCATGGGTGCATGAAACAACTGTTTCTGTGATGTCTGCTGAATTTATTTCAAAATCTGTTTATTGAATTGTAAGATTGAAACAGATATGCAGTACACGTGCAACATTTATCAAACTAGGCCAAGAGTTACAGAGAGAACATGAAAGTTACAGCTTGTTCCACGAGTTCTGTGGCCTGAAAGAAAACCCCCTAAGGATAAGTACAATCACATCATGTTGCATTCAGTAGTCCATAACCTTTTGTCAATCCATCCTCTATGGTGCAAATAATAATGTAGTGAACCGAAGGGACGGGCCATTAAGCCCCAGACGTGGCTTTCTTCTAACTACAAGCTGTCCTCTGTGCGGCAGAGGCACTAAATGTGAAACAGGTTAAGAGCCCTTAGCCGTGGGGCGCACGCCGTCAGCGGGAGCCCCTCTGATAAGTAACTCACCAGCGGGGACCATATATATTCAAAGCCTTTTCTGGCGTCGTCTACAATGTCGGCCATGCGTTCCAGAGCCAACGCCCTCCAGAGCCGCACATGCCATTGGGTTAAAGATGGTGCCTCTTGTTTTTTCCAAGCAGCCCCTATCGCCATTTTAGCTGCCCCTAGGCAGAGCCACATAATCGACCGATCACTCTGTGTTTGGCGTTTCAGGGACGTATTTCTTACCCCCAGCAAAGTGTGTTCCAGGGAATGGGGAACTGGATAGCCTAATATGAGTTTAATTTGGGACAGGATCTTACCAAAAAGGTTTTATGGAAGGACAGTCCCACCAGATATAGCGAAAGTCACCCAGTAGACCACATCCCCTCCAGCATCTATCCGTGGTATTGGGGAAAATCTTGTGCAGTTTCTGGGGATATAAGTACCAGTCATACATGAGTTTGTAGTGCGCTTCCCTTAGGTACATCGAGCGGTTGAATTTCGCTGTATCTACTTAAATGTTCCCTCTGTTTCCCCGCTAATGGAGTACCCAAAAGTGCATCCCAAAAAAGTTTAAATCATGGGGTCGTCTTGGGGCTGAGTGCTTGTATAAGAGCATACAGAAAGGAAATGCTCCCCTTGGAGGAGGAACCAGACTGGGCAAACTTCTCGATGGGGAGCAGGTCCCTGGTGGCAGCCTGCCGCACCAAGGGCTGCTGAGCCCAATGTTTAAGCTGCAAATAGTGGAATTCCTCCGTGACCGGTAGTGAGAATTGTTTCCGGCATTCTTGAAAGGAGAGAAACTCGCCTTTATGAAATAGGTGGGAAATCATGAGACATCCCCCCACCCGCCATGCATCGAATGGTCCCTCCTGGAGCGCCGGGGGGAAGGCAGCATTAAAATGTATGGGCGTGTAGGGGTAGGGAAAGGTGGTCAGCTGCAGCCTCCCAGTGAGAGCATCCCATAACCTTAATGTGGTGGAAGTGGGTGTACTAATGTAGGCATTAGGCAGTCTATCACACTTTGGCTTCCACAGTAGATCCCATATGGTGCGCCCAATTATCTGCCTGTCCATGTGAAGCCAGTGCTTCTCAGAGGCACGCAGCGACCATTCGGTGATTACGTGCAGCTGAGCCGCCCTGCAGTATCCCTGAAACTCAGGCAACGCAATCCCCCCTCCTCACGTGGACGCAGAAGCAGGCGATAGGGCAAGCGCGCCCTCTTCCCCAACCAAATAAATTTAGTAATCATTTGTCGCAGCTCTTTAAAGAGACCATTTTCTACTGGGATGGGGAGCCCCTGGAAGAGGTACAGCAAGCGGAGGAGCACACTCATTTTGACGGCATTGATCCGGCCCAGCCAGGAGATGTATGCAGCACTACATTGGCCCAGGTCAATTTTCAATTGGCGTAAAAGGGGAAGGAAATAGGCCCTGTACAAATCTGAGATACGGGGGGTAAGCTTGATACCTAAATAGACAATCTCCTTAGCCGTACAGTGAAACAGTGATTCACTCTCAACTCGTTGCCACTCCTCTGAAGAGAGGGTCAGATTAAGTAAGAAGGACTTGGCCAAATTGATCTTAAACCCCGCCGCACGCTCAAACAGCGCAAGCTCCTCCTGCAGAGCCGGGAGGGAGGTCATTGGTTCTATGATTGGAAGGAGCACATCATCGGCAAAGAGCGATATCTTATGATCGTCTGTGCCAAATCACACTCCCCGAATGTCCGGGTTTTCTCTAATTTATTGCGCTAGGGGTTCTATGCTGAGGGCAAAGAGGAGGGGGACAGCGGGCACCCCTGCCTCGTCCCACGCAGCAAGCTAAAAAAGGGGGAAGCAACGCCATTGACCAGGACCCGGGACCGAGGAGACTGATAATTAGCGCAAATTATTCCTATAAAAGTCTCGTTAAATCCGAAGTGCTGGAGCACTTGAAACAGGAAAGTCCATCCCACCTGATCGAAGGCTTTCTCCGCATCGAGCGAGAGAAGAGCTGCTGGGATGGATTTCCTCCATGCCTTCTCAATTATATGGATAATGCGGCACAAATTATCATGGGTCTGCCGGCCCTTAATAAATCCTGACTGGTCCGGGTCAATAACGCTTGGGAGCACCAATTCAAGGCGAGTAGCCAAGATTTTGGAATAAATTTTGGCGTCTAAATTCAGAAGGGCGATTGGGCGGTAAGAGGAACAGGCTGTGGGATCCTTCCCTGGCTTGGGAATGACCGCCACAATCGCCTCTTTCATGGAGGGGGTGACCTGCTGTGTAGAAGCAATGATGTTAAATAGGATAGTTAAATAGGGGGCTATTTCCGGAGCGAAGGTGTGGTAAAAATGGGCTGTGAACCCATCCAGCCCCGGCGCGTTCTGTAGCTTGAGTGCGTCTATTGCCCGCTGCACCTCCTCAATGGTGATAGGTTTAGCCAAGTCCTCATTGGTGGTGGCTGGGACCTGTGGGAGGTCTAAGGAGTCCAAGTACTCCGATTGGGCTTGCGTCCGTGGGGGTTCCCAAGTATAAAGAGTACAATACAATTTTTCAAAGGCCTGCGCTTTCCCCTCCTCAGTCTTGTGGGAGACACCTGCTTCATCTACTATGAGTTGTATGTATTCTCTTTCCTGTTTGGCCCTGAGTTGGCGCGCGAGCAAGGATCCCACTTTGTTCCCTCCCGCATAACCCCTGGCTTGTAAGCGCAGGATGTTTTTTTCCGCCCTGTTGGTGTATATGGCCTGCAGCTTCCCCTTTATGGCAGTAACTTTCCTCCACGTCAGAGCCGAGGGGCTAGCCTTGTGCACTTGTTCTGCGGTCTGCAGCTCCCTTTCCAGCATAAGACGCTCCTCTCGCTGCTGTGTTTTCAGGGTAGTGGCCAATTCGATACATTTACCCTGGACTACCGTTTTAAGTGCGTCCCAAGTGGTGGCATGGGAGGTAAGCTCATGATCGTTCTGCCCAAAGAAATCTTTGATAGTTTGCCTAAATTCATCTCGCAGCAATCTGTCTCTGCATAGGAAGTTGTGGAAGTACCATTCCGCGTGTTTCTGATGTGGATTCGGCCAGGTGAGGGTCATCTCCTGGGGTGCATGGTCGGACAGGCATATTGGGTGACAGTGTGTTTGTAGGATCGAGGGGAGCAGAGATTGGCTCACAAATATATGGTCAATGCGGGAGTATGTCCTGTGGGAGTGGGAGAAGAAAGAATAGTCGCAAACTGTGGGATTACTATCCCTCCATACGTTCACCAGACCCAGGAGTTGGAGTTGCGATTTAAGAGCCTTGCCGAAAACCCCCCTGCCGCCCTGTGTGACTGCGTCGTGTCCAGCCTCAGATCCCAGATAAGATTGAAATCCCCCATCAGTAGTATGTCCCCTTGCGCGAATTGACCCAGGGCCATAAGGAAGGAGAGTATAAAGTCTTGTTGTCCCGTATTTGGTGCATAGAGAGCTGCAAACGTGCATTGCCGGCCCCGCAGGTCCCCCTTAACCATAATGAATCTCCCTGCTTTATCAGCCTTAGTGTCTTGGGATTGAAACGGGACCCCCGCGTGGAAAAGTAGTGCTACCCCATTGTGCTTTGCGGCGTGGGAGGATCTAAATATAAGTGGAAAGGCTTTGTGCTTCAGACGGTGTTCCTCAGATTTTTTGAGGTGCATTTCTTGAAGGGCCGCCACTTGAATATTATGGTCGAGTAAATATTTCCAAGGCGCTGTCGTTTATTAGGGAGGTTTAGGCCCCGGACATTCCATGTTATAGTTCGGACCACCATAATTGTCTGGGTGGGACCCTGCCTCCCTCCACAGGCTGGCTTTGCGTCTAACCACCCCTCTGCCCCTCCACCCCACAAAGAAAGAATGTAAAAAAGGCACCATGACATCTAACTAACATAACAAAACTAAACAAACAGTAAAATCGAGTGTAGAGAATCCCCATTGCAGAGGGGAATCCCTGTACCAGAACACACTCGGGGAACGGAACCACTTCCGTCCCTCCGCTCCTACAAAAACAGTATATAGGCATACATATAGAGAACTCATACCACCACCCCCCGGCATTCACATTTCTGCCCCCGTGCCAAAACTACCCAAGACTGTCAAAGCCGATGGCTCCCCCAGTGTCTAGAAAATTGCAAGTCCTCTGTTCCATCCACCCTCCCGTTGGAATCTCCTTCCACCTCAGCGATAGGCAGTTATTCGTTCCGCTCCCCTCAGGCAGAGGCCGAGAAAGTGACCTTTGAGCCTCAACCATCAGGCCCCAGGCCCCTTAACAGTGACTGGACCAACGGGTCCCGATAAAAAGGTCTCATGAAGGGCAAGTTCTTCCCTCCATCCAGCACTCCAACACAACAGCCAGCTGCCCCCTTGGGGAGGGGGGGTAAAGTGCCTTGTCATCCGCAAGAAATAGTTCGGTCGCGAGACCCCCTGAACGTGGAACATCCAGAGTCCAGACAAGTACAAGATCTCTGCTCCATCCACCCTCTCATTGTCGAGCTTGCATCCGGGGGAGTCGTGCCCCCCAGGGGACGGATATAGAATAACTGTAGGACACACACAGTGCAGGCTTTAATCTGGGGTTTTCTTGCTCCCTTTTCCCATGGAGCGCCAGGTGTCACCTCCTTGTCTCCCACGTCGTCTCTCCCATTCACTGTCTCGTGAAGATGTCGTGTCACTGGATGAGGAGATCTCTATTCCCAGCACGTCCGCCGCTTCCTTCAGCTCCGTGCAGTGGAGATGTTTGATGTCCCATTGGAAAGCTATTCCAAAGGGATATGTCCATCGATACCTGATTTTCCTCTCTCTCAGAAAATCGGTGATCGGGCGGAATTGCTGACGTCGCAAGAGCGTGGCCTGGGCCACATCCTGGTACAGTGTGCAGGTGGCATTCTGGAAGGATATTTTGTCGTTGACCCTCGCTTTTCGTAGAACCAGTTCCTTAATCTTGAACGAGCCAAACTTAGCCAGGACATCGCGAGGTTTCCGGTTTTCCCCAGGGAGTCGCGGCCCCACTCTATGGACCCTCTCTAACCGGACTTCAGGGCCGTCCTCCCCTAAGACTGAGGAGAAGAGGTCCACCATGAATCCATCCAGGTCCGGGCCCTCGCAGTCTTCCTCCAACCCTCGCACTCGAATGTTGTCGCGGCGTGAGCGATTTTCTAAATCCTCGCACTTAAGCACGGTGGCCCGCAACTGGCTCCTCAGGTCCGCTGATCCTTCTTCCAGGGGCGTAATACAATTGGCTAACTCCTGAAATTTCACTCCCAGGTCTAGTGTGCGCGTGCCCACCGAATCCACATCTGCTTGCAAAGTCACCATCTTTTCCCTCATCTCTGCACAGATTGACTCAAAGGAGGTGTCCATATCAGCTTTGATGTCTGCACGGAGCTCCCTTTTGAACTCCCGCAGAGAGGACACGAGGTCCTCCCTAGTTAGCGCCATTGATCCTGTCGGTGGTGTCGCTTCCTCTCCGGCCGCTCCCGCGCCCGAAGTGGCGAAGTAGTTTGAGATTTTGTTGTTGGGGGTCTTTTTTGGTGGCATAAGGGGATCGTTCACTGGTCAGCTCCTGACCGCCCCTCCTGTCTTGCAGAACCAGCGCGGACACACTGAGGAGATGCGGGGGCCCAACGGCGCCTCTCCACCCTTTCACGTGGCACCCCAACGCTGGTTATAGCAGTTACAATGGCTCCTTGACTGGTCCACCTATTGTCTGTGTGGTGACCACTGCACCCGTATGGTCCACAGGCCGTCACATCCAGTCGGTCCCCAATCTTGCCGCTAACCAAGAAGTGAATTCTCCGCCGGGCTCAGCTAAACAAGTGCCAGTCCCACTGCTCCTTCGCCACTTGTTAACTCTGCGCTTTATTCTGGTGTCTTCATCTCGGCCATTTTAGGGTCAGGCACCAGGCTGCACATGCTGCTTAATGAAGCTGCCTCCGTCACCGCCAGGACCTTCCTCGAGATTAGGCCCCATGCAGCACTTTCACAATGAAATGCAGCGCGTGCCCGACCCCCCCCCTCCGGCACGGGCGTCAAAGGCACCAAAACCAATAACTTGGGGGCCCGGCACTGATCAGGACACCCCGCAGCGGCTCCACATGCGGCACCAGCCTTTTAGCCGTGTTTCACAGGCCGCCGGGGGGGCCCCGATCGCAGCGCTCACCTGGAGGTCCCTCAGAGGCTCGCGGGCTCCGTCGCCGCCAAATCCAGGATCCCAGTGGGGAAGCCTGCCGCTTGCCGGGATCTGAGTTCAGGCAGATTCACCCCCATCCGCGCCTCACTTCAGCGCAGCAAGGGCCCCCAGCAGGCCACGGACGGGTTCACGGGTGCCCTGGTGGTCGTGTCCTTGCCTGGCTCTCGCTGCTAGGAGCGCTCCCCACAGCCACACCGGCGCGCCACCATTTTACCGGAGCCAGGCTCCGACGGGCGTCACAATGGTAGCGCACTTCTCCTTCAGTATTCAGCCGATTTGCCGCGCAGATATCCCAAGCTTGCAGGGGGGCCACGACTAAAGCCCCCACCACCTCAATCACCGCTGTGCCTCACAGGGGGTCCGGCCACACAATCATGCAGCGCACCCGAGGGGGAGAGCCGCCATTTTAGGTATATCGGCCCGGAGCGGCTGCGGTCATACACAGCTCCGCCGCAGCCCCCAGAGGGCTTCTTCATTCATTACTCCACAGTGGAGCCGTTCCCCCCCACACCTGATCGCTCCCTGGGGTGATCGGGGAGCGCTCCAGTACGCCTCAAGGCATTAGAATTACGGGGCTTGGGACGGAGCCGATCGGATTCACGTCCGATCGCCCATGTTGGCTGGCCACGCCCCCTTTCCTCTGCTGAATTTAAACATCATTTAGGGCATGGATGGCATTGGATTGAAATGCGAAAAAAGGTTTTTTTTGGTATTTCACTTTTTTTCATGTGTGTTAAATAAATGCCTTTCTTGGATGTGTGTGGTTGTAACTTGCAAACCTTTTTTAGCCCTGTGGATTTTCGTTTTTGGCATTGTTGCATTAAAGCTGTGTTGTTTAGCATGCCTCCTTTGTCTGGCCAGTGTGTGAGTGTGTTTGTAACAGTGCATGGGCCAGCATTTGCCTTGGTTGAGCCTCCCCATGTGGCCAGGGGCCATTTCGTAAAGTCTGTGTCCATATAGGCTTGCTTGAGTTTATTGTTTTCCAGGCCTCCTGCTTGTTTGTGAGTGACCATGTGGCCGGTGGCCATTTTTTGGTGGTAGTTAGTGTGCTTTTGCCATAGGCCTGCATGTCTTTCCTTTGTTCCTCTTGGCTTTTTGCTTCCATCCATTGTCAGCTGCAGCTCCCTGAATGCTGCATTCCACATGATGCACAATGCCAAACCGGGTCCGTTACATTTGTATTTTTGTTGCTGTTCTTCTTCTTTCCTATCCTTCCTGGGTGTTTTGTACACTACAGTACACCAACCATGAAAGCCCTTGTTGTCAAAGTCTCACAATTGGCTACACTGTACTGTTATGTTTTTTTAATAACTGAGGTAATATATTTAATAATATTAATAACACTAACAAGTGTGGCCACACACTAAGTTATATATTAAATTTGTTTGTACTAATAGAAATTGAACCACAACAATGAATGCCAAGTTTCATTGATGTTCTTCTTGCTTCTTTGCTTTTAGGTGCACAAAAGAGGAGGAGACAACATCACCGATTGTACTGCCAGACAGAAGTCCTGCTGCGCACGACATCACGTGACGTGTGACCACAGACATCTCTTCAACTTGTGCCACTGCGTGCTGCTGACATCTCCAAGATGGCCCCAAAGAAAGGTACCAGGTCCAGGTCCAGGACCAAGAAAGTTGCCAGTGAGAAGGCACTGCCATTTACCAAGACCTGTATTTCACCCAAGACCTTTTTTGGGAAACCAAAAATTGCACCTGCAGCAGCAGGAGCAAGCTGGGAGCAGCCCCCGCATCACTGTACCCACCCCACCAACCTAGGCCCAAGCCCATGTCTGTTGCAGAGGCAGCCAGTCTAATCATGAGTTCAACGCCGACGAGCAGTGATGTTGAAATTGACTTATCGTTATCGCAAAGTAGTACCCAATCAATGCAGGAAACTCAGATAAGTGGGCAACAACAGCTGCAACCACCCCCAATAGTAGTTGTTCCTCCCGAAGTAGGGGCAGTTCAGGAGATCGCGCTTCCTGCAGAGGAAGAAGAAGAGCAAGCCACTCTTTCAGAAGATCCATTGTCTTCCAGATCCCCAGCAAGGAAAAGGAGGGTTAGTCCATCAACTTCTTCTGAAAGCCCCCCTTCTGATGATCTAGACGTCACTTGGAAGCCACCTCAGTCTGAGAGTGAGACACGCCATGAGACAAGGCTAGGGAAAAGGAAGGTTCCAGAAGGCCTTAGAGTTATAGAGGTAGATGTAGAAGAGGAGGATGATGACGAGCCAGTCATCATGGACATTAGTCCCGCCCCAGTGGAGACCGACATTACCCCATCCCAAATTGCTGTGAGGGATGTGGCACGGATACCACCAACACAGATGATACCACCAACACCACCTCCAGCTTCCATTATTTGCCGGAAGTGACCTACATCCAACACAACCACCTCAGTAGAAATAGGTACTGCAGAGAGCCAAACGTCACGCCCACCTACCAGTTCATCTGACATTGCAAGTGGCACCAGAAACGCCAGAAAATTGACCTCCCCAGTTTGGGACATTTTTTCGGTTAGCAAGAAGGAGGTGAACATTTCAATATGCTCCATTTGTGGACAAGGTGTTAGTCGGGGTAAGCTTGGTACAAACTATGGTACCGGAGGCCAAACAATCCATCTGAGAAAACACCACTTGATACAGTGGGAGGCACACCTTAGTGGCCAAAAAACTGCATGTGTTGTTGGTGGACGGGATGAAGAAGAAGAACCGATCACGGTGGAAGGTGAACAAGAGGGAGACATTTTCTCTGTTACACAAAGCAGCCCTGTCCCCAGCAGTGCAGTGGTACCACCCACATCATCATCAGCAACATCGCAATGGCACAAGAGCCAGGCTGAGACACCAAGGGGTCCAAAGCAAGAGAGTACTGCAATGAAAAAACGTACATTGAGCCTCACATCTGGCGTCAAGAAGCCACCTGCATCAGTGGCACCAGAAAAGAAAAAAATCCAGGCTACCATTCTCAGCATGTTTAGGTCGGAGGGGCAGTATGAACGCAACCACCCAACGGCACGTTTGTACAACGCGAAGCTGGCTAAAACGTTAGCGCTGGACCTCCTCCCTTTTTCTTTTGTGGAAGGGGTGGGTTTTCTTGAATTTGTGGCAGCCATCTGCCTGAAATGGAAGGTTCCCAGCAGGTCCTATTTCGCCAGAGTTGCTGTTCCAGCACTACGTCAGGACCTGCTGGAATTGCTTGGGCAAGCTTTGCAGCAGAGTGCTGTTCACATTATCCACCTGACAACAGAAATGTGGACCAGTTGCCAAGCTGCTGATTACATGTGCATCACTGCTCACTGGATCTCTTTTGTGAGGGTTAGAGAAAAGAGATCTGCAGCAGGTTTTGTTGACACTGCTGAGATTTTTAATGCCGCTTGGAAACATGCAACTGTAGCCATGTTCGCCATGGAGAAATCTCATACTGCTACAAACATTTTGGAAGACTTTGACAGCAAGGTCTTTGAATGGCTGCGACCAAGAGGGCTTAACATTGGTTTTGTTGCCACGGACAATGGTAGTAATATAGTTAAGGCCATAGCTGATGATGGCTATTTCAGGGTCCTGTGTTTGGCGCACTGCATTAACATTATTGTTCAAGACTTTCTGAAAAAGGAATACAGAGTCAGCAACTTACTGACCACCTACAGAAGAATCTGCACACATTTAAGCCATTCTTTTAAAGCCCAGAAGCAGCTGAGGATCATTCAACGTGATAATAGAATGCCAGTTAAAGCACTCATCCAGGAGGTGCCAACACGTTGGAACTCAATTTATTACATGCTTGAACGTCTGTTTGAGCAGTACAGACCAATCAATGAATATGTCATGCAAAGAGGAGATGCTACTGTGAAAGGCATGATCATTGAGATGGACCAATGGGGCCTAGTTAAATGCCTGACAGAGATGCTACTTCCTTTTGAGGTCTTCACAAGTGAAGTCAGCAAGGAGGACTGTATTATGGGCCAAGCTATCCCATTGTTGCACATGATACAGGAATAGCTGAAGGGGGTGTCTGCAATGTACGCAGGTGTGGAGGAAAAAAAAGAAGCATATGAGTTGGTGGAGAGCTTAACCCTTCGCTTATCAGAAAATACAAGGGTGCAAAGAGGCATTGTGTCATCCAACCATTCCATTTGTACCACAATTCTGTATCCACAGTACCATTACTGCACACTTTCATTCCTTTTTCAGACGGGGATGTTGCCAACTACAAAACTTGGATAGCTGTGGAAGCCAGTCAGCTAGAAAAAAACGGCCGGGAATTAGAGTCCCGCTACTCCAGGGCATAACAAGTACTGCAGGGCAGCCGGCTTCAAGTTCAACTTCAGAGCCTGAGGGCGGTGCGGTTGGCTCACAGCAGCCAAAACCACCAACAACACCAAGAAAAACATCAACAACAAGAACCGGAGCATCAGCCCCAAAATCGGCACAGGAATGGTTTCTACAGCAAGGGCTTAAGTCCAGTGCTGAGGCAAAGGTAAAAGAGGACGAGCAAAGCAGAGCACCAATGAGCATTGAGCTGATGGTCCGGGCCTATCTCGATCACCCAACAGAGGTCTACTTTGATCAAAACTCATTGCTGTATTGGTATGGGAAGAAGTTACTTTCTTTCTTGCTTTGACGCCCAAAAAAAAGCCCCCCCAAAAAGATATAGCTAAGGAATATTATTTACTCTTATTATTTGTGTGTGTCACTGTCTTTCTGGTTCGAATCACAACAAATCCATCACCACCGTCTTACTCTTTTATTGCTGGATTGGAGTTGCAACTGTGTGCAGTCAGTGAAGAAGTAAGTCCACACCTCCGAGTCCTGACTCACCCTAAATCCATTTCCCTCAAGCCAGACATTGGATGGAGAATAGTACAACAAATGTGAAATGTGTGCCTGCCTCGAGTCCCTCCAAAGAACTTGACTATATATCTATCTTCCTTTCCGAGCCTAGAGGGCCTGCCCGGAAGAACAGGTACATGATGGCATGCATTGCACAATGACTCTGAGTGATTGGTGTTTCTGTTGTTGTGCATGATGTCTACTAGTATTTAATCTACACACAAAAAGGTGACTCAAGTCAATGTTTCCCTTCTTGTTGTTCAATAACAAAATTGTACTACTGCAGGCTGATCCATTGCATTTTTGATTCTGGACTCACTCGGGCCACTACAGAGTTGGACACCATGACCATACCAAACTCGCAGCCAGTCAGTAGGATTGGAGATGATTGATGGAATAATTCAGGGCATTTCATGAAGTGGCCTAAAAGGTAAACAACAAAAACAACACCAGACCTACATGGCTGTGTAGTGGTGGAGGCAAGTTTGGTGGTATGACTGACAGCGGTGCATTGATTTTGTTACTTAATTTGGAAAATGCTATGTTACTGTGTGTGTATGTGTGCTCAGTGCTGTCTGGCTCAAAATCTAAGCTAAGTGGAGGTTAGGTGGGCGGGCCTGCTCCTGTTGTTGAAGGTAACTGCTGGAAACAGAATAGACATGATTTAGCCATGCCACCTCTGAAAGTTTTCTTGTTGCACTCCTCCTTAATTTATGCAGTTTAACTTTACTTTTCTCCTTGATTGTTCAATATCCTTTTTGTTTTCCATCTGCACTTACAGGCCGGCCTTCACCCTGTGTTATACTGGGGAAAAACAACGCACACTTACCTTACCAAACTGCATCCACCAGGCACGCACCCAAGATTGACGGACAGACAGTCCAAGGAAGGACCAAGAGGAATACTGAGATGCAACTCCCAATTTAACAATAATTATAGTATCATTTCATTTGATTATTTTTTTCTCTTCAATCATTACGACTGTGTGTGTTGTTGTTTAGTATGTTTGCTTATATTTGACTCCTACAAATATTATCTAATTTTCTTTGCTACCTTTAAAAGGAAGCCCGGTACAACAGAACATAAAATGTATGTAACTTGGGTCTCTCGGGGGCAGACAGGCAAGGCAATTGCGTAATAATAATGAATAATATACTGCTGCCCTGTACTACTAGTCTAGTACTACTCATCAAGTCATCATCATGCATGCATTTCTTTTTTCTCTCTTAACAGATTTATGATGGTCGGCTGCTAAGATTGTGTAATGTCCATGTGTAGTGTTTGTCTTTGTCAAACATTTCCCTCAAACCCCCCTTCCCAACCATTCATCAAACCCTAGCCCTCTTCCCCCAGGCTTATATTGAGGTGTGACTAAATTAAATTTATACCAATTATTGATCACACACTTGCTGGGGCGGATGTGGTGAAAGCAACACTAACTCAAGGCAGGGCGAGGATCTTCTTCTGCTCTAAGTATATATACTTCACTTTAGCCCATACAGGCAATATTAGATTGCCCACCCATGCACAGTATTCGGTATTAAAACATTTTTTCGAGAGGAACATAAATAATCCATCATAATCATATAATTGGTTGCCAGCATCGAGTCATCAATCATCCTAGTTCCAGCACTAAAGGTTACGAAGCCGCTTATCTGCTTCATCATCATAGCTAGAGTCGACTTCAGTTTGTAACTTGTACTAGGCTAGCCCTCCAGGCATTCTGTTTTTTTTTTACTTTAGCATTGCTTATCATCATCATGGTTTCTTGTTTGGCAGTCTTTTTGTGTACTGTACTTCTCCTACTCATTCCCGAGTCTCCCTCAGGTGACTGACTGTCTCTTTTTCTTTTTTTGCAAATGCTACTGTCAGTGTCTACTACTACTACTACCACCACCATGGCACCTTGGGAAACCAAACCATCACCATGCAGCCATCACTTCGCCTAAGTATAAATAAACATCAATCACAGGTATGAGAAGATGTTTGGGGGAGGCATAATTAGCAATATGGTAATTAATTAATTAATTCACACACCCACACCCTTCCAAGTCCATAGGAGTTTTAGTTGCAGACTGCATAGACTAGGAGGAGAGACTGACAGTACTAGTAGGACAAGTCACAAGTGAGGGTACTGCATCTATCTGATGGTGTGTTACACTATCGACAGATTATTTCAATCAAAAACTGGCTGCGGCCCTGCTGCAGCAAAGGAAACCCTGTGAAGTAAAAGAGTAACCCCACCACAAAACATTTACATCATATGTAAACTATAAATAATGTATTCCCCTAACAAATAAACTAATGAAAAAAAACCACAACTCCTGACCCACCCCTCTCCCTAACCCCAACCAATGTCCATCATAAGAGTCCAATGTCCATAAAGCCCGACTTTTCCCCAATGCCCAATTCCCACCCACCAAAAAAAAAGATTAAAAAAGGGGAAAGTCGACGGAGTTCTAGCGGTGGGCTCGCCGGATCTTGTTACTCTCCAGGGCGTTTATCCACTCCTCTAGGCGCGCCATCCGGAGGAGCATGCAAGCATTAATTGCCTTCCAGTTGCATGCACAGGGGAGGGCAGCAGTGTTCAAAGAAGAAGTGCGGCGGGCAGACGACAGCGCCGTACCATTGGAGGCAGAGGCGGGGTCTGGCTGGGGCCTGGGGCATTGGAGGAGGCTGCAGCTGCTGCCGCCTCCTCCTCTGCCAGAACCGCCAGCCGCCGATATTCCATAACGATCGCCTTCAGCTTCCGTTGCCGGGCCATGGCTGCTAACTCCTTCCTGTTTGGTTGTTTCGGTTGGGAAGGAGTAGCTATATCAAGATAGAAAAAAGACAATTGTAACCAATACTCTTAGCAAATCAGTAATACAAAATTAATTATACACATAAAATTAAAGTGGCACAGTAGCACTAGGAAGTACAGTACATAACATTTGTGGTATCCTCCCACTTCCTCAGCCTCTAACATTTGTGGGAGTTTCAGGCATTACTAGGCACTATGGAGTAGACAAGTCTTCTTCTCTCTCTCTTGTTTAGCTAAATTAACCTTGAAGGCATGCCAGCTCAGTCAGCTTGCACCCTAGACAGACATACTTGTGTCGCAGACTCACGTTATTTTTATTTACTACTGTCTGCAGGTAGGGCAGCTGTAGTCTACAACTACACAATTACCTTATTTTTCTATTATGGCCATACTCTGTTACATCAATGGCAACTGCTCAATTTTACTTTCACCCTGACTACTACAACAAGGCAGATGATATTAGATTTGAATGATTATATATGGGACGACGTGAGGTACTATTGATTGATTGTGTGACCATGCAGCCGATAGGCCACCCATGGCTGACACTGTCGAAATGACATAGGTAGGGAGTGGGCCTCGGAGTCGGAGGGATGCGATTGATAATGGGTAGGTATGGATATACATACACAATATATATGTTGTGCTTTAAACTACTGTGAGTCAAGGGAGTATTCTGAAATGCAACCTTGAATCAAAAACCTTGAAAAAAACAGTCCTTGTTTCTCTTCACAGCGATTTTTCCATTTATCATTGCATTGCTCTTCTAGCATTATATTTTTTTTATTCTAATCTTATTCTTATCTTCACCCTTAGCTTTGCTACTCTGGCATGGCTTATTTTTCTTTTACATTCTCTCATCCAGTGACATCCAGTGACATCCAGTGACAGTCTCCACCTAATACCATCCAGGCATCCATCCATTCAAAGTAAACATGGCTATCATTCTTCTTAATCTCTCAACAAACCTTTCACCAACAACATACATTTGAAATTTATTTTTAAACCACCACCCATGCGTCCTTGCTTGTCTTTGAGTTTGACCCATCAAACCCCCCTCAGGATTCCTATCACTCATACAGTTTCACCCACCCAAGCAGGCATCCTTTCTTTCACCTTTCACCCATCCTTCAACCACCCATGCATCCGATTCCTATTAGCCACCTATGCATCCCGGGCCCCCTTCCTTCACCCACGCATCCTTCTCTCCCAGTCATATATTACATGTCACCCGTCCTTCCTCCTACTTTCCCTTTTCGTTCAACCCCTCTATAAAGGTCATCTGACTCTTAGTCTTCTTCATAAAACTTTCCCAGCTGAGTTGAAGTCAGATAGAAGAGGCCATTAGTTACTCAACTCCCGCTGCTAATGCTAAGTAAAGGGTGTCTTCAACCGTTGTTCACTACAACTTAGTCTCACTCAACAGTACAGTGTACACCCTTGCAGCAAGTGTGTATTGTCAATAAGTAAGGAATATAACTTACCACCCCTCTCCACTGCTGCTGCCACACCCATCCCTGCAGCTGCCGCATCTGCTCCCTCCTGGCTGGCGTCGCCTGCCCCGCCGCTGGCCCCAGCACTGGTGGTCGGTACGCCTAAAAAAAACATTATACATTTTCTAGATGCTATACACGGCTCCCCCTATTTATTTATTTTCACTAGCAAGATTGAAAATGCAATACATACATACATCACACACATCACTAGTACAAATCGGGTACTAGAGTAGAGTAGACAGTAGTATGCCCTATCCTATCAAAAATAGTAAAATATCTGGTTAGGCATTTTGTTGGTGGCAATTTTCAAAAAGCCTCTCAAGAAGAGGACAACCCAAAGGACAGGACTCAGTGGCTAGAGCTATTGGTGAATCTGAGTTTTAAAATGTTTTAAAAAGAAAGAGTGGCCAACTGGGCGGACAATCGGACATGAGGTCTCTCGAGTCCTCTCTCTTGGTTGGAAAATATAATTGTGCTCTCCTCCTCCTTCCTTCCAGCCATGGTGCACGGTAATCAGTTGTTCACAATCAACTGCTGCTGCTAATAATTAATATTAGTACTAGGCCTAGATGAGAAATAGTAAAAAATACACCACTTTGGGGTGTCCAACGTGACCATCATTTTATTTACTGATTGAGCATGAGAAAGAAAGTAAAAGAAAACCTTCTAAAATTCTCACCAGACAAAAACATGCCTTGAGTACCTTAGTTGGGCATGCAAGCACAGCAGTGTACTAGTACTAGTAGTAGTAAAGGACCAATGTGTTCCATGAGTCTTACAGTAGTTCCACCACTAGGCAGTCCACAAAATATACGGGGAGAGGGAAAACTGACTGAAAATCCAGAATAAATTATAAAGCAAGCTACAGACAGACTAATAGTAGTACAGAGTCAGAGGCAGTTAGATTGATGTAAATAAAAAACCAGACACTAGAAATATAACTAAGGGGGTCATTAATCCGCCCGCCATCCCAGTGGTAACGGGACCGGCCGCCTGCCATGCGGCGGTCCCGCACCCCTGATTAGGATGCGACCACCACCCTGGCGGTCGCATTCCACAGTTAAACATTGAGGCGGGTGCTGCTCACAGCAGCACCCGCCGCAATGTCAAATTGACATGTTGTGCATTTCCATGCACAACGTGGCAGGCACCGTGCGGTGCCTGCCACCTTGTGCATGGACATGGAGGGGGGGTACCATGGGTACCCCCCAAGTGCACCCCCCACCTCAATTCCCCACCAGCCTTTCCATGGCGGCATTGCCGCCATGGAAAGGCCTTTAACCGCACGCATACTAATATGGATGGCGGTGACTGCTAGGCACTGCCACCATATTAGGGGCAAAGTCCGCCCGGCCGGCAATCGGAACGATTGCTGACCGGCGGAAAAGCGGCGGACGCACTTTGCGTCCGCCGCGATACCCCCGCCATCATAATATGGCGGGGGTATTACTCGTTACGATGGCGTAACGGTCGCCACCGCCGGCTCGGCGGTGGCGAACGTTACAACATTGTAATGACCCCTAAGTAGGTAGGTAATACAGGGATAACAAGAATTTAGAAACAGATAGATCAAAGAAGATTTGGTAAAAAATAGAATTAGGAAACAGAAATAATAGTTTGAAAAAATAAGGTGCAGTAAACTTTAGGGCAATATAATTATTAATATTTACAACAGGAGGACTTACTGGGACCAGCAGCAGAGCCATCTATAGAAGAGCGATCCTGGCCCTTGGGAAAAAAATAATATTCGCAATAGTAACACAGAACAGAACACACAATAGTAATATAATTAGCTACTCACCAAGCCCCATGACCTCAACACCTAGCAAGTCCAGCAGGTCCTGCTCCCGGTCCAGGATGTTGGACCACCAGTGAGTCAGCTGGCTGTGGGTGCGCCTGACCTCAGAGCAGCAAAACACTGCCCGGCGCACCCTCTCCCACTGGCGGTGAAGCTCTTGGATCCCAAAGCCGGAACCAGGCCTGCCGCCTACTGCCAATGTTAAGGGGAGGTGTCGCTGCACGAAAAAAACTAGGGCGTCCACCTCCACCTCTGAGAACAAGGCCCGGGCCTGCACTCCTTCCGGGCGCCATCTTCCACAAGGAATGCGGCTCCTGGTCACACTACCCTTATCCATGGTTCTGGGGGTGTGGAGGGTGGAAAAGAAAATGTAGAAGTAAAAAATAAAGTCAGGAGAAGAAGTAGGGAAGTAAAAAAATAAATAAAAAGCAAGTAATAGAAAAACAGTACAAAAAAACGCAGTATAAGTAGAAATAAAATGCAAAATGTACACTTAGGAAGAGAGAGGGATAGATAATAAATAAAAAAATCAGAAAAAAAGTTTTACAATCAAAGGATTGAAAATAGTTGCGAGGATTCAAAAACAGGCCCCAGAACCATACAAAGAGTAGAAAAACAAGATGGCCACGCCCATTGGTGACCGTGTGGTGAAGTGTGTGCGATATTTCCCCCCGAACATGTAATCTGCATTGCCAAACGTCAGAAATGTTTTGCGAACGAGCATGCGGAACACGCAACTCTGCATGCTTGCGGAACTCCGCGTAGCGTTGTGGAGTTTTTTTACTGTTTCGCGGAGCGGGCTTACCCAAATTACCCCTTAAACGTAAAAAAAAATCTAATAATATTCATTGTAAAATAACACACATATAATAAACTTTACATTAAAACTTACATAGTACATTAAGGCCTTCTGCAGTACATGACGAAAACAAAAACTACAACGTAACATTAAACCACTCAACCACAGTAAAACCTTAACCTATATTAACCCTAAACATATTCCCCCAACTACTAAATCCCCAAAAATAATTTAAGATTACTATTACCAGATCTGTAGAGCAGCAACAGGGAACTGTGACCACACACAAGATGGAAGAACCTATAATGAGGTTGATAAACTACAAAATAAAGGTAGCTGTAAAACAAATGGACACTAAATGAACATAAAATTACTTCCTATGGATAGAAAACAAGGGAAAGTAAATAATAAACTTTAATAGAAACTTTTCAGAGTTGGGAAAAAATGTTAGAGAAATATTTAAAAATATTATAAAATTGTGAAAAATGTACCTAAGTTAATTAAAAATATAAAATGTACTTACATAATTATATTTAGTCATTTAGAGTACTAATATATCAATAATTAACATGTTGCTAAAAATACTATAAAAATGTTTTTGTGAAAAATAAATCTTGTTTGATAAAAAAGTATTGTAGAAAAATTGGTAAAAAATGCTACAATATGTAGAAATGTAAGCATATATATAAATTGTTTTCTTTCACAAGTAAGCATATGGACATGTAACAAAAATATAATAAGTAATGTAAACATAAGTTAATCAAAATGAAAGCAGATAAATATTTAAAACATGCATTTAAATTATAAAAATTTAATAGTATCAGTAACTGTTACAAAAGCAATATATCACAATTATTTTGGATAATCTAACACTGCATCCTAATCTGGGGAAAAGCTTTACACTACAAGGAGGGTTCATTTATTGTTCCCACTCCAATCTAAGGCACACTGAGGTAAGTGTTGGACATTGATAGGGTTAGCTTTACTATCCCAACTACAATCTAATCTACATTGGAGGACGTGTTGGATAAGGAGGGGAATAGATTTGCTATTCCCATTCCAACCTAAGTTATATCATGGTAAGCATTAGACATTAAAGGGGTTAGATTTGCTATTCCCACTGCAGTCTAAGGGCCTGATTATGATACCGTCAGTCACAAGACCGCCGTACTGTCAGATGCGGTCTGACCACCACCATCCCAGTGGTCCCACTGCCCAATTACAATCAGGGTGGTGAGAACGCAGCAAGATTGCCACCTCTACCAGGAATTCTAATCCCACTGTGGCGGTGGTGGCCAAAGCTGCGGCCTATGATGGCGGTACTGATGCCGGCACCACTGCCCATATTAAGATTTGCTTTCCCCCTGGGATCCTACCATGAAAAGGTTGGCGGGACAGCAAGGAAGTGGGTTCATACAGGGCCCCTGGATCTAATAGCCCAAATTTGCTTGGGGGCACATGGTGTGCCCCCCCCAATTCCTGCAATGTCATGTATGCACTGTCTGGCATGCACGACATGGTGCATGCCACACAGTCCACCCGACATGCACAAGGTGCTGTACTGCAATGGCATGTCTTGCAGGCTCTGTCTATAGGTCGCAGCATGCCGCCGCAGTAACATCGCCAGCCCTGGATTACTGTAGTGGGAATGACGACAGGTTGGCGATCTTCCTCGGACCGCCACAACAGAGGTCCAGTGGGAAGACCACCAACGTCATAATCAGGCCCTAAGCTACCATATGGAAAGTGTTGGATATGCAAGAGGTTAGATTTACTAACTCCAGTCGATTCCACGCTACATACGGGAAAGTACTGAACTTCAATGGAGGGTAAATTTAATATTCCTACCCAAAAATATATTTAAAAGAAAGGTTGGATTTAATTAAACATACACCGTAAGAAAATATGTATTTTTAAATAAATTTTAAAACAAAGCTAGTTATAAAATAAATTATAAGTACATTTTTGAAACATTTCTAAATTAATTATGCAAATTATTTTATTATTCTAAATATTCTTATTGATTATGGAGCTTTAAAATATTACAGTTCTAAAAATTGCCTCAAACTTACTTATCTAAATTTACTATTTTATAAATAACACCAACATTAAAGCTAAATAATATTAGCCTTAAAAAATGTAAAATACAAATTAATAAAAAATTAAATGTAAAATATTTATTCCAAAAGCCAACATCAAAATAAAAAAATGCATGCAAAATATTATATTCAGAATACCATGTCATAAACAAAAAATAAGTAGATAATATAAAATATTGCTAACATATTTCCTACACCCTTCATAGAAATTAAATTAAAAAAATCTCTTCATAAATATTAAACATTTTTAAATGTTTACTTTCAAAAGCAAATTGTAAATACACGTATTCCAGGCAACAATATTTTGGATATTACCATGTAAAGGGTACAATATTATGGCAATACGATATTTCCAACTCCATATTTTTGTAAAACACCAGACTACAGGGGAGATGAAAAACATATTAAGGTTGATAAGGCCATCCTGACTCCATCACTAATGTATGGAGTTCAGTCAGATATAAATCTGTTCTACTTTAAATGCAGTTTCTGCCATTTGTGCTACAATTCTGTCACAAATTCTGCACATTTCCCATTTAAATTTCTCTCACTAGTGGACCTTTTTGTTCAACCAAGGGCATGGCCCAGGATGCTGTCTTACTTATTAAATTGGGAAGCAGGAAAGCTGCCTTAGATTCTGTCATAAGGAATTATATTGGTGTACCCAAATAGTGAAGGCTATGTTGATTTATGGAAATTA
Organism: Calotriton arnoldi; assembly: GCA_963921515.1. Classification (NCBI taxonomy): domain Eukaryota; kingdom Metazoa; phylum Chordata; class Amphibia; order Caudata; family Salamandridae; genus Calotriton; species Calotriton arnoldi. The sequence continues at coordinate 101,264 of CAWUFW010002667.1, forward strand.
AAAAGATTAATCACCCTCATACTTTTCTGAAGCTGCTAAATGAATTTGGGGTGTGAATGTCACAAGCTGAAGATCTGTTGATACTCCTGAAGCATTATTAGTATTTATTATTATTATTATTATTATACATCTTGTAAAGCGCACGGCTACCTCCAACGGAGGTGTCCCGACGCTGGCAGCAAATTGCGGGGTGATAGTACCTGATGGAGGAGGTTCTAGGGAAGGCTAAAGATCCAGGTCTTAAGAGTCTTCCTAAATAGAGGTTCTGAGTCAGCCTTTCGGAGATCCTCAGGCATGGAGTTCCAGAGCGAGGCGGTTTTATAAGCAAATGATCGACCGCCCAGTCTAGCTTTTTTGAAACGGGGGATAGCTAGGAATCCCTGGTGATTCGATCTCAGAGTCCTATTTTGCTTATATTTGGGTAATCTGTGCTTTAAGTATTTGGGGCCGGTATCTCTGGAGGACCTATAGGCAAGGGTCAGAGCCTTAAACTGAATCCTCTTTTTCACAGGCAGCCAATGTAGGCTACGCAGGTGAGGGGAGATATGATGGCGGAGTGGTACATTCCTGATGAGTCTAGTGGCCGCATTTTGAATGATCTGCAGCTTTCTGATAAGATAGTCTGGAAGACCCAAGTATAGACTATTGGTGTAGTCTAACTGTGAAGTGATCAGTGCGTGGACTACCGTCTTCCTGCAGTCCATAGGCAGGAGATGTAGGAATCTCCTCAGGGTTTTCAGCTCCCAGAAGCATGAGGATGAAACTAGGCATATCTGGGCTTTCCCTGAAAGGGCGGAGTCAAATTTGAACCCTAGATTTCTTGCAGAGAGGACAGGCAGAGGAGGGGGATTATGTTCCGTAGCCCACCACAGGTGGTGATGGCTGGTTAAGAAACAGAACTTCTGTTTTATCCGTATTTAATTTCAGACAATTGTCTGTCATCCAGGATGAGATATTAATCAGACATTGTTTGAAGTTGGTGAAAACTGCCTCAGAGTAATCCCTGAAAGAGAACACCAACTGGGTGTCGTCAGCGTACGAGACCACCCTAACACTGTGTTGTTCGACGATTGAGGCAAGTGGGGCGAGATAAACATTAAAAAGGGTCGGACTCAGGGCCGAGCCCTGAGGGACTCCACAGATCAATGGGCGAGCAGAGGAGACATAAGGACGTAGAAAGATTTTCTGGGAGCGGCCCTCGAGAAAGGAGGAAAACCAAGTAAGAACGGTGCCCCCCACGCCCATCTGCTCAAGCCTCTCCAGAAGGATCGAATGTGAGACAGTGTCAAATGCTGCAGACAAGTCCAACAGCAATGGTGTGAGTAAAAAGAACTCCAGTAGAGATGTCAGGAAGTGGAGCATGAGTTATCTATCATCTGCTGTTTTAACCACTGATTTTCTGAAAGAGTTTTGCAAATGTCTTTTTGTACATCCAAGACTGCTCATCCATTATCATTCAACGTGAATGTTTCATGACACATGGTGTAGTGACCTGGGGTCAGGGGCACTAGGACCCTGCACTCGGACGACCTAAGGGAGGGGACAGAGACCGGACACCACTTCCGGTCAGGGAGTGGGGCGGGCACTTCGAGGGGACTAGGGGAAAGGGATAAGACGTGCGTGTGGGCACAGGGCTAGAGAAAAGAAATAAAGAACAAGAATAGTGGTCATCGACAGAACACGACAACTGGCGACGAGCAGGTGGGATCAGGAGCCACCATCGAAACGTGTTCTGCCCATCCATCGTGGCCACGCGGAGCCAGGAGCCCACCCTGGTCCGCTGAGCGAAGGAGACGACGTCGGGAGTATGCCCAACGAAGAGAAGACGAAACCAGGAGCCTACCCTGGTCCGTCGGCCCCCAAAAGAAAAGGACGCAAAATCGGGACCCACCCCGATCGAAAAAGGAAATGGAGCCAGGAGCCCACCCTGGTCCGTGTGCAGCGTCTACAGCGACATCGGGAGCCAACCCCGGCCGCATCCAAGAAAGCGAGGTGAGGGAAATAGCAATAAAGGCACCCGATCATGGAGAAACTGCCCGCTGACTAAAAGAGAGTCCGAGCCTCCCGCGTTAATTTTTGACCCGAAATCTCGCGAGACCCGGCGGCCATCTTAGAGTCAGGCGGGACGGCCAATGAAGAGCTGAGGAAGGCCCGGCGGCCATTTTTAATTCCGGCAATTCAATATATAGCAAATCTCGCCCACTGAAGTCCCGGCGGCCATCTTAGAGTCAAGCGGGACAGCCAATAAGAGGCTGGAGAAGGCCAGGAGGCCATTTTGGAGTCAGGCATCAACCAAAAGCAATAGGAAAAGGGCAAAATAGAGGTCTAAAGGGACTTTACAACAGAAAAAGGAAATAAGAGCAGAAAAATAACAAAAGAAGACAGAAAAGAACAAAGATACAAGGAAGATGAGCATCGAAAGTGACAAAAGCGGCGCACAGGCAATATTTCGCAGACCACTACCATTCAGCCTATCAGAACCACAGACAGGCATCAGGTGGGAAAGCTGGATTCGGAAATTCAAACGATACATGCACGCCACAGACGTCGTAGAGGCGAAACACGTTGACCTCTTCTTAAATCTCGTAGGTGATGAAGTGGAAGATCTGCTCGCCACATTTCCCAGCGAAAAAACGGCGACGTACAAGTGACTGATACAGTGCCTCATGGAGAAGTTCGACCCGCAAAGAAACATCGACTTCGAGAGGTACACATTCAACACTGCGTGTCAACGAATGGAGGAGTCCCTTGACGATTTTGCGACAAGACTGCGTAAGCTAGTAATGTATTGCGAGTTCGAAAAGTTCGACAATGAACAAGCGATACGACTGCGCATCATTGAAGGCTGCCAGTCCGTGGAGTTCTGCGCGCGCATCCTAAAGGAACCAACGACGCTGGAGAAGATACTAGCACTGGCCCGAGCAGAAGCAAGAGCAATGGCACATGCCAAAGAGATGGAGCTAGGCAAAGACAGAAGGGCGGAACAAGCGAACCGCGTAATGGGAAGCAACAAAAAGAAAGACAGCACACCGCCAACGAAAAGACAGGAAAAAACGTGCTACCGGTGCGGCCTTGACTTCCCACACGTCGGTGCATGCCCGGCAATGGGCCAGAAGTGCAGGAAGTGTAACAGGGACAATCATTTTGCGAGCGCTTGCATGAGCAGACAGTTCAAAAGTGAGCGAGGAAGACCGGCAAGAACACGAGCGGTAACAAGCAGGTATACCAGGCACATGGAGATGGCAAATCGCAGCTCATCAGATGAATCTGATGGAACAGTCACATCGGAAAAAGCGGAACGACTGTATCTGATGTCAGATGCACCCACAGAAGAACACAGGGCAGAGCACATTAACTGTGTGGAGAAGCATCAGATCAGAAAAACAGCGACAGTGGACATTGAGGTAGGAGGCCACAGTACACGGTTCGTGCTTGATAGTGGGGCCACGTGCAACATCATGTGCACGTCGGAGTACGAGAAGATGAAGATAAGACTGCCACTGTCACCATCTACCGTCGACGTGTTCACCTGGGGATCGAAGAAGCCAGTGGAAAACATGGGGAAATTCACAGAAACACTGACGTACAAGGACAGGTCTTGCAGAGAAGAGATACATGTGCTACGGGGAGACATCCCAGCACCATGCCTGCTGAGCAATGTCACGGTGCAGATAATGGGCCTACTGGCAATGACATACCACATGTCAGAGAAACGGAACATTCTACAAGAGCATCCAGCCATACTACAAGGCCTAGGGAAACTAAAAGGGAAACAAATAACATTACACATTAACGAGGCAGTCAAACCGGTGGCGCTGCATCACCGATGAGTGCCTATACATCTGCAGCCTCAGGTCGAAGAAGAGATACAGAGTCTATTGGCACAAGACATCATTGAGCCCGTGGAAGGACAGACACCCTGGGTGTCTCCAATAGTGGCAGTTCCGAAAAAGAACACGTCAAAGATCCGCATATGTGTGGACATGCGGATACCGAACACAGCCATTGAGAGAGAACGACACCCTGGGCCACACCTGAATGACATGATAAGCTGTCTCACTGGTGCATGCCGATTCTCGAAGTTGGACCTGTGCAAAGGGTACCACCAACTGGAGCTCGACGAGCAGTCAAGGTACATTACCACGTTCTCCACACACATGGGCCTCTTCCGCTACAAGCGTTTGAGTTTCGGCATCTCATCTGCCGCGGAGATATTTCAGGAAACGATAAGACAAGTGATAAGGCCGGTAAAAAACAGTCTAAACTACAGCGATGATATCCTGGTATTTGGTCAGTCTGATGAAGCGCATGACAGTGCCCTACATGAGGTATGCCGACAGCTGGAGCAAGCAGGACTAACACTGAACGCCGACAAATGCGAGCTAGTAAGGAGTGAACTGGTGTTCTTTGGACACATCTTCTCCAAGAAGGGAATGAGGCAGGACCCCAACAAGGTCGAGACACTGCAGAAGGCGAATCCTCCAATAGATGTTGCAGAAGTGAGGTCGTTCCTTGGTCTTGCCAGCTACTGCGCCCGCTACATAAAGGACTTCGCCACGGTGAGCACACCACTGCGGGACTTAACTAAACAGGGTCAGAAGTTCATCTGGTCACAAGGGTGCAGCTGGGCATCTGAAGCCATCAGACAAGCAGTGATGGCCGTAGATCACCTTGCATACTTTGATCCATTGCTATGCACCGAGCTGACCGTAGATGCCAGCCCGGTCGGACTAGGGGCAATCATAGCACATCACCTGCCAGGCAAAGAGTCCCCAAGAAAAATTGTTGCGTACGCAAGCAAAAGTCTGTCTGACGTTGAAAGAGCATACTCCCAACCTGAAAAGGAGAGCTTTGTGGTAGTATGGGCGTGCGAACACTATCACATGTTCATTTATGGCAAACCCTTCACCATCGTAGCTGATCATCAGGCCCTGGTGACAATATATGGCAATCCAAATGCAAAGATGCCACCCCGCATTGAACGCTAGGGCATAAGACTGATGGACTACGACTTCAAAATACTGCACAAGCCAGGAAAAGAGCACAACCCGGCTGACTACATGTCTCGGCACCCCTTACCACTGGTACCAGAAAAGACCTCCATGGCAGAAGAATACCTTAACTTCGTACTACGACAGAACACACCAGCACAAATAACACTGGCGGAACTGGAGCAAGAGACAACAAAGGACAACACGATGCAAGCGGCTAAATTAACAACAAGACAGCAGAGATGGAGACACATCAACAACAACTGCACAATGGGAGACGGAGTCAACAAGGAGGAAATGATAGCGTTCAAAAAGATACACGATGAACTATCAGAGACTGAGAATGGCATACTGATGCGAGGAACACAGATAGTGATACCAAAAGGGCTGCGTCGACGGACTGTTAGCCTAGCACATGAGTCACACAGAGGCATGGTTGCAACAAAGAAGATGCTGCGGGAAAAGGTGTGGTTCCCTGGCCTGGACCGAATGGTGGAAGACACCATCCTGAGCTGTCATATCTGTTAAACAACAGGCAAACCAGCAAGACCAGAACCACTACAAATGTCAGAACTTCCAAACGCAGTATGGACAACGTTAGCGGCAGACTTCTATGGGCCGCTAGACACAGGCAACTATCTACTCATGATCATAGATGAATATTCGAGGTTTCCCATCATACAACACATCTCCTCTACATCAGCAACTGCGACGCTACCAATATTGGACGACGTATTTGCAGCCTGGAGATCACCAGAGACACTAAAGACAGACAACTGTCCTCCGTTTTCAGGGGAGGAGTTCAAAAAGTTAATGGCGTATCTAGGCATTCATCACACGAAGATAACGCCTCTGTGGCCACAGGCAAATGGCATGGTGGAACGGTTCATGGGCAACATAAAGAAGGCAGTACAATGAGCAAAGATAACACAGATTTCCACAGGACAGGCGCTCTGTCAAGTGCTACAGGACTACAGAAACACCCCCCACAGCTCCACAGGACGATGCCCTGCTGAATTAGTGCTGGGAAGGTCAAGCAAAACAAGGCTACCTCAGCTAGAAGTGAAGAAGTCACCAGAACACAGCAGCATCGCTATCAGGGACCATGAGGCCAAGGAGAAGATGAAAGCATACGCGGACGCCAGGCGACATGCCACTCCGGGTCACCTGAAGCAAGGAGACCAAGGAGTGGTGTGTCAGCGGCAGCGGAGAAAGTCTGACAGCCCATTCTCAAAGGACCAAATGACAATAACAGAAGTCAAGGGGCCAATGATCACGGCGGAATTGGGCCCCTATCAAATAACACGGAACAGTTCTCACTTCAAAGGAGTGAAGACAAATGATGAAAAAGGAGAGGACACTGCGGCAGAGAACATCGGCGCCCAGGAGAGAAGCAAAGCAGTAGACAATGGAGAAAAAAAGCACGGACAACTGCGAAGGACAAGATGAGGAGTCACAAGAAGGGAAAAGAGTGAGAAAAAGGACAAAAAGACTGATTGAAGAAATGCAATGATGAGGAGGAGGGCATGCATTTCCTCTCTCTCTCTCTCTCTCTCTCTCTCTCCCTCTCTTTCTCTCCCTCTATCACTAGTTCTTTCTGGACACACAATGGGATCTATCACCATCTCCCTGCATTCTTTTCGTGACAAAGGGGGAGATGTAGTGACCTGGGGTCAGGGGCACTAGGACCCTGCACTCGGACGACCTAAGGGAGGGGACAGAGACCGGACACCACTTCCGGTCAGGGATTGGGGCGGGCACTTCGAGGGGACTAGGGGAAAGGGATAAGACGTGCGTGTGGGCACGGGGCTAGAGAAAAGAAATAAAGAACAAAGAGATCACCTACCGGTCCATGCGTGGTCATTGACAGAACACGACACATGGCATTTAGGCGAAAGGCTTTCTTGGTGTTCCCAATCAGTCATGTGCCCGACTTACTGTTTTCAACAGGCATGTCAAAAATCAAGATGTTTCCTTCAGCACTTCCCTCCCAGTCTTCTGCCACACTCAAAAATCAATCCTGAGTGATGTAGAATCCCTGGGGAAAAGGTAGACTGGATCAGACAAAGGACACATGGTAGAAATCACTCCTCAGTATCTTGACCCATCATACATTACTTCATTTGAAATGGTTTGGAGTTCCTCTTTAGTAAACAAAAAATAAGTAGATTTAGTATTTAGAAGTTTTCTGTTTACTACAGCAAGCAACTGGTGTTTGACTGTGTTACTATAACATAGGCTTATAGCTCACCGTAGCATGCTATAAGGGCTATTATAGGCCAACTCCAGAGTTAAAGGTGCGAGCCAAAGTCGAGGGCCTTTAACAAGGGAGCAAAACTTTAATGCCGGTATAGCCCAGCCGTGAGGCATTCTTTCACAACAACAGCTGTGAAAGACAACATTGGAATGTTGGAAATCCGGTCTTCTACCAGCCATTAGAAGCCCAGAGCTCTCCATTGTTTTTAATGTAGCTCCCAACATTCCAATGCTGCATATACCAAGGACTACAGGATTCTGCTCTCAGTATCTCCTTCCTCTATGCTCTACTTCTGTCTGCCCATATGTGACTCATCTGTAAAGAACACTGGACATGTTATTTAACAGGTCTGTCATGTTTTTCTAAGTTCCATAATATGCTCACATACCTTAACACAACAGGATTTTTCACTTGAACTCAAATAACTGAAATTCAACATATCTCAATATAAAAGAACCAAGTATTCTGTCACACCGGGATAACAATTTTTATTAACTTCTCAGTTATAGAAATGGAGGTTATCTTTAATAGGAAATATGTATCTAAGACTGAGATGGCAGTTTCCACTTCGAAAATTACAAACAGGTGTATTGCATTATATTGCTCATAACAATTTCTCATCTAAACCTGGTGATCCAGGAAACTGTGACCAGAAGTTCTGCAAACTGTGAATCCACCTGATCCAGCACGATATTAGCAAACAGCATCCATACACCAAATACTCACTTGGGCCCATACATTCATACTACGCTAATACTTACGCTGGTGAGTCAGTTGTACTCTTTTATCAAAATCCCTGCTACCAATTACTTTTCTAATTGAAGAGTAATGACTTACCAATGAATCCTTTGCTAATTGGGAAGTTTAAAATGAGTGACATTCCTTACAGTACATAATCCTGAAATAACCACTGAGTCAGGAAGTTTTAAAATGTTTATCTAAAGATTTAGCAGAGTAAAATACAGAACCACATGGTACTTAATCGCATATCAAGGATGAAGCACAGAATAATAATTATTGATTAATGACGGTCCCTCAGAAAGGAGAAGATAGAGACAGCAGCGCAACTAAAAGTTGCATTTATATTTACCTAAAGTGCGAGAACCAAACCCCTTGGCCAAGGAGTTGGAAAGATAGGACCCAGGAAGGATGAAGAGCATAGACCTCCTCCAGGTTCAGGACAGGACCGGTGACCTCTCTACAACGACGCCTGCGTCGTTCCCCTCTCTGATACTCCGCTTCTCCTCGATTCTCCCGTGTCTCCCTTCTAATGGACTCCGCCGCCCCCTCCTCAGGACCTCTTCTGGACAGGGATTCAGTCTGCAATCGATCAGCTTGGCGGTCTGGAGCTCTTCTGTGCGTTCTGAGAGTAAGCTGTAGCTAATTAACTAATTCTATATCTAGTATACCCTTCTACGCCCATGTACCTCCCATTAATGTTGCAAAAATATGGGACCACCATTTCTGATTGGACAGGGACAGGGGGTGGATTCTCACACCATATGATTTTAGTTCAATTTCTGTAGACCATTGTTTTAAAATACCGCCCATCAAATTTAATACATTTGCTTTATTTCCCACCCGTCTCACGACAAATGTTATATATTCTTCATATACAAAGTTGCATTTCCCAACAGGAAAGACATGTGTACATCAGCTTCGGCCATCAGGTCATGGCCTTGGACGACGTCCAGGTTGACTTCATCTTGCTCTCTTGGCAGACATGCAAGACGCATGCGCAGAATCATTGTCTCTCGAGTTTCAGTGCACCAACCCCAGGCCCAAGTTTACGAACTAATAAAAGTACAAGAAGAAAATATTAAAATCACAAATAAAATGTTTCACTGTATACCCACTCTTTCTACTCTATCCCCATTTACTTATAAATGCTATCCCGCGTTAGTAGCGTTAAGAAAACAACAATTTAATAATAACATGAGAGCAAGCTGAAGCATGTGAAAACATCAAGCAGCCATTTTAATGCACACTGCGCAGAAGCAGGGGTTTCCCACCAAGCAAAGAGAGACGTCACACCATGTGGTGTGGTTGAGACATGCGCAGTAAGGTTCCCGCGCTTTAGCGGCCATTTTAGAAAAAGACAAGCGTTATTTGTTAGTTAGAACACATAGGCAAGCTTCCTTGCTATTCATGTAATGTATGCAACGTTAGTATAAACAATACAAGATTAATAAATTAATACTGTGAGGAGATTGTATTCGAGCAAGTCTCATTTGTGAGTCCTTGCTCCATCAATCCCCTCTCTGATGGCGTTTAAGAGCCATCAAATACTACCCATAACCAGATGCCAACTTCTAGCAAATAGTTTCATTCTCATTTTTACACTTTCTATTTTTCACATCCCCTTTCAATTTCTTGTATAATTCACTTCTCAAATCTTCAAGTTCAATTTCGTCAAACTTTCTCTTCTTTCCTTTTCCTGTCACATTATATGATTCATTCTTTCTACAACATTTGCACCATATTATTATTGACAGTACTATTATTGCTATCCCTGCTAAGGGTACTAATATTTGACCTATAAGTCCTTTTCCTACATTAGCAAACCAGGTACCAATTGACGCAATACTACTTGTCAATCTTTCCCATACACTATCAGCTTCCAGTGGTTTAAGTTCCTTCTCAAGTTTAGTTATATTCTGTATATACGCTCCAATTTCTGCACTTTTATCAGGAATGTAAGTGCAACAGTGTTTCGTCTTCAATAATTTACAGACTCCGCCCTCTTTTGCCAATATAATATCAAGTCGATTTTGCATAACCATGGATCTAATCGCAACCATCTCCGCATTAATCATTAGAAATCCTCCAGCAGTATCCGTTGATAAACGATCAACCACTGTAGACAATTTACATATTTTCCTTGAGTTCAGAATTATCCCCACTGAAGGTATTAATGCACCAAATATATCACCTACAATTTCTGAAAAACTAGCTCTTTTACTACGCGTTAATTCACTACTATTTTCATCGCTCCCAGTGTTTCTTTTTATGTGGTATATCTTTGGAAATACTATTCCAAAATAACAACTTCCATACCACCGTGCAGGAAGCCTAAAGTAAGCCTTATTCCTGCATACATAATAGATTCCAGGAAAAACTGAATCTGTTCCTCCTTTTAATCCCCAACCTCCAAGAATTAAGAAATTGTGTTCACATTCACTGGTACCGATGAAAACATTGTTATAATCAGTTTTTAATCTATGTAGACAAATTTTCCCTGTTTTTACGAAATCCAGTGCCATAGCAGTTTGAGCCTTGCCAGGTGTGTAACTACCCTCTTTAACAGCCCAAGGTGGCAAATGAGCCTTATGCTCAGAAGCTTTCCTTTGAAAATCTTGTCTTCTATCTTCCACTAAATTCAAAAATATCTTTTCTTCTTCGTGTAAAGAACATGTTAGATTGTGTCTATGTGCATGTGTTATATCTATCGATTTCACTGTTAAGAAAAATTCTCCCATAAACTGTGCGTCTTGACTACTAAGCACTGGGTTCATACTCTTTCGAATCGGAACCTCAGAAAATATCACATCTATGTTTGAATAATAATACTGAAGTCTCCCTGTTCTATAAAATAAACTGGCTAATACACTACATGATATGCCATATGTCAATGGTAAGTGATGATATGTTAATCCTTCTGCTACTGATTCGGGTAACTTCATGCAGACATAACAATTACTAACTTCCATGGTATCTACATATTGAAACAATAACTTTGTGAAAACATTTAAACTAGTGTCGTTATCAGTTATTTCATGATGAAATTCTGGTTCATTTTCTGTCATCAGTTCTACTCTATTACTTTTCAGGTTTTCTGTCCTTTCCTTAGTTTTGTTATTAATCTTTTTATCCATTATCATAAGGTAAGGGATTGCTACGATCAGAACTAACCAAACTATAAGCACCATTACTAGACTACATATGCATACTGCACAGCATCTTCTACAACATTTCTGTTTTGATCTCCCAGCAACCCTATCGTCAGGCATTTCGACAAGGAAGATTGCTCTTCTTATCTATTTTTCGCTTTTCTTTATATGACTCCTTTGCGTAGTCAAGGTGGTCTTGTTTCTTTCTCGTACGTCAGTTCTGCACTTGTTCCTTCGTCACCACTTTCACTTGACTCTGAGCTCTCGTAATCTTCAAGAATGATGTAAGTCCAATCAGGACCCTTGAATTTGTTATTCACAAGTTTCAGTCTTTTACTTCTTCTTTTCTCATTTTTGCTTTCTTCATTTACTTGATCTGGATCTTCACTTCTGGTTGTTATGTGGTATTTTACTCTTTTAATGACACTAGGCCAATGATCACCTTTTCTTGTTTTCTTTGTTTGCACTGTCTCTTTGTTTTCGTCTTCAGAAATCTTTTTATTTTCACTGTCTAGCACTGTTTTGTTTTCTGAAATTACTGTTTTTCTTATTTGCTCTTTTTCAGGTCTGATTGGTTTCTCTTTAGCAGCTCCTTTGTGAGTTTCCAATAACTGACCTTGTTCTTTGTTTAGTTCTTCAAGTTCGTGATTTTCAAGTTTTTCTTCTTCTGTGTACTTTCCTGTATCTAACTGGTTCTGATCAGGGCTTATTGCACTTTGTACTTCTGCAGCCTGACCGGATTCTTCTAAACCTGTCTGTCCCTGCTCAAAATTTGTTGGTTCTTTGTTGATTTGAGCCCAGCTTCCTCTCTCTATCTGGTCCTGCTCAGGTTCTTTTATTGTCTTCTTCTTCCTTAGCTGCTTTTTCTTCACCTATCTTATCTTCTTCAATTTCTTTCAACTTTGTTTGACTTCTTGTTCTGGTGTAAACTTCAGGAATTTCTACCACCGGTACCCAGTCCTGACTTGTGCTCGGTTGTTCTTCTTCAGCTTCTCTTGAATCTCGAACCTGAGATTCTTCAGCTGGGCAACCTTCAGCTTCCTCAGTGATTGACGCTGTCTGAGGATTTTCTTCTTCAGGGTCTGGTACTCTTTTGGTGTGGCTTACATGAATCCAATTAGGAAATCCTGCACACTTCACGGCTGTATTTGTGGTCAGTATGACTTGACAAGGTCTGCCCCATCTAGGTGATAGACACGTTTCTCTGGTGTGATTCTTCACTACCACCCAGTCACCTGGATTCAGATCATGTTCTTGTTCAGGCTGCCTGGAAACTGCGTCTTCAACAACCTGGTGAGAGACAGAACGCACTAGGTCAGCCAGTCCTTTGCAATAATCCAGAACCATATCATCAGATATATTCAGCAGTTTGTTTGTGGGAACATGTGTTTGTCTCATTGCTCTTCCCATCATTATCTCGTGGGCTCAATCCGGTATTTCTATCAGGAATGCTTCTGAGTCCCATTAAAACAAGTGGCAATGCATCCGGCCACTTTAATGATGTTGATGCACACATTTTTCCCAATCTTGATTTTATAGTGCCATTCAATTGTTCCACCACTCCAGAAGCCTCTGGACGATATGCATAATGCAGTTTCTGTTCAATTTTGAATGCTTCACAGATTATTTGGATCATTTCACTGTTAAAATGTTTTCCTCTATCTGATTCCAAAGTTACTGGGAAACCAAACCTAGGAATGAGTTCTCGTAGTAACAGCTTTGCGACTGTAATGCTGTCACTCCTCCTGGTAGGGTAAGCCTCCACCCACTTTGAAAACAGACACACTATGACCAGTACATATTTCAACCCTCTGCATGGTGGTAACTGTATAAAATCGAACTGGAGTCTTATAAATGGACCCTCTGCCTTTCCAATCTTTCCAAACCCAATTATTGTCTTCCTCCCTGGATTATGCATCTGGCAGGTTAAACATCTCTGGCAAAGACTCTCTGCAACAGCTCTGAATTTGGGATTGTACCAGTTTTGACTAAAAAGCCTAATCATTGCATCTCTCCCTATGTGTGCATCTCCATGATACATTCTGGCCATTTGTGAGAGTAGACAGTCTGGCATGACTGGTCTGCCATCAGCGCTGATCCACACCTCGTCATCTCCTCTTTGAGAACAACCCACCTTGATCCATAAATTCTTTTCACTTTCATCAACATCATCTTGCAATCTTTTAACATCATTCCATGTTTCAGGTGGTACATACAGCATAAGTTGGCAGCTGATTCCCATTCTTTCCACCCTTTTATTGACTGACAATCTGTTTTTGGCACAATGTTGAGCCCCTAGATCAGCATATCGATTCCCGACTACCACCCAGTCATCTCCTGACTGGTGTGCAGCACATTTCACCACAGCCAATTCCTTTGGTGATTGTATTGCTTCCAGCAATTCCCTTACAAACTGTCCATTTTTAATGAGGGATCCTGAAGAAGTCATGAAATCCCTCTGCATCCATAGTTGGCCAGAATCATGCACAACCCCGTAACCATATTGCTATCTGTAAATATAGTTACTTTTTGATTTCTCCCAATTTTGCAAGCCTTTATCAATGCAATCAATTCAGCTATTTGTGCAGATTTGACTCCTGGTAAATAGGATGCTTCAACTATTCCAGTTAATTCACACACCGCATAGGCAGCAGTTAGTTTACCGTCTTCATGCCTTTGGCACGAACCATCAACAAATAGCTCCCTGTCTGGCTTTCTAAGGGGCTGTTCTTCTATGTCTGGACGTGGTTTCGTGCATAACTCTGTGACTTGTAAACAATCATGTTCTTCTTCTTCGTCATCTTTAATTTCCTCATGATATGGGTCTGGCAATAGGGTAGCTGGATTTACTATTGTGCACCTCACCATGGTCACATTTTCAGCACCCATTATTATTCTTTCATATTTAGTCAGCCGACTAGGAGTAAGATGTTGAGTTCGGGTTCTTGTCAACAGAATCACAACAGCATGTGGAACAAACACTTTCACAGGATGTCCCATCACAATTGACTCACTTTGTTCAATGCTCAAACAGGTAGCTGCCACTGCTTTTAAGCATCCTGGCAATGCGGCTGCCACTGGGTCCAAAGTAGCAGAAAAATATGCTATAGGACGTCTGTCCAAACCATGTCTCTGAGTTAGAACTGAAAGTGCACAATTTTCTCTTTCATGACAGAATAATGCAAATTCTCTTTTATAATCAGGCATGCCTAGGGCTGATGCTGAACACAGAGCATTCCTCAATTTTACAAAAGCTCCTACACTTTCATCATCCCACTCAACTGGATCTTTTGCTTTCTTCTTTGTCATATTAATTAAGGGTTTAGCTAACAATGAAAATCCTAGTATCCATTGTCGACAGTAACCTACTATTCCTAGGAACATTCTCACTTCTCTTTGGGTTACTGGCATTTGCATTTTCTTTATTAATTTTACTCTTTCAGAGGTTACTCTTCTTTTTCCCCTCTCAATTTGGTGTCCTAGATATTTAACGTCTGTTGTACAAAACTGCAATTTTTCTGGTGAAACTTTATGCCCTTCTTCAGCTAGATGATTTAATAGTGCAATGGAATCAACAACACAGTCCTCTCTGGTGTTTGATGCCACCAGTAAGTCATCGATATACTGCACTAAGACTGAACTTCCTGGTATCACTAATTTCTCTAGACACTTTTTCAATATTTGATTGAATATGGAAGGACTCTCCGTGTTCCCCTGAGGAACACGATTCCATACATAAACTTTGTTTTAAAATTTAAATGAGAAAAGATACTGGCTATCTGGATGTAATGGTATTGAAAAGAACGCTTGGCATAAGTCAATTACAGTGAACCATCCTGCACTCCAAGGGATCTGATATAGCATTACTGCAGGATTTGGTACTATAGGACAACATGGTTCCACAATTTTATTTATTTTCCGCAGGTCTTGAACAATTCTATATTTTCCATAGGTTTCTTTAAACCCATTATTGGTGAATTACATGGGCTACTCATTACTTCTTTTAGTATGTTTTGTTTTACCATCCAGTTAATTTCTTCAATGCCTCCTGCCTTTACTTCCGCACTCATTTTGTACTGTCTAGTATTTGGGAAAATTGCACCTTCTTTTACAGTAATTTTAACCGGGTCTATCTTGGCCATAAGTCCTACTTCTTTTCCTGTGAAATCCCATACTATTGGATTTACTGTAGTTTTTAATTCTTCTGGCAGCTCGTCTTTTGTTATTAATGAAAACATCTCGTCTACTTCTGTACCTTGCTTTGCAATCATAATCTTATATACATGGTCTTCATCTGGTGTCTGAACTGCCACACCATCCGGTGTGCAGAAAATTGTGCAGTTCATTTTGCATAGCAAATCTCGGCCCAATAAATTTACTGGACTGGAATCACATACTACAAATTGATGCATTTCTCTGAAATTTCCAATTTTTACTTCCATTGGTTCGGTAAGAGGTGTTCTAATCTTTTGATTAGCTACGCCCACTACTTGGATATCTTCACCAGAGAGAGGAAGGTCTGGAATGTCTGCTGTTCTCACAGTAGACCGAGTAGCACCAGTGTCCAAAAGAAAAGTAATATCATTACCTTTCACATTCCCTTCAACATATGGACCTGACTGATCTACCGGTAAGGATGCGCCAAGTATGCACTCCTTCTCCCCCTCTCCTAGGCACCGTCATGAACTGTATTGACAAAAATCGTACTGTTAAAGAAACTGTGATGTTACATAATCATTCTTACCACTTCCTCCTTGATATCCGCCGTCTGTACCGTGCTTTGCTCTGCTTACATTACCCTGAATAGGTGCAGGTGGAAACTGACTCTGAGGATTTACACCCTGCTGTGAGTCATTCTGTGTCTGGGATTTAAATTTTGATTTGGGCCATTATTATTCCGAATCTTTTTACATTCATCCTTCCAATGCCCCAATTTTCCGCATCCATGACAAGGAAATTTCTTTTTAGCTTCTTCTCTACTCATTCGTCCTCTCACTTTTCCACCATTCCTAGTCTCACCACTTGTTCCAGAATACTTTCCTTGATTTTCACTTGGATTATCCAAATTAATTCCCTGTTTCTCAGCCATTTTCACCTGAGCCCACATTACTTTCTCCTGCAATTTCTTGTGCCTATCCTCAATATCGTCTCCACAATATTTTGCATATTTCAAAATTTCATCGATCGGTTTCCCTTGCCAACACAACATGTGCTGCTTAATCATCTGACAAATCTCTGGCTTCAGACCTTAAACAAATCGATAAACAAACTGACTCTTGTTCTTATCTCCAATGTCCTCAAATCCACTATACTGCTTAAATACCTGCAATAAACGCTCATAATAGGAGTTTACTGATTCATTAGCTTCTTGAGTAGTTCGGTCTATTTTCACCCAATCTGTTTCTTTCGGTGGTATTTTCCCTTTCAGGTAAGTTATCACCTGCTGATACTTTTTCATTACATCATTTGACGGGGCACCTGTCTTTGGATCTCTAGGATATTCTTCACTTGGCCAATCAACTGTAATTTTACAATCTGTCCACAAATCAGCAGGTACCACTATGTCAAATAATCCATCCAAATCTTTTAACAATACCTTTGACACCTTCACAAACCTCTCAACCTGCTTGTACCATTCAATTGGTTTTTCTCTCAACTTTGAAAAATCATTCGTAAATGACAAAATATCCTGTCTGCTCCATGGGACATGTACATATCCCCCTCCTGGAACTTCTCGCATCGGGTACATTTGGTCTGCTTTCCCTGTCTCTTTCATCACATATTCAGATGCTGTTCTGCTTGATCGTGCCTCTTCCTTTTTCTTGGCCCATCTAGTTCTCCATTTATCTAGATCTCCCCATTTCTGTAAGACTATCATTAACTCCTTTACTTGTAATTTCCTTCCAGAGGCATTCATGTTTTCTAGATCTTTGTCTGAAAAATCTGCTCTATAGGGTTTCTGCAGCACTTTCGATCTCCCTATTTCAATTCCCATCTGCAGAGCTAAATCTGATAATTTTTCATGGAATAATTTCACATTTTTGGTAATACTTCTGCATACAAATAATAATTCTTCTTCATCATATGTATTTAGGCGATCTAGCCCTACATTTCCTGCTATTATTTCTTCTAATTCGATTTTTAATTTATAAATGTCCAACATTTTTGGAGGTGTACACTGTTGATCTGATCCTTGTGCCCACCTTTCCAAGTCTTCAGGTGTTACTACAGTGACACTTTTTGCTCCCGATGAAGTTATTAGATTTATATCTTTCGAGCACCCAAGTGTAGCTCTTCTGGGAGTGCTATTTACAGAATCTCGAATGGGTAAATCCATTAATGATATCGTAGATTCACAATCACTAAAGTGATCCTCGACCATTACTACTGCTTCAGGTTTAGGAATATTCACAGGAGTAGGTGTAACTAGCAGTGGAGGATAGTTTCCTTTGTCACTATATAACGGGACTACTGGACCAATTGTCACAGGTATGGTCAAAGAGTCAGGATGTACTTTTATCTGTGTCATTTTCTGTATTAATTCTGCTCTGGTCTTCTCTAGGGCTTCTTTTTCTTTGTCGTGAAGTATCCTACTAGGTGTGAAATCATGCATTACCTGTGGTACTAATGGAGTTTTTAACGGTGGTGCACTTGGGGTGCATCCACTTGTCCCTTCCTGATATGGTGGGGGTTCCTTAATATTTCTTCCATAAATTCATCTTCTGAATCTCCATTTCTCATTAAATGTTTTGTCTTTTCTGTGCATTTGCTTCCTAATTTTTCTTCTGCTGTTAACAATGGATACAGTCCCTCTGTAATTATTGCCCTCCTCCATTGTTTCATCTGACTGTCCCTAGACTCATGTTGGTTCCTGGGAAAAAATCCTCGATAACCCCTATTACTCCTGGATCGGTCACGCTCAAATGCCTCGGTTTCCCATTCCTCTAAGGCTTCGTATTGAGTTAATCTAGGTCTGGGTTCTAAGTCATTCATCCTCAATCTCAAATTTTGAAGAATTCGCCCATTGAAAGTGCCATTCTTGGGAAATGCTAATATTCCATCATTTTTGGTATATTCTATCCAATTCTCTATCCATACACAAGTATGATAACCTCTCTCCATCACCATGAATGAAGCAGGCGTTTTAGCCGGTGGAATGATAATTCCTTCCCTAGTTTTGATTGGTTTATCCTTTTTAAAATAATTCTTAATCTTTTGCAGAAATAATTTTTTTTTCTTTTCTCCGTACATCTTGGGTAAAGCTCGATGTATAAAATTATATTCTGCAAAACCTAAATATCTCCTATCCGGACGAGTTCCTGTTAAAGTTGGATCGCGTTTTAACATGCAATCTCTTATCCACTAAGATTTCAGCTTCTATGGTAAAAACCAATCAAACTTCGTCTAACTTCTGTCTTTGCGCCAATCCTAGCGCGGCCTTTCTGTGACGTTTTGTCTGTCAACCCCTCTTTTACAATCTGTGCTTCTCTGTCCCTCGCTGATTTCAACCAATCCCAGCGCGGCACCTGAGACGTCAGTACTGCTCCTGACTACTGACCCTTCCTTTACAGGAGTCGTTGCACACCCGCTGTTTCAACCAATCCCAGCGCGGCGTTTGTGACGTCAGCTCCCTCTCCGGCAGGTGACCCTCCCTTTACAAATTCGTACGCAAAACCTTATTTTCTCTACGATTTTAATTAAAATTCAGTAACAACATAAAACATTCGCTATCGTGCCAGTTTCTCTAAATTGAAAAATATAGTTTCTCTCACACTTAGTAAAACCTTTCCGTTTACTAAAACATACACTACGAGTAAAATCCTTCCGTTTACTCTTCACGCAAGCTTCAGAAGTACCTGCTACTTTTCTAATGTTACCCTTTCTAGGTGATATAACATCAAAAATCTACCAGCATTCCTCTTGCTATTACTCACACGCATAGAGTCCCTAACAAGTACTGATAGTCCTGCTTAACTTTTCAGTACTATTTCTGCCTGACAGATAACCTCACTGCAGTATGGCTTCCACTTACCATCCGCTATTCAATTTTCCCCGGGAATTCTGGACAACATAAAACAAACTTTGAATACACGGATGTTAGTTCATAAAAATAAAATTCTCATTACCCAATTAACAAAGAGTAACCATCCTCTGATTACCAGAAAACTGATCCAGCGCGATATTAGCAAACAGCATCCATACACCAAATACTCACTTGGGCCCATACATTCATACTACGCTAATACTTACGCTGGTGAGTCAGTTGTACTCTTTTATCAAAATCCCTGCTACCAATTACTTTTCTGATTGAAGAGTAATGACTTACCAATGAATCCTTTGCTAATTGGGAAGTTTAAAATGAGTGACATTCCTTACAGTACATAATCCTGAAATAACCACTGAGTCAGGAAGTTTTAAAATGTTTATCTAAAGATTTAGCAGAGTAAAATACAGAACCACATGGTACTTAATCGCATATCAAGGATGAAGCACAGAATAATAATTATTGATTAATGACGGTCCCTCAGAAAGGAGAAGATAGAGACAGCAGCGCAACTAAAGGTTGCATTTATATTTACCTAAAGTGCGAGAACCAAACCCCTTGGCCAAGGAGTTGGAAAGATAGGACCCAGGAAGGATGAAGAGCATAGACCTCCTCCAGGTTCAGGACAGGACCGGTGACCTCTCTACAACGACGCCTGCGTCGTTCCCCTCTCTGATACTCCGCTTCTCCTCGATTCTCCCGTGTCTCCCTTCTAATGGACTCCGCCGCCCCTCCTCAGGACCTCTTCTGGACAGGGATTCAGTCTGCAATCGATCAGCTTGGCGGTCTGGAGCTCTTCTGTGCGTTCTGAGAGTAAGCTCTAACTAATTAACTAATTCTATATCTATTATACCCTTCTACGCCCATGTACCTCCCATTAATGTTGCAAAAATATGGGACCACTATTTCTGATTGGACAGGGACAGGGGGTGGATTCTCACACCATATAATTTTAGTTCAATTTCTGTAGACCATTGTTTTAAAATACCGCCCATCAAATTTAATACATTTGCTTTATTTCCCACCCGTCTCACGACAAATGTTATATATTCTTCATATACAAAGTTGCATTTCCCAACAGGAAAGACATGTGTACAGCAGCTTCGGCCATCAGGTCATGGCCTTGGACGACGTCCAGGTTGACTTCATCTTGCTCTCTTGGCAGACATGCAAGACGCATGCGCAGAATCATTGTCTCTCGAGTTTCAGTGCACCAACCCCAGGCCCAAGTTTACGAACTAATAAAAGTACAAGAAGAAAATATTAAAATCACAAATAAAATGTTTCACTGTATACCCACTCTTTCTACTCTATCTCCATTTACTTATAAATGCTATCCCGCGTTAGTAGCGTTAAGAAAACAACAATTTAATAATAACATGAGAGCAAGCTGAAGCATGTGAAAACATCAAGCAGCCATTTTAATGCACACTGCGCAGAAGCAGGGGTTTCCCACAAAGCAAAGAAAGACGTCACACCATGTGGTGTGGTTGAGACATGCACAGTAAGGTTCCCGCGCTTTAGCGGCCATTTTAGAAAAAGACAAGCGTTATTTGTTAGTTAGAACACATAGGCAAGCTTCCTTGCTATTCATGTAATGCATGCAACGTTAGTATAAACAATACAAGATTAATAAATTAATACTGTGAGGAGATTGTATTCGAGCAAGTCTCATTTGTGAGTCCTTGCTCCATCACACCTAGAGGTTTCTCCAGCATTACAGAGACACCGATATTCAATTTTGAAGTGTGCGTCAATATGTGCTGGAAATACATACCCCAAAAGATAGCGTCGTTCAAATTTCATCTCACAAGAATACATGTTCATACATCTTGTGTTTTGATGTAATTTCCTGGTTCAGTTTCCTAGTTACATT
Organism: Calotriton arnoldi; assembly: GCA_963921515.1. Taxonomy (NCBI): domain Eukaryota; kingdom Metazoa; phylum Chordata; class Amphibia; order Caudata; family Salamandridae; genus Calotriton; species Calotriton arnoldi. The sequence continues at coordinate 122,322 of CAWUFW010002667.1, forward strand.
GTCCATTGGTCAAAATTGATTCCCGAGTTGTGTTAAGGTAAAGTAAGTAATCTTCTCTACATTTGTAATTATTAACCAACCATTTCTGCCTGGCAAGGCCGCCCCTATGATTTAAATTTAGCACAGCATGACACAGCCCTCCATTGCCCTGAAGGAGCAAAGACCATTATTAGAAACTAATCATTACACTTGTTCATGATGCCAAAAATAGAGATGTGTCATGTAAACAAACTTCTGGGACCACAAAGGGTGTCGGGAATAATAGGATCTTTGGGGCACTGAATGAAACTCTGACTCTCAGTGGTGAAACTTACTTTATATAGATGCTTTTGGCTGGAGTACTAACCACCGTACATTTTAACATGGCGCAATCAAGTGTCTTTCATGTAACACATTGTATGAGCAAAACATAGGCAGAGATAACCAAATCAAAGGCAATAGTTAGAAGACAAAATACATCTGAAAGTGGAGTAAGGCCTCCAGATTCAGTATTTTTACTGTAATGCCTTATTTTAAAGGGGAAACCATCATTAAGGGCCAGATGTACAAACATTAGAAATACTGATTTCTTAATTGCAATTCTCTTCCAATTGCAATTAGGAAATCGTTATTCCTAATGTATGAAACTCATTGAGTTTCATTTAGGGATTCCCTGTGGGTAGCAAATTTACCTACCGCATGGATATGAATGAGGTAGGTCGCAGTTTGCGCCCCATTAGGAATCACAGCCTTCACAGGGATGGTGGCCTGCTGAGGTCAATGACCACCATGTCTGTGATGGCTTTTTGATAAAGCAATTTTTTTTTAATGCAGCCCATTTTCCTTAAAGGAAAATGGGATGTGTTTAAAAAGAAAAAAATTAAACCTTGAAGTTTCATTTTTTAAGAGTAGGCAGTGGTCTGACGGCTCAATGCCTGCTCTTAAAAAAATATTTGTATTTACATTCTCAAATCTTTTGCAAATGGGTGACCACAATTTGGTCGCAAAACAGTAATAGATACCAAACTGATTTGGTATGTGGAAGGGATGCCCCAACCACGTCCATTCCAAATGCCGAATCGTAAATGCAAACTGCGATTTGGTATCAAGTCACCGAATCGCATTTTGTACATTTGAAAAAGCATTTTTCCAGTTGCAAACGGCCAAGTTATGCAAATCAGCCATCTGCAACCAGAAAAATGCTTGTACATCTGGCTCTTAATTCAGTGCCATTTTTGCATCTCTGCAATACGGGTATGATCCCTCTCCACAAATGTGTATAGTATATGGATTGAGTTAGAGTTGCTGGCACAATATATACTGCATTGTAATATTCATATATGTCAAAATTTTACAAAACATGAAGAGGGATATTATTTAAAAAAAAATCTGAGGACTTAATTTTTCCCATTGATATGTTAATGCAATGGAAATTTTAGGCAGGAGTTAGCTAAATGTAAGCCATCTGAATCAGGCCGGTTGGCATGTATGGCAATGTTACATTTCAGAAAGTTAAGTAATTTAAAAATGCATACCACAAATTTATTGTGGAGAAAAGATAAACTATTCAAGGAAAAGAAGAATATATGCAGTAAGACAGCTGGTTGAATCCTTTTATTTTTCGTTTCCACTCAGAGATCTACATGCAAAAGCTGTCTCGCCCCATAGTGGATGCGAGGCCTGGGGATATTTCAAAGCAGAAAGAAGTCCATTTGATGAAGTGCGAAAGAAGTGGCAGTATGGATTTTCAATCAAAAATCTAGGTCTGTAAAATGTTGGTCATGTGCAGTAGGTGTGGATTCCATTTTGAAAAAATGGGGAGCTCATGAAACCTAAAGGGGGGGGGGAGAGAGGCAAACACATAATTTGCTAGTATTTTAACTCAATCCATATAGTTAGAAAAATAACTTTACTAAACAATAAGTGGTTCAGGTGCTAAAAGTGCTAGCAAATAAATGATGGCAAAACAATCGTAGCAACATCTGACACTGAACCTCGCGAGGAAGTCACTCACAGAGAGAACGACGCATTAATTCCCAATGCGCACCTAAGTTGATTTGTTTAACTTTTTTTGTGTGGAAGATTGACACTTCGTATTGCATTGTTTTGTGGTGTATCTGAGAGATAAGGGTTGGTTGGAGGATGTCTCTCTGAAACACCAACTTGACTAACTTGTGTTGCACGTACCGACACAGAGATGAACTGGACACCACAGACCGGTGTCAGCAGAAGGGGGAGAAGCATATGATATACGACCACCCCCAGCATGCCACCGAGTAACAAGTGAGCCTGATGCACCGTTTTAATGCTGAGCGTATCAAAAATGTCACCTCGGACAAAACCTACATATGCCAATCAACACCGGAGAACCCAGTATGATTATACAGGGAACATTAACATTAGAGTCTCGAGAGACTGCAAACCTCGGTAATAAAACTGCATGCATTGCACACATAGTTGTATGATATTTAAGATTTATCAGAAGAGCTATTGTTCTGTGGTGTATTTAAATTTGGTTAGGCTTCTACAACTACCATAGACATCTTTCAGATGCAAACTCTCTTCTTAAGAATATGTGTTTAAAAATGCTGGTCCACAAGTGAGTTGTTTGCTCCAGATGTCCGCAGATGGTAGGAGACTATGTACCTTCAATATAGAATAATGTCTCTCAACAACCTGTTCGTGGTCAGGAGGGAGCCTGGTCTGCATCTGGAGCGTTAACTTATCCCAGTAATACATTTACAGCTGTACGTGCAGCTGAATATATTTCCACATCGCAAACTACAGTATTCACTTTTATGAATTCAAAGAGTCACTTTCATGATTTTTAATGTCAGAATGAAAATTAATAATAAATCTGACATGTCACTCAGATCTTTGGTACTCTGCTACTCTTTACGTCATTCATCATTTCAAAAAAACTAGTAGAAAATATGTTTTTATGTTTAAGTGCATGATTAGAGTGGAGGACAGTGAAATTGTCTGTATTTCACTGCATATTATCCTCTGTATGACACGGTCGACTCAGCCTTTCATTTTTCAGAGGTTGATAGCGTGACTGTCATTGTTTATTGAATTTGGTTTGCTATGTGTAGTAGTGAGCCATAAAGAAAGCTATTTTCATTATGATTACATTTTGTAATGTACTCCGAGATGAAGAAAGTTATTGGAGATTGTTATTATTATCAACAATATGATTTGCTTTTGCTTTTCCAAATCACGAGGATTATACAAAAGTTGCTCAAAGGAGTTGCTCTACTTTAAAAAAAAACGCTGATATTGATGACTCCTTCAATCAAGCAATCAGAATTTATAAAGCGCAGCTAATCAACTGGTCCCGGAGGCTTATTCGAATATCTTATAACCAGAAGGGGGGGGAGAAAGAAGCTGAGACTCATTCGGCTTCCATCCGATAAGTAGATAATCAAGGGAGAATGAGTCACTTGTCCTGTTTTTAACCAGAGTCTTGGGGGCAGTGGCGTAGCTAGGGGGGAAGATGGGGGCGGACCACCCCAGGCGGCACGAGTTTTCGGGCGGCAGCCGTCCCCCTTTCCCCGCTCTTACCTGCGGCCATTGCGGCCGCAAGAATCGGCCGCTACCACCCCCCGCTGTTCTATGATTTTGCCGAGGGCGGCAAACGCAGGGGCCGCCACGGGCAGCCTAAGGCGTAGCTACGCCCCTGCTTGGGGGTCTATCCGTCTTTAAAAATCCTCATTCACGTACAATTCGATGGTGCGGTATATCTTCATTGTCCGCAAAAGTTATAACGTGAAAAGCATCATCATCGGGTCTTTTTTCTAATGCACCTGGAGGAAGAACAACTGGTATTCATAGTAGTGATCAGTAATTGTGAGAGTGAAGTGAATTAAACATACCTACGTGATTACCACAAAATGTCCTTTAATATGTTGATGATGGGGTATGGTTAAAAGATGGGGCGGTGAGAAAATAGAAGAGTCACTGTTCTATTGCACCTGTTGAAAAGGTGTGATCGGTCGACATGTTTCAGCACTCTCGTGCCCTGTCGGGTAGTTGGGCTTTCTTCAGGACCACGTGATAGCACACTGAGTTGTAGTGTGCATAAGTAAGTGATTCACTTACCCTTCTTCTTGCATGTGCTGATTAGCACTGTTAGAGGTGATTGTACCTGTAACTGGAGAAAAAGACCATAAAAACAAACAATATGCAGGTGTTAGACTTATCCTTGCATTATTAGATGTGCATACAATCTATGGATCACAGTATTGTGTGATTGTCATGCTCCGTGTAGAAATACAGAGATAGTGAGTACACACATCTAGATTAGCAAAGGTAAAAAGGAAAGATTGCTATCTCATGCTGGTGCGCGGTCGCGCTCGTGTTAATTCCTGGTGACCGCTAAGGAGGCTGTATGGTAATTGAGCCTTGCGGTGTTTTGCAAGCTTCGCTTCCATCGGTTCTGTGGCTTAAGTGCTCATAATCTGTGTTATGTGTTTTTTACGCATTTAAAGGAACCGCTCAGGGGTACTACGTATGTATAGACAAATGTGCTTACAGACGCGCTTTCAATGCTCGTGACTGTCGTTTGGGTGGAAGGCATTGTCGCTCTTGATTAAGGGTGTGATTTAGTGTGTGATGTTGTAGTCGCTTAATCCTTGCTAAACGGTGTAGCTCTTTGTGTAAAGTGCGGCATGTGCGTGATGTTAGGGTCATGTAGGTACGCGTGCCTGCTGTTGTTAGTATTATATATTCAGTTACTCGTTAATTCATTATCGTTACCTTCTCTTTAATGGCAAGAAGCTCCGTCGGGGACGGGTTGAATGGGACTGTCTCTACTAAGAGAGTAGAAAAATGTGATCAAAGAAATGGCATATCTGATTCTTGAGTGCGCTGCGCTGTGCGTGTTCTCACCGTTTGTTCGAGGGCCTACCTCGAGATGTCTTGCATGCAACTTGTGCTGACTCCAGCTGCCGTGCCCCGGTGACGCGGGCCGGTAGAGAAGTCTTTTCATAGTATTCAGCACCAGTGTTGGGATGGTGGAAAGACTCCTGCGTCTGTTGTCTCAGATATCAATCATGGATACGAGTCTGTTTTTGATATAGAACAGTGTTCTGTGGGCGACATCTCTGCATGATTGTTATCGAAACCACTCGTTTAAAAAAAAAAAAACTATCTTCTTTTAAATAAACTTGTTTCTTTTAGTAAATCGTTTTGATAAAACATCGTTAGGCAAAGGGTTCTTATTTCAGTTCTTATTGTGGTAGCTTTTAGTTAAGTGCTAATGCTATGTGACTATCATTTATGTATTCTTGGTATGTGATCTCAATGATGTAGGACATGATGGTGTCATATGTCTTTATATTATGTCCAAGAGGGGGCGATAAAGTGTATTGTCAAATAGCGCATAAACTCAGACATGTTTTCTTAATGTGGGGTCGTGCGTTTTTCAGGTCCTGATGGCTAAGTGACCTTAGTGTGGAAATGCGTACCAAGGTATATTGTCATATAGCCCCACATCATAGGTTTTACGACGGTAAACCCATCTCTGCTCTTTTTCGAATAGGATGCATTCTGCATTCTCATTTTTTGTCGTTAGGGTTTCTAATGCCACCCAGTTTACTTCTTCAGTCATGTGTTTTTGGTTTATGAAATGGGTGCTCATTTTTGTTGTCATTTTTTACATTTAATGTATCTCCTGTGTTCTACAATTCTCTGCTTTATCTTACGATAAGTCATGCCTTTGTATTTTAGGCCGCAGGGACATGTGATCATATAGATCACATGGGTCATGTTACAGTTCGTGTGGTTTCTTAGTGTCCATTTCAGATCTGGTTGGAGTTGTAATGTTTTGGTTATTTTGGTCAGTTTGCAGACCGAACAAGATTCGCAGGTATAGTGGCCTGTGATGGGTGCCAGGTTCCACATGTCTGTTAATTTTTCTGTTCTCACGGTATTGGTCTGAGGTCGTGTGAACCAAGTGATCACGGAGATTTTTCGTTCTTCTGTTTGCGAATCTTGGTTTTGGCCATTTTAGGGACCCTGATGTGAGAATTCGCCAGTTCTTATTCACAATTTTTTTGACTGTGTTGGATTCTGTGTTGTACGTCGTAACGCAAGTCAGTATGCCTTAATTTTGACTTTTTGTTGTGGTTTCTAGGAGATTGTCTCTGTTTTGGTTTCTTGCTCTCTTTTGACATTTGTTGATTACTCTCTCTGGATAGTCTCACGCTTTCAGTTTAGTACTCAGGTCTCTTGCTTGTTTCTTTTAGTCATGGGTTTTGCTACAATTGCGTCTTATTCGCAAAAACTGGCTATACAGTAGGTTTTCTCTTAAGGGGCGTGGGTGAAAGCTGTTAAAAGAGAGAAGACTATTCTTAGCTGTTGGTTTGTAAAAGGTTCTGGTGTTGATATTGTTGTTTTCAATGTATATTGTAATATCTAGGAAATCCAATTGGTGTTTATCTGCTGTGTATGTGAACTGAAGGAATTAATCTCTGGTATTAATCCATCTGTGGAATTCTGGTAGGCTGTCTGGGGTGTCGTTCCAGATCATGATGACATCGTCGATGTATCGTTTCCAGAAGAGTATTTTGGTCCTGGTGGGATTTGTATCATTGAGAATGTGTTTGGTTTCAAAATCACTCACATATAGTCCTGCTATACTGGGGGCAAATGTACTGCCCATCGATGTACCGTGGGTGTGTAGGAAGAGTGACAGGGCACGAGAGGGCTGAAACATGTCGACCGATCACACCTTTTCATCTTTTAACCATACCCCATAATCAACATATTAAAGGACATTTTGTGGTAGTGACGGAGGAATTTTTAATTCACTTCACTCTCACAATTACTGATCACTACTGTGAATACCAGTTGGTCTTCCTCCAGGTGGAGGAAAGCATAACAAAAAAGACCCGATGATGATGCTTTTCACGTTATAACTTTTGCGGACAATCAAGATATACGGCACCATCGAATTGTATGTGAATGAGGGTTTTTAAAGACGGATAGACCCCCAAGACCCTGATTAAAAACAGAAGAAGTGACTCGTTCTCCCTTGATTATCTGGCTTATTCGAATAGCCAGGTCTTAAGGGCCATTTAGAATTCTGGAAGTGAGGTGCAGTGGCGGCTCCTCCACTACAGCGGAGGAGCGTCACCCCACTGCTTTTAAGCAGTGCAAATAAAGGAAACATAAAATGATAATAACTTTGAGTTATTACCATTTTATGTTTCTGTGTTGCTTTGCGGGTAGGCAGGTGGGGCTGCTCTGCTTTCTGAGCGGGGCAGGGGAGGAGTGGTTTGCCCACTCCCAAGTGTACATGACTGTTTGGCCGGCCCTCTGGGATGGGCCAAACAGTCATTTGCACTCTCCCTGTTCCCCACGCAGGGTGCATTACAGCCTGCGTGGAGAACATGCCCAGGCCCCCATTCCCTGGCTGAGCATCGAACCACGACACTCAGACCAATCGTAACGCTGCATTGCAGTGTTGGGAATGGTCGGGGGTGCCTGGGTGCTTACCAATCACAATGCTGCATTTCAGTTGTGTGATTGGTCAGGGGAGCCTGGCTGTGCTTCCTGTTCCTGGAGTCCGACAGGGGAGGAGAGCAGGAGCAGAGACGCAGGACCCAGCTGCAAGGAAATTGTTTATTTATTTTTAAATTTGTTTACATTGTGCCCCCGCGCACTCCCTGTTCCGCCACCCGTTAGCCGTGCCGGCTGCCACTGGGGAGGTGATGGTCCTGAGGTGAGTGGGGAGGGTGTTCCAGGTCTTTGCTGCAATGTGGGAGAAAGAGCGATCTCTACTTCTGCGTCGGTAGTTACAGGGAGTATGGGCAAGTGTAAGGGAGGCCGAAGGTAGTATTCTTTACAGTTGTTGGAAGTTCAGGCGGTGGTTAATGTAGGCGGGTCCTTAGTTGTTTAGAGCCTTGTGTGCATGGGTCAGCAGCTTGAATTGCCATCTCTTCTGAATGGGGAGCCAGTGGAGTTGCCTGAGGTGGGATGTGATGTGGGTTCATCAGAGAAGGCCAAGAATAAGTCTGGCTGCAGAGTTCTGTATGGTCTGAAGTCTCTGTAGGAGGCGTGCAGCGAGTTCTATGTAGACGGCGTTGCAGTAGTCGAGTAGGCTGATGATGAGGGCATATGTCACAGTGCATCTCATGTGTCGGGGTAGCCACTTGAAGATCTTACGTAGCATGTGCAGAGTGAGGAAGCAGGTGGAGGAGATGGTGGCGATCTTTGATTTCATGGTGAGCTTGTTGTCAATGATGATTCAGAGTTTTCTGGCGTGGTTGAAGGGAGTGGGTGCGGGTGGTCCTAGATCTGATGGTCACCAGGAGTCTTTCCATGTATTGCTGCTGTTGCCAAAGATCAGTACTTCTGTCTTGTTTGTGTTCAGCTGCAGGCAGTTCTTCATCCAGTCGGCGACGTATGGCATGCATCTGTGGAAGTTGGTTCTGGTTGTGGTTGGGTCGTCAGTGAGTGAGAGGATGAGTTGGGTGTCATCTGCGTAGGAAATTATGTTGAGACCAGGGGATCTGATGATGTTGGACAGCGGGGTCATATATGTGTTTAAGAGCGTGGGGCTGAGGAATGAGCCATAGGGGACACCACAGGTGATCTCCTTGGGTTCAGGGGTGCAAGGTGAGAGGTGGATCTGCTGGGTTCTTCCAGTGAGGAAGGAGGTGATCCATCAGAGTGCATATCCTTGGATGTCAATGTAGTGGAGACTTTTGATCTGCATGTGGCGGGACATGGTGTCGAAGGCTGTTGAGAGGTCGAGTAGCATCAAAACTGCTGTTTCTTTTTGGTTGAGGAGGGTTTGGATGTTGTCGGTGGCTGCGATTAGGGTGGTTTCGGTGCTGTCATTACTGTGGTAGTTGGATTGAGAGCATTGAGTAGCTGGTTCTGCTCCAGATGTGTCATGAGTTGATTGTTGAGGATCTTTTGCAGTACTTTTGCTAGGAATGGGAGCAGGGAGATTGGGCGATAGCTTTGAGTTTGCTGGGGTCGGAGGTGGGCTTTTTTGAGTAGTGGTCTGATTTTGGCATGTTTCCAGGCATCAGTAAATGTTGTGGTGGTGATAGAGGTGTTAAGTAGGGCGGTGCGTTCCTGGCCTATCCTTTGGTTTCCGAGGTTGAAGATGTGGTGAAGGCATGGGTCTGTGGGAGCTCCAGAGTGGATGGATTTGATGGTGGAGGTGGTGTCCTGGGTGGAGAGGATGTTCCAGGTGGTCAGTGTGAGGTTTGTGTCAGTTACGGTGGTGGTGTATTTGTCGAGGAAGTCCGTAGGTATGGGTTGGGGTTCGAAGTATCTGTATATGCTTGCGTATATGGTTGCCATCTTCTCCTGGAAGAAGTGGATGAGGTTGTCGCACAGCTCCTGTGAGAGTGTGGTATTGTTTTCGCTGGCAGCCATAAGCAACGTGATGGTGCTGGGCAATGAGTAGCTGTTAACAATAGTTTTACTATTAAGGGGAACAAATTGGAAATCATCCCACATGTATTTGGCAATTTGTTTTACCCAGGCCTAAACTTCTTCAGCAAAAAATATTGTGCCAAACAATAGACTCAACTATATGTGTATGCCAGTGGCTGGTTAATTTTAAACGTTGTGGGGCAGGCATACACATACTCATTTCCACCCATCCAAAAAAACACACAGGTACATATAGTCACACCTATCCATTCACAATCACCTGCACCTACTAACACCCACCCATTCTCAATTCAACACAAATGCACATGCTCACACCCACCTATTCACAAGCACATATACGCACACAGTTACACCTACCCATTCACTATATCTATCTATCTATCTATCTATCTATCTATCTATCTCTCTCTCTCTCTCTCTCTATATATATATATATATATATATATATATATATATATATATATATATATATATATATATATATATATATATATATCCAAGCTCCAAAGTACCCAACGTACAAGGAGCACTCGAACAGCAACATGCTCATGAAGAGCCTTTATGGTATACAATCCGCCGGCACAACAATAACTTTAAGCAGTTCAATTTGCCATGGATGCCTGATGCGTTTCGAAGTGTAACCACTTCTCTTCAGAGGCTTTGGCAATTGAAGGCGCATAGGACACCGCCCTCATCATTTAAATTCTCCAATGCATGCCCTGGATGGGACGCTCTGCCACGACTAGCTGAGCATTATGGGCCTTGTAGTGTCCTTTGTCTCCAGATGGAGCGCGCAATGTTGCTGCTGTAACATTCATAGCCCCCTGATGGGCCTCGGGGTGCCGGTGGATATGCTAAATCCGTTGCTGCCCCACGAAGTTGGCCTGCTCGATAACAGACCGCATGGCTCCAGTAGTTATATTTAGGATCTAGTTTACATAGGAAAATTGTTATTTCTTTTGCCAATATCTTTGGTGTCATTTGACGAATCTTCGCGAAATTTTCAAACCTAAGGGTTCACTCAAATCAGCTCCTGTCTTGAAAGTTTCGGGGTGATTCGTTGAGCAGGGGCCGAGAAAAAAGGGGGGTCCCAAAACACGTTTTCTCAATGTTAATTTCCATAGGAAACTTTAGACAAAGCTACAGCCTGAATATTTTTTATTTTTGAATTTCTCAGGTACTACTGAACGGAATTGCACCAAATTTGGCAAAAAGGAAGCTCTTGGTTCAGAAAGCGATCTTTTATTTAAATGGTGTAAATCCGTTCAGCAGTACCTGTGAAATTCAAAAATAAAAAATATTGATATATGGTGACCGAGGAGGATCCGCTAACACTTCAAACCAAGAAATGTTGGCAGCCATCTAGTGACTCAGTAGAACCAAGTAACAAGAAAAAAGGTGAAAAAAAAGAAAGGGGGCGGGAGCGCCGGGAGGCACGTTTGCAGAGTGGTGTAAAAAGGGGGCGTGGCCTCGGACCACTCTCAGCAATCCAGCTGTGTGGGGCTTACTGGAGGTTCCTGGTGGGCTAGTTGGCCCCCAGGGACCCTCAAGATTCAAAGGGACTTAATCCCCCAACCCAGAACGCGCCAGGGCGCACGTTTGCAGAGTGGTGGAGAAAGGGGACATGGCCTGTGTCCACCTGTCAGCAATCCCACACACTGCCCCGGGGACCACCACCTCCCCGGGGCTATTTTCACATTGGGAGGGGGGCCGCGCGGCCCCCTCCTTGGCCCTGGGACCGCCACCCCACAGGGCCGGCTCCAGCAATGTTCCAGGGTGTCTACCCCCGGGACATTGCAGTTTTGCAATGGCAGCGCGGGAGCATAGCTCCCGCCTTGTCATTGCAATTACTGCTTTGCTTTGTAGAAGCGAGAGCAGGAAACCTGCTCTCGCTTCCACGAAGCAAAGCAGAATTGCTTTTGGACAAGGGGAGTTGCATGTCAGCAGCTCCTCTTGTCCAAAAGCAATGCCGGCTCCCACAGGAGGCGGGAGCCAGCTGGGACTGCGGGTGCATTGGGGTTTCCTTTACACACCAAGATAACACATGTTAACAAAAGGGGTTAAGAGGAAATATTTCATGGAGAGTACATCTCCCGTGTTAGAACACTGAAATCACAAAAAGTACTCCCCTAATGCCACATGCATATAGATTCGTAGATGGAACAAACCTCAAAAACCTATAAGACCCAAATCAAGACGATAAAGTACACCACCTGATGGTGGGCAAGGAAGCAAATCCTTTTTGTTTTATATACCCTCACACACCCTAGTGGTGTCATGCTTCATCATCGGGTCACCCTGACGCCTAGAAGTCAGGATGGGCTCGACCAATCTTTCAGGGAGCTCTTAAAAATATGTTTTTGGCCAGGGGAATAAAGATTAAAAATCTCAGAGAGATCCCGGTGTCCCTTTATTTTGGATCTCACTGAAATATTAAAAGAAAGTAAAACTAGGGTCTTTGGGATATTATGGTCCTAGGACCCTAATGCCAGCATGTTTCAGTCCATGAAAAGTCCCACTAAGGGTACTGGACTTTCTTCAGGGTAAAGGAATAACACCCCTGGAAAATAAACGGAAGGGTGTGGAATTTCCCTACCCTAATTATAATAAGGGCAGATAGCTGCTCCTTAAACTACTCCTGTTTAGGACACAGAGTTGATCGCTCCATCTGTGAAGAAAGAAACAACAAAACAAAGAAACATAGTATGAATCTTTCTAAATGAATTTGCCTTCTTAATTCAGTGAAAGTGCTCCTCACCCTAGTGCCATGTTGGATGATGAGGAAACAACTCACTCACTAGCCTTTATTTGGCGTGTGTGATACCACTCTTACTCATAGAATCGTTCAATTGCGTGATCTAGAGAAAGTTGAAGTGCAGTGGCGGACTGTTCCCGCAAACTGACATTAACTGCAATCGTGTGTCTGTGATTCATTGTGTGTTCCGCAATACACTCATTCTGAAACTCCACATCCGCCATACTCCCTCGCCATTAGGCTCGCATTCACAACCACCAATCTTACCCCTATTTAGGTAGAGAAATGCTTCGCGTCGGGCTTCGCAACAATGGGGTAGTCTTGTCGTCACACACTAGTGTGATTGAAACCCCGAGTCAGGTTGTTATCATTTGTAGATTTTGCAGAAGAATAGAAAAACGTGAAAGAGAAGAAAAGACACATAGATTAAACAATCATGATGTAAATGAACTCGGACACCAACAAAACCTCCAAATAATGGAGGGTTGCACTTACGTCTCAGCCCATTCATACCAGTCACCATTACTCACGATTCCAAAGATCCTGCCCCGTGGTAAACCTACTAGGTCTCGGTCCCGCCGGCTCTGTACTTCATGTGTCCTGACAGCCTAATTTAAAGTGGTAAGACTACCACGAGAGCCCGGAAAACGGAGGTACAGGCAATATGACTAAGACCCTATTAGAACGAGAACAAAGATGGGTCTATAGACTTAAGACTCACATCATAGGATTGAATGATTCTATACCTTGGAACCAATTAAATCAAGAGTAGTCATACATCCCCTTTAATCAATTTGGGATCTTGGTTTCCGCAAGTTCCATATGGCATTTTTAAACATAAGGTGTACTCAGGACATTGTCAACACCCACAGTACCTTTGGATTTGATGAAATAAAATAGTTTTGAGTAATCATCTTAATCACAAAATCTCTTCGTATGTGTATATATATCTTCCCTATTGGGCTATTTCTCCCTTTCGCTTACTTACTTACAAAGTTTAAAGTGGTCTTTATTTAAGATCATTCATGATCATCTTTTCTGGCTGTCCTTCGCCATAGACATTTTTTCCATCGATTGCTGTAAAACAGGCAACAGGTAGTATCCACCTCTATTACCTCACCGTGTTTTAATGGGCATTAATAACAATAATAATTTCCAGTCCTTATCGTTTTCACATATTTAAGAGATAAATTATCTTGTTTGACTTTGCCAAAGTCCTCTAGTTCCTGGTTTTCTCGGATTCTGTGAGATCTCGGGGTTTATCTCCTCTTTGGCACTACAATCCCCAGCGTCCCTAGCGGCCCACACGAGTCATCGGTAATCATCGTAGCGCAACCCGGAAGTGAACGGCTACTCCGTTTTCCGGGCTCTCGTGGCAGTCTTACCACTTTAAATTAGGCTGTCAGGACACATGAAGTACAGAGCCGGTGGGACCGAGACCTAGTAGGTTTACCACGGGGCAGGATCTTTGGAATCGTGAGTAATGGTGACTGGTATGAATGGGCTGAGACGTAAGTGCAACCCTCCATTATTTGGAGGTTTTGTTGGTGTCCGAGTTCATTTACATCATGATTGTTTAATCTATGTGTCTTTTCTTCTCTTTCACGTTTTTCTATTCTTCTGCAAAATCTACAAATGATAACAACCTGACTCGGGGTTTCAATCACACTAGTGTGTGATGACAAGACTACCCCATTGTTGCGAAGCCCGACGCGAAGCATTTCTCCACCTAAATAGGGGTAAGATTGGTGGTTGTGAATGCGAGCCTAATGGCGAGGGAGTATGGCGGATGTTGAGTTTCAGAATGAGTGTATTGCGGAACACACAATGAATCACAGACACACGATTGCAGTTAATGTCAGTTTACGGGAACAGTCCGCCACTGCACTTCAACTTTCTCTAGCTCACGCAATTGAACGATTCTATGAGTAAGAGTGGTATCACACACGCCAAATAAAGGCTAGTGAGTGAGTTGTTTCCTCATCATCCAACGTGGCACTAGGGTGAGGAGCACTTTCACTGAATTAAGAAGGCAAATTCATTTAGAAAGATTCATACTATGTTTCTTTGTTTTGTTGTTTCTTTCTTCACAGATGGAGCGATCAACTCTGTGTCCTAAACAGGAGTAGTTTAAGGAGCAGCTATCTGCCCTTATTATAATTAGGGTAGGGAAATTCCCACACCCTTCCGTTTATTTTCCAGGGGGTGTTATTCCTTTACCCTGAAGAAAGTCCAGTACCCTTAGTGGGACTTTTCATGGACTGAAACATGTTGGCATTAGGGTCCTAGGACCATAATATCCCAAAGACCCTAGTTTTACTTTCTTTTAATATTTCAGTGAGATCCAAAATAAAGGGACACCGGGATCTCTCTGAGATTTTTAATCTTTATTCCCCCTGGCCAAAAACATATTTTTAAGAGCTCCCTGAAAGATTGGTCGAGCCCATCCTGACTTCTAGGCGTCAGGATGACCCGATGATGAAGCATGACACCACTAGGGTGTGTGAGGCTATATAAAACAAAAAGGATTTGCTTCCTTGCCCACCATCAGGTGGTGTACTTTATCATCTTGATTTGGGTCTTATAGGTTTTTGAGGTTTGTTCCATCTACGAATCTATATGCATGTGGCATTAGGGGAGTACTTTTTGTGATTTCAGCATTGGGGTTTCCCCCACGGTCCCCAAAATTGGCCACAAGAGGGGGGCCACACAGCCCCCTCCAAAAGTATTAATATAAAAAGCAGGGCAGGCCACAGGGGATGGGGTCCCTAAGGCCTTAAGAGGCCCAGGGAAGGGGGGCCATGCAGCCCCATTCCATAATTAAAAATTTTTTTTTTTTTAAACGAGGCCAGGGCCTGGGGGATGGGGTCCCTGGAGCCAAAAGTGGCCCGTATTATTATTTAAATTAAAAATTAAAAAAGAGGCAATATCCCTGGGGCATTGCCTCTTTTTACACCACTCTGCAAACACGCCTCCTGGCACACTGTTGCTTGGGGGATGAAGTCCACTTTAGTCCTGAGGTCCTCACGACACAAGAGGACCTCATTGCCCCACCAGCAGTGTGCCAGGAGGTGCGTTTGCAGAGTGGTGTAAAAAGGGGGCATGGTCTCAGACCACTCTCAGCAATCCAGCTGTGTGGAGCTTACTGGAGGTTCCTGGTGGGCTAGTTGGCCCCCAGGGACCCTCAGGATTCAAGGGGACTTAATCCCCCAACCCAGAATGCACCAGGAGGCGCGTTTGCAGAGTGGTGGAGAAAGGGGGCGTGGCCTGTGTCCACCTGTCAGCAAAACCACTATCTGGGGCATACTGGAGGTATCAGGTAGGCTAGTTGGCCCCTAAGGACCCCCAGCAGCGAAGGGGACTTTAATCCCCATCCAAGAGCATGCCAGAAAGTGCGTTTGCAGAGTGGTGGGGAAAGGGGACGTGGCCTGCTATGAGAACTTAGCAATCCTGCTGTGTGGGACTTACTGGAGGTAATAGAGGGTTAGTTGGCTCCCAAGGTTGACCTTGGGGGCCAACTACCCCTCCTGTTACCTACCATGTTACCTCCAGTAAGTCTCACACAGTGGGTTTGCTAAGAGGTCTTCGGAGGCCACGCTCACCTTTCTCCACCACTCTGTAAATGTGCCTCGTGGCACAGTACTGGTTGTGGGATGAAGTCCACTTTACTCCTGAGGGACTTTGGAGGCTAAGAAGCCCTCCTGATACCTCCTGTAAGTCCTATGCAGTGGAATTCCTGAGCGCTGGTCGGAGGCCCAGCCCCCTTTCTCCACCACTCTGCAAATGCAACTACTAGTTAAAGAAGCATTTGCAATGTAATAGGTCTCGCATTTGTGAGAGTTAGAGCTAATGGCGTTGTGAATGTAAAAGTTTTTTACTAATGTTTTTTGGAGTGGAGTGGATGTACATTGTGTGTAGTGGAATTATGTGGTATGTTGTGCACTGAAATTATGTGGATAGAAAGTATGTGGTATTTAGTATATGGGAATTATGTAGAGTGGGATTATGTGTTATGGAGAGTAATTATGTGGTATGGTAGTCTGAAATGTTGAGTGGTAACCTCAGGTTTTGTCTTCCTCGTTTCCATTGAAGCAAAACTATAAACTCAATGAGACAAAAAAAAAGGATCCACTGAGGAGTACTTCTGGACCTAGTCTGAGGTATGAGCAGGGCCACTGGAATTATGCGACTGTTCGGCTGCACCGATTCTTGCATAATTAGACATTTTCCACATTTGCCACATAATCCTTCATCTGCTACATAATCTGCAGATTTGAACCAAAAAAACCTTGTTTCTACCTCAAACAGCTCAAACATTACCAAAAATGCAGCGACAAGTGTTATAGCGTGGTGGAAGGTCCTTTGCAAACCTAGAATGGCCACCTGTTACTTATTGCTAAATGTGGGTGTTAAATTAGTACTAATGGTGCACAAACCATTCTTGCTTCTTTCTGTGCCTCTCTTGCCTCTTTCTGCACTTCTCTTGCCTCTTTCTGTACCTCTGGTGCTTCTTTTTGCACTTCTCTTGCCTCTTTCCGCACTCTTCTTGCCTACTTCTGCACCTCTGTTGGTTCTTTCTGCACTGCTCTTGCTTCTTTAGGCACCTCTTTTGCCTGTTTCTGCAACTCTCTTGCCTCTTTCTGCACCCCTCTTGCCTCTTTCAGCACCTCTGTTGCTTCTTTCTGCACTTCTCTTGCCTCTTTCTAAACCCCTCCTGCCGCTTTCTGCACCTCTGTTGCTTCTTTCTGCACCCCTCTTGCCTCTTTCTGTACCCTTCTTCCCTCTTTCTGCACCTCTATTGCCTCTTTCTGCACCCCTGTTGCTTCTTTCTGCACTTCTCTTGCTTCTTTCTGCACTCCTCTTGCCTCTTTCTGCACCCTCCTTCCCTCTCTGCACATCTCTTGCCTCTTTCTGCACCCCTGTTCCCTTTTTCTGCCCCTGTCTTGCCTGTTTCTGCAACTCTCATGCCTCTTTCTGCACCTCTTTTGCCTGTTTATGATTCTCTCTTGCCTCTTTCTGCACCTCTGTTGCTTTATCTGCACTTATCTTGCCTCTTTCTACACCCCTCCTGCCTCTTTCTGCACCTCTGTTGCTTCTTTCTATACTTCTCTTGCTTCTTTTTGCACTTCTCTTGCCTCTTTCTGCACCTGTCTTGCCTCTTTCTGCACCTCTGTTGCTTCTTTCTGCACCTCTCTTGATTCTTTCTGCACCCCTCTTGCCTCTTTCTGTACCCTTCTTCCCTCTTTCTGCACCTCCCTTGCCTCTTTCTATACCTCAGTTGCTTCTTTCTGCACTTCTTTTGCCTTTTTCTGCACCTATCATGCCTATTCCTGCACCTCTGTTGCTTCTTTCTGCACTTCTCTTGCTTCTTTCTGCACTCCTCTTGCCTCTTTCTTCACCCTTCTTCCCTCTTTCTGCACCTCTCTTGCCTCTTTCTGCACCCCTGTTCCCTTTTTCTGCACCTCTCTTGCCTGTTTCTGCAACTCTCGACTCTTTCTGCACTCCTCTTGCATCTTTCTGCACCTCTGTTGATTCTTTCTGCACTTGTCTAGCTTCTTTATGAACCTTTCTTGCTTCTTTCTGCACTCCCCTTGCCTCTTTCTTCACCTCTCTTGCCTCTTTCTGCACTTCTCTTGCCTCCTTCTGCACCTCTGTTGCTTCTTTCTGCACTTGTCTAGCTTCTTTATGCACCTCTTGCTTCTTTCTGCACTTCTCTTGCCTCATCCTACACTTCTCTTGCCTCATTCTGCAACTCTCTTCCCTCTTTCTGCACCACTCTTGCCTCTTTCTGCACCTCTGTTGCTTCTTTCTGCACTTTTCTTGCCTAATTCCGCACCCCTCTTGCCTATTTCTGCACCTCTGTTGCTTCTTTCTGCACTTCTCTTGTTCCTTTCTGCACTCCTTTTGCCTCTTTCTGCACCGTTCTTCCCTCTTTCTGCACCTCTCTTGCCTGTTTCTGCAACTCTCTTGCCTCTTTATGCAGTTCTCTCACCTCCTTCTGCACCTCTGTTGCTTCTTTCTGCACATCTCTTGTAAATTACTGCACCCCTCTTGCCTACTTCTGCACTTCTGTTGGTTCTTTCTGCACTACTTTTGCTTCTTTATGCACATCTTTTGCCTGTTTCTGCAACTCTATTGCTTGTTTGTGCACTTACCTTGCTTCTTTCTGCACCTTTCTTGCTTCTTTCTGTACCCATCTTGCTTCTTTCTGCACCCTTCTTGCCTCTTTCTGCACCCCTCTTGCCTCTTTCTGCACCTCTTTTGCTTCTTTCTGCACTACTTTCGCCTCTTTCTGCACTACTTTTGCCTCTTTCTGCACCCTTCTTGCCTCCTTCTGCACCTCTGTTGTTTCTTTCTGCAATGCTCTTGCTTCTTTCCGCACATCTCGTGCAAATTTCTGCACCCGTCTTGCCTACTTCTGCACCTCTGTTGGTTCTTTATGCACTGCTCTTGCTTCTTTATGCACCACTTTTGCCTCTTTCTGCACGCTTCCTACCTCTTACTGCACCTCTCTTGCCTCTTTCTGCACCCCTGTTCCCTTTTTCTGCACCTCTCTTGCCTCTTTCTGCAACTCTCTTGCTTCTTTCTGCACATCGCTTGCAAATTTCTGCACGCCTCTTGCCTACTTCTGCACCTCTGTTGGTTCTTTCTGCCCTGCTCTTGCTTCTTTCTGCACCTCTCTTGCTTCTTTCTGCACCCCTCTTGCTTCTTTATGCACCCCTCTTGCCTCTTTCTGCACCCCTATTCCATCTTTCTGCACCCCTATTCCATCTTTCTGCACCTCTCTTGCCTCTTTTTGCACCTCTGTTGCTTCTTTCTGCACTGCTCTTGCCTCTTTCTGCACCACTCTTGCCTCTTTCTGCACCTCTGTTGATTCTTTTTGCACTTCTCTTGCTTCTTTCTGCACTTCTGTTGCTTCTTTCTGCACCCCTCTTGCCTCTTTCTGCACCCTTCTACCCTCTTTCTGCACCTCTCTTGCCTCTTTCTGCACCTCTCTTGCCTCTTTCTGATGTTCTCTTGCCTCCTTCTGCACCTCTGTTGCTTCTTTCTGCACATCTCTTGCAAAGTTCTGACCACTCTTGCCTACTTCTGCACCTCTGTTGGTTCTTTCTGCACTGCTCTTGCTTCTCTATGCACCTCTATTGCCTGTTTCTGCAACTCTCTTGCCTCTTTCTGCACTCCTCTTGCCTCTTTCTAAACTTCTGTTGCTTCATTTTGCACTTCTCTTGCTTCTTTCTGCACCTCTCTTACTTCTTTTTGCACACCTCTTGCCTCTTTCTGCACCCTTCTTCCCTCTTTCTGCACCTCTCTTGCCTCTTCCTGCACCCCTGTTCCCTTTTTCTGCACCTCTCTTGCCTGTTTCTGCAACTCTATTGCCTCTTCCTGTAGTTCTCTTGCCTCCTTCAGCACCTCTGTTGCTTCTTTCTGCACTTCTCTTGCCTCTTTCTGCACCCCTCTTGCCTCTTTCTGTACCCCTCTTGCCTCTTTCTGCACCCTTATTCCCTCTTTGTGCACCTCTCTTGCTTCTTTCTGTATGCCTCTTGCCTCTTTCTGTACCCTTCTACCCTCTTTGTGTACCTCTCTTGCCTCTTTCTGCACTACTCTTGCCTCTTTCTACAATCTTCTTGCCTCCTTCTACACCTCTGTTGTTTCTTTCTGCAATGCTCTTGCTTCTATCTGCACATCTCGTGCAAATTTCTGCACCTCTCTTGCCTACTTCTGCACCTCTGTTGGTTCTTTCTGCACTGCTCTTGTTTCTTTCTGCACCTCTTTTGCCTGTTTCTGCAACTCTCTTGCCTCTTTCTGCACTCCTCTTGCCTCTTTCTGCACCTCTGTTGCTCTTTTTGCACTTCTCTTGCTTTTTTCTGCACCTCTCTTAGTTCTTTTTGCATGCCTCTTGCCTCTTTCTGCACCTTTCTTCCCTCTTTTTGCACCTCTCTTGCCTGTTTCTGCAACTCTCTTGCCTCCTTCTGCACCTCTGTTGCTTCTTTCTGCACTTGTCTAACTTCTTTATGCACCTCTCTTCCTTATTTCTACTCTTCTCTTGCCTCATTCTGCACCTCTCTTTCCTCTTTCTGCACCAGTCTTGCCTCTTTCTGCACCTTTCTTCCCTCTTTTTGCACCTCTCTTGCCTGTTTCTGCAACTCTCTTGCCTCCTTCTGCACCTCTGTTGCTTCTTTCTGCACTTCTCTCCCTTTCTACACCCCTTTTGCCTATTTCTGCACCCTTCTTCCCTCTTTCTGCACCTCTCTTGCCTGTTTCTGCAACTCTCTTGCCTCTTTATGCAGTTCTCTCACCTCCTTCTGCACCTCTGTTGCTTCTTTCTGCACATCTCTTGCAAATTACTGCACCCCTCTTGCCGACTTCTGCACTTCTGTTGGTTCTTTCTGCACTGCTCTTGCTTCTTTATGCACCTCTTTTGCCTGTTTCTGCAACTCTCTTGCCTCTTTCTGCACCCCGTGCCTCTTTAAGCAC
The DNA here is from genome assembly GCA_963921515.1 of Calotriton arnoldi. NCBI lineage: Eukaryota > Metazoa > Chordata > Amphibia > Caudata > Salamandridae > Calotriton > Calotriton arnoldi. Next base: position 142,948 of record CAWUFW010002667.1, read on the forward strand.
CCTTCTTGCATCTTTCTGCAGCTCTGTTGCTTGTTTGTGCACTTCTCTTGCTTCTTTCTGCACCTCTTTCTTCTTTCTGCACCCCTCTTGCTTCTTTCTGCACACTACTTCCCTCTTTGTTCACCTCTCTTGCCTCTTTCTGCACCCTTCTTGCCTCGTTCTGCCCACTTCTACTCTCTTGTGTACCTCTCTTGCCTCTTTTTGCACTACTCTTGCCTCTTTCTGCAATCTTCTTGCCTCCTTCTACACCTCTGTTGTTTCTTTCTGCACATCTCGTGCACATTTCTGCACCCCTCTTGCCAACTTCTGCACCTCTGTTGGTTGTTTCTGCACTGCTCTTGTTTCTATATGCACCTCTTTTGCCTGTTTCTGCAACTCTCTTGCCTCTTTCTGCACTCCTCTTGCCTCTTTCTGCACCTCTGTTGCTTTTTTTTTACACTTCTCTTGCTTCTTCCTGCACCTTTCTTAGTTCTTTTTGCACGCCTCTTGCCTCTTTCTGCACCCTTCTTCCCTCTTTTTGACCTCTCTTGCCTCTTCCTGAACCCCTGTTCCCTTTTTTGGCACCTCTCTTGCCTGTTTCTGCAACTCGCTTGCCTCTTTCTGCAGTTCTCTTGCCTCCTTCAGCACCTGTGTTGCTTCTATCTGCACTTCTCCTGCCTCTTTCTGTACCCCTCTTGTCTGTTTATGCAACTCTTTTGTTGTCTGTTTATGCAACTCTCTTACCTCTTTCTGTACTTCTCTTGCCTCTTTCTGCACCTCTGTTGCTTCTCTCTGCACTTCTCTTGCCTCTTTCTGCACCCTTCTTGCCTCTTTCTGTACCCCTCTTGCCTCTTGCTGTACCCCTCTTGCCTCTTTCTGCACCCTTCTTCCCTCTTTGTGCACCTCTCTTGCCTCTTTCTGCACTACTCCTGGCTCTTTCTGCAATCTTCTTGCCTCCTTCTGCACCTCTGTTGTTTCTTTCTGCAATGCTCTTGCCTCTTTCTGCACCCCTCTCGCCTCTTTCTGCACCCTTATTCCCTCTTTGTGCACCTCTCTTGCTTCTTTCTGTACCCCTCTTGCCTCTTTCTGCACCCTTCTACCCTCCTTGTGTACCTCTCTTGCCTCTTTCTGCACTACTCTTGCCTCTTTCTGCAATCTTCTTGCTTCCTTCTACACCTCTGTTGTTTCTTTCTGCAATGCTCTTGCTTATTTCTGCACATCTAGTGCAAATTTCTGCACCTCTCTTGCCTACTTCTGTACCTCTGTTGGTTCTTTCTGCACTGCTCTTGTTTTGTTATGCACCTCTTTTGCCTGTTTCTGCAACTCTCTTGCCTCTTCCTGCACCCCTCTTGCCTCTTTATGCACCTCTGTTGGTTCTTTCTGCACTTCTCTTGCCTGTTTCTACACCCCTCCTGCCGCTTTATGCACCTCTGTTGCTTCTTTCTGCACTTCTCTTGCTTCTTTCTGCACCCCTCTTGCCTCTTTCTGTACCCTTCTTCCCTCTTTCTGCACCTCTCTTGCCTCTTTCTGCACCTCTTTTGCTTCTTTCTGTACTTCTCTTGCCTTTTTCTGCACCGCTCTTGCCTCTTTCTGCACTTCTGTTGCTTCTTTCTGCACTTCTCTTGATTCTTTCTGCACTCCTCTTGTCTCTTTCTGTACCCTCCCTCCCTCTTTCCGCACATCTCTTGCCTCTTTCTGCACCGCTGTTCCCTTTTTCTGCCCCTGTCTTGCCTGTTTCTGCAACTCTCATGCCTCTTTTGCCTGTTTCTGCAACTCTCTTGCCTCTTTCTGCACCCCTCTTGCCTCTTTCTGCATCTCTGTTGCTATTTTCTGCACTTCTCTTGCTTCTATCTGCACCTCTTTTGCCTGTTTCTGCAACTCTCTTGCCTCTTTCTGCACCCGTATTGCCTCTTTCTACACCTCTGTTGCTTCTTTCTGCACTTCTCTTGCTTCTTTCTGTACCTCTCTTACTTCTTTTTGCACCCCTCTTGCCTCTTTCTGCACACTTCTTCCCTCTTTCTGTACCGCTCTTGCCTCTTTCTTCACCCCCTGTTATCTTTTTCTGCACCTCTCTTGCCTATTTCTGCAACTCTCTTGCCTCTTGCTGCAGTTTTCTTGCCTTCTTCTGCACCTCTGTTGCTTCTTTCTGAACTTCTCTTGCCTCTTTCTGCACTCTCTTATCTGTTTCCTCACATCTTTTGCCTGTTTCTGCAACTCTCTTCCCTCTTTCTGTACTTCTCTTGCCTCTTTCTGCACCTCTGTTGCTTCTTTCTGCACTTCTCTTGCTTCTTTCTGTACCCATCTTGCCTCTTTCTGCACCCTTATTCCCTCTTTGTGCACCTCTCTGTCTTCTTTCTGTATGCCTCTTGCCTCTTTCTCCACCCCTCTTGCCTCCTTCTGCACCTCTGTTGCTTCTTTCTGCATGTCTCTTGCTTCTTTCTGTACCCCTCTTGCCTCTTTCTGCATCCTTCTTCACTCTTTGTTCACCTCTCTTGGCTCTTTCTGCACCCCTCTTGCCTCTTTCTGCACCTCTTTTGCTTCTTTCTGCACTACTCTTGCCTCTTTCTGCACCCTTCTTGCCTCCTTCTGAACCTCTGTTGTTTCTTTCTGCAATGCTCTTGCTTCTATCTGCACATCCTGTGCAACTTTCTGCACCCCTCTTGCCTACTTCTGCACCTCTGTTGGTTCTTTCTGCACTGCTCTTGCTTCATTATGAACCTCTTTTGCCTGTTTCTGCAACTCTCTTGCCTCTTTCTACACCTCTGTTGCTTCTTTTTGCACTTCTCTTGCTTCTTTCTGCACCTCTCTTGCAAATTCTGCACCCCTTTTGCCTATTTCTGCACCTCTGTTCGTTCTTTCTGCACTACTCTTGCTGCTCTCTGCACCTCTCTTGCTTCTTTCTGCACCCCTCTTGCCTCTTTCTGCTCCCCCGTCCCTCTTTCTGCACCTCTTTTGATTCTTTCTGCACTTCTCTTGCCTCTTTCTGCACCCCTCTTGTCTGTTTCTGCACCTCTTTTGTCTGTTTCTGCAACTCTCTTGCCTTTTTCTGTACTTCTCTTGCCTCTTTCTGCACCTCTGTTGCTTCCTTCTGCACTTCTCGTGCTTCTTTCTGTATCCCTCTTGTCTCTTTCTGCACTTCTCTTCCCTCTTTCTACACTTCTCTTGCTTCTTTCTGCAATTCTCCTGCCTCTTTCTGCACATTCTTACTCTTTCTGCACCTCTGTTGCTTCTTTCTGCACTTCTCTTGCCTCTTTCTTCACTTCTCTTGCCTGTTACTGCACCTCTGTTGGTTCTTTCTGGACCTCTTTTGCCTGTTTCTGCAACTCTCTTGCCTCTTTCTGCAGTTCTATTGCCTCCTTCTGCACCCCTCTTTCCTCTTTCTGCACCTCTCTTGCCTCTTTCTGCACCCCTCTTTCTGCACCTCTCGAGCCTGTTTCTGAAACTCTATTTCCTCCTTTTGCACCTCTGTTGCTTCTTTCTCCACTGCTCTTGCTTCTTTATGTACCTCTTTTGCCTGTTTACGCAACTCTCTTGCCTCTTTCTGCACACCTCTTGCCTCTATCTGCACCTCTGTTGCTTCTATTTGCACTTCTCTTGCTTCTTTCTGCACCTCTCTTGCTTCGTTTTGCACCCCTCTTGACTCTTTCTGCACCCTTATTCCCTCTTTCTGTACCTCTCTTACATCTTTCTGCACCCCTTTTTCTGCACCCCTCTTGCTGTTTCTGCAACTCCCTTGCCTCTTTCTGCAGTTCTCTTGCCTCCTTCTGCACCTCTGTTGCTTCTTTCTGCACTTCTCTTGCCTCTTTCTGTACCCCTCTTGTCTGTTTGTGCACCTCTTTTGTCTGTTTCTGCAACTCTCTTGCCTCTTTCTGTACTTCTCTTGCCTCTTTCTGCACCTCTGTTGCTTCTTTCTGTACTTCTCTTGCCTCTTTCAGCACCCTCTTGCCTCCTTCTGTACCTCTTTTGGTTCTTTCTGTACTTCTCTTGCTTCTTTCTATACTTCTCTTGCTTCTTTCTGCAATTCTCTTGCCTCTCTCTGCACATTCTTACTCTTCCTGCACCTCTGTTGCTTCTTTCTACACTTCTCTTGCCTCTTTCTGTACCCCTCTTGTCTGTTTCTGGACCTCCATTGGTTCTTTTTGCAATGCTCTTGCTTCTTTCTGCACATCTCGTGCAAATTTCTGCACCCCTCTTGCCTACTTCTGCATCTCTGTTGGTTCTTTCTGCACTGCTCTTGCTTCTTTATGAACCTCTTTTGCCTGTTTCTGCAACTCTCTTGCCTCTTTCTGCACCTCTGTTGCTTCTTTTTGCACTTCTCTTGCTTCTTTCTGCACCTCTCTTGCAAATTCTGCACCCCTTTTGCCTACTTCTGCACCTCTGTTCGTTCTTTCTGCACTACTCTTGCTGCTTTCTGTACCTCTCTTGCTTCTTTCTGCACCCCTCTTGCCTCTTTCTGCTCCCCTCTTCCCTCTTTCTGCACCTCTCAATTCTTTCTGCACTTCTCTTGCCTCTTTCTGCACCCCTCTTGTCTGTTTCTGCACCTCTTTTGTCTGTTTATGCAACTCTCTTGCCTTTTTCTGTACTTCTCTTGCCTCTTTCTACACGTCTGTTGCTTCTTTCTGCACTTCTCGTGCTTCTTTCTACACTTCTCTTGCTTCTTTCTGCAATCCTCTTGCCTCTTTCTGCACATTCTTACTCTTTCTGCACCTCTTTTACTTCTTTCTGCACTTCTCTTGCCTCTTTCTTCACTTCTCTTGCCTCTTTCTGCACCCCTCTTGTCTGTTTCTGCACCTCTGTTGGTTCTTTCTGGACCTCTTTTGCCTGTTTCTGCAACTCTCTTGCCTCTTTCTGCAGTTCTCTTGCCTCCTTCTGCACCTCTGTTGCTTCCTTCTGCAGCTCTGTTGCTTCTTTCTGCACTCCTCTTTCTGCACCTCTGTTGCTTCTTTCTGCACCCCTCTTGCCTGTTTCTGCACCCCTCTTGCCTCTTTCTGCACCTCTCAAGCCTGTTTCTGCAACTCTATTGCCTCTTTCTGCAACTCTATTGCCTTCTTTTGCACTTCTGTTGCTTCTTTCTGCATTGCTCTTGCTTCTTTATGTACCTCTTTTGCCTGTTTCTGCAACTCTCTTGCCTCTTTCTGCACCCCTCTTGCCTCTTTCTGCACCTCTGTTGCTTCTTTTTGCAGTTCTCTTGCTTCTTTCTGCACCTCTCTTGCTTCATTTTGCACCCCTCTTGACTCTTTCTGCACCCTTATTCCCTCTTTCTGTACCTCTCTTACATCTTTCTGCACCACTGTTCCCTTTTTCTGCACCCCTCTTGCTGTTTCTGCAACTCCCTTGCCTCTTTCTGCAGTTCTCTTGTCTCCTTCTGCACCTCTGTTGCTTCTTTCTGCACTTCTCTTGCCTCTTTCTGCACCCCTCTTGTCTGTTTCTGCACCTCTTTTGTCTGTTTCTGCAACTCTCTTGCCTCTTTCTGCACTTCTCTTGCTTCTTTCTACACTTCTCTTGCTTCTTTCTGCAATTCTCTTGCCTCTCTTTGCACATTCTTACTCTTTCTGCACCTCTGTCGCTTCTTTCTACACTTCTCTTGCCTCTTTCTGTACCCCTCTTGTCTGTTTCTGGACCTCTGTTGGTTCTTTTTGCATTGCTCCTGCTTCTTTCTGGACCTCTCGTGCCTGTTTCTGCAACTCTCTTGCCTCTTTCTGCAGTTCTATTGTCTCCTTCTGTACCTCTGTTGTTTCTTTCTGCACCTCTCTTGCAAATTTATGCACCACTCTTGCCTCTTTCTGCACCCCTCTTGCATCCTTCTGCACCTCTTTTGGTTCTTTCTGCACTGCTCATGCTTCTTTCTGCACCTCTTTTGCCTGTTTTTGCACTTCTTTTGCCTCCTGCACATCTATTGCTTCTGTCTGCACACTCTTGCCTATTGCTGCACCCCTCTTGCCTCTTTCTGCACCTCTGTTGCTTCTTTCTGCACTTCTCTAGCTTCTTTTAGCACCTCACTTGCTTCTTTCTGCACTCCTCTTGCCTCTTTCTGCACCTCTCTTGCCTCTTTCTGCAATTCTCCTGCCTCCTTATGCACCTCTGTTGCTTCTTTCTGCACTTCTCTTACCTTTTTCTGCACCCCTCTTGCCTCTTTCTGCACCCCTCTTGCCTCTTTCTGCACTTCTTTTGCTCCTTTCTGCACCTCTCTTGCTTATTTCTGCACCTCTCTTGCCTCTTTCTGCACCCCTCTTCCCTCTTTCTGTCCATCTCTTGCCTCTCTCTGCACCTCTGTTGCTTCTTTCTGCACTTCTCTTGCCTCTTTGTGTACCCCTCTTGCCTCTTTCTGTACCTCTGTTGCTTCTTTCTGCACTTCTCTTGCTTCTTTCTGCACTTCTGTTGCTACTTTCTGCACCCCTCTTGTCTCTTTCTGCACCCTTCATCCCTCTATCTGCACCACTCTTGCCTCTTTCTGCACCCCTGTTCCCTTTTTTCTGCACCTCTCTTGTCTGTTTCTGTAACTCTCTTGCCTCTTTCTGCACCTATATGGGTTCTTTCTGCAGTGCTCTTGCTTCTTTCTGCAACTCTTTTGCCTGTTTCTGCATTTCTCTTGCCTCCTTCTGCACCTCTGTTGCTTCTGTCTGCACTTCTCTTGCCTCTTGTTGCACCCTTCTTGCCTCTTTCTTCACCTCTGTTGCTTCTTTCTGCACTCCTCTTGCCTCTTTCTGCACTTCTCGTGCCTCCTTCTGCACCTCTGTTGCTTCTTTCTCCACTTCTCTTGCCTTTTTCTGCACCCCTCTTGCCTCTTTCTGCACCTCTCTTGCCTCTTTCTGCACCTCTGTTGCTTCTTTCTTCACTTCTCTTGCCTCCTTCTGCACCTCTGTTGCTTCTTTCCTTATTTCTCTTGCCTTTTTTGCACCCCTCTTGCCTCTTTCTGTACCTCTGTTGCTTATTTCTGCACCCCATCTGTCTCTGTCTGCACCCGTCTTCCCTCTTTTTGCACTTCTCTTGCTTCTTTCTGCACCTCAGTTGCATCTTTCTGCACTTCTTTGCCTCTTTCTGCACCAGCCTAGCCTCTTTCTGCACCTCTGTTGATTCTTTCTGCACTTCCCTTGCTTCTTTCTGCACTTCTGTTGCTTCTTTCTGCACTCCACTTGACTCTTTCTGCACCCTTCTTCCCTCTTTCTGCACCTCTCTTGCCTCTTTCTGCACACCTGTTCCTTTTTCTGCACCTCTCTTGCCTGTTTCTGCAATTCTCTTGCCTCTTTCTGCAGTTCTCTTGCCTCCTTCTGTACCCCTCTTGTCTGTTTCTGCAACTCTTTGGTCTGTTTTTGCAACTCTCTTGCATCTTTATGTACTTCTCTTGCCTCTTTCTGCACCTCTGTTGCTTCTTTCTGCACTTCTCTTGCTTCTTTGTGCACTTCTCTTGCTTCTTTCTGCACCCATCTTGCTTCTTTCTGCACTTCTCTTGCTTCTTTCTGTACCCCTCTTGCGGCACCCCTCTTGCCTCCTTCTGCACTTTCTGCACTTCTCTTGCTTCTTTCTGCACTTCCCTTGCTTCTTTCAGCACCCCTCTTGCCTCTTTCAGCACCACTCTTCCCTCTTTATGCTCCTCTCTTGCCTCATTCTGTACTTCTCTTGCCTCTTTCTGCACCTCTGTTGCTTCTTTCTGCACTTATCTTGCCTCTTTTAGCATCCCTCTTGCCTCTTTCTGCACGTCTGTTGGTTCTTTCTGCACTTCTATTGCTTCTTTGTGAAGTTCTCTTGCTTCTTTCTGCACTTCTCTTGCTTCTTTTAGTACCCCTCTTGCCTTTTTCGGCACCCCTCTTGCTTCCTTCTGCACCTCTGTTGGTTCTTTCTGCACTTCTCGTGCTTCTTTCTGTACTACTCTTACTTCTTTCTGCACCCCTCTTGCTTCTTTCTGCACTTCTCTTGCTTCTGTCTGTACCCCTCTTGCCTCTTTCAGCACCCCTCTTGCCTCTTTCTGTACCTCTCTTGCCTCTTTCTGTACCTCTCTTGCCTCTTTCTGCTCCTCTCTTGCCTCTTTCTGTACTTCTCTTGCCTCTTTCTGCACTTCTCTTGCCTCTTTCTGCACCCCTCTTGTCTGTTTCTGCACCTCTGTTGGTTCTTTCTGCACTGCTCTTGCTTCTATCTGCACCTATTTTTCCTGTTTCTGCAACTCTCTTGCCTCTTTCTGCACCCCTCTTGCCTCTTTCTGAACCTCTGTTACTTCTTTTTGGACTTCTCTTGCTTCTTTCTGCACCTCTCTTGCTTCTTTTTGCAACTCCCTTGCCTCTTTCTGCAGTTCTCTTGCCTCCTTCTGCACCTCTTTTGCTTCTTTCTGCACTTCTCTTGCCTCTTTCTGCACCCTTCTTGTCTGTTTCTGCACCTCTTTTGGCAGTTTCTGTAACTCTCTTGCCTCTTTCTGTACTTCTCTTGCCTCTTTCCACACCTCTGTAGCTTCTTTCTGCACTTCTCTTGCCTCTTTCGGCACCCCTCTTGCCTCCTTCTGCACCTCTGTTGGTTCTTTCTGCACTTCTCTTGCTTCTTTCTGTACTTCTCTTGCTTCTTTCTGCACCACTCTTGGTGCAGAAAGGGAACAGGGGTGCAGAAAGAGGCAAGAGAGGTGCAGAAAGAGGAAAGAAGGGTGCAGAAAGAGGCAAGAGGGGTGCAGAAAGAAGCAACATAAGTGCAGAAAGAAGCAAGAGAACTGCTGAAAGAAGCAACAGAGTTTCAAAAAAAGAAGGCAAGAGGGTACAGAAAGAGGGAAGAGGGGTACAGAAAGAGACAAGAGGGGTGCATAAAGAAGCAAGAGCAGTGCAGAAAGAGCCAACAGAGGTGCAGAAGGAAGAAAGAGTGGTGCCGAAAGAGGCAGGAAGGGCGCCAACATTTGCAAGAGAGGTACCGAAAGAAGCAGGAGCAGTGCAGAAAGAACAAACAGAGGTGCAGAAACAGACAAGAGGGGTGCAGAAAGAGGCAAGAGAAATGCAGAAAGATGCAACAGAGGTGCAGAAAGAGTAAGAATGTGCAGAAAGAGGCAAGAGAATTGCAGAAAGAGGCAAGAACTGTAGAAAGAGGCAAGATAAGTTCAGAAAGAGGTAAGAGAGGAGCAAAAAGAGGCAAGAGGGGTACAGAAAGAGGGAAGAGGGGTGCTAAAAGAGGCAAAAGGGGTACAGAAAGAAGCAAGAGAAGTGCAGAAAGAAGCAAGAGAAGTGCAGAAAGAGGCAAGAGAGTTGTAGAAACAGGCAACAGAGGTGCAGAAAGAGGCAAGAGAGATACAGAAAGTGGGAAGAGAGGTGCAGAAAGAGGTAAGAGGGGTGCAGAAAGAAACAAGAGCAGTGCAGAAAGAACCAACAGAGATGCAGAAGGAAGCAAGAGAGGTGCAGAAAGAGGCAAGAGGGCTGCCAAAAGTTTCAAGAGAGGTGCAGAAAGAAGCAAGAGCAGTGCAGAAAGAACGAACAGAAGGTGCAGAAACAGACAAGAGGGGTGCAGAAAGAGAAGTTCATAAAAACTACAGAGGTGCAGAAGGAGGCAAGAGAACTGAATAAAGAGGCAAGAGAGTTACAGAAACAGGCAAGAGAGGTCCAGAAAGAAGGAAGAGCAGTGCAGAAAGAACCAAGAGAGGTACAGAAACAGACAAGAGGGTGCAGAAAGAGGAAGAGAAGTGCAGAAAGAAGCAAAAGAGGTGCAGAAAGAGTAAGAATGTGCAGAAAGAGGCAAGAGAATTGCAGAAGAGGCAAGAGAAGTATAGAAAGAGGCAAGATAAGTGCAGAAAGAAGCAAGAGTGGTGCAGAAAAAGCAAGAGAGTGCAGAAAGAAGCAGAGAAGTGCAGAAAGAAGCAAAAGAGGTGCAGAAGGAGGCAAGAGAACTACAGAAAGAGGCAAGGGAGTTGCAAAAGAAACAAGAGAGGTGCAGAAAGAAGCAAGAGAAGTCCAAAAGAAGTAACAGAGGTGAAGAAAGAGGCAAGAGGAGGTGCAGAAAGAGGCAAGAGAGTTGCAGAAACAGGCAATAGAGGTGCAGAAAGAAGCAAGAGCAGTGCAGAAAGAACCAATAGAGGTGCAGAAACAGACAAGAGGGGTGCAGAAAGAGGCAAGAGAAGTGCAGAAAGAAGCAAGAGGGGTGCAGAAAGAAGCAAGAGGGGTGAAGAAAGAAGCAAGAGAAGGTCACAAAGAAGCAATAGAAGTGCATAAAGAGCCAGCAGAGGTGCAGAAAGAGGCAAGCGAAGTGCAGAAAGAAGCAACAGAGGTGCAGAAAGAGGCAAGAGAATTGCAGAAAGAAGCAAGAGAAGTGTAGAAAGAAGCAAGTGAAGTGCAGAAAGAGGCAAGAGAGGAGCAGAAAGAGGCAAGAGAGGTACAGAAAGAGGGAAGAGGGTGCTGAAAGAGGCAAGAGGGCTACAGAAAGAAGCAAGAGAAGTGCAGAAAGAAGCAAGGGGGGTGCAGAAAGAAGCAAGAGAAGTGCAGAAAGAAGCAAGAGAAGTGCAGAAAGAACCAACAGAGGTGCAGAAGGAGGCAAGGGGAGTCCCGAAAGAGGCAAGAGGGGTGCTGAAAGAAGCAAGAGAAGTGCAGAAGGAAGCAAGATGGGTGCAGAAAGAAGCAAGAGAAGTGTACAAAGATGCAAGAGAAGAACAGAAAGAACCAACAGAGGTGTAGAAAGATGCAAGAGGGATGCAGAAAGAGGCAAGAGAAGTGCAGAAAGAAGCAACGGAGGTGCAGAAGGAGGCAAGAGAACTGCAGAAAGAGACAAGAGAGTTGCACAAGCAGGCAAGAGAGGTGCAGAAAAAGGGAATAAGGGTGCAGAAAGAGGCAAGAGGGTGTAAAAGAAGCAAGAGAGGTGCGGAAAGAAGCAGAAGAAGTGCAAAAGAAGCAACAGAGGTGCAGAAAGAGGAATTGGGGTGCAGAAAGAGGCAAGAGAGTTGCAGAAACAGGCAAAGAGGTGCAGAAAGAAGCAAGAGCAGTGCAGAAAGAACCAACAGAGGTGCAGAAGTAGGCAAGAGGGGTGCAGAAATTTGCACAAGATGTGCAGAAAGAAGCAAGAACATTGCAGAAAGAGGCAAGAGGGGTACAGAAAGAGGGAAGAAGGGTGCAGAAAGAGGCAAGAAGGGTACAGAAAAATGCAAGAGGGTGCAGAAAGAGGCAAGAGAAGTGTAGAAAGAAGCAACAGAGGAGCAGAAAGAGGCAAGAGAAGTACAGAAAGAGGCAAGAGAGTTGCATAAAGAGACAAAAGTGGTGCAGAAACAGACAAGAGGGTTGCATAAAGAGGCAAGAGAAGTGCAGAAGGAAGCAACAGAGGTGCAGAAGGAGACAAGCGAACTGCAGAAAGAGGCAAGAGAGTTGCAGAAACAGGCAAGAGAGGTGCAGAAGAAGGAAGAGGGTGCAGAAACAGGCAAGAGAGGTGCAGGAAGAGGGTGCAGAAAAAGGCAAGATAAGTGGAGAAAGAAGCAACAGAGATGCAGAAGGACGCAAGAGAAGTGAAGAAAGAAGCAACAGAGGTGAAGAAAGAGGCAAGAGAGGTGCAGAATGAGGGAAGAGAGGTGCAGAGAGAAGCAAGTGAAGTGCAGAAAGAAGCAACAGAGGTGCAGAAAGAGGCAAGAGAAGTACAGAAAAAGGCAAGAGAGTTGCAGAAACAGACAAAAGAGGTGCAGAAACAGACAAGAGGGGTGCAGAAAGAGGCAAGAGAAGTGCAGAAAGAATCAAGAGAGTGCAGAAAGAGGGACGGGGAGCAGAAAGAGGCAAGAGGAGTGCAGAAAGAAGCAAGAGAGGTGCAGAGAGCAGCAAGAGTAGTGCAGAAAGAACGAACAGAGGTGCAGAAATAGGCAAAGGGTGCAGAATTTGCAAGAGAGGTGCAGAAAGAAGCAAGAGAAGTGCAAAAGAAGCAACAGAGGTGTAGAAAGAGGCAAGAGAGTTGCAGAAACAGGCAAAAGAGGTTCATAATGAAGCAAGAGCAGTGCAGAAAGAACCAACAGAGGTGCAGAAGTAGGCAAGAGGGGTGCAGAAAATTGCACAAGATGTGCAGAAAGAAGCAAGAGCATTGCATAAAGAAACAACAGAGGTGCAGAAGGATGCAAGAAGGGAGCAGAAAGAGGCAAGAGTAGTCCAGAAAGCAGCAAAAGAGGTGCAGAAAGAGGCAAGAGGGGTGCAGAAAGAACCAAGAGAGGTGAACAAAGAGTGAAGAAGGACGCAGAAAGAGGCAAGAGGGGTACAGAAAGAAGCAAGAGACATGCAGAAAGAAGCAACAGAGGTGCAGAAGGAGGCAAGAGGGGTGGAGAAAGAGGCAAGAGGCATACAGAAAGAAGACAGAGAGGTGCACAAAGAGGGAATAAGGGTGCAGAAAGAGGCAAGATGGGTACAGAAAGAAGCAAGAGAAGTGCAGAAAGAAGCAAGAGAAGTGCAGAAAGAGGCAAGAGAGTTGTAGAAACAGGCAACAGAGGTGCAGAAAGAGGCAAGAGAGGTACAGAAAGTGGGAAGAGGGGTGCAGAAAGAGGCAAGAGGGGTGCAGAAAGAAACAAGAGCAGTGCCGAAAGAACCAACAGAGATGCAGAAGGAAGCAAGAGGGGTGCCGAAAGAGGCAAGAGGGCTGCCAAAAGTTTCAAGAGAGGTGCAGAAAGAAGCAAGAGCAGTGCAGAAAGAACGAACAGAGGTGCAGAAACAGACAAGAGGGGTGCAGAAAGAGAAGTTCATAAAAACTACAGAGGTGCAGAAGGAGGCAAGAGAACTGAATAAAGAGGCAAGAGAGTTACAGAAACAGGCAAGAGAGGTCCAGAAAGAAGGAAGAGCAGTGCAGAAAGAACCAAGAGAGGTACAGAAACAGACAAGAGGGGTGCAGAAAGAGGGAAGAGAAGTGCAGAAAGAAGCAAAAGAGGTGCAGAAAGAGTAAGAATGTGCAGAAAGAGGCAAGAGAATTGCAGAAAGAGGCAAGAGAAGTATAGAAAGAGGCAAGATAAGTGCAGAAAGAAGCAAGAGTGGTGCAGAAAAAAGCAAGAGAAGTGCAGAAAGAAGCAAGAGAAGTGCAGAAAGAAGCAAAAGAGGTGCAGAAGGAGGCAAGAGAACTACAGAAAGAGGCAAGGGAGTTGCAAAAAGAAACAAGAGAGGTGCAGAAAGAAGCAAGAGAAGTCCAAAAAGAAGTAACAGAGGTGCAGAAAGAGGCAAGAGGGGTGCAGAAAGAGGCAAGAGAGTTGCAGAAACAGGCAATAGAGGTGCAGAAAGAAGCAAGAGCAGTGCAGAAAGAACCAACAGAGGTGCAGAAACAGACAAGAGGGGTGCAGAAAGAGGCAAGAGAAGTGCAGAAAGAAGCAAGAGGGGTGCAGAAAGAAGCAAGAGGGTGCAGAAAGCAAGAGAAGGTCACAAAGAAGCAATAGAAGTGCATAAAGAGCCAGCAGAGGTGCAGAAAGAGGCAAGCGAAGTGCAGAAAGAAGCAACAGAGGTGCAGAAAGAGGCAAGAGAATTGCAGAAAGAAGCAAGAGAAGTGTAGAAAGAAGCAAGTGAAGTGCAGAAAGAGGCAAGAGAGGAGCAGAAAGAGGCAAGAGAGGTACAGAAAGAAGCAAGAGAAGTGCAGAAAGAAAAAAGAGAAGTGCAGAAAGAGGCAAGAGAGTTGTAGAAACAGGCAACAGAGGTGCAGAAAGAGGCAAGAGAGGTACAGAAAGTGGGAAGAGGGGTGCAGAAAGAGGCAAGAGGGGTGCAGAAAGAAACAAGAGCAGTGCAGAAAGAACCAACAGAGATGCAGAAGGAAGCAAGAGGGGTGCCGAAAGAGGCAAGAGGGCTGCCAAAAGTTTCAAGAGAGGTGCAGAAAGAAGCAAGAGCAGTGCAGAAAGAACGAACAGAGGTGCAGAAACAGACAAGAGGGGTGCAGAAAGAGAAGTTCATAAAAAACTACAGAGGTGCAGAAGGAGGCAAGAGAACTGAATAAAGAGGCAAGAGAGTTACAGAAACAGGCAAGAGAGGTCCAGAAAGAAGGAAGAGCAGTGCAGAAAGAACCAAGAGAGGTACAGAAACAGACAAGAGGGGTGCAGAAAGAGGGAAGCGAAGTGCAGAAAGAAGCAAAAGAGGTGCAGAAAGAGTAAGAATGTGCAGAAAGAGGCAAGAGAAGTATAGAAAGAGGCAAGATAAGTGCAGAAAGAAGCAAGAGTGGTGCAGAAAAAAGCAAGAGAAGTGCAGAAAGAAGCAAGAGAAGTGCAGAAAGAAGCAAAAGAGGTGCAGAAGGAGGCAAGAGAACTACAGAAAGAGGCAAGGGAGTTGCAAAAAGAAACAAGAGAGGTGCAGAAAGAAGCAAGAGAAGTCCAAAAAGAAGTAACAGAGGTGCAGAAAGAGGCAAGAGAGGGTGCAGAAAGAGGCAAGAGAGTTGCAGAAACAGGCAATAGAGGTGCAGAAAGAAGCAAGGGCAGTGCAGAAAGAACCAACAGAGGTGCAGAAACAGACAAGAGGGTGCAGAAAGAGGCAAGAGAAGTGCAGAAAGAAGCAAGAGGAGTGCAGAAAGAAGCAAGAGGGGTGCAGAAAGAAGCAAGAGAAGGTCACAAAGAAGCAATAGAAGTGCATAAAGAGCCAGCAAAGGTGCAGAAAGAGGCAAGCGAAGTGCAGAAAGAAGCAACAGAGGTGCAGAAAGAGGCAAGAGAATTGCAGAAAGAAGCAAGAGAAGTGTAGAAAGAAGCAAGTGAAGTGCAGAAAGAGGCAAGAGAGGAGCAGAAAGAGGCAAGAGAGGTACAGAAAGAGGGAAGAGGGGTGCTGAAAGAGGCAAGAGGGCTACAGAAAGAAGCAAGAGAAGTGCAGAAAGAAGCAAGGGGGGTGCAGAAAGAAGCAAGAGAAGTGCAGAAAGAAGCAAGAGAAGTGCAGAAAGAACCAACAGAGGTGCAGAAGGAGGCAAGGGGAGTCCCGAAAGAGGCAAGAGGGGTGCTGAAAGAAGCAAGAGAAGTGCAGAAGGAAGCAAGATGGGTGCAGAAAGAAGCAAGAGAAGTGTACAAAGATGCAAGAGAAGAACAGAAAGAACCAACAGAGGTGTAGAAAGATGCAAGAGGGATGCAGAAAGAGGCAAGAGAAGTGCAGAAAGAAGCAAGAGAAGTGCAGAAAGAAGCAAGGGGGGTGCAGAAAGAAGCAAGAGAAGTGCAGAAAGAAGCAAGAGGGGTGCTGAAAGAAGCAAGAGAAGTGCAGAAGGAAGCAAGATGGGTGCAGAAAGAAGCAAGAGAAGTGTACAAAGATGCAAGAGAAGTACAGAAAGAACCAACAGAGGTGTAGAAAGATGCAAGAGGGATGCAGAAAGAGGCAAGAGAAGTGCAGAAAGAAGCAACGGAGGTGCAGAAAGAGGCAAGAGAAGTACAGAAAGAGGCAAGAGAGTTGCAAAAACAGACCAAAGAGTTGCAGAAACAGACAAGAGGGGTGCAGAAAGAGGCAAGAGAAGTGCAGAAAGAAGCAACAGAGGTGCAGAAGGAGGCAAGAGAACTGCAGAAAGAGACAAGAGAGTTGCACAAGCAGGCAAGAGAGGTGCAGAAAAAGGGAATAAGGGTGCAGAAAGAGGCAAGAGGGGTGTAAAAAGAAGCAAGAGAGGTGCGGAAAGAAGCAGAAGAAGTGCAAAAAGAAGCAACAGAGGTGCAGAAAGAGGGAATTGGGGTGCAGAAAGAGGCAAGAGAGTTGCAGAAACAGGCAAAAGAGGTGCAGAAAGAAGCAAGAGCAGTGCAGAAAGAACCAACAGAGGTGCAGAAGTAGGCAAGAGGGGTGCAGAAAGAGGGAAGAAGGGTGCAGAAAGAGGCAAGAAGGGTACAGAAAAATGCAAGAGGGTGCAGAAAGAGGCAAGAGAAGTGTAGAAAGAAGCAACAGAGGAGCAGAAAGAGGCAAGAGAAGTACAGAAAGAGGCAAGAGAGTTGCATAAACATACAAAAGTGGTGCAGAAACAGACAAGAGGGTTGCATAAAGAGGCAAGAGAAATGCAGAAGGAAGCAACAGAGGTGCAGAAGGAGGCAAGCGAACTGCAATAAGAGGCAAGAGAGTTGCAGAAACAGGCAAGAGAGGTGCAGAAGAAGGGAAGAGGGGTGCAGAAACAGGCAAGAGAGGTGCAGGAAGAGGGGTGCAGAAAAAGGCAAGATAAGTGGAGAAAGAAGCAACAGAGATGCAGAAGGACGCAAGAGAAGTGAAGAAAGAAGCAACAGAGGTGAAGAAAGAGGCAAGAGAGGTGCAGAATGAGGGAAGAGAGGTGCAGAGAGAAGCAAGAGAAGTGCAGAAAGAAGCAACAGAGGTGCAGAAAGAGGCAAGAGGGGTGCAGATAAAGGCAGGAGAAGTGGAAAAAGAAGCAACATAGGTGCAGAAGGAGGCAAGAGACGTGCAGAAAGAGGCAAGAGAGGTGCAGAAAGAGGCAAGAGGAGTGCAGAAAGAAGCAAGAGAGGTGCAGAAAGAAGCTAGAGAAGTACAGAAAGGAGCAACAGAGGTGCAGAAAGAGGCAAGAAGGGTGCAGCAAAAAGCAAGAGCAGTGCAGAAAGAACCAACAGAGGTGTAGAAGGAGGCAAGAGGTGTGCAGAAAGAGGCAGAAGGGTGCATAAATTTGTGAGAGAGGTGCAGAAAGAAGCAACAGGGGTGCAGAAGGAGACAAGAGAACTGCAGAAAGAGGCAAGAGAGTTGCATAAAGAGGCAAGAGAGGTGCAGAAAAAGGGAAGAGACGTGCAGAAAGAAGCAAGAGAAGTGCAGAAAGAAGCAATAGAGGTGCAGAAAGAGGCAAGAGGGGTGCAGAAAAAGGCAAGAGAAGTGGAGAAAGAAGCAACAAAGGTGCAGAAGGAGGCAAGAGAAGTGCAGAAAGAGGCAAGAGAGGTGCAGAAAGAGACAAGAAGAGTGCAGAAAGAAGCATCAGAGGTGAAGAAAGAGGCAAGAAGGGTGCAGCAAAAGGCAAGAGAAGTGCAGAAACAGGCAAAAGAGGTGCAGAAAGAAGCGAGAGCAGTGCAGAAAGAACCAACAGAGGTGCAGACAAGAGTGGTGCCGTAAGAGGCAAGAAAAGTGCAGAAAGAAACAACAGAGGTGCAGAAAGAGTAAGAATGTGCAGAAAGAGGCAAGAGAATTGCAGAAAAAGGCAAGAGAAGTATAGAAAGAGGCAAGAGAAGTGGAGAAAGAAGCAACATAGTTGCAGAAGGAGGCAAGAGAACTGAAGAAAGAGGTAAGAGAGTTGAAGAAACAGGTAAGAGAGGTCCAGAAAGAAGCAAAAGCAGTGCAGAAAGAACCAACAGAGGTGCAGAAACAGACAAGAGGGGTGCAGAAAGAGGCAAGAAAAGTGCAGAAAGAAACAACAGAGGTGCAGAAAGAGTAAGAATGTGCAGAAAGAGGCAAGAGCATTGCAGAAAAAGGCAAGAGAAGTATAGAAAGAGGCAAGAGAAGTACAGAAAGAAGCAAGGTACTCTTGCTTCTTTCTGTACCCCTCCTGCCTCTTTCAGCACTCCTCTTCCCTCTTTCTGTACCTCTCTTGCCTCTTTCTGCTCCTCTCTTGCCTCCTACTGCTCCTCTCTTGCCTCCTACTGAACTTCTCTTGCCTCTTTCTATACTTCTCTTGCCTCTTTCTGCAATTCTCGTGCAGTAGCGGCCCGTGGTGGGAGTGCTGCCGGGATGTGACGTGGGGCAGGGGAGGGGAAGGGTGGGGGGGTAGTAAACTATGGAATATGGCTGAATAGAGGTAAGTAAACATAAATAAATAAAACGAATTTCGTTGCAGCGCGCTCAACGAAATTTGTTTTATTTATTTATATGTTTACTTACCTCTATTCGGCCGTATTCCATAATTTACTACCCCCGCCCCACGTCACCGCCCGGCAGCACTCCCACCACGGGCCACTACTGTTCTTGTGCCTCTTTCTGCACATTCTTACTCTTTCTGCACCTCTGTTGCTTCTTTCTGCACTTCTCTTGCCTCTTTCTGCACCCCTCTTGTCTGTTTCTGCACCTCTGTTGGTTCTTTCTGCACTGCTCTTGCTTCTTTCTGTACCTCTCTTGTAAATTTTGGCACCCCTCCTGCCTCTTTCGGCACCCCTCTTTCTTTCTTCTGCACCTCTGTTGGTTCTTTCTGCACTGCTCTTGCTTCTTTAGGCACCCCTCTTGCCTCTTTTTGCACCCCTCTTCCCTCTTTCGGCATCCCTCTTTCGTCCTTCTGCACCTCTGTTGGTTCTTTCTGCACTGCTCTTGCTTCTTTATGCACCCCTCTTGCCTCTTTCTGCACCCCTCTTCCCTCTTTCTGTACCCTCTTGCCTTTTTCCACACCTCTGTTGCTTCTTGCTGCACTTCTCTTGCTTCTTTCTGCACTTATGTTGCTTCTTTCTGCACCCCTCTTGCCTCTTTCTGCACCCTTCTTTCCCTCTTTCTGCACCTCTCTTGCCTCTTTTTGCACCCCTGTTCCCTTTTTCTGCACCTCTCTTGCCTGGTTCTGCAACTCTCTTGCCTCTTTCTGCAGTTCTCTTGTTTCCCTCTGCAACTCTGTTGCTTCTTTCTGCACTTCTCTTGCCTCTTTTTGCACCCCTCTTGCGTCCTTCTGCACCTCTGTTGCTTCTTTCTGCACTGCTCTTCCCTCTTTCTGCACCTCTCTTGCCTCTGTCTGCACCCCTGTTCCCTCTTTCTGTACCTCTTTTGCCTGTTTCTGCAACTCTCTTGCTTCTTTCTGAACTTCTCTCACCTCTTTCTGCACTCAAATGGGAAGTGCAAGCTGTCAAGTTTAAAGATCTGCGTGCTCTTGTGACTGAGGTATATATCTAATTGTATATTTATTCTTACATGTGTTATGCATCTGAAGATGGTAGCTTAAAAAGCGGGTAACTTCTCCTATAGGTTGTCAAATCTTCACAGTTCTGCTCTGTCATTCGCTTGCACAGGCAGACATGTCTTATGTATATATGTGTTATAGAGCCCCTCAAATATACTATTGAATAACCATGTGCCCTGTATTGTGAGCAGAAAGAAATGCATACACCTTTTTTTACACATTTACAGAGTATGCTGTTTGAAACACAGGTATTCAAGTGTTTGTATGTTTATTTTTATGTAACATGTCACTATGTAAAACCATAGACACGCATACATACCTTCACAAACTTGGTCAGACTTACAACAGTGATATGCTTAGGATTGCTGTTTTATATTTGGTAGGCCTAACATTCTGAGCAGTCGATTAATAGTTAACCTTCAAGAGAAAAGTGAGGTTTAAGACATCTTTGGAGAAGGATTAGTGACTAGGGCACTTTGTATGAGTCTGTTGTAAGGTACAGTCAAAGTAGGCCTCTTTCTGCACCTCTGTTTGTCCTTTCTGCACATCTCTTGCTTCTTTCTGCACCTTTCGTCCTCTCTCTGGACTTCTTTGCCTCTTTCTGCATTTCTCTTGCTTCTTTCTGCACCTTTCTTCCTCTTTCTGCACATGTCCTACCTATGTAGGCATATTTAGAAATTAGCATTTAAAAAACCTTAGAAACTCACTGGAAAAAACCATATGTTTCAGGGACGTTATAGTTTGAAATTAGCATTTAAAAAACCTTAGAAATTTACAGAAAAAAACAGAGGTTTCAGGGACGTTATAGTTAGGGATTAGCATTTAACAAACCTTAGAAATTCACTGAAAACACCACAGGTTTCAGGGACGTTATAGTTAGAGATTAGCATTTAAAAAACCTTTGAAATTAATTGAAAAAAACATAGGTTTCAGGGACGTTATAGTTAGTCAGACATTTCACTCGTACAAAACCAGAGAAATTCTGCTGTTATAGTTAGCTGAGCTAACTATAACTCGCGTCCCCGCAATGCACTGCTGATTACGTCACATATTACATCACTCATTACATGGTCAGTGACATACAGTTCCTCACCTCGAAATGGCCTGTCAGCCTCCAGTCAATCACGTATCTCGAGCGGGTGTGGACCGTGCCCGATTCCCCTTAGAGGGGCCGGAATTCTGTCGGGACTGATATTTTGCACGCAGTTAAAGCGCATTCAGAAAAAGTATCCAGGTATTGTTTTTCTTCACTTGTTGCTTTACCGATAAAAAACGAGCACGAATAGAAATTTTAGCGCCACCCCAGGTGTAGTGCATTAGATGAACAGTGAGTATTTAAGGAGCAGGGGAATCGGGCACGGTCCACACCCGCTCGAGATACGTGATTGACTGGAGGCTGACAGGCCATTTCGAGGTGAGGAACTGTATGGGGGTTTGAGGTCCAGGGTGGAAGTTATGGCGGTAGGCTAAAATGTGAGGAACAGCAGTGGGGTAGCTCTCCTTTAACTGTGTGTTTCCTTATTAAGTAGAATTCTGAAGGGGGTACTTAGACAGTACTAAGAGAAGCTTTTTCACTTAATTAACAAGTTCTGGAAGCAAGTGAAATTAAATGTTATTTCAAGGTTGAAACTGGCAATATATATTCCTTAAGTGCCCATAAGTACCACAGGTACTTGAACACAAGGTACAATAAAATGCAGCTAGGGGATTCGTGGTGCTTATTCTGCTATTTAAAAGATGTTCAATCTAAGTACAAGATATTGGGGTTTTAATGGAAATATTATGACTCTGTTCCTTTTCCAGACCCGTATCAAGGAGAACCTGATCACAAATTAACACCATTTAAAGAAAAAAAGAAAAAAAACTTTTGGATGAAATTAAGATTAGGCAAACGCTAAACACAACAAAGTTGAGGTAAGAACATTTTGAATTTTTTTTTAAAGACTAAAATAGAGCAGAAAAACAGTCTTTCCATTATCGATAAATGCTCCCCTCTTTTTATCATGGAGATTAACAATTGCAGAAATAACTGTATACAATTTGAGGCAAGCTTAAGACCGTGGCGTTCTTTGATATAGAACTGGAAGGTAACTATCGGAGTTTTGATTAGTATAAAGAGGTCTCCACGTTTGATAATTCCTTGCTTATGTTGTGTTTAGAAAGTGGGATAGAGCACTCTTTCTAATTCAAATGGATCACAGGCCATTTGGCTTATGGGGGAATAGAAGAGATAAGATTATTGTTTATTTTTGATATCATGTTGTTTTAATCTGTACTATTATCAAGGCTCAGTATTATGAGACAGTGTCTGATAGGTTGGTAACTGTACAGCATATGTACTCTTTGTAGTCCGGAACTGATTTTGAAATCCATTTTTTGTACTGTATAAAATGTAGAGTGTTGTTAAATAGGATTATGATTCGTAATGGTTTTAGAAATATATAATTGATATTCATTTTGTGTTTGTAACAGCCCTGAAGAAGCGCAGTGGAGCACGAAACACGTGTTGGCTGTTTTCTGTGGCTGCTTACTGTGTAAAAGACTGTTTGGCTCTGTTGATAAGAAACAACTGAAGAATGAATAAAAGAAACTAATGTAAATACAAGAAGAAGTTTGTCAATTGTTGTTTGTGCTGAAGTCTCAGTACTTGGTATATATATATTTTTCTCTTTTTTTAAATATAGTGTTAAGATGGCGCCTACAAAAAAGTATTGTTATAGTCTGTTTTCAATGTTGATGAAATTGTACACCGGAAGTAATACATGCAAACAGGATATAATATCTATGAACTGACGGCACTGTGTACAGTGGAAAAAGGCGCGAAGCCGAAACGCGTCCTGTGCTTTACCTCGGTAAAATAAAATAACCGAGCTTCACCTTTGATGGAGTGCGGTCCCTTCATTTTCCTCTGGGGGGTGAAGTTTGGAGCTTGATATTATGAGTGGAGCCACCTCCACTTCACGGACCGGCACCCATTCCTGAGTGCTTCAGCGACTTTGGTGGAATCGAGCTGGAAACTATCGTCGCACAATAGCACCGCCGTTCTGCATCGAGGCTAATGAATACGAGAGCAACGTTGACGGGTGAGTCGGAGGACGCACAAGTCTGTTGGTTCTAAGTATCCTTTGATGGTCTTATGCTGTATAGACTAATATTAGTCATTAAACAATAATATTTCCACGACTGGAACGTTTCAAAGGTGATTGTACAATCGTTTTTGTCAGAGTGCCGCGTTCACTTTAAGAAGCAAAGCATGTTCTCCGATGCATCTTGCTGTGATGTGGCAGCAGACGTGTTTAAATGCACTCCGATGCAACAAACAGATCGAGATCACGGAACTAGCACACAAGGCTCCTTACGATCGCAATTCAATAAACTTGAGCGGCTCTTCGAGCGTGAAATCCGAAAATGGTGGGAAGCCACCTCATTGCAAAATTACATCGAGGTACAACGCATCCCACGCGGGTTACGTATTTACACCATCCCATCCTACGAAAATCCGGATCCAGCTCTTCTCGACGAGTGGTCAGCATATACCACAGATGTTTCAGTGGGGATGCTCAAGATACTAATTAAATTTGCATGGAGTGACCGAAAAAAATGTCTTAAAGAGATTTAAGAGTTAGAAGCTCTGATTGCACAAGACCAAGACACAAAAACGAAAGATGAATTAAGGGAGATTATGAAAAAACGCCTTATCTATGAAGATAAAATAAAACTAAGGAAACACACAAAATTCAACAGAGATGCTAGAGACTACGAACAAGGTAGAATTTTAACCTTCGCTCGCAAGTTTGATGCGCCACGACGAGCATTAAAAAACACAGTCTCTAGGAGAGTCGAACAGAAAGAAACCTCGGAATCAAATGTAAGCACTGATACAGAACATTCAGGTGAAGATGGTACAGACAACGCAGCTGCATTACCTGTAAGGAGCCGTTTTTTCGAGGAATTCCAGCTTATGAGGGAATCCAGACAACGGGGAGGACGTGGCAAACCCCCAGAACAAAAACGCCAAAACACAGCAGAAAATCGCGAAGGGGGGGCTACAACAAGCCACAATCAAGGGATCGCAGGCCAAACACGCAGCAAGAGGGGAACCAGGAAATAGTACCTGTTGATGATTTGACAATCATTAATTTAACATCAAAGAAATTAACACAAGATGAACAAACTGTGCTGAAAAAAGGACTCACCTTTTGCCCTGCAAAGAATCTAGAATACACGCAAACACATATTGATCTGTATCAGTTCACAAGAAAATTAAAACTGCACAAGTTTTTCAAGATCAAAGGCTTACACAAAGATGCCAGTGGTCCGTTGCCATCAATAGCCACTGGAACTCTGTCTGAAAATCTCACTGATGTCCTAATGGGAGATGACCTGTTGACACTGCAAATTTTAGGAAGTCAAGAAACCAGCAGTACACAAGAGAACACAGAGATTGTTTCCAAAACCGAGAGTCTTGGAATTGAACAAAAACCTGCAAAAACGAACTTCAAGCCTAAATCAGTGTTCATACCTATGACTTCTTTTGACACCATCGACACCTTTGAAGAATTGCTCAAAAAAGACCTAATCAAACTAAGACATAATAATCCAACTCGGACACATGCAAATCTTACATTGGGACAGAGAAAGGCACTGGAACAAATCGAAAATGATTCTAATATTATCTGCAAACCTTCGGATAAAGGAGGAAATATAGTCCTCATGACACGGGAATACTATGTGCAAGAAGCATCACGTCAATTGTCAGATGCCAAATGTTACACTCTAATATTAAGAGAGGAGTATGTAGACAGCATTAAATAATACCATGCGCTCATTCAAAAATGGGCAGACAAGAATATGCTTGATGATGATGAATTAAAATTCTTGGCATGCCCACATCCAGTTACATCGACATTTTATCATCTGCCTAAGATTCACAAAGATGCTCAACTACCACCTGGCCGCCCGATTGTTTCTTCAAAGGGCAGCCTAACAGAATCGATGGCACAATATATTGATTATTTTCTCGCAGAGTTTGTAAGGATGTTACCATCATACATTCGGGACACTACTGATTTCATTAGAAACATAGCGGATATCTCTTGGGAACCAGATATGCTTATGTTTGTCCTTGATGTTACAAGTTTGTATACTTGCATTGAACATGAGAATGGCCTACGGGCAATACGGTATTTTCTAAAAGGAAGATCCCTGAAATATGCAGAACATAATGAAATGTTAATCAAATTTTTATGGTTCTTCCTAACTAATGCAAAACACAAGATGATGGACGGAATGCTGCACATTGGCAAACATTCACCCCCAGTCACAGATCTGAGTTTAATCCATCGTTATTTTGCTTCACCACGCCACCCCAGTTCAGACATAGCCGTATGCAAATCAGTCTTGACCCTGTGCCTCATGGGAACAGTCCAGACCGAACTGCCAAGCCATGTCTTCCCTGGACCGGAATCAAGCATCCTAGGACCGGTTTCTGGCTATCAGCCTTCATCAGCCAGGATAGCTTGACTCCAGTGGCGTAGTGAGCACGGGACCCACGTCTGGGCATACCCTTCCCACATAGGGCGAAATGCAAAACACAAGATGATGGACGGAATGCTGCACATTGGCAAACATTCACCCCCAGTCACAGATCTGGGTTTAATCGATCGTTATTTTGCTTCACCACGCCACCCCAGTTCAGACATAGCCGTATGCAAATCAGTCTTGACCCTGTGCCTCATGGGAACAGTCCAGACCGAACTGCCAAGCCATGTCTTCCCTGGACCGGAATCAAGCATCCTAGGACCGGTTTCTGGCTATCAGCCTTCATCAGCCAGGATAGCTTGACTCCAGTG
Organism: Calotriton arnoldi; assembly: GCA_963921515.1. Taxonomy (NCBI): domain Eukaryota; kingdom Metazoa; phylum Chordata; class Amphibia; order Caudata; family Salamandridae; genus Calotriton; species Calotriton arnoldi. Next base: position 167,466 of record CAWUFW010002667.1, read on the forward strand.
GCGTAGTGAGCACGGGACCCACGTCTGGGCATACCCTTCCCACATAGGGCGAAATGCAAAACACAAGATGATGGACGGAATGCTGCACATTGGCAAACATTCACCCCCAGTCACAGATCTGGGTTTAATCCATCGTTATTTTGCTTCACCACGCCACCCCAGTTCAGACATAGCCGTATGCAAATCAGTCTTGACCCTGTGCCTCATGGGAACAGTCCAGACCGAACTGCCAAGCCATGTCTTCCCTGGACCGGAATCAAGCATCCTAGGACCGGTTTCTGGCTATCAGCCTTCATCAGCCAGGATAGCTTGACTCCAGTGGCGTAGTGAGCACGGGACCCACGTCTGGGCATACCCTTCCCACATAGGGCGAAATGCAAAACACAAGATGATGGACGGAATGCTGCACATTGGCAAACATTCACCCCCAGTCACAGATCTGGGTTTAATCCATCGTTATTTTGCTTCACCACGCCACCCCAGTTCAGACATAGCCGTATGCAAATCAGTCTTGACCCTGTGCCTCATGGGAACAGTCCAGACCGAACTGCCAAGCCATGTCTTCCCTGGACCGGGAATCAAGCATCCTAGGACCGGTTTCTGGCTATCAGCCTTCATCAGCCAGGATAGCTTGACTCCAGTGGCGTAGTGAGCACGGGACCCACGTCTGGGCATACCCTTCCCACATAGGGCGAAATGCAAAACACAAGATGATGGACGGAATGCTGCACATTGGCAAACATTCACCCCCAGTCACAGATCTGGGTTTAATCCATCGTTATTTTGCTTCACCACGCCACCCCAGTTCAGACATAGCCGTATGCAAATCAGTCTTGACCCTGTGCCTCATGGGAACAGTCCAGACCGAACTGCCAAGTCATGTCTTCCCTGGACCGGAATCAAGCATCCTAGGACCGGTTTCTGGCTATCAGCCTTCATCAGCCAGGATAGCTTGACTCCAGTGGCGTAGTGAGCACGGGACCCACGTCTGGGCATACCCTTCCCACATAGGGCGAAATGCAAAACACAAGATGATGGACGGAATGCTGCACATTGGCAAACATTCACCCCCAGTCACAGATCTGGGTTTAATCCATCGTTATTTTGCTTCACCACGCCACCCCAGTTCAGACATAGCCGTATGCAAATCAGTCTTGACCCTGTGCCTCATGGGAACAGTCCAGACCGAACTGCCAAGCCATGTCTTCCCTGGACCGGAATCAAGCATCCTAGGACCGGTTTCTGGCTATCAGCCTTCATCAGCCAGGATAGCTTGACTCCAGTGGCGTAGTGAGCACGGGACCCACGTCTGGGCATACCCTTCCCACATAGGGCGAAATGCAAAACACAAGATGATGGACGGAATGCTGCACATTGGCAAACATTCACCCCCAGTCACAGATCTGGGTTTAATCCATCGTTATTTTGCTTCACCACGCCACCCCAGTTCAGACATAGCCGTATGCAAATCAGTCTTGACCCTGTGCCTCATGGGAACAGTCCAGACCGAACTGCCAAGCCATGTCTTCCCTGGACCGGAATCAAGCATCCTAGGACCGGTTTCTGGCTATCAGCCTTCATCAGCCAGGATAGCTTGACTCCAGTGGCGTAGTGAGCACGGGACCCACGTCTGGGCATACCCTTCCCACATAGGGCGAAATGCAAAACACAAGATGATGGACGGAATGCTGCACATTGGCAAACATTCACCCCCAGTCACAGATCTGGGTTTAATCCATCGTTATTTTGCTTCACCACGCCACCCCAGTTCAGACATAGCCGTATGCAAATCAGTCTTGACCCTGTGCCTCATGGGAACAGTCCAGACCGAACTGCCAAGCCATGTCTTCCCTGGACCGGAATCAAGCATCCTAGGACCGGTTTCTGGCTATCAGCCTTCATCAGCCAGGATAGCTTGACTCCAGTGGCGTAGTGAGCACGGGACCCACGTCTGGGCATACCCTTCCCACATAGGGCGAAATGCAAAACACAAGATGATGGACGGAATGCTGCACATTGGCAAACATTCACCCCCAGTCACAGATCTGGGTTTAATCCATCGTTATTTTGCTTCACCACGCCACCCCAGTTCAGACATAGCCGTATGCAAATCAGTCTTGACCCTGTGCCTCATGGGAACAGTCCAGACCGAACTGCCAAGCCATGTCTTCCCTGGACCGGAATCAAGCATCCTAGGACCGGTTTCTGGCTATCAGCCTTCATCAGCCAGGATAGCTTGACTCCAGTGGCGTAGTGAGCACGGGACCCACGTCTGGGCATACCCTTCCCACATAGGGCGAAATGCAAAACACAAGATGATGGACGGAATGCTGCACATTGGCAAACATTCACCCCCAGTCACAGATCTGGGTTTAATCCATCGTTATTTTGCTTCACCACGCCACCCCAGTTCAGACATAGCCGTATGCAAATCAGTCTTGACCCTGTGCCTCATGGGAACAGTCCAGACCGAACTGCCAAGCCATGTCTTCCCTGGACCGGAATCAAGCATCCTAGGACCGGTTTCTGGCTATCAGCCTTCATCAGCCAGGATAGCTTGACTCCAGTGGCGTAGTGAGCACGGGACCCACGTCTGGGCATACCCTTCCCACATAGGGCGAAATGCAAAACACAAGATGATGGACGGAATGCTGCACATTGGCAAACATTCACCCCCAGTCACAGATCTGGGTTTAATCCATCGTTATTTTGCTTCACCACGCCACCCCAGTTCAGACATAGCCGTATGCAAATCAGTCTTGACCCTGTGCCTCATGGGAACAGTCCAGACCGAACTGCCAAGCCATGTCTTCCCTGGACCGGAATCAAGCATCCTAGGACCGGTTTCTGGCTATCAGCCTTCATCAGCCAGGATAGCTTGACTCCAGTGGCGTAGTGAGCACGGGACCCACGTCTGGGCATCCCCTTCCCACATAGGGCGAAATGCAAAACACAAGATGATGGACGGAATGCTGCACATTGGCAAACATTCACCCCCAGTCACAGATCTGGGTTTAATCCATCGTTATTTTGCTTCACCACGCCACCCCAGTTCAGACATAGCCGTATGCAAATCAGTCTTGACCCTGTGCCTCATGGGAACAGTCCAGACCGAACTGCCAAGCCATGTCTTCCCTGGACCGGAATCAAGCATCCTAGGACCGGTTTCTGGCTATCAGCCTTCATCAGCCAGGATAGCTTGACTCCAGTGGCGTAGTGAGCACGGGACCCACGTCTGGGCATACCCTTCCCACATAGGGCGAAATGCAAAACACAAGATGATGGACGGAATGCTGCACATTGGCAAACATTCACCCCCAGTCACAGATCTGGGTTTAATCCATCGTTATTTTGCTTCACCACGCCACCCCAGTTCAGACATAGCCGTATGCAAATCAGTCTTGACCCTGTGCCTCATGGGAACAGTCCAGACCGAACTGCCAAGCCATGTCTTCCCTGGACCGGAATCAAGCATCCTAGGACCGGTTTCTGGCTATCAGCCTTCATCAGCCAGGATAGCTTGACTCCAGTGGCGTAGTGAGCACGGGACCCACGTCTGGGCATACCCTTCCCACATAGGGCGAAATGCAAAACACAAGATGATGGACGGAATGCTGCACATTGGCAAACATTCACCCCCAGTCACAGATCTGGGTTTAATCCATCGTTATTTTGCTTCACCACGCCACCCCAGTTCAGACATAGCCGTATGCAAATCAGTCTTGACCCTGTGCCTCATGGGAACAGTCCAGACCGAACTGCCAAGCCATGTCTTCCCTGGACCGGAATCAAGCATCCTAGGACCGGTTTCTGGCTATCAGCCTTCATCAGCCAGGATAGCTTGACTCCAGTGGCGTAGTGAGCACGGGACCCACGTCTGGGCATACCCTTCCCACATAGGGCGAAATGCAAAACACAAGATGATGGACGGAATGCTGCACATTGGCAAACATTCACCCCCAGTCACAGATCTGGGTTTAATCCATCGTTATTTTGCTTCACCACGCCACCCCAGTTCAGACATAGCCGTATGCAAATCAGTCTTGACCCTGTGCCTCATGGGAACAGTCCAGACCGAACTGCTAAGCCATGTCTTCCCTGGACCGGAATCAAGCATCCTAGGACCGGTTTCTGGCTATCAGCCTTCATCAGCCAGGATAGCTTGACTCCAGTGGCGTAGTGAGCACGGGACCCACGTCTGGGCATACCCTTCCCACATAGGGCGAAATGCAAAACACAAGATGATGGACGGAATGCTGCACATTGGCAAACATTCACCCCCAGTCACAGATCTGGGTTTAATCCATCGTTATTTTGCTTCACCACGCCACCCCAGTTCAGACATAGCCGTATGCAAATCAGTCTTGACCCTGTGCCTCATGGGAACAGTCCAGACCGAACTGCCAAGCCATGTCTTCCCTGGACCGGAATCAAGCATCCTAGGACCGGTTTCTGGCTATCAGCCTTCATCAGCCAGGATAGCTTGACTCCAGTGGCGTAGTGAGCACGGGACCCACGTCTGGGCATACCCTTCCCACATAGAGGCGAAATGCAAAACACAAGATGATGGACGGAATGCTGCACATTGGCAAACATTCACCCCCAGTCACAGATCTGGGTTTAATCCATCGTTATTTTGCTTCACCACGCCACCCCAGTTCAGACATAGCCGTATGCAAATCAGTCTTGACCCTGTGCCTCATGGGAACAGTCCAGACCGAACTGCCAAGCCATGTCTTCCCTGGACCGGAATCAAGCATCCTAGGACCGGTTTCTGGCTATCAGCCTTCATCAGCCAGGATAGCTTGACTCCAGTGGCGTAGTGAGCACGGGACCCACGTCTGGGCATACCCTTCCCACATAGGGCGAAATGCAAAACACAAGATGATGGACGGAATGCTGCACATTGGCAAACATTCACCCCCAGTCACAGATCTGGGTTTAATCCATCGTTATTTTGCTTCACCACGCCACCCCAGTTCAGACATAGCCGTATGCAAATCAGTCTTGACCCTGTGCCTCATGGGAACAGTCCAGACCGAACTGCCAAGCCATGTCTTCCCTGGACCGGAATCAAGCATCCTAGGACCGGTTTCTGGCTATCAGCCTTCATCAGCCAGGATAGCTTGACTCCAGTGGCGTAGTGAGCACGGGACCCACGTCTGGGCATACCCTTCCCACATAGGGCAAAATGCAAAACACAAGATGATGGACGGAATGCTGCACATTGGCAAACATTCACCCCCAGTCACAGATCTGGGTTTAATCCATCGTTATTTTGCTTCACCACGCCACCCCAGTTCAGACATAGCCGTATGCAAATCAGTCTTGACCCTGTGCCTCATGGGAACAGTCCAGACCGAACTGCCAAGCCATGTCTTCCCTGGACCGGAATCAAGCATCCTAGGACCGGTTTCTGGCTATCAGCCTTCATCAGCCAGGATAGCTTGACTCCAGTGGCGTAGTGAGCACGGGACCCACGTCTGGGCATACCCTTCCCACATAGGGCGAAATGCAAAACACAAGATGATGGACGGAATGCTGCACATTGGCAAACATTCACCCCCAGTCACAGATCTGGGTTTAATCCATCGTTATTTTGCTTCACCACGCCACCCCAGTTCAGACATAGCCGTATGCAAATCAGTCTTGACCCTGTGCCTCATGGGAACAGTCCAGACCGAACTGCCAAGCCATGTCTTCCCTGGACCGGAATCAAGCATCCTAGGACCGGTTTCTGGCTATCAGCCTTCATCAGCCAGGATAGCTTGACTCCAGTGGCGTAGTGAGCACGGGACCCACGTCTGGGCATACCCTTCCCACATAGGGCGAAATGCAAAACACAAGATGATGGACGGAATGCTGCACATTGGCAAACATTCACCCCCAGTCACAGATCTGGGTTTAATCCATCGTTATTTTGCTTCACCACGCCACCCCAGTTCAGACATAGCCGTATGCAAATCAGTCTTGACCCTGTGCCTCATGGGAACAGTCCAGACCGAACTGCCAAGCCATGTCTTCCCTGGACCGGAATCAAGCATCCTAGGACCGGTTTCTGGCTATCAGCCTTCATCAGCCAGGATAGCTTGACTCCAGTGGCGTAGTGAGCACGGGACCCACGTCTGGGCATACCCTTCCCACATAGGGCGAAATGCAAAACACAAGATGATGGACGGAATGCTGCACATTGGCAAACATTCACCCCCAGTCACAGATCTGGGTTTAATCCATCGTTATTTTGCTTCACCACGCCACCCCAGTTCAGACATAGCCGTATGCAAATCAGTCTTGACCCTGTGCCTCATGGGAACAGTCCAGACCGAACTGCCAAGCCATGTCTTCCCTGGACCGGAATCAAGCATCCTAGGACTGGGGGTGAGTGTTTGATTGGCTCAAGCGTTCCGTCCATCATCCCCTTTTGTATCGCTTTGTTCGCCCTAAGTTGGCGGGGGTATGCCCAGACGTGGGTCCCTTGCTCATTTTGCCACTGGATTCAAGCAAGCCTGGCTGATGACGGCTGGAATGTCAGAAACCGGTCCTAGGATGCTTGTTTCCGGTCCAGGGAAGACATGGCTTGGCAGTTCGTGCTGGACTGTTCCCATGAGGCACAGGGTCAGACTGATTTGCATATGGCCATGTCTGAACTGGGGTGGTGGAGTGAGCTAAAGAATGATGATGGATTAAACCCAGATCAGTTGACTGGGGGTGAGTGTTTGATTGGCTCAAGCGTTCCGTCCATCATCCCCTTTTGTATCGCTTTGTTCTTCCTAACTAATAACATCTTTTTGTTCAATAAGCAACATTTTTGCCAAATACAGGGCACGGCCATGGGCACCTGCTTCGCCCCCAGCTATGCGAACTTGTTCGTAGGCTGGTGGGAGAAGCAGGTGGCCTGGGCTGACAAGTACAATCATTGGGTGATGTGTATCATAGGATGGTATAGATACATAGATGATTTATTCATACTATGGAAGGGTTCTCAAGAAGTTGCAAAGAGTTATATAGCAGAACTTAACAACAATTCATTGAATCTACATTTCAGTGGGCATATTAGCACTACAGAGGTGGCTTTTTTAGATCTTAAGGTCTTCATTAAGGATGGACAAATATGTACTTCTTTGTTCAGAAAAAAGACTGCAGGTAACTCTATATTAGAGGCTCACAGTAGTCACCCAAAGTCATTGAAAAACAGTATACCTTGCGGAGAACTGCTACGCTTGAAAAGAAACTGCACTCAAGATAAAGACTTCAAAACTGAAGCATGTGCAGCAATAGAAAGATTTCAGGTACAAGGGTATTCCCCAGATCTATTAGACAAAACTTTGTCCAAAGTAGATAAAATTCCTAGACATTGTTTGTTAAAGGACAAACCAAGATCTAACACTCAAGGAGGTAAAACCTTTAGATTTATCACTACGTTTTCTAATGATGCAGGTACATTAAGGAAAATATTGTGTCGTAATTGGCATATATTACAAACAGATGTGGTAATAGGAAAAAGTTTACCGGATTACCCTCAAGTTACATTTAGACGCAGCAGATCCCTGAAAGATACACTAGTACATAGTCACTATGAGCCAATTCCATACAATCCTAGACTAAGTACACTAACTGGCTTCTTTCCTTGCTCTAGATGCAAGGCCTGCAGACATAGTTCAAAGACCTTGACGTATAAGATTCCCGGTTTGGCACAACCCAGAATGATTAACAAATTCATGACCTGTAACACACCATTTAGTGTGTATTGTCTGGTATGTCCCTGCAATATGCAGTATATTGGGAGTACCATACACCCAACTAAACGCAGGATATTGGAACATGCCGGGGTACTAGAGAAAAAAGATTTTACTTACCCCGTGGCTAGACATTTTTCCAAATTTCATAAGAGTGACAGGAATCTATTGAAATTTTATTGTCTAGATCACATTCCTTCAAGTGAACGGGGTGGTAACCGGGAACTTAAGCTACGCAGGTTAGAATCAATGTTTATAATTGATCTGCAAACCACCATACCCCATGGTTTGAATACAGAAGAAGAACTTGCGATTCACCTAACATGAGTTCATGCTATATTAGAGAATTGCATGCATGATTAGTTGTTGTGAGCCATTAAGAGTCGCGCTGATGAATGTTAATTTGTATTGAGAATATGTGCTTAGATCAGCCCATATAGGGCTTAATAATTTCAGTTGGATGTGCAGTAATTATTACTGGAAATAACCAGGCGCCATGTGGAATTTAAAGTAGCATTAATTTTTGTTGACTGTCGTTTGCTCATCCATGAGCTTAATAACTTGTTTTTCAAAAGACAATGTGACCTTGATATATGATTAATCATGAGTTGAGGGTATCAACCAGATACATATTACATAGATGAATTGTTATAAATTTCGCAATTATCTGTGATTTCTGAAAATGGTTGCGACAGTCGCCAGAGATAACAATCATAAAATAATACAGATAACGATGTATTATTAAATAGAGTTTAAGATAGAATAATGAATTTAAGAAAAGCAGGAATGAGATGAATTATGAGCTCATTGTATATACTTTCTTTTTTCTCTTTTTTTAAATATAGTGTTAAGATGGCGCCTACAAAAAAGTATTGTTATAGTCTGTTTTCAATGTTGATGAAATTGTGCACCGGAAGTAATACATGCAAACAGGATATAATATCTATGAACTGACAGCACTGTGTACAGTGGAAAAAGGCGCGAAGCCGAAACGCGTCCTGTGCTTTACCTCGGTAAAATAAAATAACCGAGTTTCACCTTTGATGGAGTGCGGTCCCTTCATTTTCCTCTGGGGGGTGAAGTTTGGAGCTTTATATATATATATATATATAATTTCTCCGGTCTCTCTTTGCAATCATCCACGATGAGACAGGAGCACGGACACCAGTTTAAAGTGCAAAATTCCTTTATTTTCTTTCAGCAGCTATCGGCCATAACGCGTTTCAGCCCCGAAGGGCCTTGATCACATATATATATACACAAACAGTCAATGAAGCAATTAACTGGCAGGGTTAGCAGGTGGTGGGAGAGAAAAGCATGACTGCCCAGGAAGGAGCTGGAGTCTTCAGAAGAGGAGCAAGAACCAGAAGATCCCACCACCTACTGTCATTGGCTCATCTTCTCAACATCAGCGAATTAGAGGGAGATCTTCCCTAACTCATCACTAGGGGGAGGTGGAGTCAGTGAGACTTGTAGATCCCAGCCTACTCTGTGTCGAGTTATGAAATGGTGTTATGAGGGTTCACTGATTGACAGTCAGACCTGGGCATTTCAGGGCATAGACCTACAGTGCCCAGGACTGACTCTATCAGTAACACTGTCCCTGATGATATGGGGGAGTTTCACTGATGGTCAGTCCTGGGATTTTCTGGGATCATGAAGTTAGGGCCTTCCAGGCTATGAGATCTTCTTCCCGGCACACCATTGACTACATGGCACCTTCACATAAGTGCATGTAAAGCACTTGGCTGCCTGATTATGACATGATGAGTGTCAGGGTGACCTATGCACAGTCTGACAGACACTGGTTCATGCACTGTCACACTGAAGCATACTATATAGAGCTGTGTGAAATTGAGATAGTGAAATGAAGATAACACTCCCAGGGCATGTGTGTAGATCAGCACAGTTTATTGCAGAAGACAAATAGCCAAACTGCCAGTGCTACACCTCAGCAACAACTGCAGTGGCTCAGAATCCCAGCACAGAAAAATAAAACATTCCAATAGTATGTTCATAATGGTTTTACGCGACTGGACGAACAACAAAGATCCCTACACATACCCCTCCATAGAAACCTTAAAATAACTAGCAGAATCATGGGAGAACATTGTCACAGAAAAGGTAGGGTGGCTGCAAGTGGGAAAGACAGGGGAAGGCGGGAGTAGAGGCAAATTACCGAACAAGAACAAAGCAGTAAACAGGGAAACATAGAAATGAGGAAACAGTCAACAGCAAGGAAGCAGCAAACGTCAAAACGAGGAATTCTCATCTGACCACACATTCCTTTAACTGTTATGTTAAAGGTAATTTGTAGAGCGCACGTTCACCAGACGGTTTCTTGGCGCTGAGGGAGGACGGCTGCGGCTGCAAGATAGTGAATGAGTCTCAGTTGTAAGCCTGGGTAAATAGCCAGGTCTTGAATAGCTTTCTGAACTCAATATAGGAATCAGTGGTGCGCAGATAAAAGGGGAGAGCGTTCCAGATCTGAGGGGCCAAGGTCGTTTATCTAAGACCTCCATGTTTTTTACATTTGAAGGTATGAGGGACCAACAAATTCTTGTTTGAGGAACGTAGGTCGTGAGAGGGGATGTACCGATGTATATTTAAGGCGATAAAGGCGGGACCACGTCCTGAAAGGGCCTTAAAGATGGTGCAGCCTAACTTGAATAGGCAGCGTTGAGGTAAAGGAAGCCAATGGAGGCTTTTCAGCAATGGTCTCACATGACGATGTTTAGGCTGACCGAAGATAAGCCTTGCTGCCTGATTCTGGACCAGTTGCAGCCGGTGTAGCTGGTATACCGGTATACCAGCATACAGGGAATTTGCGTAATCGATACGCGAAATGACCATGGCAAGAACCACTTGGATCAGGGCTGCGGTGGAGAGGAATCTGCTGATTTTCCGAATTCTTCGGAGATGGAAAAAACACGCAGAGACCACTGAACTGATCTGGGCCTTCATGGTTAGATCATTACTGATCACAATTCCCAAGCTTTTTACCGAACTGGCTGGGAGTGGAGGGCTCCCTAATAATGGTGGCCAGAAGTTGGAATTCCACGGATTAGCCAGACCACCAGTAAGGATCAGCTCCGTTTTATCTGGATTTAACTTAAGTTGATTGGCATTCATCCAATTACTAATGACATTCATGGTATATTGGAAGCTGGACACAGATGATGCGGAAGCGTCAATGTTGAATACCAGCTGAAGATCGTCAGCGTAATTAAAGACTACGACCTCTCTCTTACGCAGGTAAGATAGAAATCAAGAATTCTGGCGAACTTCTATTTCCTGATGTACTGACGGCAGGTACACAGATACAGATTCATCAACCCTTTTCCAAACCGGTTCAACATGACACCTGCCTTGTCCTCAGGGATGATTGAGATTCTACACCCTGCAATCAGAGGTAGAAACTTTATGTTCATTCACATTGGAGACGAGTCTAGATTCAGAAAAACATGCAACAAACTCACCATTAATGATTCCCACCCAATCACCCACATATAGACCTATTCTTTTCTTCAACTACTTTTCTTTGCTAGTATTCTTGAACTGTGCACTCTTACAAACATCAGCCACTTGGTTAAGCAAGATTCATGGAACACTTTTGTGTCCTGTCTAGTCCACGTTGACATATGTGTACATTATTTTGGAATGCTTGCATTGCTTACATGTGACCTAGTGCCACATCTTACATAAACATTCTTAGTGATTTCCTTAGTCTCCGTCTGGTGTGAACTATATATCCACAGCCATTTCTGACGAGTTCTTTGTCCCTCATGCCGTTGTTTGATTTCTTTAGACAGCATAGTGTCACTGGTTACAGACATCTCCTTTATGCACATCTCGGAGTGTTCGATGCCTCTGGCAATACTTGTAGGCTGTCTCGACATCTACATTATCATTTGACAGCAGCCTTTCCTTGATTTTGTGGTTGTTTATTTTTTCTGTCAGCTGATCTCTGATGATTTCATAGTTTAGATGCTGATATTTCATGTAGATTCTAATGTTCTTAAAGATGCTATGAAATGATCAGCAAGTTCACCAAACTGATGTGCCCTTTGCAAGAACTCATACCTCTCCAAAACTACATTTATATAGGGCCAAAACATTTTGGATAGAGTTATTAACACTGTGGCACACTCATCAACAGCCGATACAATGGCATCCCCTTCCTCACCAGCTCCTTCCTGGGTAGTTAGCACCTGCACTATGAGAAATGGCAATGCCGTCAGGCACACATGTTGTATTAGCAGTACTTTTTTTCTTGTTGCACAAGACGTCTTCATCAATTGCATCTTGATAAACCTCAAAGTCTTTTTCCCAGTGTTTCCATTCCATTGGAGGCCACCTCGGACTGACAGAAATGGTAGAGGTGGAACCAAATCTTCCATTATATCTTATAATACAATCTTGCCCTAAATAAATTCTCTCAATCACACAGATGTTAACAAAATAGAAAATAAAGGTATCGCAAAACAAAAGTGCAAGTCTAAAATGTAAAATCTGTCCATAAAGTAAGGATTTGCGTAGATATTTCAGTTGTGTGGTTTATTGCAGAAAAAAACAAGTTATGTGGTCTTCTATACATTCATATTGAAAGACTGTGAATAACAGCCGACAAGTGTTTCATCACGCACTGACTTCTTCAAGACTAGTACTGGTAAGATATGCTGGTATTCCTGAAAGACACCCAAAGGGGTGGTCTCAAGTTGAAATGATATATGGAAGAAGTGCCCAGCAGAATGGTAAGTTGCTGGTAAAGAGATCTGGAAGAATATTTTCACAATGATAGTGTCACATTGGCTTTTTTAGGTCAAAAACTTTTGATTTTATTACAATTTTGTGCATAACATAGCTACTCATACAGGGTTTTCAGCCAGACTACACTTATTAGTCTGTTGTGTCATTTACATTTTTTCCAGCCACAGCAGCATGTATCATAGGGCAATGTGTTAGCACACTTCATCCACTAGCTTATTTCAGTTTGAGTTATAGCATGCTGCCCTTTCACAAAGAGCACATCCACACACAAAGTAGTCCCCTTCAGTGACAGGGACTACTATGGTAATGTGTACTTTCTGAAACCAAAAAATTATTCAGATTGATGATGGCCCGGCTGACTCTCCAACAATAATTTTTAACACAAACTATGACAGAACAAAACAAGAACTGCTAAAATCAAAAGGCTGGCAGTAAACACTAGGCCCATTGGCATTGCTAATGCTTCTTTTTTAAGGGAGGGTGTTGCACTGCCAGTGGGTGGCTATGGACGGTGCTTAGTATTGTTTCTTTTTTGGCAGTGTAGACATGTAAGTGTACACTTCTGAGAAACTTTACATGCAGATTTTGTGACTATTAAACAAGTGTAAACTTACTCAAAAGTGTAAGAGTAAATTACACGTGTAAATTACTCACAAGTGTTAGTTACCTTTGTGAATAGCATTGTAACTGTCTGATGGTAGATACAGTTGCTATACTCCTACAGCAACCATAAAGTAAGTGATGGAACAAAAGTTTGAATTAATCTCAGCAACTGTCAACCACTTGGCACCACATTCCAGTCCATCGTGCTTTGCCCATTGTGTCACTCTTAGAGCTTGTACATATACAAATCATTCTGGGTTCTGCTCTAATAGGAACAGTCTAGTCCAACCTGCTAGGATAGGTACCCCATAGAGCGGGAAAATATACATAGGCCTTGTTAGTGTGTCACAGCTTGAGTGCTGTGGGACAGTGAACACAGGGATGCACATCTGCTCATATTATTGCAGCAGACACAGCGTTCAGCAGCTTCAGGTTCCCCTTGCTTATGCCCAGCCTGGCTTGGCCCAGGGATGATTGGCCAGTGTTGACTCAATCATTGGGGCAAACCTGGAAACTGAAATCCAGAGGCACCCACTCTCCAGTATCCTTGTTTGTCCAGCTGACTGGCTGCTGTAACCATTTCCGAGAAAGCCAGGCCAATCAAGGTAACAACAACCTCTGCCAAACCAATGTAGATGAACCCCAACTGAGACTATAGCTGTTTGCGTGGCTATTCATAGCTTTGATGCCAGTCATTAGTTGGGACAGGTAGCTTGTTAAGTTTCTTGTTAACACTAGGGATAGTTGCAGCAGTCAGAGCAGCATGCAGCAGGCTAGTGGGAGGTAAGCTAAAAAAGCCTTGAATGGTGTGTGTGTCTGTTTCTAAGTAACTGGGTGAGTGTGTGTGTGTACTTTAGGTTTTGTTAATGCTGGCTGGCATCTTGTGTGATAATTGAAGCACTAAAATGCTTGTCTTTGAATATTGGTTGTAATTCTTTTCACATTGGCACATACATGGCATTATAGTGCCCATGTCCGACAAAATGCTCATCCTAGCGTGTTCATGATAATTCTTTGCATATTGTATGCATCCACAGCATGATGTTGCCTTACCTTGGTACTGGTGGCAAAGGCATAATAATAGTAATGCTTGACATCAGGTGGGTATCCAAACCACACAGCTTTGGATAATGTTGGTAATTACTGTGCTATTGTGAGCATCAATGGCCTTATGATATCCACTCTTGGTATAATGTTGTCCCTTGAATGATGGTGATAATTCCTGGCCTATGCTGTAATTGTGACCTTAATTCATTTATTTTGTATCAAAGTGATATACATTTATTTGAGGAAATTATGTTTATTCTTTCAAAATTATAAGTGTGAATTCTAATATCAAAATATGTATTTTTCTAGGCTGACAGACTGATGTTTGGCGAAATCTATTTCTAAATGAATATGTAAGTCATATATTTTAGTGATAATCCGTACAGTTTTCTAATCTGGAAGATTAGTGTAACACACCAGCTGTCTGAACCTTAAAGATCGCTGTAACCTGAAAAGCAGCAGTACAAGACAACAAAATCTGTCCAGCTCTGCTGTGCTACCTGAGATGGTGATATTTGTGTCATTTTTATTTTAGGGTCGAAGGAAGTTGGAGGGGGAGGACCAGCACATTACCCACATTGGGAGCCACCCCGTCCAGGGATTTGTTATGACTGCGACATTTCCAAAGACAGGCTATGACTGAGCCAACTGTCCATATAAACAGAGAGGGGATCTCCCTGAAAATATTGTTCATGGAATGTTAATGGCCTCAGGAGCAATTTGAAAAGGGGTATAGTGCTCAGGTATTTAGCCAGACACGATCCTGATGTGGTTTTACTATAAGAGACGCATTTGGTGGGGAATAATTGTGGCTTCCTGAACCAGTTCAGACCCAGCCATATGCAAATCAGTCTTGACCCTCTTCCTCATGGGAATAGCCCACCTCCAACTGCCAAGCCAGGTCTTCCCTGGATTAGAAACGAGCATCCTGGGACCTGTGTCTGAATTGGAGGTGGCAAAGTGAGCTAAAGAACGATGATAGATTCAACTCAGATCTGTGACTGGGGGTGAGTGTCTGAAAAGTTTCAGCGCTCCGTCCATTATCTCCTAGTGTTTGTTTTGTTCACCCTAAGTTTGCAGGGTATGCTCAGACGTGAGTCCCTTGCTCACTTTGCCACTGGGTTCAAGCTAGCCTGGCTGATAAGGGGTGTTACCCCGAAACAGGTCCCAGGATGCCTGTTTCCGGTCATGGGAAGGCATGGCTTGGCAGTTCTGGCTGGACCGTTCCCATGAGGCACAGGGTCAAGATGGATTTGCATTTAGCTGTGTCTTAACTGGGGTGGCGAAGTGAGCTAAAGAACGATGATGGATTCAACCCAGATCTGTCACTGGGGGTGAGTGTCTGAAATGTTTCAGCCCTCTGTCCATTATCTCCTTGTGTTTCTTTTGAAATGGTTGCCCAAAGTACGCTAACTTAAATTGAATAATCGAGCACTGCATGGGCTTGAGCTGTAGGACCCTGATTTGGTTTATCTCATTCTTCAACAACATATACCAAACTGGGAACTACACCTCAAATAAAGCAGATAAAGCTGCAATGCTTGCAGTGCCCCCTAGGGTTTAAGTTTGTCCTCTGCCCATGCCAAACTGTACATGGAGCCCCTAGGTCTGATCCTCAGGAACATAGGCATTTCTGTTTACCGATATGCTGATGACATTCAATTATATCTAAAAACCTTTGACAATTAAGGATATTAACATGCTCATACCTGCCTTATTAGAATGCAAATATCGGATGGTGGAGAACCTCCTCAGGCTTAATCTCAAGAACAGTGGTTCTTAACCTGTGGTCCGGGGACCCTTGGGGGTCCACGAAGCCTTCTGAGGGGGTCTGAGACTGTTTAGAAAGTTAAATAATATTAAAAGATTAATAAAATGTATATAAATGAAGAAGCAAGATGTAAAATAAAAAATAAAAAGTTTGGTTACTGTGAAGAAATTTGAAATTAGAGACTAAAAATTATGTTAGTATCCTCAGATTGATTTATGGGAGCAGTGCAAATGCATCAAACAAAATATAATATGGATAATGAGTGGCCTCAATTGAATCTAGAAAAACTCCAACCTTCCCATTAAAATTGTGATTTGTTTATATGTGTTTGTGAAATAAATGGAATATTTCATCATTTTTGTGTTTGTTTGATGAATGCTTGGTTCTGTATTTTTATGTATTTTTTGTGGTTCAGATCATTGAAAATGCTTAGCCGGAGTCCCTGCCTTCCAATAATGACTCAGTTGAGGTCCCTGGATTCCAATAATGATTAGTGAGTGTACCTGGGTTCTAGTAATGATTAAGTGGGGGCCACAAAAGTCAAAAGGTTAAGAACTACAGCTCTACAATGCTGAGTTTCTCCTATTTACATCCTCTCGCAAGAGTAAATTTAAACTCTTTCTCAGGTTGAGACTTTGGAATCTATGGTTTCTCTTCCTTCCTCTCAACACGTGAAAATCTTTCAGGTTCATTCTTTCTCCTTCGCTCTCCCTTGCCCTAACCCTTATTGATACCTTGTGGATTTGTAGAGGTAAGTGTATTACACCTTCGCAGACTACATGTTTAATGTCATTTTGCCATACTATGTTTATGATAAGAGCTGTTTTTTGTCCACTCCTAGCTTTCCACTAGGCAAGACGAATGCCACTATTCCAGTTACCCTATCCTTCCGCTGGCTGGTTTTCCTGTTTCTCTGGGGTTCTTGTCACTAGGTACTGCTGTACCAATTGACAGGTACAAAGATAAATGGGAGGCTGTAGGTTAGCAGCGGTGTTCTATTGCATGCCTTTTTCATGCCTTAATAACTGACAATATTGCACAACTTTCTCAGGCTTTCCATCATGAGTAGGATTCAATTAAAATTCTGTTGTCTGGCCTACAAAGAGGTCCGCTACAACAACCCTCCTTACTGAGCAGAATTGCTTTCCATGTATGGTAGCTCACGAGGTCTTAGAAGTGGAAATACTCTCAAATTAAGTGTATCTAAATTGAGTGCAAAGTCTGTGCAAAAGCCAATCTTCACTGGTGCCACTACTACTGCCTGGAACTCCCTCGCCCTCAACATTAAAAAGCATCCCACCTTCGGAAGACATCCTAAAATGTACCTCTTCCACCACTTTTGAGCCTAAATTGATGCAAACGTATTTTTGTATACTATTTCATTTACTATTGCTTGCTTTCTTCCTACAGTTACTAACAAATATGTATTCTTCACTATCGGGTGTTGTATTATTAGCATCATAATGTTTCAGGGTTCATATGCCTCATATGAGAATATTAAATACAATTATTTAATATTAATAATTCCCTTCAGTGGAGTCTTAACAGTCAAAGTCATCCTCTTCCTTATACAGCCTTCAACAGGCCAGAGTTTTTGTCACATTTATCCTCATGTTGGAATGCTCTATGGTACCATTGAAGATAAATGTATAGCTATGAACACTTAACTTTTGTTTATTTGCAGGTTTGGAGTGTAGCCTAATATGTACTCCTGCCCTGCAAGAAGTTAACATGCGTATGTATGCCTCTCGTGTTAAATTGACAAATCATAGATTACTTTCTTTCCCGGTTTCCTTTTACCTGCATGAGAGAGAGGAACGGTGTTTTAATGAACTGGATACTTCAACTTGCTACATAGATTGTATATAGAAACCCTACATTCTAATTTGTATGACACTTAATGTTATGTCAGGCGTATATATTTAGCCATTTAACCCATTGAGTCGTGTAACTTCATCGTGCACCCCCCGCCATGTCAGGGTATTGTTTAATGTCACTTGAAACTCGAGCCTTGATACATCACAAAACCTGTGGCATATAAATCTCCGCTGACTATGAAAAGTCGTGAGCAATTCCTCGTTTTACCATATAATTTTTTTAGCTAAAATGTATGGGATTGTATTAATGTTAAAGAGAAAAAAAGCATTGAATGAGGTAAACCGAATGTTTTATTCCGATTCCCTCAAATGCAGCGTTTCTGTACAGCCCTGCTTTGGTAGGGATCCAGCGCAAACATCGCCCCCGTTGTGGGGCTGAAGAAATCAGTGTCTGGCTTTTGTCTACGCTCGGCTCTTAGTCTCGTAGAAGCACGAATGGCGTCAGTGCGCATTCTTCCTCTAGAGAAAATAAGATGTCGGCTCCAGACTGATTGGCAACACGCCAGTCACCAAATCACAGTAGAGGTATTTCAAGACACATTGGTTGAAAGTTCAAAGAAGCTCAAAAATATAACTTGCAAAATGAAGCCATGTAGCCCTCCAGATGTTTAAAACAAATAAGCATAAAATACGCCTTTATCACAAGTGTAGTGTTTGTCTTTTGACAGCACAAAACGGTATGCGTGACCTTGCAAAGCTGTTCAAGGTCTGCGTTTAATATTGCAGGTAAAATATGGTTTACTTTTACTAGTTCCTCGTGTCTGTCTCCCCTCCACTCCCCGCTTATGTAAAAAGAAAACTGTAACCTCCTAACTCTTTAGTAAGGTGTCATTCCCTAACATATTGTAACTATTTGACTGCAGCATGTAACTTCAAATATAATTTTCCTGTTGGAAATGTAGTTCCCATGTTGAACGTTGTTTACTGCTACTGGTGTGCACAGCTCTTTGTGACAATGGACTGAACTGTAAGTGATGTCTGTTATGTCGTTGTATGGGGTCCAATCTTGTTAGATTATGAGTTATAATTATACCTGTTTACATAGTTACTTGTTAGTAAACGATTATGTCAGTTTCGGTGCATTAATGATAGAAGAAAAACACATTAAGGCACAATCTACAAGCAATTTAGCTACTAAAGACGTTTGATATCCAATTACTCACAGATTAATGGAGAAAATTAAATTCCAATCACTGAAAAGATGAGACAAGGGGGAGGGCTGAGCCATACCCATTAGGAAACGCAACGATGTGCAATGCATAACAGAATTAAAGCCTTCTTTTATTCAAACTCGGTGGTTGAAAAGGAACAAATCCATCATGTTGAAACTTGACTTGTAGCGTGACATTAAAAATAATCTGAGTAGAATTTTCATTGGGGTAAGCGCAGAACTAGTTCAAGTAGTGTCACTCTCAATTACTGTTCTCAGGTGGTGTGCCCATTAAAATTCCCACTTGTGGGTTCAGCTCACTATGCAAATGGGGTCATTACCTGGAGAGTTTAATTGGGTATGACACCGGGAGTTGGGATGCTCTTTCAAAACAAACCTCTCTGTGCACACACGTTCACCATGAATGTGATTGTATGTTTTTTTAAAATTTCATTTTATCTTCAGTATGATTCAGTACAAGGAAAGGGATGGATGTGCAGGTATTCGAATTTGTGAACATCTCCCAGTGTTGACCATAACTCTCTAGGGGACACTTCAATATTCTGTGATGGTGACCCGTAAGCATTTAGTAACATGATGACCTCACTTAATAAAGTACAGCGTTTTTCACGTCCATCTCACAGGAATAATGTCCATCCTACTATATGCATAAGTCCTCTTTCTGCCACATTACTGTGGTCTGTGGTATGCGCATCGTTCTAGCCAATCACGTTACACCATGGCAAATTTCTCTATATTGAGAATGATCACAAATGTGTTCTTCGCAACAATGCATTACATGATGTTGCCACTCTTCAAGTATCCTCAATCGATAATATCTGATTCAAACCTGCTACGTCAGGAATTTAAATGTTTGTAGGGCAGAATTGAACTTTTTTCTATTTTAATACATCTTTCATATCTGAAAGCAGTGGTGCACATTTCCACAATTGGACTGCCTTCTTAAAAGCACTTCATTGGACATTAACATAGCTGCTTCTAATATTTACCTTTGCATCATTAAATGTAGAATTTTCTGTTTTTAAAGCATTTTATCGTATGCAAATGAGTGTCGCTGGGTCTTATAAAGGACCTGCTCTAGGTCTCATTCAAGTTATAAAAATGTCATTTAGGAAAGTAGTGTGGTAGAAAGCAGCATTACAACCATGTCACTGCTCCAACATGGCATAAGTGTACGAATTTCATTTTGCTTTGAGGCAGCTTGATTAGGGCATTTGGTTCACAGGTATGCTGGGATTTGTTGACTTCATTCCCTACCTTTTCAGTACCTCCTATTGCATCTTTGTTCCACCATATTTCTTATTTCACTAAGTTGATGTCTCAGGTTTGTCGCTGTTAAATTTGGATTTAGTAAGAGTGCACCCACATTCCAATTGTTGAATAGGTATTTAAATAAGTTGCACAAAGTTATGAGCTTTGTTTGTAAATTTATTTCTTCATGTATCTCATAAAGTGCAAAACGCTTCTCTCCTATAGCCCTTATTTCATATGAACTTCCTTGTAAAAGGCCATTTGATTGCCGGCGCATTAATAATCTAGAGATATGGCAATACACTTGCTCTGTTCCTGTTCTTTTTCTATTAGCATATACCCCCCTTAACCTTATCATCTGACACCACTACTGCCATCCGCAACACACTGCCACACCCAAACCCCTATCACCAAATTTAAGTACTCACTACTCAAGCGCACTTCCATCATTCCGAGAATACATTTACAACACCTTAACACCAATATTGAACTCTAGTGACTGCGCCATGCTGAGAACTCTCTCTGTATCTTCCTAGATTAAATGTACAACACCTTAACACCTATATTGAACTCTAGTGACTGCGCCATGCTGAGAACTCTCTCTGTATCTTCCTAGATTAAATTTACAACAGCTTAACACCTATATTGAACTCTAGTGACTACGCCATGCTGAGAACATGCTGAAAACCCACTCTGTAACTTCACCGTTGCTGACCCTAGCCCACAGCTTGCAGCATATCCCACGTAAGACATATGTGCCATATTGCTAAAACTATCTCCCATCCATTTCTAAATGTAACCTGCTGTATATCATATCATTTTATTGTGGTGGCATTATTTGTCTAGCATTATGGCAATCCTATTGATCTCTTCCTGTTTCAGAAACCATTAGATTCATCTCCGAGTGAGGAGACTCAACACCTGTAACTTTACTACATGTATGCCCCTTTGTGAATCGGCCCTCTGTGTTTACCTTATCACATTTGCTGTTTTTTCCTCTGACTGCAAAGTGGGAGGAGTTTTTAAACTGAATTATGTGACAATCTTGCTATAGTTCAGGGTGTGTGAAAACAAAGGATGTAGGATGTCTTTTTTGTAACAAACAAAATGTAATTACCTGTTTATGAATTGTATACATTCAACATTTATGAAAGCAAAAATGAAGCAATTTTTTTTGTAATTCTGAAGTGTGCTGGAAACCGAGATTTTAACAAGATCAAAACAAACCAAGACGCTTTACTTGGTGATGAACAATTTATAAATATTCACAGAAACTCTATATTCACACATTATCGTTTGTGTGCTATATAGCTGTATCAGTAAAACTGTATGTCTGTACAAATTTAGTGGACATTCCAATGAAAAATGTGCTATCTGTAAATGGCAATGCGTTTCCACACAATGCTTTAGTTATATTCAAAAATCGGCCCACCTCATGTCCAGTAAATGTAAGTGAGACGCAAACATTTGCTGTTCTTTAAATTTGTTTGTGGTTCTAAAACGTTTGGGAAGCACTTGTCTAAATTAATAACATATGCCCATCACAATCACTGTCTACTGTCCACTCTGCCCAATCTTGGTATCACAGACATGGCATGAATATCATTTTCATCCTATCTCTGTAATTACTCTTTCTCCATCTCCCAAGACTGCTTTCTCTCCATCCCCTCACCAGTAAAGTCTGGCATCTCTCAATGCCTTGTCCTGTTCCCTTTCCCTATCTACACCTCTATCCTTATCCTTGGTCAAATCCTCACTTTTGTTTAGCTTTTTGATCATCTTTGTTGATGACACGTATTTTTCTCTCTTTTCACACCTTCCCATCCCATGTACAAAGGCAGTCTGCCAATTGCCACACAGTCTTCTGGATAGCCATAAGATCAATTATGCTGAACTCATACAAAGCAGAAATACTCTACTTTCCAGCCACTTCACCACCTATCACTCGTTCCTACACTCGCCATTTCCTCAAGATATCTTACTTCCCACACCCGAAGCCAGAATCCTTGGAGTTCCTTAAACACTTCATGTAACCTAAAAATCTTAATACCCACACAGCCACAACAGCCAGATTACAATTATTCAACATCCCCAAAAAATCAATCTGAACATTTTCTTTAACAGAGCAAATACACTTATATTTCACAACTGACTCATAAAACCTGACTATTATAATTGTATTCTTGTCGATTTCACACTGTACTTTTTACACTGTTAAACAAGGTCAGAAAAGTTGCCACAAAGGTCATTTGCAATCTTCCCAAACACATTCCGACCTCAGACTCCTCTAGTGTGCTGTTGGCAAAAATAAACCTCTTTACAAGTTACTCCCCTACTACATTACTTCAACCCTAATCGGGTATATTCCCAGCTGTAAATTAAGCTCAGCCAACTGTAATCTCCTAGACCCCCCACACCTTCTTGGGCAGAATGCAGATTTTGAAACATCTATTTACTCGAATAAAGTACTGAACCATTCAACCATTTGAAACAAGTTGCATCTCACTGTATACCTTCTATATGTTAGTTCGTGAGAAAACTTGATACAACTGTACTATTAACCAAACTCTATCCCTACTTGCATACTTAATCTTTCTAGTTTATATTAGACATGCATTAGACACCCATTCATAATCTCACCTATATGTTTCTGTCCTTCTGGAGAACATGGAAAAATACGCATGACCTGGTTCTATTCACAGAAATGCGAGAGTGCAGTAGATGGGTTAAAACAATGTGATTACACTGATTGAAAGCTGGGAATGTGTTATTGTCACTAAGGGTAACACATTAAACAGATTTAAAAGGTTACCCAAAAGCCACTAATTTGCCAATATTTCCTCACTTACCTAGAATGATCTTTTTGAGAACATCAAGGATATTAAGTAGTATGCCACATACTGAACTCTGTCCAGATACCCGATGTTATTCACAACTAGATCGATCATAATACGTGTCTGGTGAATATAGTTAGTATGATATTGCTAACAGCCTAATTTGTAAACCACTATTTGATAAAAAGCAGCAACAATATATAGTTCACAACAAGAGGCTGCTATCTGCATTTAGAAGGAATTAAATAATTCAAATGATATCATGGAAACATTGGTGTCAAACCAAACTATCTACAGTCCAAGTCTTTGACACTTTTATACATTTCCCAAATCTATCGACCATGGCCTTTTTTTGACAATGCCCCAAAGCACACATCTCTTTCGAAACACACCTCAACCCTGCTTCACTCCCTCAGCAAAATGTAATTACTGCACCTTGTGAAGCCACATTTTTGTTTTTTCACACCTGATATTACCATTTTGGGGCTGTTCACCAGACAGTCGTGGCTACTCTTTTAATGGGGTCTACAGCCTGTCCTTGACTATCATGTTTTTGAGTATGTCTAAATCCCACCCTATATATGCATGTCTGGGAGATTGTAGATTGATTTGAAATACATCTATCTACTGTTTTACTGGGTTGTATAGGGCAAACAAATGAAAAACATTAATATTTTGGAGTTCTGTTAACAAGAGGCTTTTCATTGGAGAGCCACAGAAGTTGTCATAATGTTTGGGTTCAGCGGGTAGGAACTCAAACTATTTTATAGGCTTACATCATTCCTCTGCTCTTAGGTTGACAGAGTGCAAAGGGCACAGTGAGTTAGCACCAGAAGGAAACTGAAAGTTCAATATATTTCAATTGTTCCCTTTAAGAACTCTGTTGCTAGTTCCAAAAACACAAACACCGAATGATCTGCAATTTGCAGTAATCATAGCCTAGCCCAGTCCAGTGTACCAAACGTGGGTTCTAATACAACTACCAATCTATAAACTAAATAATTACATTCCCAGGGAGCATATTCAGGAAAGTACTCACCCACCACTCTTCCTGCATGTCATCATCGTGTTACATAACCCATCATAAATGCATTTGAAATGATCTGTATCTGAATACTGATTGGTTTCAGCTTGACAAACTGTCTTTGGAAGCATCACTTGTTGCTCACATAATTCACTATTCAATTGAAAGAGACAGTCTGTCATTAAAGCCACCTAGAGAGAGTTTTCCACCGTAATCTGAAATGATGAGTCTGGGCCCCATGCTGTAAACATTCTACCCCCTTATTCCACAATTTCCCCTAACCAAAAACTGTATGGCAAATGTACAAACATGGATTAGGCAAGTACCTTTTCCTCAATATGTTTAGACAATGATGAGCCACTAAATCATATAGTAGCTCCACATTACACAATACTAATATCTAGTACTTTTAGAATAACTAATGTAAGTTGGTAGTGTTCTTAAAATACAGCAGGCCTCCATGTACACTTTGAAAGATTTGAAATGAAATGTAGAGCAATAACAGTTGTCAACATATCTCTTCCCGGCATAAAATCCTGTAGTAACAGTCCATAAGACTTACACTTCTAGGTAATTTGAACAGCTTCAGGTGCAGGTGCCATACCTAAAATATAATTCTAAGTTCCAGCACAACATCGGAAATTGAACTGCGATACTGCAAAAACAAGTTAACGGAATTATACCAAATTTGACAGAAAGTTAGAGCTTTACCCTACAAGTGAGCTTTTTGTGATTTGGTGTAAATCCAATTAGTTGTTTTTGAGAAATTGATTTTCAAAATGTATGTATATTTCACGACGTGGAGATCTACGGACCCGACAGATCTAATGATAGGATCTGATTAGCTGTAACCACATCAACAAAGATGTAGTAGCAGCCATTTTAGGAAATGGGACTCAGTCCCCTGTCTTGCAAAAATATTATTTATTAGGATAGGGAGCAGGGCAGGGATACCTTGACCCCCTAGGCCTGGTTGTGGGTAACGGTACAGCGGATCCATGCAGGATCTGTGCTGAAAAAAAATTAAAATGTCACCCTTTTAATTTTCAATCCCCTGTAGCTGGACCAGGGAACTGTGGGGGTTGGTGCAACGTAAATAATGTATAAATGGGAAGGAAGACATGTGCATACCACCTCCCCAAGCCGATTTGCGCCCAATGGCCCCCGTCCGCCAGGGCCTACCTTTTTTATGGGAAAGAGCACAAGGATTTTGGCCCTAGGGACCTCATCCTCTGGGGCCCAACACATAACAGTTTTCTGGGGATCTATCTCCCAGGACACTGCATGTTCTCTCCCCACCAGAGCATGAGCATAAAGGACTTTAGTGCTCCCACCTGCCGGGAGCAGAAAGGCTCCTGCCAGGTAGGAGCACAAATGTTTCTCTGTGGCCACACACAGAGTTTTCCCCTCCCAGCAGGCTGAGAAAGAAAAACTTTTCCATGTGGGTGGGACCAAAACCAGCTCCCACTGCACTGAGGATGGGTGTTAGAAGGGGAGCCAGCAGAGCTTTATAATGCTTCATAATACTGTGGGTGCCCCGGGTGGGACTGGGGCACCCAAAAGCCTAAAGAGAAAAGAGCACGGCAGCACCGGAGTGGGATCCCCATGATGCCTTTATATAAAAAAATAATGCCCTGGGTGCCCCATGTGGGTCCAGGACACCCAGATTAAAAAATACAAATACAAATAAGTTGTAGCCAAGCTGCTTCAATATCTAATTAAATATTCACTGCTACCACCTGGGAGCGCCCTATAATGCCCTGTGTGGGCTTTGTTATGAAATATCCTACTTGTGGTGGTACCGCAAGAAAGGGTGGGGCACCACCAACAATTTATAAATGTTTGCCAGGGGGCTGCAATGAGCACAGTTACAACTCTCTGTGCACACAATTACAATTAAAACTCCCCTATTTATTATCACAGCACTGTGAGAAAACAATTCAGGAATCCCGGTGCAATACTCCTCTTAGTACTTGACTTTCAGAACAGTGAGGTAGGGCTGTCTAAGCCTGACTCCGATAGATGCTGTCAGCATTCAGCAACACACAACAATAACACTCAGTAAGGCAATATTTAGCCTTTGCTTACCAAAGTAAACATAGTTTAATGTGTAACCAGCTACATGCTATACACAAAACAAAATACAAAACTACAGTTGGCAAAACAATACACAAAAATTTTAAGGGGTCTCACAGGTCTAACCACAATGAAAATTTCCTACACAAGGGTATGTCAGATGGGGTAACTAAAATGGAAACCTTTGCCCACTACATTAATCTGTGAGATTCTTTGTAACAAAACTCTAAAGGTTTTAACAGAGTGTGAAACCAATGCTCCCAAAAAAGAGCTATTGCATTTGACATGTGCCGGCTTCTCATTGTAACATTGTAATATAAATAAGCCCACAGGCTTTTGCAAAATATTTCATCATAAACACAGAAATGCTTACATCTTTATTGATAATACTTTCAAAGACAGACTAATCTACTAGCCAGATCAAATATTCAAGCATAACAAATAGGTCTTTCATTAAAAATTCTCTAGACAGAACAGACCTTTAGACAAAAAAGACTCTCACTAGATTGAAGAACCTAAAAGTTAGCCAGAATCCATTATGTTTTTTTAAAGGGGTCGCCAAACCCTCAGCTGCGCCCACTTTGTTGTTCATTGTGTAGTAACCCATAATGCTCAGTCTTACATTTACCTCTTTTGTTTATTTTTATTGTTATCAATACCAGCAGCCCTGGTAATTTATTTTTGGTGGATAGCCCCTACTCACTAGGGCTCCCGCACTCACACTGCTCCAACTGCTACAACAGAGTTGTGCATTCACAAATGCCTTTCTTGCCTGCCTGCTTCCTTCTTTGAGTCCAAGTTGCTCCTCATCCAATGTGAACACACTGCCTTGAGGCAATGGGCAGCAGGTGTTACTTGCACTGTATCAATGGAAATTATGTTCAGACCTAGGGTTCAAAGATTATTCAGATAACCACTCTGGGAGATATTCCCAGGACCTAAATTTGTACAGCAATGGGGAGGAGAAGTGGCAGTCATGGAGTCTGAACCAAATTGTAGGTATGAGGGGTGACAAGTCGGTGTGAAATCGCTGTCCTGATTTCTCACAGAGGTGTGGGGTGAGTCAGAATTAGTAAAAAGCACCACAAATGTTGTCTTCTTTAGAAGCACTTTACACCATACTAGAGAGCAAGGGCTGATTCATTGTTTCTGTGGGCAGGGAATAACCCTTGCATGAGCTGGAAGTGATTTGCTTTCCAGCAATGGTACACTTCCAGTACAATACTTATGCTAAACATAAAAACACACCCTAGCACAAGGCAGCCTGCAGTGCACCTTCGCAGGGAATGACAACCTTTCACACAACACACCTCAGCAACATTGGTTGTAGGCCCTCGTGCCAGCTCCCCGACAGTTCTCCTGTCCAGCCTGCCCGCAGTCCACTACCCTCTGCTGTCTGTCTACCTGCTGCCCTCTGTTTGTGCCTCCTCTGCTCGTTTCTTGCTGTGTTTTGCCTTTTGTGCTTGTTTCTGCCCTCTGTTTTTCTTTTTCTGCTAGTTTTTCTGCTCTCTGTTTGCCCTCTGTTTTGCTTTTCTGCTCATTTTTCTGTCCTCCGTTTTGCATTTTCTGCTTGTTTTTCTGCCCTCTATTTTGCCCGCTTCTGCTCTGTTTTTCCTTTTCTGCTCCTTTTTGTGTCCTCCATTTTGCCTTTATCAGCTCGTTTTCTGCTCTCTATTTTGCCCTCTTCTGCTCTGTTTGTGCCTCCTCTGCTCGTTTCTTGCTGTGTTTTGCCTTTTGTGCTTGTTTCTGCCCTCTGTTTTTCTTTTTCTGCTAGTTTTTCTGCTCTCTGTTTGCCCTCTGTTTTGCTTTTCTGCTCATTTTTCTGTCCTCCGTTTTGCATTTTCTGCTTGTTTTTCTGCCCTCTATTTTGCCCGCTTCTGCTCTGTTTTTCCTTTTCTGCTCCTTTTGTGTCCTCCATTTTGCCTTTATCAGCTCGTTTTCTGCTCTCTATTTTGCCCTCTTCTGCTCTGTTTTGCCTTTCTGCTCGTTTTCTGCTCTCTGTTTTACCCTATTTGGATCTGTTTTGCTTTTCTGCTTATTTTTCTGCCCTCTGTCTTGCCTTTTCTGCTCGTTTTTCTGCCCTATGTTTTGCCCTCTTCTGCTCTGTTTTGCCTTTTCTGCTAATTTTTACGCACTCTGTTTTGCCTTTTTCTGCTTGTTTCTTCCCTCTTCCTGCCGTTTCTCTCCTCCTGACATTTCCCCCCTCCTGTCACCCAGCGCCCCGCCCTCCCCCAAGGACCTAATTAACGGAGGCTGCAGCGCAACCCTATTGAGCAGGTCCTCGTGCCAGCTCCCCCTGTGACAGTTCTCCTGTCCAGCTTGCCCGCAGTCCGGTACCCTCTGCTGCCTGTTTACCTGCTGCCCTCTGTTTGTGCCTCCTCTGCTTATTTCTTCATCTGTTTTCCCTTTTCTGCTTGTTTTTCTGCCCTCTGTTTTGCCTTTTACTGCTCATTTTTCTGCCCTCTTTTTCGTCCTCTTCTGCTCTGTTTTGTCTTTTCTGCTAATTTTCTGCCCTCTGTTTTGCATTTTCTGCTTGTTTTTCTGCCCTCTGTTTTGCCCTCTTTTGCTCTGTTTTGCCCTTTCTGCTTGTTTTCTCTCTCCTCTGTTTGGCCTTTCCTGCTCGTTTTTCTGCCCGCTGTTTTACCCTCTTCTGCTCTGTTTTGCCTTTTCTGCTCAGTTTTCTGCACATCTGTTTTGCTTTTTATGCCCTCTGTTTTGCCTTTTCGGCTTGCTCATTTTTCTGCCCTCTATTTTGCCTTTTTCTGCTTTTTCCCTCCACCTTTCCGCCGTTTCTTCAAGACCTGGCTTTTCGATGGAAACCTCGCACCCCTGTGCCCAGATATTCCCAGGGGTGACAGTGCCACGCTCTATAAAAGCTGACTGGTTGATTTCTTGATGTGTGCTGCTAGTAACCGTACACATGCAAAGTGGGAAAAGTTTAGAGAAATGTGGTAAATTAAATTTACTTATTACCTCATTTCTGAATTTCTATGCTTAATAAATCATAATTTCTTGTCAATGCAAAGCGAGGAGTCCGTGGTGCTCAAATGAAGGAGGAGAAGACCAATAACTCGAGTTAAAGGGAGCGCTTCCAGCACCAAGCGGGCACAGGAGCAATCTCTCAAGTCCCTCTCTTTAAGTGGGGGTCTTTATTTTCAACAGCAGAATATTTATACAGTCTTGGTCACGAGGCAAAATAGAGGAACAAACAGGTCGTGGCAGATAGAGGAACAAAGATTCAGCAAGAGGAGCAGAGTGTGAAGAAATGGGGGCGTGTCTTAGGCTTCGTGAGGGGACTTGCGATGTGAAATAGTCTGACAGTTGGAAGGGGAAGGCTTCCTCATTTGGGGGTTTGTGCTCGTGCTTCATGTCAGAAACATGAACCATCTCTGCGGGGGAGCAGGAACTCATGTACTGGTTTCCCGGACTTGGCAGAAACCACAGAGACAGATGGTGAAAATGAGGAAAACCAGGTGCAGGGGTGTCGTGCTCGTGCTCGGGGTCTTGGGACACCAAAGGGTGAATTAAAAACAAAATGGTGTCGGCTTTTAATGTGGGCAATTATTAATCGCGCAAAGGGGATCGCGCAAAGGGGCATAATTAGATCGCGCAGAGGGCAGCGAAGGGGCATAATTATAGATTTTATTTCCACATTCCCTCCTTGCCCCAGAGTGTACCTACATTATATCTCAATTTGCATGAGATCATTTATACATTCTTGTAACATGATTCTTTCCCTTTCTCTCTGCTGGACAAGTGGTTTAGGAATGCATTTTGCAGCGCATAGACCGCATAGGGCAGGACCACATTGGATGCAAAGGCAGCATCCAGTTATTATCAGGAATATTATGCCTGCTGCTGACAGCAGTTGCCATCCCCAGGACGATATTATCTTCCAGAACCAGTCAGACCACGTCCAAGTGCCAGGTTCTTGATGTAAACTTACGGCTATCTTGTGTAATTTTGTTATGGCCGTGTATACAGATGGGGAATTATCAGGAATAAATATACAGCAGCTAGAGCCTATAATTTTACAGGCTCCGCCTCTGTCAGCCAAGATGATGTCAAGGACAAGGCGATTTTGGAGAGTAACCAATCGTATGGCAGACTGCTCCTGGGTTAAGCTCCCCAGGGCAGACGCCGTCTGGTTTACTACAGCCTCTAAGGTCCTTGTCAACCTGCGTATAAGCTTGCTGTTCTGTACAGGGCCAACAAAGAAGAAGAACCCTTTGTTAAAATCTGTATACTGTTCCCATGAGGTTTCCGTTTGGTCAACCAAGGAGATATCGATCGTTCTTTTATGTCTGACATGGGGCACTAGGAGGTCTCTGTGGTAAGTGGATGGGGCCACAAAGACAGGGGGTAACAGGAATGCTATATAGCAAGTTCCCCCCAGTTCAAGGGCAGCTGCACATAGGCCATTTGGCCACAGATGAAATAAGTATGGCGAGATGCTAGAAATGAGGACTTTCCTCTGTCTTCAAAACTTATAGTGGTATGACAGTCACTGTGTCCTAATGGAACAGAGCCATTTTTCTGGATGCACAGGTGTCCTTTTACTGGTGAGACCGAGATGGAAGGGGAACCAGCATTCTTTTTAGGTTTGGTATTTAACATCTTATAGGACATGGTCATGTTCCCTTGCTTGTATTCTTCACTTTCTAGGACTGTACCGGTCGCCTGAGGATCTCCCTCCTTATTAGGGTAACAGGCAGTATTGAGTACCTTGTTTAAATCCCCCAAGGCCACCCATTCTTGCATGAATTATTTCCGTCAGGGCAGGAGGTGGGGGTAGTAGCGTCAGCTGTTATTAGGGCGAACCAGGCTTCACAAGTTCCATTATAAGAGAATGGGAAAGAAAAAAGAGGCATCCCTCCCTTTTTCTGATGAGGTGGGATGCGGCCACATATCCAACAATTGGTGCTATTACTGGCTTGCTGAGTGTGGTGTAGCATCTGTATGAAGGTATTGTTTCGCAAGGCTAGTCTATGGGCTTGTTCATGAGGGGGTAGGTCGTGATAGGTGTGTTCCTGAGTGCTGTTGAGTGTATGAGAGGTGTGTTGTGTTGGGGGAAAAACAGTGTGGAGAATCCAACCAAGACACGTCATAACTGCCATGAGGAAAAATAATACTGTCAAACATATAATAGGACCATTATGTCTTTTTCTAGAGTTCATTTTTTTTTTTCCTCCCACATAGTCAAGGTGTTAAAATCCATTCCCATGCTCCAACCGCTTCACCACTGGACCGACGCCCAATGGACTTAATTAGCCAGAGTCCGAATGGCAGACCTTAACTTTGATTTGTAATCCTGTTGTGGGGTTAGTTCCAAAGGCAATAAAGATTGTTCAGTCACAATGTCAGTGGGATTGGCAGGGCCATCAGCAACAGTGTCTTTTTGTCCAAAATGTTTCCGGCAGTGGCTTGCGTGGAGCCAGCCCTTCCTGCCCTCGACCTTCACTGCTGTCCGTGTTGTTAGTAGTACGAGTCTTGGCTTCTTCCACCTGGGCTGGAGGGGACTGGTCCGGTCGAAGTTCCTCACGAGGACCCAGTCCCCGGGTCGGATGGCGTGTTCTTTCGGGTTGGTTTTGTCAGGGAAGGTGGCAGCAACCTGAGAACGACAAGATTGGAGTGCAGACATCAAGGAAGCCAGGTAGTCAGTCAGCATAGTACTGTCAACATCAGTTATTCTTTTAGGCCTTGGCGTACCCCACATATTTGGTGGTCTGCCAAAGACCACTTCATATGGAGATAAGCCAGTTCTGGAATGGGCTACCATACGCATGTAGAAGAGGGCAACCGGTAAGGCTACCATCCAGTCCACGCCTTTGTCAGTGCATATCTTGGCCAATTTTGTCTTCAAAGTTTGGTTGTGCCTTTCTACTAGACCTGCTGCATGAGGATGTCTTACACAGTGAAACTTCCAAGTGTACCCTAACAGAAGAGACACTTGCTTCATGAGTTCAGAGGAAAAAGGTTGGCCGTTATCTGAGTAGATGACACGGGGCAACCCATACCTCGGAAAAAACTCTCTAACTAATTGTTTAGCAGTTGTCGTTGCAGTGTAATCTGGGACGGGATAGGCTTCTGTCCATCTGGTCAGAGCACACACTACAACTAGCACATACTTGTGACCTCTACATCTCTCCATCTGGATATAGTCCATCTGGAGAACTTCAAATGGATGGTCAGGGGGTTGGAATCCTCCCTGTTCCACCTTTGTGCCTTTTCCTGGGTTGAACTGATTACAAATCATGCACGTTTTAACTTTTTGTTTGGCTGCAGCTCTCAAATGTTTGTTGTGCCATATATTCTGTATGCTGTCTAACATTGCTTTTTCTCCCAGATGTGCTGGTCCATGTATGGTGTTTACCATAACTTGTACCATGGCATCCGGTAGAAACCATACTGCTCTTTCAGGTGTCATCCAGCCTTGATCTGTAAGGACCCCTCCTTTTTCCTTCCATTCTAGCAGTTCCTGTGGTGTGGCGTGACTTTGGACATCCTGGATGTCAGAAAAGGGGTCTCGTATTGTATATTGGCGGTGTGGTATACTTAATTCTGTGTTTGCTGCTAACTTGGCTGCACTGTCTGCAGAATCATTTCCTTTTGATATTTCATCTGTTCCTTTTGTGTGCGCTTTACATTTTAGCACTGCGATTTTCTCTGGTAACTGACTGGCCTCTAAGAGGGCAGTGATGAGTGTAGCATGCTGTATTCTGAACCCATGTGATGTGAGAAATCCTCTCTCTTTCCATAATGTACCGAAGTTGTGTACAACTCCAAAGGCATATTGTGAATCAGTGTAGATGTTAACTGACTTTCCTTTTGCTAAGTGACATGCTCGTGTTAGGGCTATGAGTTCTGCTGCCTGTGCCGACAGTATCTCTATCTTGTGTGCTTCTAAAGTGTCTGTACCATTTGTGACGGCATAGGCTGCTGCTAATTCTCCTGTGGGGAGTCTCATACATGAACCATCAACAAAGAGTGTCATTTCTGCCTTAGCAAGGGGAGTATCTTGTAAATCTGGTCTTGGTTTGGTCACTAAATCAATTATGTCAATACAATCGTGAATTTCTTCAGTAGGAGAGGTCAGTGGCAACAGTGTTGCTGGGTTTAAAATGTTGCAGCGTCTAATCTCAATGTGTGGCTGAAAAAGTGTCATCTCATATCCGGTGAGTCTGGCTATTGTCAGATGCTGTGTTTGTGTTCTGTTTAACAGAAGTTCTACAGCGTGTGGGACCTGAACTATCAGATGATGTCCCAATACAATAGAATCGCTTTGTCTAATAGCTTGTGCAGTAGCTGCTACTGATTTTAGACATGCAGGCAATGCTTGTGCTACTGGATCTAATGTGCTTGAAAAATAACCACATGGTTTATGTTTGTCTGCTTGAAGTTGGGTCAGAACTGATAGTGCTGTACCTGAGTTTTCTGTTACAAATAATGTAAAATCTTTGGTGTAATTAGGTGTTGCCAGCACTGGGGCTTGACACATAGCTTTTTTAAGAGACTGAAAGGCTTGCGTGTGTTCATCTGTCCAGGGTAATTGTGGAGTAGCGCCAGCTTCGAGTGTTGTCAGCTGCACTAACGGTTTGGAAATGAGTGCAAATTGTGGGATCCACTGTCTACAATATGAGGTGAGACCAACAAAGGCTCGAACTTGTTTCTGTGTTGTTGGTTGTGGTATTTGTTGTATGAGTTGGATGCGTTCCTGTGTAAGCTGCCTACCCTCCTTTGACAGCAAGTGCCCTAAGTATGCCACTTGCTGTAAACAAAATTGGAGCTTACCAGGGGAAACTTTATGGCCATTTGCAGCTAGGAATTCTAGTACTAGTAGTGATGCTTCAGCACATGCTGCGTCAGATCTGGCCGTAATGAGGATATCATCAACATATTGTAGTATGGCTGTATCCGTGGGCATTTGAACAGTATCTAGTTGTCTTTTTAATGCTTGGCTATATACGCTTGGACTCTCTGTGAAACCTTGAGGAGCTCTTGTGAATTGGAAACTTCGTCCTTGTAAGGAGAAGCCAAAAAGGTATTGACTGTCTGGGTGAATAGGTATGCTAAAGAATGCGTTTTCAAGTCAATGACTGAAAAATGCGTTGCTTCCGCATCTATGGCTGTGAGTAGGGTGGAGATGTCTGGAACCACAGGGTGTTGTGGAACGACACATTTATTGAGCTCTCTCAAATCCACCACTAGTCTGTAGACAGGTGGTGTTCCTGGTTCCACTTTTTTATGAACTGGTAAAACAGGGGAATTGCAAATGTTAGAAGTTGTTTCCTTAATCACACCTGACTGTATTAGGTCCTGAATAATTAACATTAATGCTTGTTCAGCCTGAGGTGGAATTTTGTATTGCCTTATGCGTGGTAGTTGGGCTCCCTCTTTCAGTGTAACCTTGTGAGGTGTTATTTCCATACATCCTACTGTGGTGGAATCAGTGGCCCACAGGGTGTGTGGCAAATCTTTCAAACGCTCATCTAATTCTCTACTTGTGTAGTGGCCCTTGAAATCTCGCAGAAATAGTCTGACATCTGTAGGTGAGCAAACAATGACAGCTCCTAATTCTTTCAATGTTTTTATACCAAGCAAGTTTTCTGGACATGATTTTGTCAATATAAGATCTGTAGTTGTCATGAGGGGACCAACCTGCAAGGGCAGTGGCTTTGACGTGACGTTTGTCACAGGTTGTCCCGAGAAACCCAGAGAAATACTTTTTGAACCCGAGAGAGGAGCCTCTGGGACCTCTTGATGGCTTATTGTTGTTTTACTGGCCCCAGTGTCTAGTAGAAACTTCCTATCCTCCCCAAGAAGTCGGACCTCTATAAATGGACCTGTCTGATCTACTGGAATGGGGATTAGGGGCAGTTTGTCATCTTCTCTCTCTGGGCAACATCATGAGAAATCTGGGTAATATTCAGTGTAGGCGCTGTCTATAATATTCATTTGGGCCATTTGTGTTGTCAGTGGAACTGAAGGTGTTGAACTGTCTAGGGAATCATTCTGTTTTGGCTGATATGGGCGTGGCTGGGTCTTACCAGTAGCCAAATTGTGCTTTAAGACAGGGCAATCTTTAACGAAGTGTCCCATCTTTTTGCAATAATTACAAGTGCTTTTTATATTTGTCTGGCTACTTGGTGTCTGTTGACGCTGGGGTGCAGTTTGGGCTACTAATGCTTTCATCTTTGTGTCTTTCATGCGTTTCTTATCATTTTCTTCTTCATCCCTAATGCGATTCTGGTGATATTGTAGCATTTGTAACACCTGTGGAGGTGTATGTGCTTGCCAGGTACTTTCTACTTTTAGTACTCTGTCCTTAATGGCTGGCAAGGCGTTATCTACTAATTTGGAAACAAACAGATGCGGGTAAGCTTCACTTGTTGGCGTAAGGCCGCTATTTACCGCAAAACACTTTTCAAGTCTAGTGTAATAATCTCCTATGTCTTCACCATGTTTCTGTTTGCAGGAGGAAATGGCATCCCAGTCCTCCTTTTTCACTGTTAGTAACTGTGGTAGCACCTTTAAAATAGTGCCAGGAAGTGCTTTTAGTTTGTCTCCTATACCTTGACCTGCTACTCTAGTATTTTCGTCATTCTGAAGTTCAGTCCATTTAATGTGTTCACCTGCTACTTCCCAATCTTTTTCTCTTAGTTTGTCATATATACCTGATGGCAACAATAATTTCAGAATTGCTGTGATATCAGAAAGAGTATATGTTCCCATCATTAATACATCTCCTAATTCCTTAAAGAATCCAGCAGGATCCTTTGAGTGGGAGGGAACCATCTCTTTCATCCTTAGTAACTCAAGTTTTGTCAAGGGTACATAAATGAAGACGCGTTGTAGCGCGCCATTCGTGTCAGCTCTGGGGTGGACCTCTCTCATGGGGAACTGGCGTGTTTGAGGAAGTCTATTAGTTGATCCACACGTATTATGGGGAGATCTATATCCAGTCACTTTCTGGTATTTCTGTCTAAAATCTATAAATGTGTTAAGAAAAACTGAACTATTGTGGAGGAACATGTTATCAGCGCAGTCAGACAGAAAATCTTCGAGTCTTGGATCATGTTTAAAATGAGTGTCATTGAGTGTGATGAGATGTTGTACCATGTAGAGACTTGCTAATCTTTGATGTGAGCGTGGTAATGCTAGAAAAAGCTGGGCTATGAGATCATTGTCATATATCTTATATTGAGAGACCCATAGGGTCGCAGTTCTGGCTATTTCCTCCTCCTCCGGTGTAAGCGGAGGTTCCTGGTCTAACCAGTAGTCTAATGCATTGGATGTATTTTCAAATAACTCATCTGGAGATGACCGTTCAGAGTGACCTTGGAGGAATGTAGGCGGGGTGTTCGTGAATTAGGGGCGGAAGAACGAACGGGTAGGACTTTTTCAGTAGGTTCAGTAATTTCCTCCTCAAGTTTCTTATTCTCTTCATTTGTTTGCAAGTTTTACAGAATACGGGTCACATTACGGGTGAACCTGTCTAGTGCATCATTTATAAGTTCTAGACTAGTGTGGTCGGATGCGGAATCTAATAAGTCAAAAAGTGAAACTGGTACATTTCTTTCCTCTGCTTGTATGTGTTTTATGAAACAGCAAAGGAGGAACCTATACATGTGCATTTTTACAGGGTGTGATCTTCTTGTAGTCATAGCGTTAATGGCTCGTGAGTTCTCTCCAGTACGAAGAAACTCAGAGGCCGCTTGAAGAAACGTGTCAATTGCTGGTAGATGTCTTATTTCTTCCCAGGAGTCATGAAGTATTTTACTTATTCGGCCCGCCTCCCCTGTGTTGCTCGGAGTCGGGTCATAGGGGCAGTCGGGAATTGTTTTACCTGGGTCTGGACCTACGGCACCCCCTTCTGGAGTGAGAGGTGGTGCGTTATGTTGTGAAAGGGGTGGCGGAGGCAGAGGGTGTTGAATGACTGGAACTTCATAGGGTGGTGGAGTATCTAAGAGAAAATTAGTAAAAGTATCCTCTGGTGGTGGGGCTGTAGGATGTGCTGATGCAATGTTAAGGTTTTCAGGTGCAGATGGCAATACAGGATAAAAACCAGTAGAAATGGCTGATTGTTCCCTTTTATTCCTTTCACTAACTACTTCTTTCCCTATTTCTTGTAACTGTTCTTTCTTGGCCTGCTCTGACATTCTCTTACCCTTTTCAACTTTATGCAATTCCTTCTGTTGCCTCCTATGGGCTTCTTTTCTCCATAATTCTACTGAGTCACTCTGTGACTGGCGGACTCTCTTTTTCTTCCATAACTGTTCCTCTAATTTCATAATACACTCCGTATCAAAACTACCATTTTCAGGCCATCTATATCTGAGTTCTAGGTCTTTAGTATATTCTACCCATAGATCACAATAAATAAGTGCACCGACACCATGTTTTGCATACATGAAGTGTCCTGGAGTATCCCGAGGAGGAAGGGGAATTTCCTTCTCAAGAATACTCCTTTTGGTTGCCATCTTACGTATTTTCGAGAAAATAGGCATGATGGCAAGACTTTCAAAGATTTTAGAAGTGAGAAAAACATAAACAGAACAAATATCTTTACCGTACCCACGAAAGAGGTGAGTCCGTCTTTTATACTAGTTTAGTAGTCCTCACAAAATAAGTGAGAAACCCACAAAAAAACATGTATCTTTACCGTGCCCACAAGGTAGTGAGTCCGTCTTTTATACTAGTTTTAGTAGTCCTCACCAAAGATAGGTGAGAAACCAAAAAACGCGTATCTTTACCGCCCCCACAAAAGCTGTGGGTTCGTTTTTATACTTTTCA
Organism: Calotriton arnoldi; assembly: GCA_963921515.1. Classification (NCBI taxonomy): domain Eukaryota; kingdom Metazoa; phylum Chordata; class Amphibia; order Caudata; family Salamandridae; genus Calotriton; species Calotriton arnoldi. The sequence continues at coordinate 205,419 of CAWUFW010002667.1, forward strand.
GCAGTACTCACCGAAAAGTAACTGGAAGGCCTCTTGAAGATTTTGGGAAAACGCGGCGCGCAGTTTCAAGGTGGGATTTGTAGAACCTCGGACTCGTCTGCTTCGCAGGTTGGGCTTTGGTTCAGGACGTTCCGCTATTTCCTCACCGCCTCGTGTGGATGCTGGGCCGCAGTCGGTCCCCCTCTTCGCCTCGAGGGAGTTAGCGGGAATTCCCCGCGTTGTGCACTTTTGAAGTCCGTCAACGGTCAGGAGGGGACAGTACCGGGTCCAATATCGCCGGCGCGTGGGGGAAAGGGAAGGTCCCTGTTCGGGCGCCAATTACTGTGGTAAATTAAATTTACTTATTACCTCATTTCTGAATTTCTATGCTTAATAAATCATAATTTCTTGTCAATGCAAAGCGAGGAGTCCGTGGTGCTCAAATGAAGGAGGAGAAGACCAATAACTCTAGTTAAAGGGAGCGCTTCCAGCACCAAGCGGGCACAGGAGCAATCTCTCAAGTCCCTCTCTTTAAGTGGGGGTCTTTATTTTCAACAGCAGAATATTTATACAGTCTTGGTCACGAGGCAAAATAGAGGAACAAACAGGTCGTGGCAGATAGAGGAACAAAGATTCAGCAAGAGGAGCAGAGTGTGAAGAAATGGGGGCGTGTCTTAGGCTTCGTGAGGGGACTTGCGATGTGAAATAGTCTGACAGTTGGAAGGGGAAGGCTTCCTCATTTGGGGGTTTGTGCTCGTGCTTCATGTCAGAAACATGAACCATCTCTGCGGGGGAGCAGGAACTCATGTACTGGTTTCCCGGACTTGGCAGAAACCACAGAGACAGATGGTGAAAATGAGGAAAACCAGGTGCAGGGGTGTCGTGCTCGGGGTCTTGGGACACCAAAGGGTGAATTAAAAACAAAATGGTGTCGGCTTTTAATGTGGGCAATTATTAATCGCGCAAAGGGGATCGCGCAAAGGGGCATAATTAGATCGCGCAGAGGGCAGCGAAGGGGCATAATTATAGATTTTATTTCCACAGAAATAAAAAGGAGGACATGTATATTTTTCACACCAAGCCCTGTATACTTTTTAGATGGGGCTTTGTATCCAAATACATGAGTGACTGCATGCAGTGCCCATGTATAATCCGTGAGATGCCCTGTGATACAAAGTAGTGTAAAGTGCAGAGAAAAAAGGCATGATATCCACCTAAGGCAGACTATGTATATTGCCGGGTGGGACCACAGCTACACTGGGTATTGCTTTGCAGCATGACAGTACATCTCCCTCCAGAAGTGCCAGGTTCATCTGTAAATTGTCTGAATGTTAGAAATTGGAGTTTCTGGTCAACAGTGGTTAGAACCCTGTCTAAGCAGGAACAACAATCCTAGTCCGGTTAGGTCACAGCCCAACCTCTATTAGCTTTGCATAGAACAGTCAAGCTTAACTTAAGAGGCAATTGGTAAAGTATTAGTGCAACACTTCATGCAATAACCCAGTGAAAACACGACAAAAATACTCCAGTCAGTTTAGAATAATAGATGATAATTGTATAAACAAAACAAATCCAAAATGGAAAAAATCCATCCAATAGAGGTCGGGATAAGAATTTTTAAAGATTAAATGCGAAATATAGCTCTTAGAAGCAAGTAGCAGGTAAGGAGTTCATTGGTCACACTGAACTGGTACAAAGTCAAGAGTGCAGTCCGACCACGATGGAGCACAGTCGGATATAGGAGCCACGCAGGCCCCGGAGCAAAAGTACTTTGATCCTGGTCGCAACTGCGAGATGCATCAGTGATCTTCATGCAGTTCAGGTGTTGTGCCGAATTTCTCCTCACAACTGCGGCAATGTGTCAGTTCCATGAGAGAAGCATTAGGTCCAAAGTTCAGTGGTTCCAAAAGCGATCCGCTGGGTTTCTCCAAGCTGCAGAGGTGATGTGTTGATCTTCTCCGCACAGTGGCGGCGATGTATCTATTTGGATGCGCTGGTTCTGAATACGATGCGGCGGTTCCAAATGCGATGTGCCAGTCGGGTTCCTGCAACAGCAGCAATGTTTTGATTCTTCTCTCGCAGCAGAGGATGCATCGGTTCCACTGGTGCAAACACCTAGGTCCACTTCCAAATGTCCAGGACTGGTGTGGAACCACTTGGCTGGACAGACTTACAAGTATATGAGCCCAAGGAATGCAACAGGTAGGTTCTAAGTCTTTTGTGTCCCTGAGACGTAGGCAACAAGAGGCAAGCCAGTAAGCCCTTGGAGTCACTCTGGGTTCAAGTGATGCAGCTCCAGTCCTTCTCACCCAGGCAGAGAGAGCAGCAGGCAGCAGGGAAACACAGCAAGGCAAGAGTTCAGCAAACAGCAGTTCCAGCAGAGTGACAGTCCAAGAGCAGCACACCAGATCCTCTTCTTCCTAGCAGAATGGTCACATGTCCAGAAGTGTACTGCTGTGGTGGTGCCAGAGGTCCAGTACTTATACCCAATGATGCCTTTAAAGTGGAGGCGACTTCAAAGAAAGCTTTGAAGTACACAGAGGCTCTCCTTTCCTGCTCTGGCCCCAGACACACTACAGGGGGGCAATCAATCCTTTCTGTCTGGGACAGAACACAGCCATTTCAGGTGTAAGCATCAGCTCCTCCCTCCCATCCTGCTCAGGATGGCCCATCTGCATGCAGATGAAAAATCAGGCACATCTACTCTTCCTTTGTGTGTGACTGTCTAGAGGGAATGCAGGAAACCAGCTGTCACTGATTCCAGACATGTATTCCAGAGACAGACAGAAGGCACCAAATGGCTAAAGTAAGTAAATGGCAACTCTCTATTTGCTAAACAGGAATTTAAAATCAAACTTCACTATAAGTTGTGATTTTAAATTGTGAAGTTCAGGGACACTAAACTTGAAACATCTATCTCTTCACATTTGGGAGTTACACCCAAAGATGTATTAAGGTAATCCCAGTTGTTATTGTTAAGAAGAGATCGGCCTTGCAGTAGTGAACATTGCAATTGGGACTTTTTCACTACCAAGACATATAATGTTCAAAAGTATATGTCCTGCCTTTTAAATACATGGCACCCTGCCCCGTGGGTTATACAGGGTCTACCATAGGGGTGACTTATATGTATAAAAAGGGAAGGTTTAGGCCTGGCAAGAGGGGCCTGGCAAGAGGGTTTACTTGCCAGGTCAACACAGCAGAGTGAAACTGCATACAGAGGCTCTGCAGTGGCAGGCCTGAGACATGGTTTAGGGGCTACTTATATGAGTGGCATAATCAGTGCTCCAGGGCCACTTGTAGCATTTAATTTGCAGGCTCTTTACTTGAGACTTATAAGTAAATTAAATGAGCCAATTGGAGATGAACCAATATTACTATGTTTAAGGGAGAGACCATAGGCACTTTAGCACTGGTTAGCAGTGGTAAAATGTTCAGAGGCTTAAAGCCAGCAAAAACTAGGTCAAAAAAATGAAGGGAGTCAGGCAAAAAGTTGGGTGTAAGACACCCTAACACTGTCAGGTCTTACACTGAAGAATTGAATAATTGATGTAGCAGCACTGGGGCACAAACAAAGGCAGCATCTTCCCAGGATCTTTCACTAGGCAGATAGCCTTTTCAATGAATGAAAAACTGCAGTTTCAGTTCATTTGTTAGAAAACATTCCCATTTCAATCTGATAATATTAGCAAAAGGACTTCCAAAAAATGAGATATAGAGTGTGAACTTCAATCCAAAATATTAATTTGGGGCAAATACATTTAATCAAAAACTTTTTTGTAAGAAATATTGCCCTAAAGTCTTAGCCAGATGTAATCTTTTCAAGGCTATACAATAAGACATTTTTGGAGAAAAACCCAATGGTTACCATAATAACAAGGTTTCCCTCAGATAAACGTAATCTCAAGATTATAACCGTGGAGACAATCTGCCAAGGCTTTCGTTGGTACTGGTAAAGATTGAAGGAATCCAGACGGATGGGAATGTGAGTTTGTTTTCTTGGGCACAGACTAGATAAGAATAAGCATAATGTTCTGTGTCTTCTTGTGTGGACAGCCACCAAAAAGAAAGATGACCACCAGAAAGAAAGAACTATGTGACCAGCATGAGAGTGATGACACATCTTGAATCCTCAAACGTTGGTTCTTAGCAGGGAACAAATAGGGCCCTCCATTTAAAAGCTATGGGGGATATTCTCAAGAACGTGTGTTAACTATCGCCAAATTCGCTTAACGCAACTTCTCACATTGCAGTCCATCGTAGGAAAATAACACTGTGTTAACGCAGTATTCCTAACCCGACGGCACCATGCGATAGTCTCACGATAACGCGACAAATGCCCGTGTTAAAAGTAACGCGCCGCCAAAAAAAAGCGAAACACGAACGCCCAAAAAGTTGCAATGTCCCCAATGGCGATACAAAAATCTGTGATAACCAGCGACAGGCCTGCAATTCCCACGCGTCATGCGTGAGAATGCACTATAAAAGCAGATTAAAAAAAAGACAAAAAAATGCAACTGCGTAGCACCATGGACGCACCCGGACCGAGTGCAGAGGACAACGCGAACCCCACAAGCCCCACAGACGACCAGCCAGGAACACCAGGGAAGGAGAAGAGGAAGAGGAAAATGGGGTTCAGTCCGCAGGAAAACCGGATCATCGTCACGGAGGTGACAGAACACTACCAACAACTGTTAGTCACCTCCACTGTGTCATTGGCAACACAAACGGAAATATGGCAGTCCATCGTGAACAATGTGAATGCAGTCGGAGAGTCGAGGAGGTCAATGGAAGAGGTCAAGAGGCGCTGGCATGATGTGAAAAGCCAAACCAAGCAGAAACTCGCTGCCAACCGGAAGGCAGCAACGGCGACTGGAGGTGGGAGTCCTGCGCCACAGGAGGAGCTGGATGAGCTGGAGGAAATGGTGGCCACAGTCATCAGTGCAGAGATGGTGCAAGGAGTCGGGGGTCCGGACACTGCTCGATATGACCTGACCATACAGCAACAGGGTGAGTAACGACCAGGGACTGGGGGGACGGGGGGAGACGGGCACAATGGCACACATGCACAATTATGTGTAGCACACTGCACACCCACAATGACTGTGGAACATGTCCCTGATGGCCTTGGCACACTGCAGCACACATAGAAACACCAAGTAGGCCCCCGTCCACCATGTGCACAAATGCCCCCCTCACCAATCTCACAGCCCACCCATGCACATGTGCTGAACCCAGCAAAGCAGCAGCTCTGTGAGCCACACTGACAATGCAAGTGACACAGCATGACCAATAGCATGGCTGCAGTCAAAATACATGACATGGTGCACGCCACGACACTGAGGTGGCCCAGTGTGGATAACATCCTCAAAGGAGCAGGTCACACACTGACACATCCACGTGCACATACAACCCCTGACGTCAACAACACATCTGCAGACAAACAATGCACAAGAGTCCAAAATCCGTCCAAGAGCACAAATGACCCAAGTCGCCAACATCCCAGCACTGTAAAAGTACACAAGTCAAAGGCACACCGCCTCAAAGGGATAAGGGGCCGCTAAATCAGAGCTGCAGGGGCGACTCTCCCACAATGCAGCACACACACATATCAATCACAGCACATCAACATTGACGACAATGTGGTACAAAGTGCCACACCTACTCTACAGAACAGAGGACACAACTGGTGCCGCATGTGCGTAGAAACTGGCCAACCACATCAGGCATAGCAGGAAACTGTCAGATGATAATGTACGAGTACAACCTCACATCCGTCGTGTAGTCGAAATGTCCACTGTCCCCCATCAAATACCCAGCTCCTCCAAAACAGTCACAATGTACATTGTCATGCAGTCTGTATGTAAACATGTACAATGTGTGCACATACATGGAACACACTGTTAACCTGCATCTCCCCTTCACATTGCAGAGGGACAATCAACACCTCCTGCAGAGCAGACCAGACATCTCTTCAGTGATGATGAGGAGGACCCCCTGGCCATCTGCTCCGACACCCTCCAACGGCTCATGGACAGCCTCCGCACCCCACCTCCAGGAGCAGGGCAGCCCAGCTTCATCGAGGTGATCCCACCCCCTGCACAGACCACACAGCATGAAGCAACCACCACCATGGCTGGCTCCCAGCACCTCACCGAAGAACACATGGCATTCCAACGCCGTGTGTCAGACTGCCAGAGGGGGCTGGCTGAACAGGTGCGGGTGGGTTTCGACCTCATGGCAGCCAAACTAGATGCCATACGTGGGTGTCTCAGTCCCATCAGGGACCACTTACAGTCCCTAACAGACACCCACAGTCCACTCCATGCCCTACAACAATCCTTGGCTGACCTTGCCGGAGCCATTACTCGGATACAAGAACCGTCTAGTCAGACAGGCTCCAGCGACGACAGCACAGAGTTGGCACAGATGCGGAGGACAATGGAGAACATGGAGCGGATGCAGGCAGGAAGGATGGCTGCCATGGCTGAACACCAGCGAGATGTAGCTGGGATCTACCATGCCCTGCAGATCCTCATCTTGCCATTGCTGCCACAGAGCCAGTCCCAGATGACTGCTGCAGGAACTTCGACACACACATCTCCGCCCACTGATGTGTCAGTGGCACACAGTGATGCAGCCATACCACCTCCGCCCCCTGATGTGTCAGTGGCACACAGTGATGCAGCCATTCCACCACCACACACACACCTGGCACACCTGATACAGAAGACATATCAGAGGACGAAGATGTGGATGTTGATGACTCTGTGTCAAGAAGGAGGTTGTAGCATTCATCCCCCGCCATATGGCCTGTTTCTGCTTGGTACAGGCCTCTGCATCATGCCCTGGTACAACACCTTCCACTGTCTCCCGGAACACTCTGTGACATTCACCTGGACCCCGACATGGACTGCCATATCTGCTCTGGTCACCAATGACACAGCAAACAGGCTGCGGACTCAACCCTTCCTCTACCGATGAACTTGTCATCCCCTAAAGGACTCTGTTTGGACCTCCACTGGGCAACCATGTAATGTGGGGTGTGCATGGCCATGTACTGCTCCAGCTCCGACACTCCACAGGATGTGAATAAAACATTCCTAATCACACAGATGTGTCATGTCTATGTTTAATCAAGTATAACAGTATGGATGACTGTAGGGACATTGATTGCACAAAAAGGTACACCCTGGGAAATGACATCAATGCGCATGTTTGACCGTGACACACATGGCCAATTAGATGACTGTGAAGGTGTGAACTAGCTGTGGCCTCATTGATCATGAACAACAATCTCGTAACCCCCAACGTAGCCCAACGTCCATGTATTAAATAGGGCTGTGTGTAAATTTGTCAAAGTCGGTAGGAGGCCTAAAGTAGTGTCCCACATCACATGTGACAACAGAACATCTCTTCGCATACCTACACACACTCAACTGTGTGGACACACCCTGGTTTGATGGAACACATTGATCCACATGGCAAGAAGTCGGACACCATACTCACATTGCTGAAGACACGTAAACGCACAGGTCTACCAGCAACTCTCCCAACCACAATGTCTGGCTCACAGAGGTGGAGCTGGCAATAGGGACTCACCCCTAAGTGAAATGCGTCAGTCAGTCCCTCCCTGTGTAGGGACAATGCACATTGAGGCACACGATTTGGCATGCTAATCAACACTCATCACAGTTGAACACTAGTAAAGCTTCGTACACTTTATTAGCATGTGCGTGTCAGTACGGGCAAGACAAGGGCCACAACATGCAGACCAATGCATCATGCACTAACAGGCAGCAAAGGAACATGTAGAGGTGCAAGACATGGGGAGGCACAAATAGACACCAACCATGACGGATGCCGACGGTCTCAGCCCACCTTGCCTTGCTGGACGAGTCATGTGGTGTTTGGTGAATGCTCATTGCACTGTGTCAGGGGACACCACTCACAGCCCATGGGATCTGCATAGTCCTGTACCACCGAACAGCGCTGACTGTCTGCTCTGCTGACAGTGAGCAGGTGAAGGAGTCCAACAAGGTCACATGTAGTACTACATTGCCATGTGTGTACTCTCCCTCCAGCGGTGTGTCAGTTTGAGGAACGTTGCCAGGCGCCGCTGTCCACTCACCTTGCACAGGTGTGTGTCAACCCGCAGTCTTGCACGCACATGCATTCTGAGTCCAGGCGAATGCAGCCATGTCCACTGTCATGGTGGGATATGTGTCCATTTCTCCAAGATGCAAAAGGGTGTTGGGACCTGTGCCATGGGTTACAATCTTTGTGGCTGCAGGAACGTAGTTACTCGTCCATGAAAGCGAGCGCAGCTTCATGGGCAATCAGTTCCAAGAGTACGTCGTTGTCGACTTCAACGAACACGGGGGCAAGCCAATCCATTAGCTGGTCCGGACAGATGTGCTCCGTCCACGCCATTTCACCAATCCGCAACACAGCCCAATAGGGGAGCGCTTCGATGTGGTCACTGCACACGAGTAATTGTGCAATCTCACATGCCCAACTGCCAGCACATACACCCAATACCAAGGCATCCCATGAACGGGTATCAGGTTACACTCCTGGTCGTGGGCCTACAGGGGGCGCACACACATGTCATAATCCAGTTCATCTACCGTTGTGTTGGATAGGCAGACATTCATGGGCCACTCGAATATGCATGATCAGCAGTGGAACCAGGGCTGGACGCAGGTGACGTACGCAAGACGGAAGCTCAGACGGTAACTGATGCGCAACACTGCCAGTGGCAGTGCCCCCAACAAATGCAGCATTCGGGTATGGCACAGTTCCACGTGACAGGGGTTGTGCATGTGCCCGGGATGTTCTGACTTTGCGTTGTTCACACTCGTAGAACCGGCACTCTTCTGACCTGCGGCTGTTATGTGGATGATATGCCACAGCTCGGAGCAATGAGTCGTATGAGTGTGCAAAGTTTGTACGTATGGGTTGTCCTGTACGTAAGTGTCAAGGCCGTTCCATGCAGGAGTACCTCGAGCAAGGACTTCTGTGTGTGGGGTGTGGAGACGTTGATCTTTCATTGGCACCGTGTGTAGTGTAGGAGTCGTCATCATCTGCCATGGTATCTCTCTTAGGGGGTGCCTGCCGCATGCATTTCCAAGGTCGGGGGTGCAGATGTACTTCCGCCTTCTGTATTGAGACAAAGGGGCTTTCATCCCTAACGTTAGTCAGACTACTGCTTGTATCCTGGGAATGTGATGTGGCTATCATGCTGCAATTGAGGCTAGGCCTTGGGCTTATGGTGCACCAAAAGCGATGAACACACACAACAGTTGCCATGTATGAGCCAAGACCCCGAGCGGCCTTGTGCTCCTTGTACAGTTCCTTCGTGCGCGGACACCCTCCGGCTGCATGCAATGTTGCAACATTATCGATTGCGGGCCGTGTGGCGCAGACACTGCAACAGAGACACACGCATCAGTTGGTTTCCTGTGCAGCCCAGATATGAACCACGCCCGGAGGCCAGGGATAATTGTTCACACCCCTACGCTGGCCTGGCGTACGCTAAGCCAGCCCACTTGGCTTACGTATAAAGGGGACGACGACGACGCTACGTGTCCCAGTTCTTCCCCACTGCCTGAGGTGACATGGCTGCGTCCACCTGGCCGATGACGAGACTCAATCATTTAGGGTCCATGACTTGCGTTGCATGAAGTCGGCGGCACCGGTTGCACTGCGGCCAGCACAGGCCTACCGCCACGGGATGGTGACTTACTGTGCACTGAGGTAGGGGCACCTAAAGTGCAGAGCGAGTGTGCAGCCTGCAATGATGACGTGTGCACTGATATGGTCTCTACCATTGCAATATCAAGACCCAGAGTCAAGTGTGCGCCTGGTGGACCGCAATGTAGCCCTGAGCCAGCGCGCAGCGCGGGCCTACCACCACGTGGCGTTGCCTCGCGTTTCACAGAGTTAGTGGCACCTAGGGAGCTGAGTGGGTGTGCAGCCTGCGATGATGACGTGTGCACTGATTTGATCTCTGCCATTGCAAAATCAAGACCCAGAATCAAATGTGCGACCTGGTGTCCCGCGCTGCGGGGATACGTGATGTGGAGGCTGCCAGGGTCGCGGGCGCCGGGCTTGGAGCTTGCACCGGCATGTGGTGGGCCCTCTTGGAGACATGCCGGTGACGGAAGGTGATCAGTGAGGCCTGGGTGCGCAGGGGCCGGCAGTCCCCGCTGGGCGGCGGGAGGGGCTGGGGTGCAGCAGCCTGTGTGCGCAGGGGCAGCCAAGCGATGTTGCCGGGTGCAATGATATGTACTCTGCCATCATTAGCTGTGAACTCTGTTTCAGATGAGGGACCTGGTGGCCTGCAGTATGAACCGGCACGTGGTTGGAGACACACCGGTGGCAGCAGGTGAGCAGTCAGGCCTGGGTGCGCAGAGGCGGGCAATCCCCGCTGGGCCATGGGAGGGGCTAGGGTGCAGCAGCCTGGGTGCGCAGTGTCGGCACTGTCTCTCCCTGTCCCTCTCTTCCTTTCACTGTCTCTCTCTCTTCCTCTGTTAATCTCTCTCTCCTTCTCCCTCTCTTCCTTTCGCTTTCTCTCTCTCTTCCTCTGTTTCTCTCTCTCTCCTTCTCCCTCTCTCCTCCTTTCTCTCTCCCTCTCTTTCTCTATTTTTCTCTCTTTCTCTCTCTCACTCTCCCTCTCTTTCTTTCACTGTTTCTCTCTCCCTCTGTTGCTCTCTCTCTCCTTCTCCCCCTCTCCCCCTTTCTCTCTCTTTCTCTCTCTCCCTCTCTTTCACACTCTCTCTCTCTCTCCCTTTCTTTCTCTCTCTCTCTGTCCTTTGTTGCACGCATGACACACCTTCTTATCTTCAATTTTGTCTTGCAGGCTGTGACTTACGGTTTGTCCGGAGAAGACCCGCCATGACTCTTCCAATTATTGATCTTGAGTTGAATTTGAATAGATTGATTATTTTTGGAATTCTAAGATGTATGTATGTTTTTCCTTTTTCGGACCACACATGGATGTTGGTTATTGTACTTGTGCGACATCAGGCGAATTGTTGTGTGTTCATGAATTTGTAAGGTAGATGTGAAATATCTTTGTCCGGGGGGGGGTGCCCAGGGTAGGGCCCCGGGGGACGGTTCCGGGGGGTGTGGGGCCTGGGTGTGGTCGCGGTGGGTGTTGTGGCCCTCTTGGGGCTCCGGGCTGCATGATCAGTAGCTCCATGGCATCTGTTGTTCTTCAGGTGTGGCTCTGGGCTGGGCTCCCTTTCATGGTGCAGGTTGTCATCCGACTTAACACCAGGTAGGAGCAGGTGTTAAATCCCTGCTGCTATCGCGCCTTATCGCACGTTTTTGATTCTTATCGCCGATCTGGCTGGTCGTTGGGAATGTTGCGTAGTGGTGTTTCCGCGGGTTTTTGCACGGAGACGCCTACTCTGCATCTCATTAGCGTTAGTTGCCGGTGTCATCCGTGGCGATGTTTTTTGCGGCTGCTATCGCAGGATAACTGGCGATATCGGCTGTTAGCACCAGCTTGTGAATGGTGCGATGAATTTATCACCACTTTGGCTGCGATAAAGTGCCGCTAACTCGGCGATAAGTCCTTGAGAATATGCCCCTAGATTTCCTCATAAGGCATCCCATTCTTTCATTGAGACTTTCAATATCCAGCTTGAACCTTCTTGAGGAAAGATTGTACCACCTCTATAATCCTTTACGAAGGAAGTACATTTTTTCCACAGGCAGGTGTAGACTCTGGATATCTACAAGAAAGACCATCACCAAGAATATTTCTTGAGCCAAGCATATGACTTATAGAAAAATCATATTGATTGCGAAAGTATGCCCAGCCTGTCGACTATTACTGCACTGCATGTTCCTGTTGCGGTCCTCCACAAAAAGTAATTCAAGAAACTCTTGCAGATGATAAAAGAATGTGTAGGAAAGGCTAGACAGTGATAAATATGAAGCCCCCAAACTGGTTGAGGTTCTAATTGAGAAATGAGACTTTTGCCACGGGAGAGGCAGGTCATATATGTGACTTCTTCTCTGATTCTCTTGCTTATACTCCTTATATATTAGAGAAGTGTGCTCCGCACCAGATGTTTGGCTGCATTGGGTTCCATGAGCTGCAGGATCCCTGCTGATATTTTGAGAGACGTGCATCTATGCATGCCAGTTGGCTTGCATAGGGGTAGAAATATCATTATGTATTCCCCTTTTCTACCCTTGTGTGAGCAATAGAGTAAGGGGGCATCAACAGTGGCAGAAGACATTTCTCTCAAGTGTCATCATTAACATTACCCTATGAAACGCTAGAATGGTGTAGAGGAATGAGACCCATCTGCACTCATTTGTGGTATAAGCAGTAGCAACATCTGTGTCAGCCCAAAGTCTGTCCCCACTCCAAAACACAAAATTTACATAAGCAGTCTTTTAGGTTGGTGATCAACCTGCAGTTAAATCAGAATATCTGTATTTCACTGTTGCAACTATTCACCTGGATTTGAGCTCTTTTCAGTCTGCCCTTGATGTTTAGAGGACCTGACCAGAGAAAGAAAAGAAGCATGGTCTTAGTCCACTCTATGCTGAAGGGCATTCAGTTAGAGCTGGTCCCAAAATAGGTTTAGAGGCTATCATAAAGAAACCAAGACATAGACGTTGGTGATGGAATAGACCCGTATAAAACTGTTTAAATTCTGTAGATAGTAACCATTTTTTTTTTTAAAGAAAACATGTTCAATGATACAAGAACACAGAGAATGTTGCAATTAATTGCTAACAATAATAGGGGTTTAAGCACTACCCAACTGACCTGTATTCATCTTAATTGACATCAAAAGAATTCAAGCTTGAGTTTACCCTTCCACAAAAACCATGCTTATGCCTTGCTCGTTACCTGCAGATCTGTGGGACAGGAACATAACAAAGTGAATCATGTACCAAGACGGAGACTTCTGATCTGACATGATGCTCTATATAAAAATCACAGCGCAATACTGTGATTCTAAATGCATTTTTCTGATTCAAACATGTGGACTGAATGTCATATGAAGTGCATGTAAGGCATATTTATTTTCTAAGTTAGGATTTAAACACATGTGTGAATGATTACATCCACATCTCTTTGGTAAGTGCATTAACCAGCTAAGCCCCAGTTGTAGAGTTTCTGAATATACATCGAATTCTGCAGCAGGTGTCTTAACTCCAAAAACTTCTTACCATTAGACGATATAGCTGATAAGATATCTCAGTTGTTACTTTTCTTAATGTGGTAGCCCAACACCTGAATGGTAAATCAGCCTTGCCTTTCCTTTTTCAAGAGTGAATAAAATAAGCTCCACTATGTTTGGTAATGATGACTAGTATTAAGACATATACTAGACAGCATGACTTTGCTAATACAAGGCATATAAAAACACACATAAATCTGTGTGTATGCACCTATATTTGTCTGGCAAGTGCTACTGTCATTATACACAATAAAAAGCAAATACAAGTAGATGATGGACGGAGCGCTGAAACTTTTCAGACACTCACCACCAGTCACAGATCTGGGTTGAATCCATCATCGTTCTTTAGCTCACTTCGCCACCCCAGTTCAGACACAGCTATATGCAAATCAGTCTTCACCTTGTGCCTCATGGGAACAGTCCAGCCCGAATTGCCAAGCCATGTCTTCCCTGGACCGGAAACAAGTATTCTGGGACCGGTTTCGGGCTAACAGCCCTCATCAGCCAGGCTAGCTTAAATCCAGTGGCAAAGTGAGCAAGGTACCCACGTCTGGGCATACCCTGCCAACTTAGGGCGAACAAAGCAAACACAAGAAGATGATGGACGGAGCGCTGAAACTTTTCAGACACTCACCCCCAGTCACAGATCTGGGTTGAATCCATCATCGTTCTTTAACTCACTTCGCCACCCCAGTTCAGACACAGCTATATGCAAATCAGTCTTGACCCTGTGCCTCATGGGAACTGTCCAGCCCGAATTGCCAAGCCATGTCTTCCCTGGACCGGAAACAAGCATCCTGGGACCGGTTTCGGGCTAACAGCCCTCATCAGCCAGGCTAGCTTGAATCCAGTGGCAAAGTGAGCAAGGGACCCACGTCTGGGCACATCTCTCAACACAACACAAAATATAAATGTAGCAAATTCCCATTTACTGCAGGGTCACCCTAGAATTTTCACCTTTTTCTGGGTTTATAATTCTGTGCATGTTATCATTGCTAAACTGTAATAAAGTGCCTGTGCCTTCCCACTAAAACAAGTGCTGCATATTGGTTGTCCTATTTAATGTCCCTATGTGTCCCTTGCCTTAAATGCCCCTACTGCATGGACAGTAAAATTTCATATGTGGACTGCAGTGTGTATTTACACTAACCACACAACAAAATATGTACGTCTGCCAAGAGCACCATTGTGCTCTGGCTAGGCTGCAGTTGAAATCCGCAGCAGTGACACATAGCTGATAAAATGCCTTTGTGATGTAGGGACAGCCTATTTTTATATATTCATAAGTCACCCCTAAAGTAGCCTTTTAAGGCCATAGGGCAGGGTGCTAATATATAAAAATAGGGCACATTATATAAAGAGGTTAGTATGCTCTCACTGTGAAATAAAACCCAATAGCGATTTCACTTTGTAGGCCTGAAATTATTTTCCATTAATAGACCCAATATGATTAAAATCATTATTTCCACCTCTGCTTTGGAAAGGGCTAGAAAATGCTTTAAAGTTACTGCCTGCTTAGTTTTTTAAAATGGTGAAGTCAGTTTTTTGATAAGTTAATCAGAAAAGTAACTTCGTAAAAATGTACTTTAGACTGTTTGAGCCAGAACTGGCTTAAACAAATTATCTCACATCCAGAGATTGAATTCATATCCTTGGCTGGGAGTCTTACCAACTCTCAGAGGACAATGGCTTGCCTCTTGGCCCAGGAAATACAAATGGGTGTTAACTGCTGACCATTTAGCAGGCATTAGCTATCTAGGCGTGGACAGGAACAATTGGCAGAAAAAGGGCAACATTAGCACTATCTCTTTTGATTTGCAGATGAAAAAGAGGGTTTTTTCTGTCCAGTCCCCAGACCCTCAAGAAGACAGGTAGGCCCCAGTCACAGTAGGAGGGAAAACCAGTTTGACCCTGTCATGTAGGGATATGGCTAAGAAGTTGAAGACAAGCATGTGAGGTGGCAGTTTGGGCCTTACGTCTTGAAAATGGAGCTCCTGGGTAATTGTACAGTAAGGTAAAGAGGTAGTGCTGCAAATGGAGCTGGGGGCTACAAGGTAATTGTGAGGATTGGGTCATATACATTCTCCAATCACTGGCTAGTGCACAGGATACATCTGGCACCTCCACCACCACTAACTCATCACATTTCTGACCTGGGAAGACTTCATTTGATGGAGAATGCCTTGCTGGAAGAAGGATAGTGACTTCTGACCACTGGCACCTGCTGGAAGAAGACCTCACACAAGGACCCCGGTGTTAAAGCCATTCCACCTACCCATCATTGTGCTGCATCTATTTTACGTAGCATGCAGGAAACGGGGAGGAAACCGATCCTTGGTCTCTGTCAATTAATACCCAGCATTCAGGTCACAGTGACAAGCACAGTGACCCCCTGGCCCTTCCCTCCACCTCACCACCACTGATGATCTATATGTACCATGATAACAAAACACATGTACCCTGATTGCATCCATGCAGTACACTTGATTTATTAGCACATATTCTGCACCTCCATTTTCCAATATGAGCCCCTAGACCTTTTCCTACTTTCCATGTTGCTACACAGCAGTTGTAGGTGGCTCCGGCATGTTTAAACACCTTCAATTGTAATGTTACTGAACTCACGTGAGATTTGGAAGCCTCATGAGATTCAACAGTCTTCTTAGGCACAGTGGGCCCGATTCATAAAAGTAATCTGAGACAAAATCCTAACTTTACGACTTTCGGTATTCACAAAGGTAATTTAATAGTTGCAAAGTTAGGAGTAGTGGTCAAGTTAGGATTTTGTCTTAAGTTTGTCTTAAGTTAAACTTGACCCACACTCTCCTTAGAACCACTTTCGGTCCTATAATTGATGACTTAGATAGGGTTCAAGCCACAGTCCAATCCAAATTAGCCATCATGAAGCAAGAGAACCTGATGTTAAGATCCGACTTAGTTAGATATGAGCCAAGAACAGACCTAGGGAAGAAAAGTCAGGGTACAATAGTTCCCCTCTTACAACCGGCTAAGTTTGCCCCATCAGCTAATAGGAGCCTACCATTGTTAAAATAGAAATATGTTTGCTTGCGCATTATCCTATGTAAGTTAGCATTCACTGCACCATTTTCTATTTAGGCACCATTTTAAATCATCATCGAAACTAATCCTTTGCTATTTCTGAGAAAAGGCTTCTACTAGGTTTCATTTCTCCAAGGTTGGGTTTTGCTTCACTAATGAATAGACTGTTCTTATTAGCGCATACCTTTCTCATTAGATAGAGGCCTTCTCCCACTTGTCTGGTGACGGGCCCGACTGGAGCAACCTTGGACTTTGCTATTTTGTATGGGATATGGGCCCTGAGATTGTTTTTTCTCTTGTTTCCATTGCTTTGCAGCACCTGCCTGGAAAATTCCATTATGGGAGTGTTCTAGCCCAGTTACGAAATGTATATAATGTATCTTTATGCTTGTTGATTTCAGTCCCTCTGCAGCACTGCTAGCGACTGGGCAGACTGGGCTCCGCTCTGAGTGTATTCTGAATAAAGAGTTATTGGTTTGTATTCTCTACTGTCTGACCGACTCTTCATTTGGTATGGAAGGCTGAGAGGTGGTCATTAGTGACCCGAGTGACCCGAATCGGGCCACTTCCTTCAGTTGGCGCCCGAACAGGGACTCCTTCGGGTGATTGATCCATCCCCTTCCGCGGTCGGAGGGGAGGTCGAGGCCATTGTCGGGTCGGACAGACGATTCAGGGATCCCTGCATGAGGAGTATTGATTGTTCGCAGTTGCCCCTTCCGTCCTGCGGACGGTGCCTCGCCCAGTGGTCATCCCAACTGGAGTCCTGAATAGCGAAACCCTTGGATTTGACTGTTTAGTCTGAAGAGTCGGCAGTGGAGATTTGGTTCGTTTTGTGCTACTCAGATCAGGTGAGTTTGTTTTGGTTCTTTGTGGATATGGTACCAGTGTGGTTTGAGTTTGGTACGGTCTGAGGAGCGTTTTTGATAAAATCACTTGCAATTGCTTTGCCAAGCAAAAATAACAAATTTGTTATCTTTTTGAAAATGCCTGGACTTAGTAAGTTTTTCTCTTTGTGTTGTCGTTGTTGTTCTGCAGATGCTCAATTAGAATAAGCCCAGCCGGCGCCTCCAGAAGGCACTCCCAATTTTGATTTGTATGTGAAGCATGGCCTTGGCCCTATTATGTTTAGTACATTATGGCACAAGTATATGAGGGACAATGCTGAGTTACAATGGCCATTGACGGGCACTTTTGATGAGGAAAAGATTGGGTTTTTACAGGAACAGTTATTTAAAAGACGAAGTAGACAGTCTATGTTTGATTCCCTCAGGACATAGCAGAAGGTAGCTAGACACAGATGATTGAAGATGTAAAAAGATGCACGGAAGGGGAAGATGCAAACACTGACTCAAAAAGCTGTAGCATATGATAGAGAAAAGCAAAAGGTAGGAGTTGAATGTGAAGATAGGAGGTTTCGGTTGCATATTGATAAATCTTATTGGGCCAAGAGGAAACAGATACTTTTGTGGAGGAATTGCTAGACACTCAACCCCTGCCTCCATATGCTCCGCAAAGGATATACCCCGCTGTTCCCTTACAGTCGCAGCAGCCTGTCGTATCTGCTCCAACTGCTCCCGTATCTACAACTATTGTTTCGACGGCTTTGGCCACAGCACTCGTTTTCCTTCTTTGCCTTCGCCATCTTTGGCAACTATGACTATTAGCACACCTACTGCCTCGACTCCTGTATCTTCTGTTTTCTCTCCTCCGGTACAAGCACCTGCAACAATTGTACCTGTCACTTCTGTTGTTTCTCCTTCCACGGTTCTTCATCCCCCGACAATTTTGAGTGTTGAGACGCCATTACGCGGATTTGAGGATAGAGATTGGATGAAATTTAAGGAGCGAATGGGCCCATTAGTGCTGTCTCGGGTGAGGGATGAAGAAAAACAAGTAATAGCTAATCAGGCTGCGCAGTGGGGTCGTAATCCCATTTATAGTGTGGAGGATGTTTGGGCAGTTATGCGAGATTTTGAGCACTTTGTACAGCAGCATGCTCTTAAGCATATGTCTGCTACGTTGATTAGTCTTTGGCAGCAACACTTTGGGGATGATGCACTGCAAATTCTATATGATAGTAGAGATTGTGTGTATGCTAGTGGTTTGGAGACCGGCCATGTTTTCGGGAAGTTACAATGTTAATTGCTTATAGGGGTAGGTTGCATTAGAAGAGTCCTACCCCGATGTCTCAGTTTCCGATGCGAGAGGTTCATCCTATATATCACTCAGAAATACCAGAGTTAACGGCTCAGGGCGGTACTGTCACCAGACCGGGTGTGGCGGCCCATTTTCAGGAACAATGGGTTTATACTCCGCGGAAAAGAAGTGAGGTTTTATCCCTTAAGACTAATTTGCCTGATCCTAGGAAAAATCCTATTGCTTATTATAAAGAACTGACAGAGGCAGCCTCTTCCACTGTAATGACTTTTGCTGATATTGAAATGTTCTTTGGTCTTCTTGTTCCGGTTGTTATTTGGAGACAGGTTCATACTCAGGATCATGTTGCTGAGTTGGGTGGCACCTGGGACCAGATTAAGGGATGGGATCAGGAAAGGAAGCCAGGTGATAAGCCTCGAGCTGAGATACTTGCTTTGCCTGGTCGTATTATTACATATATGCATTCTCTTATTCCCCCGAAGAAGGTGAGTTGGGATAAGTTGACGGCTTGTCGACCGAAGAAGGATGAAAGTGTGTCTGATTTTTTCACTCGGTTTGAAGATACGTTTTTGGATTATAGTGGGCAGGATATGTCTACCAAGGGAGGAGTTCGGTTGTTTGTTGACAGATTTGTTTCTAATTTGCTTCCCGAAATTGCGACTTGTTTGCAGGCATCTGAGAGTACATGGTCCACCTCTTCCCCCTCTGTTATTTTGAATATGGCTCAATATTACGAACACCGTGACCAAGAGGAGAAAGAGAGGACAGATAAAAAGCATAAGGAGCTGAAGACGAAGGTGTTGTTACAGCAAGCGTTTAGGGGGAATGGTAGAGGACGCGGTGGTCCTTCTAGACAGCTTCCACGCACCAGCAGACAGCCGACCACGACACCTTTGGGGCCGAATCAGTGTGCGTATTGTAAGGAGGAGGGCCATTGGCGTAGCGTGCGTCCTGTGCTTTTGCAGAAAGTTGCATTTCCTAGAGGGTGAAGTCCTCGTGGACGAGGTCATGGGTGCCAATAGAGCTCAGAGTGCTGCGGTCTCACAGGGTTGTTCTGATACCAATTACTTTGATGACCCTTGCGATGGAGAGTATTATCATGATGATTACAATGCGGATGAGGTGACAGTGATGTCTTACAGCTAGGATAGACAGGGGCAGAGTGAGGGACCAGTTCCGATACTTGTAGATCAGCGTGGCCCTTATGTCACAGCGGATTTGCAAGGCTCGACTAAGGAATTTTTGGTGGACACAGGTGCGACGAAGAGTTCTTTTTATTGACATTTGGTCCCTGGGGTGGCTCTGTCTGGCCATAATAAAGTTTCGGTAGGTTTTTCAGGTGTACCGGTTGTAAGCCCCATTTCCTGACCCCTTGCATTGACTGTTGGTCCTTTTACTGTGGAAAGAAATTGCATGCTACTATTTATTGTTCACCGGCAGGTGTTTATATGATGATGGGCCCTGATGTGAGTGCTAAACAGTATTTGTCTCAGGATGCCCCTCTTCCTGTTGAATTTGTTGATGTGCCACCCACACTATGGGCGACAGGTGATACAGATGTAGGACTGTTGCACATACTGCCAGTTTCGATAAAGGTCAAATACAATGCTATTTTGCCTCGTATTCCTCAGTATAAGATACCTCAGGCGGGAGAACAAGTCCTACTGCAGATTATTCAGGATTTGATACAAAAGGGTGTAGTTGAAGAAACTTCTGCCAATATTTGTAATAGTCCTATTCTTCCGATTCTTAAATGGACACCCTCAGGTTCCCCTGATGATCAGGAGGATGTTTATCATTTTGTGATTGACTTGCGCGAAGTTAACATGATTGTGGTTCCCCAGTTTCCGGTGGTTCCTAATAATACCACCCTTTTGACAATGATTCCTTCTACTGCTAAATTCTTTTCTGTTATTGATTTGAAAAATGCATTCTTCAGTATTCCTATTCATCCAGATAGTAGATAGCTGTTTGGGTTCACCCTAGCTGGCAGGAGCTTTAGTTTCTGTCGAGCTCCTCAAGGCTATACAGAGAGTCCGAGTATATATAGTCAAGCTTTAAAGAATCAGTTGGATTCCCTTTCTCTTCCCTCAGGTAATGTATTGGTGCAGTATGTTGATGACTTGCTCATCGCTTCTGACACGGAACAAGGTTGTAGAGATAGTACAGTTAAATTGTTGCTGCATTTAGCTCATCATGGACATAAAGTTTCTCTTTCTAAATTTCAGTATTGTCGACGGGAGGTCTACTATTTAGGTCACCTACTGTCGAAGGAGGATAGGAGGTTAACTCCGGAGCGTATCAGTACCATTGTTAGGATGCCCATTCCACAAACTCAGAAAGATGTGCGCACTTTTATAGGTATCACTTCCTACTGTCGCCAGTGGATACATACAAGCCGCTGGACAGATTGCTTCTTTTCACTAATGAGACACTTGGAGACGCCATTTTAGTTAGCTCTCTAGTTTCCCGGGGTCCTCTATAAAATGAGATCCAATGCGCGGACGCTTGGTTAGCACCGCAGAAAATCTTCATACTCATTGTGGGGAAGGGATCTTGGGCTAATTTATTGAAAATTGAATCTGACTCAGCTTGTTTCTAATAATTGTTTTGCTTTGTTTTTACTGTACTTTTAAACGTTGAAAGCTACTGCTTAGGCAGATTACTTCTTTTCACTTAGGAGACGCTTGGAGACACCATTTTGGTTAGCGCTCCAATCTCCCGGGTCCTCTATGAAATGAGACCCAATGCAGGACGCGCCACTGACGCACTGAAGGCACACCAGAGGCAAGCCTGCCTGCGCCCGTCCGCGTCCGACCAGGGCCAGGGGGCAGGAATCTTACATCTTCTCATATAAGTAGTATTATGTACTCCATTAATCAACTCTTAGCATTATGGGGTTCGGTAAATCACAAATCCCTCCAGGCGATACTGAAGGAAGTGACCCGATTAGGGTCACCCGGGTCACTCATGACCACCTCTCAGCCTTCCATACAAATGAAGAGTCGGTCAGACAGCAGAGAATACAAACCAATATATTTTTATTCAGATACGCTCGAGCGGAGCCCGTTCTGCCCAGTCTCTTAGGAGTGCAGCAGAGAGGGACTGACATCAGCAAGTGTAACGATACATTATGTACCTTTCAGAACCAATGAAGGCATGCCCATAATGGAATTTTCCAAGTAGATGCAGCTAAACAAAGGAGTACAGAAGGATAGGTTTCGATTGTGAGGCCGGGCACACACTATCTCCAAGCCAAGGTCACTCTGCCCATGCCCGCCACTAGACTAGCGGGAGAAGGCCTCTATCTAGTGGGAAAGGTATGCGCTAATAAGAACAGTGTATTCATTAGCAAAGCAAGGCCCAACCTTGGAGAAACGAAAACTTTCCACAACCCATTTTCTCGAAGAGGCAAGGAGCAGTTTCGAGCATGGTTCAAAATGGCAGCTAAACATAAAATGGTGCCGCGAATGCTAACTTACATAGAACAATGCACAAGCAAAATAACAAAAACATTTTCATTTCAACAGACCATCCTTTTAGCATGAGCTAACCATTTTAGAAAATGATCAAAGAAAATATAACATGTTCGAGGACAAAAGAACATCAGTAATAGGAGCTAGTCATAGATTCAGTATCAGAGATGGAGGCTGCAAGGAAAGATGTAGTCTCAAAAATACCTTCATCAATCTGCATAAAATCATCAATAACCTTTTGTAACATAATTGCAGCCTTAGTATCATGAATTGACAATTTCTGTTTCGGAGTGAGGATATTAATACAATAGGAACAACAAGCTCGGAAACATTGTATGCAGAGGCAACATGTGAAGAAGATACCGGCAACTACGGCCAAGAAAGTGAGGATCTTCCAACCCCAGGAAGTTAACGTGTTCCAAAACCACCCGGACAGTGTCCAAGTACCTACTTCTTGGTGTATTTCAGCAGATAGTCTATGTAATTTTTGTATAGCTGAATAAACATTGGAGCGTTATCAGCTATGTAAACACAACTACTGCTGCCGATGACGCGACAGGCCCCTCCCATATCTGCAAGTATAACGTCTAGCACCATCCTGATCTGCAAAGTGACTAATCTCGAAGCCTGGAGCTCAGCAGTGATATTTATCATTTTCCAGCAGTCGAATTAATAACCCCCTCAACAACTCTTGTTAGCTGATGAATTTGAAGGCTATTAGCCATGGGGCCCCAATAAGGTAGTAGGCCTTTCACAGCATCCCCAAATTGCTGTGCGGTGGTGTCAGTCTGATCTATATCTTTCGTATCAACAACCCTCTTGACTCGGAACAGGAATGGACTTCTACGTTGCAGTCGGTGAGTTTTGTGATAGTCAGACGGGGTAACATATACAGGGGGAAGAAGAAATGAGAGATAACATGTACCAAACCATCTCCTCGGGAGCCAGACATGAGCTTGTGATCCACAGACAAAATAAACATTATGGGGTAGAATCAAAGGCGGACTATTAGTCATATTCAATCTGTAGGTAAAATTGCATTTACTGTCCCCCACCTTTATCTCCCCAGTCCCCTGGTCACAAAAAATAGCTTTAGTATTAAACATTGACACAGGTATCAGCTTATCTTTGGTAATATTGTGACCTTGGAAGGATTGGAAATACTCAGATGTGTTAAACCGTCAGAAATCAGCCATTTCCATTAGAAACCAGGCATCATGCTTTACTTTACAATATGTATTCAAACATGACTTTGAGGACAATGTGCCTAAAGTCCCTTGTCCTGCCGGTCCTATGGGGGTAAACCCTTGGTAGAAGTGTAAATATTCAGTCACAGTGTGAGAATCAGATGTCATACCCAAAGTAGAAAGATGAAATTGGAAGTGCACCAGTCGAAACAATTCGTACTAACCATTGCAGCTGCAAGTATACGACAATGGCAGTGACAACAAATTGTCGCTCTTATGAGTGACCGGAGGAAGTAACCCACAAACCCAACAGTTAGTGGTATTGGACACATTATGAGCCTGATGCAACATTTGTATAAATACATTGTCTGTGTAGGACTTTCTATGCACTTCTTTGTGAGGGGCTAGAGTAACAAAATGTGTTCAGGGGGAGCGGGAGTTGTACCAACCAAGGAATGTACAGGAAATTTCTCCTCTAAGAACCAGGATATTCCAAGTATTGTTGCTAGTGCTTCACATCTATTAATATGCCAATTATTTTACTCTTTGTCGACCAACCCCTCATTGAATGCGGTGGTGCAAAGGACTGTTCCTCCTCATCAATAGGCCGACCAAAGGGATGCATAATTAAGCAAGGAGAGAAATGCCACAGGAATGATGGTGCAACAAAAATAATAGTAAAGGTAAGTGTTCCCAGTGTCCGTCAGAGCCTCACTGGTACAGGCTCCAATTGTTCATCAAACGTTGGCGCTCTTGAGCACCAGCCGTGGAGCTTGCTCAGTCCTAAGCTCGTGATGTATCCCACGTCGATCAGGATAATGTACCCCCAAAGGTATACGTTTTGAACTATCCTGTCCAATGTATGAAAACAAACAATGCACAAGTCTCACATCACCCTAAACTAATTCTGTTGGTACTATCACAAAGTAAACCTGACTTACACAGTCCATCCCTATCTAATCTGACTTCTCCTTCTGTGCACTGTCCCTCAACCGAGGATGCAAATTGTACTTGGCAGCCCCAGGCACCATTGGATCTACAAACAGCGGCTCCTTAATAGCTTGTATTTCTGGGAGAACCACTGCATTTAGCACTTCATCATTTTCCAAATCCGTTTGGGTCCAAGTTAGCTTTGCATCACTGAAGGGACAAACGGAGGCACCTTCTCGCACTGTCCCCTAAGCTGTCCCTCATCCATTGATCATAGGGCAAGGGTATCCTGCGGCAGTGAGTGGTGTGGATCCAGTTCTTTCGGCCGGCGACCTTCACAGCAGTTCGAGTGGCCAGGAGGACTTGTTCGGGTCCCTTCCAACGAGGCTCCAAACTCTTCTTCCGCTGGAAGTTGTAGTGCCATCTGTTAATTTGAAACAAGAGCCATCAACATATAGTTCCCCTTGTGGGTCAGATAAGGGAACATGAGTCAAGTCTACCCGTCCTTTCCTCTCTTGTGCCATCCGGAAGATACAATCATGTTTCTCATTAACAGCATTTTCAGAAGGGACGGTTAGTAACATGGCTGGGTTTAGAGTGGCACATCTTTTAATCGTAATATGTTTGGCAAACAAGGCCAATTCATAGCCAGTTAGACGTGCACTGGTGAGGTGCTGTGTCTTTGTTTTATTCAAAAGTGTATCCAGGGCATGGGGTAACATGACTGTGAGGTCAGTATCAAGTACGAGTCCAGTCGATTGTCTTATAGAGACAGCCACAGCCGCGACTGCTCTTAGACAGCTCGGGAGGGCTCTTGCGACAGGTTCAAGAACAGCAGAGAAATAAGCACACAGCCGTTGCTTATCTCCAAATTTTTGTGTTAAAACAGAAAGCACGCAGCCAGCCATCTCATGAACGTACAACACAAATGGTTTAGTATAGTTTGGAGTGCCGAGTACTGGAGCCGAACAAAGCGCAGTTTTCAATTGCTTGAAAGACTGCTGACAGTCAGGCGTCCAAGGCAGAGGCTCATGCACGTCTCTTAGTGTTAGGGCGAGCAGGGGTTTTATTAGTAACGAGTAGCCAGGTATCCACTGCTGACAATAGGAAGTGATACCTATAAAAGCACGCACATCTTTCTGAGTCTGTGGGATGGGCATTTTAACAATGGTACTGATGCGTTCAGGAGTCAATTTCCTACCCTCCTTCGACAGTAGGTGACCTAAATAGGTGACCTCCTGTCGACAATACTGAAATTTGGAAAGGGACACTTTATGTCCGTACTGTGCCAAATGCAACAACAATTTAACTGTACTATCCCTACACCCTTGTTCTTTGTCAGAAGCGATGACGAGATCGTCAACGTATGGAACCAATACATTACCTGTAGAAAGTGAAAGGGAATCCAATTGGCCCTATAAAGCTTGACTAAAGATACTTGGACTCTCAGTATAGCCCTGAGGAGCTCGACAGAATCCAAAACATCTGCCAGCCTGTGTAAAACCGAACAAATACCTGCTATCTGGATGGATAGGAACACTGAAGAATGCATTTTTCAAATCGATGACAGAAAAGAATTTGGCAGTAGAAGGAATCATTGTTAAAAGAGTAGTAATGTCGGGGACCACAGGAAACTGGGAAACTACTATTTTATTAACTTCGTGCAAATCAATCACAATACGATAAACATCTGCATGATCGTCAGAGGAACCCAAAGGTGTCCGTTTTAGAATTGGGAGAATAGGGCAATTACAAATATTAGCAGTTGTCTCCTCAACCACTCCTTTCTCAATCAAATCCTGCACAATTTGCAAGAAAGCTCGCTCACCTGCCTGTGGTATTTTATACTGAGGGATACGAGGCAAAATAGCATTGTCTTTAACTGTGATAGAAATCGGGGGTATCTGTAACAGTACCACATCTGTGTCGCCTGTGGCCCACAAAGTGGGCGGCACATCTTTAAACTCAGCAGGAAGGGGTGCATCTTTGGACAGACACTGTTTAGCGTGTGCCACATCCGGACCGATTGTCATGTAAACACCTGCTGGGGAGCAATAGATCGTAGCATGCAATTTCTTCAACAAATCCAAACCCATCAAATTCTCTCCACAATTAGATGTCAATAAGAATGGCGAATCCACGGTGAAAGAACCAATGGTCAATGCAAGAGGTCTTGAAATGGGGCTCACAACCGGTATACCAGAGAAACCTACCGAAAAATTATTATGGCCAGACAGAGTCGCCCCAGGGACCAAAGAACGAGAAATAGAACTGTTTGTTGCACCTGTATCCACCAAAAATTCCTTAGCCAAGCCTCTCATTCTTGACCCAGACCAAAAAGCTGTCAGGGACCTGCTTTTGGTTTTAAAAAATTCGTAGGAAATTTCTCCCCCTCCTTCCTCGGACGGCCAAGGAGACAGTGACCCGAGCCCTCATTCTTTCTCGGTTGGATTACGCCAATGCTCTTTACATTGGCGCCCCAAGCTACTTATTAAATAAACTGCAAGTGGTGCAGAACGCGGCCACCAGGCTTCTCCTGAACATCCCTGCCAGATGCAGCGTGAGAAATCACCTGCGTGCTCTACACTGGCTGCCTGTAGCGGAGCGGGTTAAATTTAAGTCCTTAGTTATCGCCCATCGCTCTCTGCACTCCACAGGGCCAAGCTATCTTCAGAAACGCTTTTCCGTTTACACTCCCGCAAGACACCTGCATTCTACTTTCCAACTCTTGGCCCATGTCCCGCGCTATCGCTTGCAAAGAACGGGCGGTAGCTCCCTGGCTGTGAAAGCCGCTCTAGCTTGGAATGTGCTGCCCCTTGCTCTCCGCTGCATTCAGGATCCCATTCAATTTAAAAAGAAGCTGAAAACTTTCCTCTTTCCCTAAATCTGGCTCTTCTCTCTATCTCTCAAGGCTCGCGCTGGGACACTCTTGTAGTATCTGCGCGCATTACAAATGAAAATAACATAACATAACATTCAAATCCGCAGTAACATAAGGATCGCGTTGGTCTACAGGTATCGAAACTGGTACCTCACTCTGTCCCTGGCTGTCCTAGCTGTAAGATATTCCTGTCACCTCATCTGTATCATAATCATCATGATAATACTGTCCGCCCGAGGGTCATCAAAGTAGTTATTATCAGAACGACCCTGTGAGGTCGCAGCATTTGTAGCCCTGTCTGGCCCACCAGCTCCCCGACCCCGTCCACGAGAACCTTGTCCTCCAGGGACTGCCAGCTTCTGCAACAACACAGGACACTCACTACGCCAGTGTCCCTTCCCCTTACAATACGCACACTGATTCGGCCCTAAGGCGTAGGAGTTGGCTGCCTGCTAGTGTGTGGAAGCTGTCTGGCTAAACCACCACGTCCTCTACCATTCCCTCTTGAAACCTGCTGCAACAACACCTTTGTCTTCAAATCCTTGTGCTTCTTCTCCGTTCTCTCCTTATCCTCTTTTTCCTTGTGCTCATAATACTGCACCATATTCATAATAACAGAAGGGGAAGAGGTGGACCAAGTGCTTTCGGAAGCCTGCAATCGATCCGCAATCTTGGGAAGCAAATTGGAAACAAATCTATTAACAAACAAGCGGACACCTCCCTCAACAGACAAATCCTGCCCACTATAATCCAAAAACACATCTTCAAACCGAGTGAAAAAATCTGACACACTCTCATCTTTCTTCTGGCGACAAGCCGTTAACTTGTCCCAATCAACTTTTCGTGGCGGAATAAGAGAATGCATATACGTGATAATGCGGCCTGACAAGGCAAGTATCTCCGCCTTAGGCTTATTGCCGGGCTTTCTCTCCTGATCCCATACTTTTATTTGATCCCATGTACGTCCCAGTTCCGCTACATGATCTTGTATGTGCACCTGCCTCCAAATATCAACCGGAACCAGTAGACCAAAGATCATTTCAATATCCGCAAGCGTCATTACTGATGAAGAGGCAGCTTCAGTCAATTCTTTATAATATGCAGTAGGATTTTTCCTAGGATCAGGTAACTGAGTCTTAAGAGACAAAACCTCACTCCTTTTCCAGGGAGTATAAACCCATTGTTTCCTGGAAATGGGCCGCCACACCTGGTCTAGTGACAATACCGTGCTGATTTGTTAGCTCTGGTATTTCGGGGTGATATATGGGAAGAACCTCCCGCATCGGGAACTGAGATACCGGAGTGGGGCTTTTCTCAAGTAGCCAACCCGGTAAGCAATCAACGTCGTAATGCTGGCAAAAACTTGATCAGGCCCCATATTACTGACATATACACAATCTTTAATATCATACAAAATCTGTGGTGCTGCATCTTTGAAACACTGCTCCCAAAGACCAATCAGAGTAGCAGACATATGCTTAAGGGCATGCTGTTGAACAAAAGGCTCATAATCTTTCATCACATTCCACACTGTAAATAGGGTTTCAGGCCCACTGCTGCAGCCTGGTTAGCCACTACCTTTTTCTCTGCATCTCCCACTTCAGATCGCACATACGGACCCATGCGCTCTTTAAACATCGTCCAATCTCCATCTCCAAACCCGCACACTGGTGTCCCATCACTCAAGTAAACCGGGGGATGAAAAACCAGAGAAGGAGAGGCAACTGGAGTGACAGGTATCAGTGATGCTGAGGGCTGCATCACAGGGGAAAAACCTGGCGAGAAGGATGTTGAAACAATGGGCATGAGGGGGGTGCTAACAGTCACAGTGGCTGCGGACAGTAAGGAAGCAGGAAGAAGGGAAAGAGGAGAAGGAGCTGATGCCACGGCTGTCGAAAAAGCAGCAGTCGATGCAGGAACAGAGACAGTAGAAGTGACAGTAACAGGCGGGTGTGAGGGCAAGGCAACAGTGGGATATATTTTTTGTGGGGTGTACGGAGGTGGGGGTCGACTAAGTAATAATTCCTCCACAAAAGTATCATTTTCTTCTTGGGCTACATAAGATTTATCAACCTGTAATCAAAATCTCCTATTTTCACGTTCAATTCCTATCTTTTGTTTCTCCCTATCATGTGCTACATCTTTCTGAGTAAATGTTTGCATTCTCCCTTTTCGCGCCTCGTTTTCCATCTTTATTCGTCTCTGTATAGCCTCCTTTTGCCACGTTTGGAGAGAACCAAACATAGACTGCCTGCTTCGCAAACAATTTTTCCTGTAAAAACCCAATTTTTTGTTCATCAAAAGTGCCCGTTACGGCCACTGCAATTCAGCATTGTCCCTCATACATTTGTGCCATAATGTACTAACATAATAGGGCCAAGACCATGTTTCACATACATATCAAAATTAGGAGTGCCTTCCGGAGGCGCCGACTGAGCTTCTTCCAATCTAGCATCTGCAGAACAACAGCGACAGCACAAAGACACCAATTTACTTATCCCAGGCATTTTCAAAGAAAACAAATTCACTATTCTATGCCTGGCAAAACATTTGCAAACGTTTTATCCAAATGACGGCCCTTAGACCATACCAAATACAAACCAAAATGGTACCATATCCACAAAGAACCAAAACAAACTCACCTGATGCATGCAGGTCAAAACAAAGTTATTCTCCACTGGCGACTATTCAGACCAAATGGTCAGATCCAAGGGTTTCACCATTCAGGACCCCTGTCGGGATGACCACTGGGTGAGGCACCGTTCGGCGGGACAGAAGGGGCAGCTGCGAGTTACAGGAACTCTCTCATGCAGGGATCCCTGATCTGTTCATCCGACCCAACGATAGCCCCGACCTCCCCACCCGTCCTTGGGAGGGGAAGGCCACTCACCCGAAGGGGTCCCTGTTCAGGTGCCAACTGAAAGAAGTGACCCGATTAGGGTCACCCGGGTCACTGACGACCACCTCTCAGCCTTCCATACAAATGAAGAGTCGGTCAGATAGCAGAGAATACAAACTAATATATTATTATTCAGATACGCTCGAGCGGAGCCCGGTCTGCCCAGTTTCTTAGGAGTGCAGCAGAGAGGGACTGACATCAGCAAGTATAACAATACATTATGTACATTTCAGAACCAATGAAAGCACGCCCATAATGGAATTTTCCAAGCAGATGCAGCTAAACAAAGGAGTACAGAAAGATAGGTTTCGATTGTGAGGCTGGGCACGCACTATCTCCAAGCCAAGGTCACTCTACCCGTGCCTGCCACTAGACTAGTGGGAGAAGGCCTCTATCTAGTGGGAAAGGTATGCGCTAATGAGAACAGTGTATTCATTAGCAAAGCAAGGCCCAACCTTGGAGAAACGAAAACTTTCCACAACCCATTTTCTCGAAGAGGCAAGGAGCAGTTTCGAGCATGGTTCAAAATGGCTTCTAAACAAAAAATGGTGCTGCGAATGCTAACTTACATAGAACAATGTACAGGCAAAATAACGAAAACATTTTCATTTCAACAATGTGTCTACATAAGAGAGCAGTAGCCTGCTGTCAATGCTCCTTCACCCCCCAACCGGTCATTACCCCTACTCCCCCCACACCCTCCATAAACCATAGAATGTACCTAATCAATTGTAGGTCAATCCCCAAACACAAATTAGACTTTTTTAGCCTTCTTGAAGAAGAACGACCAGCTGCATTGTTTTTAACGGAAACATGGCTGCATGCTGATTTGGGCCCGGACCTTGTACAGACCCTGCCTCCAGGTTACCACAGTAAACATAGAGATCGGGAACTCAGAAGAGGTGGAGGTGTTGCAATCATCTGAAGGATGTTTATAACTTCCACATCAACACCGACCTAATAGCCGACCATGAAAGCTTTGTTGTTCGCTATCTCATTCTCCCCCATCAATACCTTTTCAGGTATTCTCATTTATAGACCTCAAGGCCCTTATGGTGAATTTATTCATTCGCTCTCTGAAGTAACCATCAATATGGTTAGTACCAGACCCAATTTCTCTCTTTTATGAGATTTCAACATTCACCTGGGTGAGCCCTTAAAATCCGCAAGCCTCCTTTCTGCTTCAAGAAGGTGGTGGTACCTACTCATAACAAAGGGTACTTGCTTGACCCAGTCTTTTCCAATGATGAACAGCTTAAATTTCTTGCCCCCATCCCTGTAATTTAGTCAGATCACTATCTAATCCCATTAATCTGGGAAACAGTGGCACTTTTGTGCCACCACAATTCTATCTGTGGTAAGGACCGTATGTGGTCTAGACTGTCATTAGAGCTCTGGAAACTCTTTCTTACTGACCTCAGACCCACTCTAGACAAAAATCCTACCTCTGTCTAAGTTTACTCATTGAATTACTTCTTTTCTGGATCTGTGTTTTCCCCAGAGAATGCTTACTAGGTGAGCTATGGAAAAAACGTCTCCTTGGTACACTCCTAAGCTGCGTGAACTAAAATAAAATTGTAAATAATCAGGGAGAATATGGAGGAAAGACTATGGGGAAGCAAGCAAGCAGAGCTATAGACAGGCCATTAAAACCTATAAAGCAGATATTGTAAAAGCTGACGCATTTTATTTTGAAGAAAGAATTTACCTGGGAGGCAACTCAACACGGGAATTGTTTTGCATTGCCAAAGCTCTACTTAACCCCCGTCTGCTTGTACTAAATTAGCACTGCAACTTGGACACTGTAATGAGAACTAGCCAGCTTTTTCCACAAGAAAATTCAGATATCTACAACCTATTTTGCATTGCCACTCCCGCCTCATCACTTTTGGCCGATAACGTTCACCTGCTTCCTATTGGTTTGAGACTTACAGAATTTCCCGAAATGGACTCTCACAAGCTATAAGAGCTCTTCCACCAAATCAAATCAGGCTTCCCTTCTGACCTGGTCCCCCAGCACATCTTAGTCAAAGCCACTGTTGAGATACTCCGTGCTGTGCTCAAAATGATAAATCTGACTCTCACCACGGACGATGTCCCTGTGGCCTGGAAACTCGCTATGCTTAAATCGTTATTGAAAAAGCCAAACTTGGACCCTCTGATGCTAGCGAACTACTGGCTCATCTCTCTTCTCCCTTTGATTAGCAAGATAGCGGAAAAGTATGTCAACCTAGTTATCTCAGACCATTTAGAGAGTCACAACCTACTCTACCCTACCCAATCAGAATTTGGACCCCGCCATGGTACAGAGACTGCTCTCTTAGCAGTGGTCTAAGAATCCAAGAGATTACTCGACCAAGGAGGATCGGTTGCCATCATCCTGCTTGATCTGAACTCTGCGTTTGACTCGGTAAATCACAACACCCTTGTGCAAAGATTGATGAACCTGGGAATCTCTGGGACTGCCCTCTTATGGCTTAAATCTTTCCTGCAAGATAGGACTTTTCAGGTCTTCGAAGATGGTGGTCTCTCCAACAGTCTATCACTCAAGTGCCCGAGTACCTCAGGGTTCCTCCTTGAACCCCACGTTCTTTAACATTTATATGAGACCTCTGGCAGACATCATCTCCCCCTTCGGGATTTCGATAGTCACCTATGCTGATGATACTCAGTTGATTTTCTCTCTTAATCAAGGACAGGACCTCCACTCACCCTCCTTGGAGCTCTGCCTCGAGTAGGTAGCAAGTGGATGGAATGCTCCTGTCTTAAATTCAATGGAGATAAAGCAGAGCTTATGATCCTTTGTCATAATCCTAAGAAGAGTCCGAATCTGGACTGGCCAAGTAGCACAGGCCTCACTCCCCTGCCCAAAAATTCCATCAAGACCCTTGGCATATGGATAGATAATTCCGTTAAATTCGACTATCTTGCAGTTAAGCCTGCTGCCACCTGCTATGGGCTCCTCAGGATGCTGAGGAAGATTCTTCCACTCCTACCCTTCACCACCAGGAGATTGATGGTCTAGGCCCTCATTCCATCCAGACTAGATTATGGTAACTCCCTTTACCTGGGAGCTCCAATGGGAACGATTAAGAAACTTCAGGTGGTCCAAAACTGTGCTGCCAGACTGCTACTTGATATCCCTAGACATCAGTCTGCCAGACAAGCTTTGCACTCCCTGCATTGGTTGCCTGTGGATGATAGAATAAGGTTTAAGTCTCTTTGCATTGCCCACAATGCAGGTGGGACAATGCTCCTGCGATCTCTCAACCATTGCTTTTTTTCTATCTCCTTCATGGAACACTGGGTTCCTGAACTGCTCATCTAACCATCATCCCTCGCATCAGGAGGGAAAGAGTGGGAGGACGATCCTTCGCTTTCAGAGCAGCCTCACTCTGGAATGCCCTCCCCTTATTCTTACACTCTGAAAACCGGCTGCTTCCCTTCAGGAAGAAGCTTAAAACCTGGTTCTTTCAAAACTTATCGCAGTAACATGATCCCCGACCTGTTGAGTATTATGTGCTTTACTATTAGCGCTGGGATGCCTATGGGTAGCCATGCGCTTTACAGGTCATTTTAACATAACATTTCCCTGGTTTTAAAGAATGGATGTGTAGTTTATTTGTAAAACACACTTTCATGCAGGCCAGTGATAATGAATAGCTTAATTTATGAGAAGGGAATAAAGATCTTATAACATATATCAGACTTCAACTAATTGGTGTCAGAAACACAATGGCCTGAACATAAGAGGACCTCACTTTTTTACCGAGGGTTGCATGACGATTTTAAGGATATTCTCTCTCAGATTATGGAGACCTCGAAGACGCTTCAGCTTTTATAGATTTAGTCAGAAAAATAGATCATTGTCTGGGAGATAGAAAAGGAGAGAAAACCAAGAGGATTTGCCCCGAATTATAGTTTATAGAAACAAAAGAAGGGATGAACCTGACATGAAGGACTCGGATGGAGTGGAACTTATGTAAATTGGAGGGATCCATTGTCCACTTTCCAAAGAGGCAAAAGAGAAGAGATGAAAACTTAATCTGTGCCTCCATTACAGCAAAGGAGGACATCATGCCAGAGATTATGCAGTAAAACCTAAGGTCCTTTAGAAAACAGATGCTTTAACAGATTCCCATGAATCCATGTTGGAAAGCGAATAAACTTGAAGGGGAGGAGATCGACTCTTTGAGTGAACAAACTTATGAGATCTCCCACTATCTGGCTAATACAGTGATGCGGATGCCTAAACATTTAACTATCACAGTGATGCTAGTAATTTCAAATCAACTCAGAAAAGCTAGGCCTATGCTATTAGACTCAGGAGCCATGGGTAATTTTCTGGGCATTACCATAGCCAAAACTTTTGGGGTCCCCTTCAAACAAAAAGAGCCTGAGCTGGTAAGGGCAGTTGATGGACCAGACCTATCTTCTGGTCTAAACATTTTCTGCTCAGGTGACTTAACTCTGATATGTGACAATGGGCACTTTGAAACTATAGGTTTTGATCTGATAGATACCAGTGCTTTAAATGGGCCGGTACTCACCGGTACCGAGTACCGGCACTTCTTAGATTTATCCCTCTGAGTACCGGCACTTCTCTTCTGCCGAGGAGAGTACCGGTACTCATGAAAAGGTAGGCTCATTGGCTGTGAGTGCTGGTGAGCAGGAGTGGGACGTGTCTCTGGCAGCCAAGGCGCCACTTCTGTAGCCCCATCTGAGCCCCAGCTGAGCTATTCAGCTGGGCTCATTTGAATAATTGCCGGGTGCTCACCATCACGCTGTGTTTGACAAAGCAGGGTCCGTTCAGGCCCTGTGCTGTCAATCACAGTCACACTATCCTGTGCATTTGTGCAAACACAGGAATCATGGCAGTCCCTGGCAGTGGCAATCAGGCTACGGCCAGTCCGGCCCTGGTGGCAATTAAAAAGCCATGGTAGGTGAAGAGTATAACATGGCTTTCATCACACCCAAGTCTTTTGTGTGCCTGCTTATGTTTGTGTGTTTGCCTGCATTCGTATGCCTGTTTTTTGTAAGAAAAAAGTGAGAGAAAGAGAGAGAGAGAATCAAAACACTCTCAGGAGGTATTTTAAAGAAAATGGGTGGCACTTTGTGTGTACATGTCTGCTCCGCGACAAGGATTCATAAATAGCATAGTAGGGAGGGTTGGTGGGTGGGTGAGTGAGTGGATAGATGAGTGAACAAGGGTGGATGTATGGATGGATGAATAGATGGATGGATGAGTGAAAGCATGGATGGCTGGGTGAAAGGGGGTGGATGATTGGATAAAAGGGAGGATGATGGGTGGATAAGTGAAAGATTGGATGGATGAATGAAAGGGAGGGAGGATGGATGAAAGGGTGGATGATGGATGAGTGGAAGGAGGGATTGAGTGAAAGGGTGAATGGAATAAAGGAGTGAAAGGGTTGATGGCTAGATGAGCGAAAGGATTAATGAATGAGTGAAAGGGTGGATAAAGAGATGGATGAGTGAAAGGATGAATGGATAGATTTGGAGATGAATAGGTTTGGATATGAAGGGTGGACAGACGGAATGGTGAAAACTGAATGATGGATGAAAGACTGAATAGACGACAGAATGTAAAGGTTAAATGGCGGACATCAGCAAGTAAATGGTAGGATGAATGAATGGATAGATCTATGGAAGAGACAAGACCTATCTTCTGGGGAGGGTCATGATGATTTGCTTCATTTACAGTGTGCCATAAGAGCTTTGGTTCAAAGTGGGGGTATTTTCAGTGGGTGAGTGAGTGGATGGATGAGTGAGCAAGGGTGGATGTGTAGATGGATGGATGAGTGAAAGCATGGATTGCTGGGTGAAAGAGGGTGGAGGATTGGATAAAAGGGCGGATGATGGGTGGATAAGTGAAAGATTGGATGGATGAATGAAAGGGAGGGAGGATGGATGAAAGGGTGGATGATGGATGAGTGAAAGGAGGGATTGAGTGAAAGGGTGGATGGAATAAAGGAGTGAAAGGGTTGATGGATAGATGAGCGAAAGGATTGATGAATGAGCGAAAGGGTGGATAAAGAGATGGATGAGTGAAAGGACGAATGGATAGGTTTTGAGTTGGATGGATGGATAGGTTTGGATATGAAGGGTGGACAGACGGAATGGTGAAAAACTGAATGATGGATGAAAGACTGAATAGACGACAGAAAGTAAAGGTTAAATGGTGGACATCAGCAGGTAAATGGTAGGATGAAAGGATGAATGGATAGATCTATGGAAGAGACAAGAGATATCTTCTGGGGAGGGTCATGATGATTTGCTTCATTTGCTTTGTGCCATATGAGCTTTGGTTCGAAGTGGGGGTATTTTCAGTTTCTTCCTACTCATGTGCTGAAAAATATATAGTATTGTGCCAAACAACAGCAATTAACAGTATGGCATTAAGAAGGTGCAACTATTGCAAAAAAAAGGAAATGTTAACATATTATAGCATTTCTCTTTCATTTTGTGTAATGAGTTAACTTGCTTTGTTTATATAAACACATTTCTCATGTGTTTTGGTATGTGCTGCAACTAATATAGAAGTCGTTAAGTATCATCAAGTCTTGCCTTTAGCCCCGCCCCCTCACTACACATCTAGCTCATTTTAATGAGTACCTGCACTTATTTTTTCCCATTTAAAGCACTGATAGATACCCCTATCTTTGGAGCTATCCTTGCAGTCTCATGGCTGCAGTTACACAATTCAACAATTGATTGGTCTTTGAGAGCTGTCACCTGAGACTCCAGATTTTGTTTACAACATTGTTATGAAGAAGCTTCTGGTTGGATTACTACCTTAGCGTGTGCTGCTAGTCAACTCCCAAAAGTTGATATAATTCCTAGTCAATATCATTAATATGCAGATGTCTTTTACAAAATCAAAGCTAAACACCCTTCCACTACATCATAGTTTCGACTGCAGGATAGACTTAGTTCTGTGTGTCTATTTGCCCAGCAGTCGAATCTACACTTGACAGAGACCGAGTATTTAAAAGAGTGTCTGGACTAATTGCTTTCTTGTGGATTCATTCTTCATTCACCTTCTCCGGTCTCCTCTACACTGTACTTTGTTCCAAAGAAGAATGGAGAATTACGTGCTTATATAGTCTAAAGGGCTTTAAACAAAATGACTATGAAAAACAAATATGCATTACCACTCATCCTCATCCTCTTGGAGATCAGGTGAGGGGCTCCACCATTTACACACAGTTAGATCTCTATGTAGTCTACCACTTGATTCAAGTTTGTGTTGAAAAGGAACATATAACTCATGTAGAGGCAGTGTTGCGAAAGCTCCACGAAAACCATTGGTTTGCTAAATTGGACAATTGTACTTTCTACACAACTAGAGTTCTTGAGAGTCTTTTAAACTCTAGATGGCATCCAGATGGATCCAAAAAAATAGTAACTATTTTAGACTGGCGAAACCCACCACAGTAATGCATATTCACTTGTTTCTGGAGTTTGCCAACTTCTATCGGCACTTTATTACCTACTTTTTTGATTTGATAAGCGCAGTAACCAGATTGTCAAAAAAGGGAACATCTTTATTTGGCCAACCGAAATACTACAGGTTTTCAATCACCTCAAAGAAATATTTACCACATCCCCAGTGTTAAGACACTGATCCAAATCAACCTTATTTGGTAGAGGTATCACAACTTGCTGTGGGGGCTTTCTATCCCAAATAGATGGGAAAAAGTCCCTGCATCCCATTACTTTATTTTCTCCAAATAATTGTTACCAGCGGAGCAAAATTACAACATTGCTGAGCAAGAGTTTTTGGCAAATAAAATTAGCTTTGCAAGAATGGAGACACTATTTGCTTGGACCACATTATATCATTACTATATATTCTGAAAACAAGAATCTTCAATTCTTCATATCAGCAAGAGCACTCATTCAACGCCAAATGGGATGGGTCCTGTTCTTCAGCTAATATGATTTCCTGATCACCTATCATCAAATAAACAATATGATTTCCTGATCACCTATCATCCAATAAACAAGGCAGATGCCCTATCTCATTCTGTTAAACACTCTGATGTCAATAACACAGGAGAGACTGAACCTCCAACCATCCTTCCTCACATAAACATCATAGGGGGTTGTGCCATAGGGGAATGCGAGTCAGATACGTTTCTAAAAGGTTTTAAAACCACTCTTGCTTAAGCTGACCCTCAATTCTGGTTAAGGAATTCCTTCCAGACCATTAAATCAGGTTACTTTTATCATGGTGATCAACTGTTCATTCCAACCCCAGAACTACAGTCCAAGGTTCTTCACTGGTGACACTCAACTCCCCTAGCAGGATACCCAGGAGAGAACGAAACGAAAGAAGGTTGTGAACGCTGGTTTTGGTGGAAAGGTATGTCAAAGGATGTCCAGAATTTTACTCAAAACTATCAACCTGCGCCTAACAAAAATCCTAACACTTCCCTCCTGCCGGCCTGTTAAAACTGTTTCCAGTCCTAACAACTTCCTGGCATTCCATAAGTATAGATTTTGCTACTGACTTACCTCCAACTGATGGTTATACCACAATCCAATTAGTGGTAGACTTGTTAACCAAATTCACCCACTTAGTGTAAAAAAACTTCCAACCTCCAAGAATATAATTGATATTCTCATCAACACATAATTCGACTGCATGGTTTACCTTCAGTAATCATTTCTGATTGTGGACCCCCAATTTATCTTCAGTTTTTGGCAAGAGATCTGCACATCCTTACAGATTGACCATCATTTATCTTCAGCTTATCATCCACAATCAGATGGTCAAACTGAGCATACAAACCAATCAATGGAACAATATTTACATTGTCTTCTGGCCGCCTGTACCAGTAATTGGGTTCTGGCCTTGTCGCTAGTGGAATTCACATACAATAATGCAACACATTAAAAATACTGTGCCCCTCATGTGGGGCCCTGCTTGGTTTTGAGATTGCTTCCCACAAGGTCTGATTCTACTTTCCTGAACCCTGCAAAAACTCTTGTTACTCTTCTTCGGGATCCAGTACCCAGTGGCTCAGGTCTTCAGTTCCTGAGAGCCCATCTCTGTAGAATCTGCAAAGAAAGATGGAAGAAAAAGATCACTAGAAGAACATCTAAGAAAGAAACACACACTTGTGCCTCCCCAAAGACGGTCTGTGCACTGTGCCTATAACTTCTTCACTAAATGAAAACTCTTTTGACATTAGAAAATGGCTTACTACTGCAAGATAAGTTCCACTAAATAAAAAGTATTATTTAGTCTTGAATTGTTAGCTATGAAAAAATCTCCATGAACACTTCAAAGGAATAGTATTAGTTGAACTTTGCAATCCAATTCTGTAATAGAAAGACATTGCTTTGGTGAGTTTTAGGAAAGAACCATTGTTGGCAAGTCAGAGGAATGTTGATAGGAATATGCATGATGTACTATTTGTTGCATTTCTAATGCAAGTTTGTTTTGTATGTGCTATCAGGGTTATTGGCAAGAGGTATGTGCCATCAGAAGTGTATGATCCTCATGGTGCAGTCCAGAGAGCAGACCACCCGAAGACGAAACCAAACAATGAAGAATTATTGACAGTCTCTCTCTCTTTTTTCATCCTATCCCCTTTAACCCGGGATTTAATCACATTCGTAACAGCTGCATACTGATGATTGGTTTCAGAGTCCTTGGATGGAATCCCATCGCTCTTGCGGACCCTTGTCTCTCCAAGTGAGTGAAGTCTTGTCACCCTGAATCCTGCTGGCACACAGAGATGGGAACTGCTTCCAAGGCCTCCTATTTACCTACTTCAGGGACACAAACAACAGAAGGGTTTCTGCCTCCAATAGTGCCCAGCAAACTTAACAGGACTAGACCTTGCGCAAGACCCGGCTGAAGAGACCTGGCACCCACAAGCCTTCCATGAGGAGCTAGGGGCTGCAGAACTGACTAGAATTAGCCTTCCCAGCAGTTGAAGACTAAGGACCTAATTTAAAATTTGGCAAATAGTGTATTCCATTGACATGGAAATATCCTGGGAGTGAGTGACAGTAAAAATAAAAAATTACTCCTACACTATGAGAGAAAATTCCCACTAGTTTTTATTTTTCTAAAAACAAACTTCCCCTTTAGGAGTTTGTTTTTGCAAAAGTAGAAAGTTTTAAAAGTTTGGTCCAAGTGTCTATCACCAATGCATCACACACAACAAAACTTTTTAATGGCTTTGTATAAACCACCATTACGTTGATTCATCCAAAGCCACAGAGTTCACCGCTAGGCCAGTAATAAACTCTCAGTACATTGGGTGGAGTAAAGGAAGGATGGCAGATATAAAGTCTTCTGCCTTCCACCAAAATCTAAATCAAGCCCTAAGTCTGAAGGCAAAACCTTTCAATGAGGCGACCCACTTGGTGTATCCAACCTCTGGTCCATCACATTTGGCCAGAAATGGTGCCTAGTTCCCGGTCTACTGCGAACTGTTGTTTTTCCATAGTGCTTGACTTTTTCTGGGCACTTTTTGCCTTAAAACATTTGGGCTGGCATCGCCTGCTTGGGCATTTGTGTGGTAATTTATGCAACCATCAATTAATTATGAGAACATTATGTCATAATGTGTATAGAACTAATATATTTAGAATAATAACGGTGATCCTTCCTACTGATAACAAATGAGTGTTATTTTTAACACATTGCATTGAATGTTTACATTCTGGGTTGTTTGGTAGTTGACGTGCTATCAATGGTGACATGTTAGACAAAGGGGCTGAAGTATCCACGGGTTTTACCCATTCTGTGTCTATTGGTAAATGTGATAGTACATTTTGGCCAAGATTCTTATGATCCAGCCATTTCACCAATCAGTGAAAGAATTAAACTGCCAAAAGCTCAAATAAGAGTTTATCATTTCCAGATTCTCTACATGCTCTAAGCCTTGCACCTTTAATGCAGGCACACAAAAATGGAGGAACAAATTAAGAAAAAACAACAATTTATTGACATGCCTAAACACCAAAACTGAAGCAGAATAATCTTAGACCAGTTTTTCTTGTTGCTACCTTGTATAAGTAAGTTACATTGTGTTGGCCCCTTCAAGAAGAAATACAAATGACCCATTCTCTATCACTTTGTTTATTGGAATGGCATTTTAGTTTGTGGTTGTGCATGTCTTTATATGTTTACACTGATGAGGGTTGTTTCCCATTTCTGTGGGATTTAATCAGCTATTATAGGTTTAAACATAAAACAGGGTAACCTACATATATACTTTGTGCCTCAGAATCCCAGCGCTTCACCACCCTAGAGCATCAACTTTTTATAGCCACAACATCAGTAATATTGGAAACCACTGAACATCCTGAGAGGCAAGATGGCGTGTGGTTAGCTGCTCCGTTCCCGCTATCCTCCCTGAATGGATTGGCGTATCGGTCAGCGGCTGGTTGGACTGGTCACCCGAAGGTTGGTGTCAGCGTGCGATACTGTGGACGTCCTTCTCCGGCTGATTGAACTGCGGCTAACAACGTGTGTGTGCCGCGAAAGAGCCGGACCTTCCCGACGGACGCAGAGGAAAGTTTCACGGACCATGGCTGCAAGGAGTGGCAAAGCTGTAAAGGCTCGCGTGGGAGTCGGTGGCTCTACGGGGGGCGGCTCAGCACCCATGGCACCCGCGGCATTACCCGGCATGAACGAGGCAAACGGGAGCGGGAGCACCGGCGAAACTAAACAACGGACCGCGACGGGCAGAGGAGCCAAGAAAGACCAAGGAACTAGGAAACTACTGGGGAAACCAGGTCGGCGGGCTGAGGATGACCCTGCGCAGCCCACTCTCACCGCGATGTTTGGGAATCGGCCTGCACCAGAGACTACAAGTAAGGAGCGGTCTGAGTCAATATCTGGGATAGAGAGTGTGCACTGTGGGGAGGTGAGCACTGAAGAAACAGGCCTGAAAGGAACCAACCTATCTACGGAGATTCCGCCCCCTGGCCTAGAGGAGGGTATAAGTGCTGCCGGCAACGTAGAGAGAGCTAATGACCACCAAGATGGTATAAATTTAATAAATAAAAATGAAGACAAAATAGCCACCCCAAATCGTGAAATGCTGCCGCAAAAGCCTGCAAGTGATCAGGGCTTGAAAGAAAATCTGGGAAATAAAGGAGTGGTGAGAGTGTGGCATCAGAACAGAGAGGAGTCTTCGCCCGACGGGGTAGGGGATAAATTCTTCTCTCTCACTGACGAATCCGATCCCTCTGGAAAAGATGACATCTCCTCGAACAGTAGCGAAGGGGCCTGGAAACAGATGACTCCGCATCAGGAGACCACCTACAAACAATTCAGAGGAAAAAGAGTCTAGGAGGCCATAGAAGGAAAGAAGGCCAGAGATGGCAAGTGGGGAGACAACTCAAGTGGGACTATTCTGATACGCAAACATTTCAGGCCGAGGAGGCAATGGAGGGTGCGAATGAGATGGCTGAGCCTTCACTATCTACAATTCTAAGCTCAATCCAGCAGATGCAGGAGGAAGTAAGGGCGGATGGTCGCAGGGCCAGAATTGCCAATAAAAAAGTACAAGCCAGAATCAGGAAATTAAATAAAACATGTGGGGATTTCGCGGAACAGCTGACAATGGTGGAAACACGGATGGAGGCTCTCGAAGGGGAAGTTGAGGTACTAAAGGAACAGAACGCAGGACAGAGTGGAACTATGCCCAATGTTATGCTCAAGCTCGAGGAGCAAGAAAATAGACAGAGGAGAAATAACCTGCGATTTTTGGGGGTCCCGGAAGGGGCGGAGGGCAGCAACCCGAGACTATATATCGTAAACTTGCTGAAGAATACTTTTCCGGATCAAGTCCAATTGGACTGGAACAATGAGATACAAAGAGCTCACCGAGTACCCCTAATGATGAGGAAGCAGCCCCAAAACCGACCAAGGGCCTTTTTAGTGTTTTTTGGTAACTTCCTACTGCGCCAATTGGTGTATGATCAAGCTCGACCTAACTCTCCAAAGACGCATGACGGGGTCTCCTTCTTCACTAAACCAGATTTCGCCCATGCGACGGTGGAACGACGGTGGAGGCTCAGGCAACTGATTACACCTTTTCAGAAAGCAGGGGCTGAGGTGTTCATACAGAACCCGGCCAGGCTCAAAGTAAAATACAGGGGTACTATTCGAGTGTTTGCTACAGAAATTCTGGCCCAGGGGTATCTAAATGAGATTATTAAGTCAGGCAAAGGGGTGGAGAGTACGAAGACGGGAGGCCAGTAAATTCCTGAGGCTATGGCTGAATGGGGAGATGAAAAGCCGCTTGATTATTTTTGGTTTTGTATTTCTAACACAGGGGGATGGCGGGGCAGTTCATCAAACGCACATCATTCAGGCTTCGTCTGATTGCCTAGGTTTTTGGGGGGGGAGGGGGGAGGAGTGCGCGGGGATGGGGGGGAGATGGGGGAGGGAGGGAGGGGGGGAGGGAAGGGGTGGACAAAAGGCTGATGAGGAATGGGCACTTGGGTTAGGGAGGACACACGAGGACACAGGTAGGGGGGCAAAAAGAAAAAATGAAACAAACAAGTTCTTACTGTATGGTCTTGACATTAATATATATATATGAATAAATTAAGGATTGGATCATTAAATATCTGTGGGTTGAATGATAGAAAGAAAAGGCAAATGGTCTCGCAAGGGTTGAGATTATTACAAGCTGACATTGTTTGTCTCCAAGAGACCCATGTGGAAGGCAGTCAAAAAGATTTGTTAAAACATTTGGGATATAGTGTTGTAGAAGCAACGTCACAGGGTGCACGTAATCGGGGGGTTGCAATTTTAGTCCGAAATAAAATTATCCAGTTCTTAACAGTAAAGGCAGACACAGCTGGGCGGTGGGTCATAGCCAGTTGTAGCACACCCGACCTTCCAAAATTTACGTTATGCTCCCTATATGGGAGCAACATTGATGACCCAGCCTTATTGGAATGGGTCTCAAATGAATTGGCGCATTGGGAACTACCTATAGTGGTGTGCGGTGATTTTAATATCAATCTCTATAGCGACTGGAAATTGGGGGAACCATACACTGGTAAAAAGCCCAAAGTTTATCAGGCTCTATGCAATATGTGTCAGGAGCATGGGTTGTGTGATGTCTGGGGAGAATTAAGACCGCAAGACCATGGGTATACATATTATTCCGCGCCCCATAGTAAACACGTGAGATTGGATTATTTTTTTGTTTCATATACAATTAGACAGAAGAGTACAAAAAAGCACCTAGATATCTTTCCGATCACAGCCCACTAGTGCTGGAGATACAGGGCTGGGCCGATAAGGCAAAACCATGTTCATCATGGTCGTTTGAAAGAGCGTTATTGGTGGATGAGATGTACTTAGAGCATATGAGGAAGTGGATTCCGGATTTTCTGGAAAGGAATCTTGGGTCAGCCGCCCTGAACACAGTATGGGATACATTAAAAGCCGGGAGTACGAGGGAAACAATTCAATTTGCATGGAGGAAAAATAAAATTGAGAAAGCTGAAATGCAGAAACTGCAAAATGGGTTGATGCAAGCCGAATGCAATCTAGTTAAGGTCATACAACAGAAGGGAGATATAGAAACTGCTAGTCTAGGGGTGGCAATAAGCAAATCTTTGATAGGTGAGACACTACTAAAAAAGCTGTGGATAAGGCTACAACCCACCATGAAGAGATGTATGAATGTAGTGAAAGGGTGGGGCACTTCCTTGCAGTAAGAACAAGGCAGGAAGCTACCCGGAACAAGATAAAGGCAATTAAAGACCCTGTTGAGGGATTGAGAACGAACGCTGGGGAAATCCGAACTGCATTTTGTGCCTTTTATC
The DNA here is from genome assembly GCA_963921515.1 of Calotriton arnoldi. Classification (NCBI taxonomy): domain Eukaryota; kingdom Metazoa; phylum Chordata; class Amphibia; order Caudata; family Salamandridae; genus Calotriton; species Calotriton arnoldi. Next base: position 250,040 of record CAWUFW010002667.1, read on the forward strand.
GGACCCTTTACACAGAAAATCAGGAGGGGTGCGCATGTAGGGCAGAACAAATAGAGCAATATTTAACTTCCCTTGCGGAGGATCTCTTGACGGGAGAAGAAAGGGATCAGTTAGATCAATTATTAGAATGGGAGGAAATTGTAAAAGCTCTTGCTGATTTACCAAAGGGTAAAGCGACGGGGCCAGATCTGATCCCTACCAAGTTTTACAAGGTTTTCCATGAGCAGTTAAAGGATACTATGATGGCTTTGTTTGTACAAATAATAGAGGGGGCGGATCCACCTGCCTCCTGGGGGATGGCAAAGATCGTAATTTTCCCTAAAAAAAATAAACCTATGGATGAGTTAGGGTCTTATCGGCCAATTACCCTTATTAATGGGGATGCGAAGATATACTCTAAAGTGTTGGCCTCTCGCCTGGCATTGGTGATCCACAGGATTGTCTCACAGAAGCAACATGGGTTTGTCCCCAGTAGAAGCACTATTGAGCATGTCCGGAAAATCATTACACTCTTTGATGTGAAACAAGTAGCAGGAGACCCTATGGCCGCTATCTTTCTGGACGCTGAGAAGGCGTTCGATAGGGTCTCCTGGCAATTCTTGTGGGCCACTATGTCTTGGAAAGGAATTGGCGAGCAGTTTATTCGAGCAGTAAAAGCCCTGTATAAAGATCCAGAGGCAAGAGTGTTAGTGAATGGGGGTTTAACAGAGGTAATTAAAATAACCAGAGGTACAAGGCAGGGGTGCCCCTGTTCACCCTTATTGTTTGCCATCTATATCGACCCCTTCTTGAAACATCTGGAACATGCACCGAATATTCCCCCTTTATTTGATACCGGCCCCGTAGAAAAAGTTTTAGCTTATGCTGACGATGTTGTGTTAATCACTTCACAACCTGACATGGCTATGAATGCAATTAAAATCGAGGCCCAAAGATTTGGTTCTATATCTGGCTATGCCCTGAATAGGGATAAAACACAAATAGTTGTGAACAATTTTGCCCCAAGCACTGATAAGAGAGTTGTTAAAAAAACAACATACTTGGGAGTTGTGATTAACGCTGAGATTGATGAGATAGTTAAAGAAAATCTCGAACCATGCGCAGATGAAATGAAAAAATCACTAAAGAGAATGGACAATCTACATCTTACCCTGATTGGACGAGTAAATATAATTAAGATGATTTGTTTCCCTAAGGTTTTATATTTTCTAAGAACAATTCCCCTGATCTTCTCGAGTTTTTGGTTTAAAAATTTGAGAGCATCTTTTCACAGTTTATATGGGCCTACACTAAACCCAGAAGGGCGATAAAATTTCAGTACCTATCTAAGGAACGGGGAGGGCTGGCGTTACCCAACCTTAGAATATACTGGTGGGCAGCTTCCATTATGCATTATATACCACTGTTGAATGCATATCCAGGGGTTGAAAGGTCAAACTGGAGCTATCCATATACCTATGTTAATTCACATGATGTAAGAGGGTGCCTATAGCGCCAGGTGAATTACGGATACTACAGAAGAGTGCGTTTCAAGACTCTCATGGCGGCTTTTAGGGTTTGGTCGGCAGTACGACGGCTGGTAGGACTAGCAAAAGTAAACTATTATACACCATTTGTGCAGAATGTAGAGTTACCCGAGATTTTAAAGGACCAATACTTTCAGAAATGGATAGATTCCGGAATTATACAGGTTGGATGCCTATTTACATCCGAAGGGTTAAAATCATTTGAGGCAATACATGAGGAATTCGCACTATCTAATAGGGATTGTTTTAAATACCTACAGTTGAGGGATTTTCTGTTAAAAAAGGCCGGAGGGATGCCGAAATACGAAAGTTGTGAATTGGTGGAGAAACTAAAACAACCTGAAGTACCAAAGATTGGACAAATGTATGTATTATTAAACACATTTATGAAAGATGATCTGGGAAAATGTTCAGTAAAGTGGCAAGAGTCGCTGGGAATAACAGATGGTGATTTTCAGGAAGCATATCTTAATTCATTAGAGATTTTAACGCCAGCCAATCTTCAGGCGCAATTTTATAAAACGTGTTTTGAACTATACTATACGCCATATCGGATTGCCAAATGGGGAGAAGGGAAAGGCACGCATTGTCCAAGATGTGCGCTATATAAAGCAGATTCGATACATATGTTCACCATATGCCAGGAACTCTCCCCGCTCATTCGAGAAATTGAACTCTTCCTACAGGAAAAGCTACAGATACAGGTGGAAATTACTCCTCAGGTAATAATGCTTGGAATACACAATCTGGGTTTAGAAGATGGCGGGGCCTTAATTTGTATAGCCATGGCAGTGTATCGAATTATTATTGCATCAGCATGGATAGACCCTAAGCCACCGACCTTTCACCAGTGGTTAGCTCGGTTATTGAAAACTTATAGCCTCGAGAAAGCCATATATGATCGGCGGGGTATTAAAGCTAGAAAGAGAGGAGGGAAAATCTGGGAACACTTCACTACTTGGAGGGAGCAAGTGGAGGAATAGCCCCCTCTTCATCCTTGGATCAAGTATCATGACGATACGAGTTTATAGAAATTGTATATGTACTTTATGCTCTATTTTACCAACTGGGCTGCTAGAAACTGATGTATGGATAAGGGGACAAGTGAAATTATGGTCGAGAATTATAAAAAGCGTATTAAGAACTTAGAAATATTTTTTTTTTAAATAATGCACTTTAACAATAAGGCTGTTATAATAAATGTTGTTGTTTTTTTTTTTTCCCTTTGTACATTTGCACATTTGTTCTCCGGAACATGGCACTTGCACTTTATCAAATTAAGCTGATATTGCACAAATACGGGGGACTGAACAAAATGAATTTAATAAGATTAATTGTACGCACTAGCATTCTAGAGCAAGAAGAAGGATAGGTTAGGAGGTTAGATAATGGAGTTTTATGTAGTGCTATCCTTTCTTTTGATTTTTACTTGATGATTGGATAAAATATGCATTTTGGGTCTTTTAATTTTGTAGATGATGTGTAAAAAGGCATGGAGTGTAATGTGTAATGTTTAATGCAATATATGCAAAATATGTATACGTAAGTCAAATTAAGAAGAATAATTGAATTGTGAAAAGGAAGAGATTTTTGTTAAAGAACTACCAAAATACACAAGAGAAGGATGTTGGATAAAGATGTCTTAGACCTTAGGTTTTAAAAACTCATCAGGTAAAGTGTTTTTGATCGGTGATTGGGGTGGGGGGGGAAAAAACTGTTAAAAATTTGTGCGAGTTTTCCTGTAGAAGTTCGAACTGTCTTTGTATAAAATTTGTTTTCTCACGCAATAAAAAACATAAAAAAAAAAAAAAAGGAAACCACTGAACATCAGGGCCCTTGAACCCATAAATCACTGAACTGCAATGCTCTTGTGAAGCAACCCTTGAATCATTTCATTACAGCACCACATAATTCCAGCAGCTCAGAGCATCAGGGCCTGAAATAAATGAAGCCCAGCTACTTTCCTATACCCCCCCAAAACCCAGGTTCACTAAAGTCAAGCACCTTCTCTTGCGTTCCTGAGACTTGAGCAGTAAAGTCCAAAAGAACCAGGGAACCACGCATCTAGAACTTTAAAGAAACTGAGTATCCACATGTTTTCAGTGTATTCCCTCATCTGATGAAATACTTTTTATCTGTTTTATTTTCTATAGTGATTAGAACATTTCAATGGGTTCTTCTGAGCACTTGAAGCATCCACAAAAGAAGTGGTGTGGAAGAAGAAGTGGTGCACTAGACATCTGTTCTCATGCAAAAGTCTAGGCTACATAAGCAGAGCGGAACAGGTGGGTTTTATGTGGTCTTATAAACATATAAATTAAGTTTTCTCAGTTTATCTGTTCTACATTTTCTCGTAGTTACTTATTAAATGGTTCAAAATATCTTTGAGTCATTTCACGTAACAGAAAACAAAGTGATGCATCATACCTATAGTGAACATTTAACATATTTAACCACTTAAAGAAAAACAAACAAGTACATTGTTTACTACATTTGTAGATTACACTTTAAAAATGTATACCCATGAGAAAAATTAGATTGTTGGGGATATGTGCTGTTTAGTGAAGTATTTTGACTAGGGTAGGATAAAATTATGGAGGAGGGTGTTTTTGTTAATTGGTGGGGACAAGTGGATCCCCCATTTGAATAATTCCCTTTTAGGTCTAGAGTAAGGCAGTCAAATGTAGTCAGAATATCCATAAATAAAATATGCCTGTATATACACAGAGGGACTTTGGATCATCAATCTTCATCCATAGGTCTGTTTAACACTTTTTCTCATTTTGCTTCTGTCCACCACAGCTTTCAAAATAGGGCAATAGGTCAGCCCAGTTCAACTGTTGACTTTCTTGCAATGTGAGGAACAGCATTTTATTTTGATCATTCTACACATCCTGTATGCATACACTGCAACAGTCTTGAAATGGTTTTTCCTTAAAATTAACATGAAAAGTTTTTCAAACTTGCTGCCATGCATGGGCATGTATGCCTTGACTTTCTCACCTGCACTGTGATAAGTCTTGAAATGCTTTTTGTTTCATTTTTTAGCCAAACTCATTTGGTATTTTCTGTTTTGAATGCATAAGCAAGGTGGCTATCTTTGAATATAATTTCTGGAAAAACTCAGAAGAAGATGTACACGATGTGTGTGCATGCATGGACAGTGGCCATTTTGGAATGTGATTTTTTATTTGAATAAAAAAACTATTCCAGGATGGCTGCTTGTGAGTGCACACCCGGCAGCCATTTTGAAACGGGGTTGGGTGAAAACAAAATATGATCCCGGTCATCGATGATGCATATGTCGCTATTGAACCTCATTAATTAATAAATAGCACGTGCAACGTAATAAAAGAATCTTAATTTGAAAAATAGAGAGAACTTATACTTCCTCACAACAAAAACTACAAGAATAATATTTTAACATATGTTTGACCTACGCGAACAAATGTATTTTCTTTTGAATTATATTGTGCTTCAATACAATATGTGCCATGGTGTAAGATATTACAATTGCTACAATTGCTACCCATTTTGAACTGTGTAACAGCAATGCTCAATTATGCATATGTTAATTGTAGAGTCGTGGCCATTTGTAAAATTACTTCTGTATTGTATAATGAATTTACCTTGCATTTTCATTAAAATGCCAGAAGTATATTATTTCTTTGAACATTGATTTAAGAACAAATATGTGTGAATTTTCTCAGCAAAGGTTCCAATGTTCTCAGAATCATGACAGTACTTGTAGTATGGCTAAGCACCTAGAAGCTTCATTTACTACGTGGGAGACTTGCCAAAAGTGAATGGCACTTGTGTAATGTAATGATTACAGTGAAAGAAAGGATATTGTTCAGTGTGACCAATATACTATAACCAGACAATCAGCGCCGCAGCAAGGAATCTTGCACACAAAGGGCATTGAACTCACATGAAAGTGTAAAGATTGTAATATAAAACAGAATCTATTGCTGGGCCATTTATAGAAATTAACATATGAAGGAATTATTCCATGTTTATCTGAACCTTTTTAAGGGTGTGCATAATAAATATATGCTTGATTGTATAGTTACTATGTATGGTGATCTTTCTGGCAGCTTTCAAGACTCCGAATAGGTTAGCAAGATAACTGCATTCTTTGCATAGTACGGACCAGATAATATGGCCAGTGCGTATAATGTGTGTGCTTGATTTTGATTTGGCATATGTCTGAACAGTATGGAATGTTATTTCACAGAAGTAGCTGGCTTCTACAAAAACTCTTAAAGACAGCAGAGTGTTTAAAGCCTGGCCCACTGAAGCAATTGTTTAATTTTCCAGAAATTCAGAGAAGTAAAGATGATGCTTCAATCACAGATAAGAAATTTGCTAACACACAGCAGATTTTAAATTAAATAGATATAAGGTGATTCATGATCGTAATGCAACATCCACTGTACATAATATAACATCTATTGCTCTCTGGGCTAGATGTACGAATGATATGTGACTCGCAAATTGGTCACAAATTGGTTAGCGGCTGAAAAAAGTGGTGTTTTGTTATGTACGAATTCCAGTTGCTAACCCAAAATAGCGATGTGACCAATTTGCAAATCGCTATTTTTTGCAAACAATATTTGCGAGTCACAAATAAGGAGTCAGTGCTTGCAACCTGCAAACCTTATGTTCGAGGCTGTCAAAATTTGCAACTGGTCACAAAAAGGCCTGTTTGCATATGCAATTTTGCACTGATTCATTTAAGGCAGTAATTGTGTGCAAACTATAAAAGGTGGCCTAGAATTCATCAGGGGTTTCCACAATGGGTGCATTGTATGTGATTGCGAGAAGAATGCGACTACTAGCTGCTCAGTAGAGGAGAAGAAGGAGGAGACAGGAGAGGTTCTTTAGATCCAGGCTTGCCAATTTCCAGCAGACAGAGGAGGAAAGCTTTGAAAATACAGGCTACCTAGTGCAGTGATATTAGATTTGATTGAATTGCTGAAACCACACATTGAAAGCAGTATGCTGCACAGCAGTTCCATCCTCATTCATGAGCAGCGTGATTGCTGTTGCTGGTGGGGTGTCACAAAGTGCGCTGTCATGTTTTTTACACAAGTTCCTAGATGCCATGCTCCTAAATATCAACAGGTACCTATATCTACCCAGGAATGCAGAGGAAATCCAAAACACAAAATTAACCTTTTACAGGGTGGGGAAATTCCCCATCTCATAAGGTGTGTAGATGGAACGCATATTCCTATTTGTCCTCCAGCCCACATAGAATACCTGGTTCGGAATAGGAAAAATAAACATACCCTCAATATCCAAGTTGTATGTGATGCACATAATGTAATCACAGATATATTGGCAAAATAATCAGGCAGCACCCATGACTCATATATCTTCAGGCACTGTGGAATACACCAGCGCCTGGAAAGAGAGGATTTTGAGAATGACTATTTATTAGGTAATGTGATGCTGCATCATAACACATATGATTGTGACTGGCAAATCTGAGGTTTTGTTATGCTCACACTTGCGTGTTTTGTTCCAGGTGACAGTGCGTATGCATTAAGGCCTAGGATACTGACCCCATACCTAGCCCCAGCAAACCAAAATGAAAGGCGTTACAACATTGCTTATTGACGCACCAGAGTGGTGATTGAAAGTACATTTGGCATGCTAAAATCAAGATTTTGGTGCCTTCACAAGAGTGGAGGTGCACAACAGTATGATTCTGAGACAGCCTGCAAAATTGTGGCAACCGGTGCCATGTTACACAACATGGACCAGGGGCGGACTACACATCACTTTGGAGGACACTGATTCAGAAGGTGAGGATCCTGAACCACCTCTTTGGCAGCAGCCTGGAGACCAGAGTACAGCAGTGGAGGGGATACGCAAACAGGGTCACATTGCAACCAATTACTTCTCAAGGTAAGTTCTATGTGACCATACACTCACTGAAATGATGAAAGCAGAGTTGATGCAGCAAAGTAAAGCAACCTTTAATGTCAGGCTACTATATCAATTGTTTAAGTTGTAAACTGTATGATAACTAAGTGGTCAGTAAAGTATGTACAAATGTTGGTTACATCACCAAAATAAGTACAATCATGCCAATATGACCTAACAAGATGATGTGTCCATCAATGCTTTCTGTGGCTACATCCAACATGGCCTGAACCTATTTGTTCTCCAGCAGGAGTATTGCAGCTGCTGCATCACAGGGCACGTGCATCACTGGCAGACATGCTGCTAGCACATGAGATGTCCTCACTATCCTGAGGGGCATCTCCAACACCACTGGCTATCTGTTCATTTTGTACCACTTCAACTGCAGACGTGATCTGCCCTAGGCCCCTGGCATTGTCACCACTAATATGTCCCATTTCCACCTGCAGGGTAACTGTTCTCCTTGATGGGGTGGAAGTAGCATTGGCTAAACGACCAATAGAACAGGTTAGGTCATCCATTTTAGCCACAGCACTATGATCTCTATGCATTTGATAGGCACGCTCAGCCCACATGTGCTTGTATAATTCCTGTATGGCGGTGGTGAGGCTGACCACATTGGTGTTCATGGTTACCAATTGTGTCCCCATGTTATCAAATCCATATAAAATGCATTGCTGCATGTTCAGCATCTTCTTGTTCATGAGTTTCATCTGCTTGTGTTGCTGATGATTAATTTGTATAATGGACACTTCAAGGCCTCCAAACGACTGCGCATTGGCTTCAGGTTCTACAGCACGATGTGCCTCATGGCACCGACTGTGCCCACGCCCTGAAACATGCTGCTGTAGTTGCCTCACACAAGGGTGCTGGATGGGACTGGTTGGCAGAGTGACTTTGTTGTCCTTCATTAATGCTGCCTGTGGTGACAATGAGGCAGTGCTACATTGGACTGGTGTTGTGCTTGGGAGACTGGCAATTGGTATGGGTTCCTCAGCTGCCATATCTGAGTTCAACACACCCTCCACATTAGTGTCATCACTATGTATCTCAGAGAGATCTGTGGGAAAAAATGAAATTCTGTTTACTCATTGATCTGATCAATCATCAATGTGTATGTTTTGATAGCAGTACCCAAATAAATGTATACTTTTGACTGTGCTGACTTTTTGGCTACATGTCCCATAATAAACAAAGAACAGATGATGGACGGAATGCTGAATCCATCAAATATTCTTTCCCCCAGTCACAGATCTGGGCTAAATCCATCATTTTTTGGTACTCCACGCCATTCCAGTTTAGTCCCAGCCATTTGCAAATCAGTCTTGACCCTGTGCCCCATGGGAACAGTCCAGCCCGAACTGCCAGGCCAGGTCCTCCCTGGACCAGAAACAAGCATCCTGGGACCGGTTTTGGGGTTTTCATACTTTTCCCTCTTTGTATGTGTGCTGTACAATTCAGCACACATGCAAAGTTGGAAAAACATGGAGACTTAAAAGGTTTTCCACTGTTACTAATGCCTCGGGGAGGTGTAATTTTTTAGGCAGAAATCCCCATCTACAAATGGTAGTTTATAAGTATTTGCATCAAAACCCATGTGTGGTTTAAGTGAGCCTGTAAATCACGGAAAACAAGTTTGATTTTTAGTTTTCTGAGATGTTATAATAGCTAGGTTAACTCTCATTCATTGTAGTTTCAAGGCAGGTAATTATTCTAAAGTCTATTTTTTGTCTCTCCATCAAAATGTAGCCGGATGACAGAAAGCCTTGTGAGTTAAAGGTGCAGAAGGCACAAAGATGCAGGGCCCAATTTACAAAAGGTATTTTGGAATATGTAAAAAAGTACTACAGTAGTACTACTTCATGTATCAAAAAATGCAATTCATAAACTTACTGCCAGAGATCATCACCTCTGTCTCTCTTATATTTTTTGTTGGAAGAGCTCTGATTAAGATTTCTTTTTTTGTCGAAAACTCTTTTTATTGAACATAAGCTCCATACAGCATAGAGTAGAGAGTGAGCAAGCAAATATTATCCTTATATAAATCTGTGGTTTGACACGTCTCAGGATAAACCTTTCAATCAATTCAAAAGTGGCACTTTTACAGAGCATTATCATGTGGAAAACACACATACAGCTCCCTAACTGCCCTCCCGTCCCCCTTCCTGACAATCGCCCCACACATAAGTATAGGATTTAGTAATAAATGTAGGAAGGACAAATGGTGTTTAGGGAAAATAGGGAATAAATATTAGAAAAAAATGAGTTGGCTTAAAGGAGATTTAAGAAGTTTAGGGATGGATATGCTAATACAAAACACACATATACATACTTATAGTTCTCAAAATGAACATTTAAATGTTCTACAGTTGTAAGTCTGACAAAACAGGCTTATAGCAGTCCAGTCCAGCCTTGGAGTATGTCAAGCACCACTAGTGGCCAAACACTGGTACTGCACCGCAATCCCATAGAAATAAATGGATGTGAGTGATAACACTAACACATAGGGAAACATATATAATAAATTAAATAACAATGTAAATTGAATTTGTTCAAAATTATTACATTTTTAATTAAATACTTGTTTTTTATATTAAAGAATATTAAATGTTCTTTTTACAAGTTAAATAAAAACATTTTAATGCAATATATTGCAAAATATATTTTATTTTAAATTAAAATAAATCACCAATAATATAATACTTAACTTTCATCCAAGATTGTGTCACAGTCAACACAAATGACACTGTAAGGGAAGGGGTGGAGACAGTTAACAATGTAATTCATTTTAATTATTAAAAATGATTAAAATAATAATTAAAATGGTATTATAATTTAAAATTTATTAAAATGTCATGTTATTGTGCAGGAGTGTTACCTTCTGTTACTATGGTAGTTCTCAGTTAATATGAGCCAGGGAAATTTATTTAAATTTTTTCCTATACCTATGAATATAAAACTCACAGCCCCTGGGACAGAGATCTCCATACAAAAAATATATACAATGGGCACAGGTGGAAATCTCCAGTAGTAGTTTTGTGCATAGCATTTTGGAGAGCACGGGACCCACGTCTGGGCATTCCCGAAACTGGTCCTAGGATGCTTGTTTCCAGTCCAGGGAGGACCTTGCCTGGCAGTTCAGGTTGGACTGTTCCCATTGGGCGCAGGGTCAAGACTGTTTTGCATATGGCTGGGTTCAAACTGGAATGGCATGGGGAGCAAAAAAACGATGGAATTAGCCCCAGATCTCTGTACTGTGGTGAATGTATGACATTGTTCTGCATTCTGTCCATCAATTGTTCTTTTTGCATTTATAATTCAAAAAGCAGGTGATAAGCAGTAATGCACGGGCAATTATGATGCGATTCACCCTCATGATCACAAAGCACAAAGTGAACATTTAATTCTGTATTATTTATTTCAACCACCTCTCTAGAAAGACTCAGCTGTTTCTGACAGCTACCTCAGGAAAACCTAAGAATTGCAGATGGTTTCATCTGGCATGCCACTCTGCATCTTCTGCTTTTTTAGCAGTTTGGAGAAGGTGATTAATGAGTGACTGTCATATGAAGGTATGTAATTTTGTCCTCCAATTCAGATATTCAACCCTCGGCCACTGTGACCCTGGGCACTGTTGTTCTAAGGTCTTGGTAAAGAAGGGCTACGTCCTTCCTCATCTCTCTGATTTTAGACTTTAAAGATGTCTTAGAGCTGAAATGGGGTTGAGATACAGACAAGTCTTTTGCCCTGCCATTGTATTGGGCCTGGCTTATCCTTAGCTAGAAGATTTTTAATATTTCCTAGTTGGGTCTCCTAGCCTCTGTGTTAGCACTCTCTGTCCAGTGGCGCAACATGTCACAATCTCAGTGCATGTATTTCTTTCCTAGAGATGTCCACATATTCTGTATGGGATTCCTCCCTAGCCTAAGTCCTAGTCTCTGGTATTCAATATAGCAATTTACCCATGTCCGTCCTGGTGAAGCACTCTATGCATTCTAGGAGTCACCAGGCCATGCTCGGATCAAGCTGAGAGGTTCCTTTATTAAATGAAAAGTGCAATCTATGCCAATCCCAGCTAACTGCCTCGTTCCGCCCACACTGTCCCTTGCAGAACCAACCACCCATGTCCTGTTTGACAGATGGAGGGAGCTGCAACTGTATTTAAGTCCCCTGCCCAGGACCCACCACAATGTTATTTTCACTGGGTTATTTAAGGAGGATTTTTGTACAGTGAAAAGTAACTCAGATAATGCCAGTCACCAATCTTGTCCAATGGCTGCTCAGTGATACAACTTCATATTTCCCCAGTCATCAAGGCTGAATTTGAATTGTTCTGGACTGTATAAGTGTTCTGCAGAATTTTGCCTGGTCTCTACCTGCTTACCTCATGGCAACATCCTAGTGGGCAGCATTAGCAGCCAGTGCATCCAATTGGATCTCTGCATAGTAGTCACAGGGATACATTCATCCTCTGGTGCTGCACCTGCTCCTGTTTTTTTCTTTGGTGGAAGGAGAGGGGTTTCTAGAATTTGAAGTGAGCAATTGACTAAAATGGAGGGTTCAACGCAGAACCAATTTACAACTGTTGCAGAGCCACTGTTTTACAGGAAAATTCTGATTACTTGATAGAGCACCGAAGGAGATTCTCATGCTCACCATCAATTCCACAACAGACATGTGGAGAAGTGGACAAGTTGGAGTTATACGTGTATCACTGCACTCTAGGCCACATTCAAGGATATTGACAAAAGGGCATCTGCCACCTGAACTGCTTTGAAGGAGTCCGTTAGCATGAGTTGATTGCTGTACTCCCTAATATATTATGTAGCTTGAATAAGAATTTACCTTGAAAAAACAAAAGACATAAAAATGCTTATGGCGAACCTTGTTTGATAAAGGCATGTAGGACTTTTCTGTGGAGTTGTAAATAAGGCCCCTGATAACAAATGCAGGTGGAACCCCTGTCTGATGTTGTCAAATGACACAATGTTACCAAAGTATTGTATGATGATGACACGCAGCTCATTGTCACTCTCTCAGGAGAAGGAGGGGGCTGTACCTCAATTTAGATCCTGTCTGAGGGATCTTGCAGAATGTATGAACACTAGCTGCCTCAAGCTGAATGCAAATACAACAGAGGAGCTTATTGTTGAAAAACAACCCTCCATCTAGTCATCAGCCTGGGGGCCCAATGAACTTGGCCCTACTCCAGACCCTAAGCCCAAAGTTAAAAATGTGGGTTTTCTTTTTGATTCTAAACTCACCTTTGACAGCCAAGTAGCTTGCGTGGCTGGAAAATGCTTTGGCACCCTTAAGACACTGGCCAAAATCTTCAATCTTCTTCCTCTATCTGCCAGGAATGCAGTTGCCCAGGCTCTTGTTATGTACTTTACATTGGAACCTCACTGGGCAGACTAAACAAACTCACAAGAGTGTAAAATTCTGCGGCTAATCTTCTGCTAAACATCCGAGAAGGGCACCTTTGGGCCCTACCTTGGAAGATCTTCGTTGGCTACAGGTGAGGAAAAGAATCTCTTTTAAAGCTATGTGCTTCTGCCATAGGATTTGTAATGCCAAGGGCCCACCTTATCTCTTTCCACTAATTAAATCCTACCAACCCAGCAGAAGGCTCAGATCCACAGACGCTGCACTGGCAACAGTGCCCAGCATAAAAAGAGCTTATTTGGGTGGCTCTTCCTTTGGCTTTCAGGCCTCTCAGCTGTGGAACACTCTGCCTCTCTACTTGAGACAAGACCCACTGAGAAAATCTGCAGGAAGAAACTCAAAACATGGTTGTTTAGGCTAGCCTAACTCCTTCTGCTTGGGGACTTTTTTTTCTCCTTTTTTCCCTTTCCTTCATTCTTCTTGTCACTTATGCACCTCGACAGAGCAATCCTAGCGCGGCGACACTCCATTGGGAGCAACCATGTGCTCTAAATCTTTTTACATAACATAACTTTAACAACTGTGGCTGGTTGTATATTTGTGCATTGCAAGTGTGTGCCCAATATAAGGTTCAACAATTACCCTGTTGGTGCTACAAAGGAAATAGGGTAGCCGCCACACCCAAATTTTGTCAGGAAGTCCTGAGAGCAAACATACAGTTTTCCTGAGCACCTTAGAATCAATAATGTCCAGTAGTGCAATTATATCCACAGAACGCAGTTTTTATTCTTTGTCTTTTATTCAGTTCCAAAACAATTCTTCACATAGATGTAGCCAACACGTGTTTCGTCATTATGGCATTTGCCACGACTTCCTCAGGGCCTCACGAGACGTATTAAAGAATCTAGTATCTTTCCCAACAGCAACCAGTAAAACATTTGGAAATATCCTCAAGAGTTCCAGACATCCAATCTTAGACAAAAATTCAATTGAACACTGCTGCAAATGCTGTTAGACTGATAGGCATGGGTGCACTCTCCCATACGCCTGATTGAACACGCTGGGACCACTTCCCTGAAAATAATTTTTATCTAAGATTGGATGTCTGTAACTCTTCAGGATATTTCTGAATGTTTTACTGGTTGCTGTTAGGAGAGAGATTAGATTCTTTAATACGTCACGTGAGGCCCTGGGGAAGTCAGTGGCAAATGCCAGAATGACGAAACACATATTGGCTACATCTATGTGAAGAATTGCTTTAGGACTGAGTAAAAGACAAAGAATAACATCTGTGTTCTGTGGATGTAATTGCACTACTGGACATTATTGATTTAATGGTGTTCAGGAAAACTGAACAAATGCAGGTGGGCCTGACCTTGCATGGACACAATGTGTGCCAGTGGGTAATGTGTCCAGATGTCTGACATGAGGAGCGAGTGATCACTGTGTGTACTGTGTATGCTGTGTCCTGATTGGCTATGTGTTCTTAACTTCATGAGGTATTTGACTTTATGATGTTTTTAGAATGTGTGCACCCCTCTGGCCATATGTGCTTTATTGGGGACAATCTCCCTGGACCATTTCGGTGTCACTGCGCTTATCTGGAGGATGGACCTGAGTTTCCTGTTCGTGCAGTTGTCTGCCGGCTACCTGCAACCCCACCTGTGACCTGTCAGTCAGTTGCCTCAGGCCTAAGCTGCAGAGCCTGCCTGTCCACGTAAATCTAAGTCGGGGTTGATGGAGAGTTCACGGCGGGCAAATTTGTTAATAGTGATGCGATTTCGCTCATATATGCAAGTGTATTATTATAAACATTGGCATTGCCATTATCAATATTAACATTCCCCCCTCTAGGTACATTTTTAACAACATTATCTAACCCATGCTTCATGACAGTCACATTATTGGGGACATGTTGGTCTTCAGTTTTGACTATTACTACTTTCGTAGTCACTTGCATTGTACCTAGTCTGAAGACTGCATTTTTCAAGTAGGAAACCCCAAATTGCAGGACACCACACAAGAACAATAAAAATATGAAAACACGCAACAGTGATGTGCACAACCAGTTCAAATGCCATGCCTGCTGAGGGGCACCTCCCTCCTCATGCATGTCTCTTTTTAAATGGTGCAATGGTTGGATGGCAAGAGTCAGAGTCCTGTTATCCAGGTTCTTACCTGGGATAAACGTGCAGCTGGATGCACCGATCATGGCACACACCCCTCCCACCATTGCGGTCATTAAGTCCAACACATATCAAAGTTGCATCACCCTGAGGCGGATGGCTCTTAGTTCTTCCTTGATCGCATTAAGGCTGAGCTCACTGCTGTTCATCATCTTGAGCATTTCCCACCTGGTTGTTTACAACCAGTGGGTGTTTGCTTTAGTCTGCACTGTGAAGAAGGGTATTGACCCAACTGCGTTGATTTGCGTGCCAGAAAACAGTTTGAATTCTTCCAGAATGTCCTTGTACTGAGCCAAGCCAAAATGATCAGCAGTTATTTTTTCTTGAGCTTGGTGCAACAGAGTTGTCTTCTTCTTTAGCGGGTGTTGGTGCAACTCTGACAGATCTTCTCCGGGGATGACCAGGGTTGGGGTGTGTATGGTAACGAGGGAGCAAAGGCCACACCATCCGGGGACGAGCTTAGTGTAAACAAACACGCCACACTGCCAGTAGGTATCCATGCCCCATTGTATGTCTGGAATATGCAGTACTTTGCCACAGTTCTCATTTGTTCCCAATGGAATGATTCCTTTACCTTCAAAACACAAGGAATACGAGTACGTTTCCGTACAATTAAGGGTTACTCCTTCCCTTGTAACCATGTATACCTATTCTCCTCAGTATCCCAGATTTCTATTCATTGGGTATCTATGCTGTGGTTCAACCCTCCCCAATGAGGCGCATTTCCCTTTGTATCATCGAGGTGGATGGCCCTACACTGGAATTCCATGTCTGGGTCCATTTGTCATTGAAGAAGAGAGCCCCAGAAATGCTAAGGGCCACCCTGGGACCACAGATGGAAGCAGGAATGTATGCAGTGGCGGCTCGCCGAAGGAATGCTGCTGGGCGGTGGGGCCGGGGAGGGGCAGGGTGGGGGGTAGTGGAGTCCAACATACGATGGACAGGAGTAAGGTAAGTAATGAAATAAATAAAACAATTTACCTTGGGCGCGCTGCATCGCCGAGTTGGTGATGCAGCGCGCGCAAGGTAAATTTTTTATTTATTTTATTACTTACCTTACTCCTGTCCATCATATGTCGGACTCCACTACCCCCCACCCTGCCCCTCCCCCGCCCCACCCCACCGCAGCACTCCCTCGGCGAGCCGCCACTGAGTGGATGTGTTTATGCATTGATGTGGTGGCTTTGCTACCTCCAAGAATCTCTTTTCTGGAAAGTCTTGGGGCCAAACTGTATCCTACCTTATGGTGCCCCTCCTGCGCATCCTATGTAGCTCGGTCTGAATGTCGCTAGGCTCGGTGAAAAGGTACAATGCCATGGGATTTGTCTCGTATGGGTCAGATTCACTATTACTCTATGGGATTTTACTCTGTTGGGTTGTATCTTGGCCCTAATCCTACATAGGTAAAGGTAGGAAAGGCATTTTGCTTTTTCAGGGGCTACCTCTTGTTACAAGTAAAAGCCTGTCTGCGCCTACTGCTTGTGGTAACAGTGAATAGATGTAGCAAGACTTGGCTGTTGCCTTGGAGCCCATGGCAGTCATGTGCTGATATCACATGTTGTGTAAGAGGGAGCTGTGTATTGTGTGTGGAATGCTAGTGTTGGGTTCGGTGTAATTATAGGTGATGTGGTAGAGGCACCTACGCAAGCGCAGTGATAGCTTCGGGGTAGACTCCATAAGACTGGGAAGTGCTTCAGTGATGAATAGATGTGGAAACACCCATAGTAAACAGAGGGGACATAGAAGTGCAACAATACATAACTTATTGAACATTGCAGGTCTTGGGATTGGATCCATGGGAGATGTCTGTAAACCTCTGGTAATTGGGAGTGGCTTTAGTCAACAAGGTTTGAAGCAAAAAGTTCACTGTACAGTTTGTAGTTCTTAATTCACACACTGTAGATCCTGTTGGGGTGCTGATGTGGCAGCTGAAAAGGTGGTGCACTTTTGTCAACCTGTTGAATAAGAGCTACGTTTGTTTGGTTAATTAAAAAAACAGTGCATTATTGCATATGCCATCATTTTCCTTCGGTGTGCTGGTGCCTTTCTTTTTACGGGTGTGCTCTCCACACTCTATTCACGCAATTTTTAGTGAGACACCGGAAGGTGGCCCCAGTCAGGCTATCCATTTTTGAAAATTAGCTATTGTTTATGGGACGCATTCATTTTTTATTGGGTTGTTTGGCCTTTAACTTTTATGGGATGTTTGGCCTCCCTCCCTCTCTGTACGTAGTTGGCAGTTAGGTTGGTGCAACATTTTTGCGGGTAATCTCGTGAACATGGGATGGTATTATTTTTAGCTATGCTTCCATGGGCATCGCTAGCCCCTCTCTCCAATGTATACATGGGGATGCTATCGGCCTGGGTTGTGTCTTTTGACCTACACGTGTGTGGGCCAGTGTATAAAGAAGGGGCATACTGCAGTTGAATGTCATTGGCAGTCGCAACGTGCCCTGAGGTCACGTGTGTGCTCCTCTAGTCCTGGCATGCAGTTTGCAGTGTGACCCACCCTAGTGGTGCCAGGTGTTTTGACTACGCTCTTTTTCTAGAACCTTCCTTTTGAGGTTCTTTTTATCAGTCTTTTGGGGGCTTTCCCTAGATCTCATGTAATCTGCTATTTTATTTATCAGGGAAAACAATGGAGGAGTTCGGAAGGCTGTTTTGTGGCCTCCGTGAACTTCTGATATTGCGGTGTCTGAGATTGGACGTACTGATTCCTTCAGTTGGTGTGTGTAATGCCTGGTGTATTCAGCTGATTGCTTGGCCTGATATGAGGATGAGCACATTCATGAGTATGGATCTCACACATACCTGTGATGGACTTACTGATTGGATTCCCTTTTCCTCGGCACCCCCTCTCTCTTGGACAATGTTTTTTAACTGGCAGCACGCTTCTGGAGGGGTATGACCTGGCAAACAGGCTTTAGCTACTTGAAAAACTTTGAAGGAGATGGGAGAAAAATATTGCTGAAGAACTCATCGAAATTTGTCTAGTGATGGTGCTGGACTGGGACAGTTGGTTATTGGGGCGGACCTCCCATCCCGACTGACTCAGCGCCATGCAGCACTTTGCAACCTGTCGGATCTTGTGTGGCAGAGGTTTTACGTCTTTGCTATCCCAAGCATATGGGAAACCTGGCTCCCGACAATGGAGGGCAGCTTCGTTTCGGAACTTAAATGGGGTCTCCATTGGATGGAGGCTGTTAGCTTTTTGGTGGCGCAGTGGGAACCTCATGCCATGAAGGAATTTTGGTTCCAGGCTGGATGCCCGAGAATGGGGTCCTTTTAATTTGGTAATTGTAACCCGTCCCAATTTACTTGTGGGTGTGGGACCTGGGTACCTGCTTTTATGGACTAGATGGGGGCCGCCCTTCCCCTTAATCAGCCTGCCCTCCCGGGGTGTGGTCAACCAGCCCCACTGCTGGGTTCAGCAGCAAAGTGTGGCCTAAGCTCCCATAGGCACCCTGAATGGTGTACCCTAGTGAGGATTCCCGATTGACAAAACACATTCAGCAGCCCTGAATTCCTGAACTCAAGTAAAGGCTTGAATTCCTAATGTATCTCATTGGTCCTTCTTTTGAGGTTTGGTACAGTGAATTGTGAGGTTCACATGAAATGGAGGCTTCACATTGGGGTTTTTCACTTACTGCACATTTAGTTCTGTGTTCATGTGAAGGCATTGCCTCCCCAGTTACCCCTCCCTGCTGTGGTGAGGCCCCGGTCCCTGTCTGTTGTTGCTGTTACCACGTGTTTGTCCAACTACCTGATCCCTGTTGCGGTGGTGCGGAAGCTGACTGACTTCTTTGGGGCTGTGTTTAGGGTGTATTCAGGTTCCCCTTGGCTTGGCTTTGTGAATGGGGGTTCTGCTGGGTCTGGCCCAGGCTTATCGACCTCTGTTTGTGGTATGCCTTTAGCCGGCATCGGTGGGCCATGTGGTCCATTCTGTGGCAATAGTATCATTCTCTAAGGTGTGGCTGCTGCCAACCTCCCTGACTCCTGCCATTATAGTTGGATTGAAACCCTCTGGTGTTTGGCAGTGGAGCTCCCTCCAATACTAGTCACATTTGCACGCTCATGGGCAGTCTTTTTCAACGTGTGTTAGACCAACTAAGTGGTGTCTCCCTGGTTTGCTCCTATTTCTCCCTGTCCTTTTCTTGTTTCTTTTTGTAACAGTGTAATATGTGAGCCTGTATCTACCACCAGGGTTTGGTGTCTAACCCCACTACGTTGTCCAAACAGCTCTGTATCTCAATGGGCAGCCCCTTTTTAAGGATATTGTAAACGAATGCGACTTGCGGGCCCTTGTCAGTCCATGGCTGTCCGGTCTCTTGTCCCCATTGTTCCTTCATTCTGTCCAGAAACTCAGTTATGGTCTCCCCAGGTTTCATAGTTTCCGCCATTAAACCTCCTTCATCAGGGCGGTCTGGAAACCATCCCATCAGTGCCATCCATATTTGGTGCCGGTACAAATTGAATGCGGCCTCATCATGCTTGGTGTCTGTCAGCATGATTGCTGGGATGTAACTCGCGTGAACACTGTGTTAGTCTGCTCTCCAATGAGGCTACTTAGCAGACTTTTAATATTGCCTAATGCTTGATTTACTCAAATGGTTCTTCTCAATACATGAGATCCATTTTCAGGCTCCATCCAGCAAGGGGAGCAATTTGGTCCTTAGCCCATCTTTATCCATTTGAGCCCAGGGCACATGGATGATCCCTGACGTGCCCTTCCGTAGTAGCGGGTAAATTTTGGCTTAGGGGATCTCGACTGGTATTTCCTTTTGTGTTTCCATCGTCTTAGACAATCCTGCATATAGGAAAAGTTCCACTTGGGATCTCCCCCTTCGTGCCAGATGCAGTCTTCCGCAATGGTCATGTCTTCTGGTTCAAAGGATCTCACCTCCAGCTAGGGTCTGTTGTACTGGTCCTTTCCTTCCACCCAGCAGGCTAGCAGGTGGCAAAATGGCCGTGAGAACATCTCACCATCCTCTCGGGCCACTATCTTCCTTGGGGTCAGTCTATTTGTCCTGCGTTTCTCGGGAGGAGAAGCCAACGTCTTTGCCGCTGTTCCCCTCGTGCGCACACAAAAGTGCGACTCCATGATAAGCTGGGTACTACTTTTAGGGAACAGATGCACCTTAGTTTTTCTGTTTTTTAGTTACTTTTTAAATTCTACTCTGGTCCTGGGGAAAATATTATTCACAGGGATTACTGGGTCTAACTACTTACTATGAGCTCAATAGTATTTACAAATGCATCAATACAAACATTTCACAAACATAAATAGCAATACATATGAAGGGTCACAACCTGGAAGAAAGTGCAATTGTTAAAACGGCATGAAATTTGGCAGAAAAATTGACTGTGATATGAAATAGTGATTGTAAAAATAGCAACACCTTCATAGAGTACATTGAGACATTAACAAAAACACAATCCTCAAGACAAAATACAGTTGCATTAATTTACTAGCACAACAGCATCAAATAACTACAACATCAAATATACCTGACATCAATTTCAACACTATAAAAGAAAAAACTGACAGAGAAAAAATGATGACTTTGTCAAAAATATCTTAGCCAGCTCCTAGCGCATGCTATCCTATGACCAGGGGAAGCCCTGCGTGATACATGGGACTGAGTGAGCCCAAAAGTCTGTCAATATCGGCTCTGGGACAAAGAAAATGTCAATTTTTCGCAGAGAAAAGGAACATCTCGATGAACCAAAGACCCCTCTTGGCCAAACACAAGTTACACCTGATCTCCCTGATCCAAATCTTTTCCTAATGTCCAAATTGCACCTTAGCGTACCATCTGTGTCGCGCCCAGCGGTCCAAGCAAACAACACCTCTCACTTCTTTCAGATACCACCAGTGTTAAGAAACCAGTAGTACTGAGAAAACCCTTTAGACTAAAAAATACAAATGAGGTGCCAACTCTATATCAAACCCACAGCCCATGCGTACCATCTGTATCAAGCCCAGCAGAGCAAGTGATGACCCTGCATCACACCCAGGGGCAAGCGTACCCTTTGTATCACACCCAGCGGTCCAAGCGATAACCAATTTCACCCTTTCTAGTGTGCTGAGTATCGGAAAAAGGTGACCTGCACGGGAATGCCTCTGAGGCCGCCTTGCAACTACTCAGTTCGAGCACATAAGATAGGTAACGTGCCAGATTTCTGAATGTATGACATTGTTCTGCATTCTGTCCATCAATTGTTATTTTTGCATTTGTCACCCCGAGTGGGACGGGTATGCCCAGACATGGGTCCCATGCTCCCCATGCCACTGGAGTCAAGCTATCATGGCTGATGAGGGGTGAAACCCCGAAACCGGTCCTAGGATGCTTGTTTCTAGTTCAGGGAGGACCTGGCCTGGCAGTTCGGGCTAGACTGTTCCTATTGGGCGCAGGGTCAAGACTGTTTTCCATATGGCTGGGTTCAAACTGGAATCACATAGGGAGCAAAAAAATGATGGATTTAGGCCCAGATCTCTGTACTGGGGTGAATGTATGACATTGTTCTGCATTCTGTCCATCAATTGTTCTTTTTGCAGATTTCTGTCAGTGGCAGGACCCTCAGGTACATTTTTTGCGCTTCTTCCTAGTTTTGCATACGCCAAATGCTGGGGACTAAGGATCAGATGTGATCACATACCCTCTGACTGCGGCTTCAGGATGGACCTCCACCCCACGGATTCAGCAGAACTTCCAATGAATTGCGGGGTCTGCACATCTTCCTTGCTATGCAGATGTGAATCCGTCCGGGCGGGGTCCCTTTCCTTCGGCTGCAGTCAGGTCCGAGGTACCAATCTCTGCTGGCTGGCTCACCAAAATGTTACTTGAATATGAATTTATCTTGAAAAAACAAAAGACAAGAGACGTTTGACAAAACGGGAATAGTTGGTTTAATTTAACACTTCGTCCAGCAGCACAGTTACAGAAGCGGGTCTGGAGACTGTCTCAAAGTACAATCAATCTGAGCGCGGTTTTATACAATTTATGGGTATCATAAAAATACTTCTAATGAACCTTGTTTGGTAAAGGAATGCGGGCCTTGTCTGTGGAGTTGTAAATAAGGCCCCTGATAGCAAATGCAGGTGGGCCTCGACCTTGCGTGGACACAATATGGGCCAGTGGGAAACGTGTCCAGATGTCTGGCATGAGAGGCACATGATCACTTTGTGTACTGTTTGTGCTATGTCCTGATTGGCTATGTGTTCCTAACTTCTTGTGGCATCTGACTTTATAATGTTTTGGGAATGCGAGCACCCTTCCGGCTATGTGTGCTTTATTGGGGCCAATCTCCCTGGTCCATTGTGGTGTTGCTGCGCTTATCTGGGGGATGGACAAGAGTTTCCTGTTCATGCTTTTGTCTGCCGGATACGTGCCACCCCACCTGTGACCTGCCAATCAGTTACCTCAGACCTATGCTGCAGAGCCTGCCTGACCACGCATTTCTGAGTCGGGGTTAATGGAGAGTTCACGACGGGCAAATTTGTTAATAGTGATGCGATTTCACTCGTATATGCGAGTCTTTTATTATAAACATTGGCATGTATGTTATCAATATTAACAATTATGCACTGTAATTACCACAATACATCAGGGTGAATTGAGTGCTGGTATGCCAGGCAGTGTGCTCCCATCCTTCGCAGTGCTCTCTTTTACACATTGTATCAGCCTAGCTTAGATTGTGCAGAACTTCCTCAAAAAGGAAAAACCCCATGACGTATTGTTCAGCTGCCGCAGCATTTGCAAATATTTTAGCCACTAGTTTAAAGCCTGGATGCAGTTAAGGCTCCTTTAGAATGCCATGATACAGTAGTTTGTGACCCGTTGGAACTCCAACGTACTCATACTTAAGCATCTGTTTGAACAGTATAGACCATTCAAGGGCTATGAAATAGGAAAAGATGGTCACAGCTTCCAGAGCTGAACTTTTTATCAAAAACGTTCTCCATTCTCTCGATAGAAGTAACTGGCTGTTTCAAGATATCATGTCCTGCAAATAGTACATCTGGGCCCTAAATTCCTCTGCCCTCTAAGTATAAGGGTTGCCTCAACAAGAAAATTAAAGACTTCAGCAGGTAAGATAAAGAGTTGAAGTGCCTTCTTTATTGAATCTGAAGGACAAGCTGGTGGCACCCGAGGCATCGCAGTTGTATCACAACAGGAACCATCATAGGTGCAATCAATTACCAGCAAATCCCATTTCCTATTTCCACTCAAGATACAAAATCAACACCACCAGCATCAGTAGATGCACCCCCTGTTTTGAATTGTTTTTTTAGATGTTCTGGAACTTACGTTAAGCTTGTAGTTGCAGGATACTGAAGAGGACAAACTGTCAGCTATGATGTTACTGGGGTAATTGTTATGCTATACTACATTTAAAGAGCCAGAACACACACACCCAATTCCCAAACAATGCAGCCACAAGATGCAACAAAACTGCATTTGAAAATAGTATGCTACTCAATTTCAGTCTCAGCAAGGGAAAAGAAGTTCTACAGCTCAGATGTAGATACAGAAGACAATATCTCTCCATTTCAGCTTTTTGTACTTGTGTTTACAACATCATGTGTTGTCGGACCATTACAGGCTCTACTATGTTTGGTATTTCTTAAAAGGAACTTTCTAAAAAGTGGTTACTCCATTGTAAAAAACGTTTTGGGTCATGCAGGGGCCTTTAATTTGAATTAGTTACTTAATGCAAAAGCTGTGAAGCACGTCTGGCTGCAAAAATGTGATTGTTCTATCTCTGGCCACAGAGTCCTCACTTCTGCGTTTTGGAGGTTTTGCAATCTTGCAAGCTGTGATTGCCTGGCCCTATTATGGTTAAGAACCCTAAAAATTATTTCTTGTTCTCTTTTGGAAGAATCCTGTGCTGTCTTATTAAGCTTCTGTTAAAATGTAAGTTCACAGTCCATCCAGATTCCCAAATGTGTGCCTTTTTACTGGGACTTGTTTGGGAGAAAGAGGAGTAGGCTATAGCTATTTAAGACAACTTGTAGGGGGCACATCCACAACTGTTATCTTTATTTTGCTTGGATTCTATTTCAGATTGTTACAGGACAAGAGTTCACCAGAACTACTGCTTTAATTTATGGAAAGGAGGAAGACTTTAACAATGAGCTGAGAATCATCACAATTAATGTAGAAACAATGATTTGAGTTTTGAGTAAGTTCTTTAGCTATTTAATTTGTTAAGGAGAGCAGTGGTAAAGCTGACTCTTGAAGGACTCCAAAGCTGACAAAATTCCATTGGACCACCTAGATTCAAATGCTTACTCACTGTTTCCTATTCAACAGAAAGCTTTTACTTTAGGCTAAGAAAGTATCCTAATACAACATTCCCACAGTCTATTGAGCAGTGCCCTGTGATAGACAGTGTCAAAATAAACTGAAAGTCAAGTAAAATGATAACTAATGCATCACCATGACTAGCCATCATTTAGAGATCATATAATAATACTATTGAGATTAATTACATGCTGTGGAAGGGCTGAAATACGTTTTAGTACTATTCCAAGAAGTGATTATTTTAAACAAAAGCCAAATGTTGCTCTCTTCCAGTTTGTTCAAAAGGGTTGGAAAGGTAGGGTACGTTCAAAATTGACCTAGAATTGCCTAGATCAGAGTGGTCAGTTTGTGGCTAATTTGATAGTGGGGTTAATAACTTCTTTTAAAACAGATAGGTACAATCCCTGAAGACAGAGGGCATTCATTATAGAGTTGGCAGTGGGAGTAATGACAGGATAAAGAAAAATATGTTTGAACACCTTGGCAAAGCCAAGATAGAGAGAGGAAGCTGATTTCTTACATTTGTTTTGAAACGTGCGCGTCTCAGGGAATCAGATAGAAGAGAACTGTTGTAAGACCTTCTAAATTCTTGCCACCCAATATTACACTGAAGAATTAGCAATATCAGAATGCATCTCCTCAAGTTAGCATCAACTCCTTCTATTTTTGGCTAAGAGAAATCACAGTAGATCATGAATCATCCATTTATTGTTATGAGAAAATTGAACTGGATCCAGAACTCTGCATCTTGGTAATGCAATATATGTATCATATCCTGCAGTCATTGTATCCTTGGACCAGATTTTCAAGTTGACTGGTGCTTTTGTCACTGTCAGAAGTAAAGTCAGTGTCCTCAAAATTTTATTGCATTGTATCGAATGACTGACCATGGTCAGAATTAATAAGATTTTAGTATCAATCAATCAATCAAGTAATATTTGTATAGCACTGCTTGTCACCCTTGAGGTGTATCCATAGGCTTGATGCCGGGCTCATTTGAAAAGCCAGGCCTTGAGGCCCTTCCTGAAGTCTGTTAGTGAGGGTGCTGTGTGGAGGTGGAAGGGGAGGGTGTTCCAGGCTTTAGTGGTGAAGTGGTAGAAGGATCTTCCTCCAGTTTGACTGCGGCATATGCAGGGATCTCTGCGAGGGAGAGGTGTGCAGAGCGGATGTTCCTAGGTGGTTGGTGGAAGTGCAGGCGTTGGTTCATGTAGGCGGGTCCTTGGTTGTGGAGAGCTTTGTAGTCGTGGGTCAGGAACTTGAAATGGCATCTCGTCAGAACTGGAAGTCAGTGGAGGTCCTTCAGATGCTGGGTGATGTGGGTTCTCTTGGGCAGGTTGAGGATCAGTCTGGCCGCTGTGTTCTAGATCGTTTGAAGTCTATGCAAGAGGTTGGAGGTGGTGCCTGCATAGAGTGCATTGCCTTAGTCTAGTCGGCTGTTGAGGAGGGACTGAGTTACCATCTTCCTGGTGCTGATGGATAGACACTTGAAAATCTTGTGGAGCATGCGAAGCATGTGGAACGAGGCTGAGGAGCTGGTGTTGACTTAGCGTTTCATGGATAATTCGCTGTCAAGGATGATGCCTAGGTTTCGGGCATGGTCTTTTGGCGTGGGAGTGGGTCCGAGTTCTGAAGGCCACCAGGAGTCATCCCAGAAGGCAGTGTGTTTGACAAAGATGAGGACTTCCATCTTGTACATGTTGAGCTTGAGGCAGTTTTCCCTTATCCAGGCTGAGATACTTTTCATGCAGTTGTGGAAGTTAGTCTTTGTCGTTGTGTGGTCGGCTGAGAGTGATAGGATGAGCTGGGTGTCATCGGCGTAGGAGATGATGTTGATGTTGTGTGATCTGATGATGTCTGCAAGTGGTGCCATGTAGACGTTGAAGAGTGTTGGGCTGAGGGATGAGCCTTGGGTAACGCCGCATATGTTGTGCTTGGCTTGCGACGTGAAGGGAGGTAGTCGGACTTTCGGGGTGCGTCCCACGAGGAACGATGCCATCGATCTGAGCGTGTCATCTGTGATGCCAGCCTAGTGTAATTGTTCGACGAGTGTGTGGTGGGAGACAGTGTTGAAAGCTGCGGAGAGGTCAAGTAGGATCAGGATGGCTGATTCTCCTGTGTCCAGTAGGGTGCGGATGTCGTCTGTTGTGGTGATAAGAGCTGTCTCAGTGCTGTGGTTGGTTCTGAAGCCTGATTGTGAGGGGTCCAGTAGGTTGCACTTTTCCAGATGTTTGGTGAGTTGGAGGTTGAAGGCCTTCTCCAGGTCTTTGGCAGGGAACGGGAGTAGCGAGATGGGGTGGTAGTTCTGGAGCTCACTGGAGTCTGCAGAGGGTTTCTTGAGGAGTGGTCTGACCTTGACGTGTTTCCACTCATCTGGGTAGGTGGCCGTAGTTATCGAGGCGTTGAGGATGGTGGTGAGTTCGTGAATAATTTAGTCTTTTCCGAGGTTGAAGAGTCAGTGGGGACAGGATTGTGGGTGCTTCCAAGTGGATGGTATTCATCAGAGTGGTAGTGTTTAGTGTGGTGAGTTGTTCCCATACGGCGAGTGGGTGGTCGATGGTGGTGGTCGATAAGTGGCTGAAGAGGTTGGAGGGTCGGGCGTTGAAGTTTTATAGATGGTTACTATCTTGTTGTGGAAGTGGTCTACGAGGGCGTTGCAGAGTTCTTGTGATGCAGGGATAACACTTTCATTCACAGACGGGCGGGTGAACTCTTCATCGATGGTGAAGAATTCCTTGTCTTGGTTGGCGCTGCGCCAATCTGGCGGATTAGGGCCTCTTCTTTTGTAGCTTTGATCTTTCGGTGGTTGTGGCTTGTTTGGAGGGTCTGTGTGTTTTGGCTGGTCTGCTGGGCGACTTGGTCAGTGGCGCTGGTGATCCAGTCATTGAAGTTCTGTACTGCCTGATTAACGTTGGTGGTGTCTTTGGGCTCTGTGGTGCTGAGGACGTCTGGTGCAGGTTGACTTTTGACCATTTGCGAAAAGGGGCACTGTGTCCTTCTGGGGGGGTGTGGACAGGTGAGTGTGAAGTGTAAGATGGAGTGGTCCGACCAGGTGAGTTTGGAGGTGTGATTGTATTTGATTCTGTTGCTGGACGTGAAATGGGGTCCAGCGTGTGTCCTGCCTTGTGCGTGGGGTCCATGACTAGTTGCTTGAGTCCGATGTTGTCCAACCTTTCTAGGTGGTCGGTGAAGCTGGTGTTCGTTGTGTCATCTAGGTGGAAGTTGAGGACTCACAGGAAGACATAGTGTTCAGATTCGAGGGCGAGTGGGCTTGATGAAGTCAGTGATGCCGTCGCTGAGGCTGGTTCTTGGTCCTGGCGGTCTGTATGCAAGGGTGTCTTTGAAAGTGGTGTTATCATCTGTGCAGAGCTGGAAGTTCACATGTTCCAGGTTTGGCGTGATTTCATCGTTGGAGATGGTGCAGGTGATCGATTCCTTGTGTATGATGGCGATGCTGCCTCTGGGTCTGTTGGTGCGGTTGCAGTGTTTCATTTTGTATCCGCTGGGAGTGGCTGTGGTTGGATGCGGGGGTGAGCCAGGTTTCTGTGATGAACGTCACATCGGGGGGAGGTTGGAGATGGGATTCCAGACCTCGATGGCACATTTGCAGGGCGATCTGGCATTGAGCAGGAGGCAGGTGAGTCGTTCTAGGGGGTCTTCTCTTCCGGTGCTGGTTTGGTGCATGTTGTCGATCGATGTTGGGGTTTAAGGTGAATCAGCAGCAGAGGCAAGAGAAAGGTCCCGCTGTGTGTAGTTAGGACCCCACATTACGAGGAAACATAAGTGGCTCAGAACAGGGATTCTTCGTGTATCATCATTATCAACCTCACAGGAGCAGCCTTTGATGAATATGAAACCTATAAAGTGATGCAAGTCAATGTCACATAAAGGAAGAATTAAAACAAGCATTGGCATAACCAATAGGTCTTGCATGTGAGACCTTATAAGTATTTAGCCATGCAGCATATTATCCTGGATGCTACAACATCTACAGTTACTTCTTGTGCCATTGGTGAACGGCCACACACCACACCCAAGGTTGAGCTTCCGTGCTATTTAATGAACACTGGAAACTTCTCCTGTGCATATAAGGAAAACCCCATCCCTTTTGCCTGCTAAATGGATTGATTTGCACCATGCCCCTGTAGGAAAAAGTTGGCCTGCAGAATGCAGTGAGTTTTGCACCATGATGAAAGCTGCACCCTCACCTGATTCCGATAATGCTCTTAAACCACGAGGATTTCAGCAAGGCATGTGTAGCACCTCCCAAGACATGATCGGAAGTGTTTCTTGGTCCCGATTCTGCGTGCTGTAAATATAAGGCAATATAAGGCAGCCCTTGTATTTTTGTAAAAATTCAACACTCTAAATACCTGTTTAGCAGTGATTAATTTCAATCAGAGTTATCTGGCTACAGGTAAGTGTTATGGGACATGAGTGTTTACATCAGTTCATCAGTTTTTGTTTACGTGAGGGAGTATTTATTTGTTCCTGGTTTTTATTGCTGGTATGTATTTTAACGTTTTTTAAAAAATAATTGATGTTATGTATTACTGTATTTTATTTGGAATGAACTTTTATGGCTTTTCTCTAGCTGAATAAAGATGATTGACAGAGCATGACTGACTGACTGACATGATATATGGTCCCGGGCATCCCCAGGGAACAATGAGGACCACCGGGAGCACCACCGCTCGCTCCAATGGAACGAAAGAAAAAAGAGCAAAGTCCTTAGGAACACATCCATAAACAGAATATTAAAATGAGCTCTGACATAATCGGGCACATTTTACTTTTCTCATTAACTAATAAGAAACTTTATTCAATAAAACATTGTCATACTAGCCTTCACTAACCAAACTGAACTAAAACGAACTGAACACAACTGGTCGATGAGAATGCTAGAACCGTTTAGAGCAGCCTCACTCTAAAAGTGCTGTAGCGCACCTATTACAAAGGGTAGAAATGTGCTCTACAAATGGTGATAGCCTGGACCCTTTCTGTATAAACCGGTATAGATGTGTTCCAATGTTGCAATATTTGTCTTTCTGTTTGTCTCCGTTTAATTGAGAACATTCGACTCTCCGTGTGTGGAATATTCTAACAGCATTACAGGCTTTCTGTCCGGGGCTATACCAATCATTAAAGGCAGTCGCGGCTCCTGGAGGGAGTGCTGCCGGGCGGTGGGGCGGGGGAGGGGCAGGGTGGGGGTAGTAAACTCCGGCATACTGCCTAACGGAGTTAAGTACATAAATAAATAAATAAAACGAATTACATTGCGCGCGCCGCATCGCCATTTGGCGTTGCAGCGTGCGCAATGTAATTCGTTTTATTTATTTATTTATGTACTTAACTCCGTTAGGCTGTATGCCGGAGTTTACTACCCCCCACCCTGCCCCTCCCCCGCCCCACCGCCTCGCAGCACTCCCTCCAGGAGCCGCAACTGATTAAAGGCCCTCTGGCTTATTTTAGATCCTTGCCTGAGACTCAGAGTGTGCAGCCTTTAAAGATCGCTATAGCCAGCAGCATCTGACCATAATGCTATGTTGTGCAGGGGCATCAAGGAAAGTAGCCTGATCTATGGGAGCACCTGAATATATATATGTGTGTAACAGAATTGAGTTCTGGTGTTTTGCTGACGTTGGAGACTTACATCCAAGCCCGATAGGAGGGGTTAGGTGGACCCCATGATGTTAGACGTTTTTAGCATCATGGGGCCTCTGGAGGGCCCACCTATGTCAATGTAGCCCTGTGGCCCCACCCAAGTCCCGTTTACAGTTGGAGAACCATCTTTTGTTCTTTTTCTTGACGAGTCTTGTGGGCCTGCAGTTTTGCTTCCTCTGCTTTAATGTTTAGATTGTATTAATAAAGCCAATAAGACCAGTGCCTGGGGCTACTTGAAGTGCCTGGGACAGGTGGGAAGTCAGTGCAGTAGGTGGCTGCTAGCCTGCTACCATGCAAATTGGAAAAACAGGTAAGTCTCTGACACTCCCACTATATCAAAAGAGGCAACACGCCAACAGCGCACAGTACTTAAGAAACAACATTTGGCAACTTCTCTCTTTTGGTTACATGAGTTGTTAGAAATTAAAGGTGATGGGAAAAGTAAACACTAGTGAGACAGAAAGAGACCGGAAGAGAGGCAAGACCATGCCAGTCACAATGTAGGAGAGACCGTTCTGAGGCATTCAAATGAGTTGTACATTTCCACTTTGGTGCCCTTAACCCCTTCGCTGCTAAGCCTTTCCCCCCCTGTGCTAAGCCTTTTTTTGGCTATTTGGGGTAGTTTGCGCTTAGGCCCCTGTAACTTTTTGACCACATAAGGGATCCACGCCAAATTTGCATCCTTTTCTTCCAACATCATGGGGATTCTAAAGGTACCCAGGGTTTGTGGATTCCCCTGGAGGGCGACCCAGAAATTAGCCAAAATACAGCTAAATTCAGTTTAAAAAAAAATGGGAAAAAAGTGCTGTAAATGAAAGTGTCTGGTTTTTCCCTGCATATGGTATCAACAAAGGGTTTGTGGGGCTGAAACCACCATTTTCCCAGCTTTCAGGGACTGACAGACGTTTATCAGAAAACCAACATTTTTGCACAGTTTTGGCGTTTTACTGGGAAATAGTCTATTTTTGCTATTTTTTGTGCTTTCAACCTTCTTCCAGTTAATGGTAGAAATGGGTATGAAAGCAATAATGGATCCTGGAACGCTATACATTTTAGACACATAGACAAAATTATGACTTCAGTAAAGGGTCATTTGTGTATATTCTTCAAGGTTTCCTTATATAAACTAACAGTTGAAAATAGGAAAAATTGAAAATGAGTTGAAAAAAACAGCCATTTGTGCCAACGTTTTCACCTGTAAATTCTTCTAATTATGACAGATGTTTGAAAGCAATATACCAATACATCCGCTGGACCTTTCTGGTTGTGGGGATATATAGAACTTGTAGGTTCACCAAGAACCCGATGAACCCAGAGCCAATAACTGAGCAGCATCTTGCAATGGTTTTTTATTATGTACCGGGTTTATAGCAATTAATTTGGGAAAATATATACAGTGAAAAATCGGGATGAAAGACACCTATGTATTTCTGAAATTGGAACAAAATATAGAGTTTAGAAACAGTAGCTATTTGCATATTTCCGAAATTGTGGGTACCCATATTAGCATGAGAATTATTGGACATTTTTCAAAGTGACTTCTTTTTTACACATTGTCTTTCATTTGGAAGGCAGAAATGCATCGAAAGTCAATAGGTAATAACAGTTGCTCTACAATTCTGTGTTACCCTAAGTCTCCTGATAAAAATGGTACCTCACTTGTGTGGGTAGGCCTAGTGCCCGCGACAGGAAACGGCCCAAAACGCAACGCGGACACGCTTTATTTTTACAGTGAAAACTGACCCTTTTTTTGCAAAGTGCCTAGCTGTAGATTTTGAACCCTAGCTCTGCCAGCACCTAGGGAAGCCTAGCAAACCTAAACATTTTTGACAATTAGACACCAAGGGGAATCCAGGATGGGGTGACGTGTCTGGCTCTCACCAGGTTCTGTTACCCAGAATCCCTTGCAAACCTTAAACTTTGTAAAAAAAAAAAAACAAATTTTCCTCATATTTCTGTGGTGGAAAGTTCTGGAATCTGTGTGGATCCACAAAATTCCACCCACCCCGCATTCCCCAAAGTCTTCCGAGAAAAATGGTACCTCACTTGTGTGGGTAGGCCTAGTGCCCGCGACAGGAAACGGCCCAAAACGCAACGTGGACACACCACATTTTCACAGTGAAAACTGACCCTTTTTTTGCAAAGTGCCTAGCTGTAGATTTTCAACCCTAGCTCTGCCGGCACCTAGGTAAACCTAGCAAACCTATACATTTTTGAAAACTAGACACCTAGGGGAATCCAGGATGGGGTGACTTGACTGGCTCTCACCAGGTTCTGTTACCCAGAATCACTTGCAAACCTCAAACTTTGTAAAAAAAAACACATTTTCCCTACATTTCTGTGGTGGAAAGTTCTGGAATCTGCGTGGATCCACAAAATTCCACCCAACCCACATTCCCCAAAGTCTTCTGAGAAAAATTCTACCTCACTTGTGTGGGTAGGCCTGGTGGCCGCGACAGGAAACGGCCCAAAACGCAACGTGGACACACCACATTTTCACAGTGAAAACTGACCCTTTTTTTGCAAAGTGCCTAGCTGTAGATTTTGAACCTTAGCTCTGCAGGCACCTAGGGAAACCAAGAAAACCTATACATTTTTGAAAACTAGACACCCAGAAGAATCCAGGATCGGGTGACTTGTCTGGCTCTCACCAGGTTCTATTGGCCAGAATCTCTTGCAAACCTCAAACTTTGTAAAAAAAAACAAATTTTCCCCACATTTCTGTGTTGGAAAGTTCTGGAATCTGCGTGGATCCACAAATTTCCACCCACCCTGCATTCCCCAAAGTCTTCCGAGAACAATGATACCTCACTTGTGTGGGTAGGCCTAGTGGCCGCGACAGGAAACGGCCCAAAATGCAACGTGGACACACCACATTTTCACAGTGAAAACTGACCCTTTTTTTGCAAAGTGCCTAGCTGTAGATTTTGAACCCTACCTCTGCCGGCACCTAGGGAAACCTAGCAAACCTATACATTTTTGAAAACTAAACACCCAGAGAAATCCAGGATGGGGTGACTTGTCTGGCTGTCAGCAGGTTCTGTTACCCAGAATACCTGGCAAACCTCACACTTTGTCCAAAAAAACACATTTTCCTCACATTTCTGTGGTGGAAAGTTCTGGAATCTGCGTGGATCCACAAAATTCCACCCAGCCCGCATTCCCCAAAGTCTTCCGAGAAAAATGCTACCTCACTTGTGTGGGTAGGCCTAGTGGCCGTGACAGGAAACGGCGCAAAACGCAACGTGGACACACCACATTTTCACATTGAAAACTGACCCTTTTTTTGCAAAGTGCCTAGCTGTAGTATTTGTACCCTAGTGATGGAGCAAGGACTCGTAAAAGAGACTTGCTCGTAAGCAATCCTCTCGTTTAACTCACTAACGAATTACTAACATCGTCTTGTAAATAATAACACGCAATACAGAAACACGCGGGTTAGCGAAGCTTGCGTATGTGTGTACTAATATAAATAACAATGAAAACTGACTAATCTAGGTTTAACTGGGAAATCTTTACCGTGCATGCGTCAACTACATCTACGCAGTATGACGGTACTAACGCTTGGAGGGAAATTCTACAGCATGTGCAGAAGGCATTAAAATGGAGTCTTGAAGACTCACGTGCATGGCATCTGCTTAGCCGAAATGAAAACCAGCTATTTTACTAATGCTAATGCGGGGAAAGTATTAATAAGTAAAGAGGGTTAGAGTAGAGACGGCTGGTATACAGTGAAACCATTTATTTGTGAAAGTAACATTTCTTCTTTTGACTTTATTATTATTGCGCATTTGGGCCTTTCACGTTTGTCTGAACTGAGCCGACTGATTCAAGTTTGCGCATGCCTACACGAGAGTTAACCCGGAAGAATGACCAAGTTTTTTGACAGCCGTCCAAGGACGAGAATGACGTGCCCTGGAAACAGAGGGTGAAGAGTTCATGCAAGAAGACTTGTATTCATAATTCTGAAATAATGGTATCTAATAAAGTTTGGACATGTATGGGAACGAAAGAAAAGAATAAAGTTTAAGGGGATGGGTTTTACGAACAATAGTTCAATAGAAAAAGTAATATGTAAGCATGGTGTGATGATCATCCCCCCTTGCCTGACCAATTAGATTTCGTATTTTTGCGATATTGAAACTTTAGTGGGTGGTACATGGTAAACGAAAGGTATAACGGAGGTAGCTTTAGTTAGTTAGAGAGACGTCGATGCTGGAAGGCGAGAGCTCTGGATGCTGTCGGTGCTGTGGGTGGTGCTGATGCTGAAAGAGACGCTGTGAGATGCTGATGAAGACATCGAATGCAGAACCATTTATCTTTACTTAATTGGGTTAGACAAGAAGATCGCAGAAGAAACTTGAGGAGGAAGAGAGTGTCAGAGAGGGGTGCTACGCAGCCGTCGGTATTTTAGAGAGGTTAAGTATCCTGTCCTGATTCTTGTCCTGAAGTCTTTGTCTCCTGATCTATCCCGGGGGACCCTTACCAGCCCTTTGGCCAGAGGGTTTGGTCTTCACACCATCCTTGGTAACTATAAATTCATGGTATTTGTAGATGATCTTTTCTCTCTGTCCTCTCCTTTCCGGGCATAGTTATTGTATGTGTCTGAAATATCTTTTTAATGAAGATTTGATTTGCAATCTTACGAATGAGGGTGTTTGTACTGTAATTTGAAATGGTTCACATTCATTTAATTTAGATAAATATTTTAAAACTTCCCGAGTCTGTGGTTATTTTCTTTAATTAAAGAATAGTTAATAAGTTATGTTAATTATCACCATCAACTAGTGCAACTAATGGTCCATTGACCAGAGGAAAGAACTTTTTGATCAGTGAAAGGTTAGTTAGGAATAAGAAATAACTGGTCCTAAATAAGGAAAATATATAAACTAAACCCAGCGATCTACTTGGATTTGTGTAAGTGTTTATGGCCCCAGGTTAATGTTAATGTTAATGTTACTTGCATTTGTAGAGCGCAGCTGCTACCCGAAGGTGTCCTGGCGCTAAGGTAAAGATCTCCAGGGGGATCAGAACACTTGATGTATTGCGCTACCTAATTTGTGAAAAGCCAGGTTTTTAAAGCCTTCCTGAAGGCCATCAGATTGGTCATACATCTCAGATGAATTGGGAGGGTATTCCAGGCCTTGCAGCATTGGCAATGAAACTTCTACCGCCCCAATTAGCTTTTTTCATCCTGGGCATCATCACCAATTTAGCATCCGAGGACCTGAGTGCTCTTTTCGGTGAGTACCAGCGGAAGTGTTGTTATAAAAAGTCTGGCCCTGTTCCCTGAAGGGCCTTGAAGACCAGGCATAGAGCCTTGAACCGGGTGCGCTTCCTTACTGGCAGCCAGTGAAGTTTTTTGATCTCTGCTTTGACCGATACATACTTAGGAGTGCCCGTGAGAAGTCTGGCTGCTGCATTCTGCAGCATTTGTAGTTTATTCATTGATCCTTCTTGTAGCTTGAGGTAGAGACTGTTGCAGTAGTCTAGTCTGGACATTACTAATGCAGAGTATTGGTGTACAGGTACAGGTGAGTATATGGTAGTAGAGTATCTGTTGTTAGTATACCGCTGGATCACTAGCTTTGCCGGCACCTAGTAAAACCTAGAAAACCTACATTTTTACAAAGTAGACACCCAGGGAAATCCAGGATGGGGTGACTTGTCTGGCTCTCACCAGGTTCTGTTACCCAGAATCCCTGGCAAACCTCAAACTTTGTCCAAAAAAACAAATTTTCCTCACATTTCTGTGGTGGAAAGTTCTGGAATCTGCGTGAATCCACAAAATTCCACCAACCCCGCATTTCCCAAAGTCTTCCGAGAAAAATGATACCTCACTTGTGTGGGTAGGCCTAGTGGCCGCAACAGGAAACGGCCCAAAATGCAACGTGGACACACCACATTTTCACAGTGAAAACTGACCCTTTTTTTGCAAAGTGCCTAGCTGTAAATTTTGAACCCTAGCTCTGGCGGCACCTAGGGAAACCTAGCAAACCTATACATTTTTGAAAACTAGACACCCAGGGGAATTCAGGATGGGGTGACTCGTCTGGCTCTCACCAGGATCTATTACCCAGAATCCCTTGAAAACCTCAAACTTTGTAAAAAAAAACATTTTTCTCACATTTCTGTGGTGGAAAGTTCTGGAATCTGCGTGGATCCACAAAATTCCACCAACCCCACATTCACCAAAGTCTTCCGAGAAAAATGGTACCTAACTTGTGTGGGTAGGCCTAGTGCCCGTGACAGCAAACGGCCCAAAACACAACGTGGACACACAACATTTTCACAGTGCAAACTGACCCTTTTTTTGCAAAGTGCCTAGCTGTAGATTTTGAACCCTAGCTCTGCCGGCACCTAGGTAAACCTAGTAAACCTATACATTTTTGAAAACTAGACACCCAGGGTAATCCAGGATGGGGTAACTTGTCTGGCTCTCACCAGGTTCTGTTACCCAGAATCCCTTGTAAACCTCAAACTTTGTAAAAAAAAAACACATTTTCCTCACATTTCTGTGGTGGAAAGTTCTGGAATCTGCGTGGATCCACAGAATTCCACCCACCCCGCATTCCCCAAAGTCTTCCAAGAAAAATGGTACCTCACTTGTGTGGGAAGGCCTAGTGCCCGCGACAGGAAACAGCCCAAAACGCAACGTGGACACACCACATTTTTACAGTGAAAACGAACCCTTTTTTTGCTTTAGATTTTGAACCCTAGCTCTGCCGGCACCTAGGGAAACCTAGCAGACCTACACATTTTTTAAAAACCCAGGGGAGTCCAGCGAGGTATGGCTTGCGTGGGTTCCCCAATGTTTTCCTACCCAAAATCCCAACAATCCCCTGCAAACCTCAGATTTAGCTGAAAAAATCACTTTTTTCTCAAATTTCTGTGTGTGAAAGTTCTGGAAGCTGCGTTGATCCACAAATTTCCTACCACCCAGCGTTACCCCACATCTCCCGATAAAAATGGTACCTCACTTGCGTGGGTGGGTCAAGTACCTGCGACAGGCAAGGGCCCAAAACGTATTAAGGTGACATCAAAATGACCCATCAAAGAACAATCTGGTTGTGCAAGGGGGGTCACCTGGGTTTTTGGCCCCGTGCTCGGTGGCCATCTTGGGAAACCTACCAAACCCACACATTTCTGAAAACTAGACACCCAGGGGAGTCCAGCGAGGTATGGCTTGCGTGGGTCCCCCAACGTTTTCCTACCCAGAATCCCCTGCAAACCTCAAATTTAGCTGAAAAACCCCACTTTTTTCTCAAATTTCTGTGTGTGAAAGTTCTGGAATCTGTGTGGATCCACAAATTTCCTACCACCCAGCGTTCCCCCGGGTCTCCCGATAAAAATGGTACCTCACTCGCGTGGGTGGGCCAAGTACCTGCGACAGGCAAGGGCCCAAAACCTATTGAGGCGACATCAAAATTACCTATCACAAAACAACCTGGTTTTGCAAGGGGGGTCCCATGAGTTTTTGGCCCCGGGCTCGGCGGCCATCTAGGGAAACATACCAAACCCACACAATTTCTGAAAACTAGACACCTTGGGAAGTCCAGCGAGGTATGGCTTGCGTGGGTCCCCCAAAATGTTCCTACCCAGAATCCCCTGCAAACCTCAAATTTAGCTGAAATCCACTGGGGATCCACTGGGGAGGGGTACCATTGGAAAGGGGAGATTCTCCCCTTTCCAATGATACATCTCCCATCTTTCTACGTGCTCGGGGGGCTGAGATAGCCCCCTGAGCACATAGAAAGTGAGACTGAAATGAGCCTAAAGGCTCATTTCAGTTTCGGTTTCTATGAAACGACAGCGCGACGTGTACGCTGATCGTCATGTCACAGAAACCAGGGGGGGGCCCTCGGAAGCTGGGGAAGCTCTTCCCCAGCCCCCGAGGCTTTTTGGGAGAGAAAGAAATCCCTCTGGTGCCTGCACCAGAGGGATTTCCGGTGCCATGTGCCAGGACGGCCGGGAGCCGTCCTGCGCACACGAGCACTGTGGCGCACGACGGCTCCCGGCCGTCGTGTGCACGCAAGGGGTTAAAATACATTTTGCTCAAGGCACTGACAACCAGACATTGGTTGAGAAACTGGTCACCAAAGAGAAGACCTGTTATCAGCCTTGGAAGCTGTCCTCTTCGCACAGTCCGCATGTGCAAGTAGAAACAGACCTAGATTTGATTGCTTGTTGGGTCTGCTCAGGTTGCCAACTTTGATTGCACGTCTAATTTTTATCAGACTTATTTGGAGTAAATGTACAGGAGTAAACACTATCCACAACTTTAAAAAGTTGCACAGCTCCTTACTATCTCTTGAAATCATGCATATGGACCCCAGGTCTCTGTAGCTCTGCCACTGTTCAAAATGTTGAGAGCTGTCAGTGAAGAACAGGTACAGGGCAACAGGAGGAAAAGGTATGGTTACAACAGACACTGTTCATTCACACACGCATTACCACTTGTACGGAAGCAGTTCAAGCTTCCGTTACATACACACAATTGTTACCCCAAA
Organism: Calotriton arnoldi; assembly: GCA_963921515.1. NCBI lineage: Eukaryota > Metazoa > Chordata > Amphibia > Caudata > Salamandridae > Calotriton > Calotriton arnoldi. The sequence continues at coordinate 288,550 of CAWUFW010002667.1, forward strand.
TGCATCAGAAGTGAAGGTGAAGCTGACAGAAGGGTGTGATGTGGAGAGAGTCAAGGGTGTGGTGAAGGGAGTGGAGAGTGAAGTGGCGAGAAGAGAAGAGAAGGTCAAGCAGGAAAAGTGGAGGGTGATAGGTAGGAGAGATAGGATGAAAGGGGTGAGGCAGAAAAGGGAAGATAGTGAGGAAGAGAGAGGGAGGACAGTGAGGCAGAGAGAGGGAAGACAGTAAGGAAGACAGAGGAAGGACAGTGAGGCAGAGAGTGAGAGACAATAAATGCGGCGAGAGAAGAGTGATGTGGAGAGGGAAAGGTCAGGTGGAGACAGAAGGGTGATGTGGAGAGAGAGAGAGGGTGTACTGTGAGAGGATGGTGAGGATCAAGAGGTTGGAGAGAGAAGAGAGTAAGGGAGAAAGAGAGGAGGGTGAGGTGAGAGAAAGATGAGGGTGGGACACAGAGAGGAAGCTACAGAAGGGAGCGGGAGGGTGAAGTAGAGAGAGAGGAGGGTGACGCAGAGAGAGCAAGGATGGTGAGGTGGAGAGAGAGAGAAGGGTGAGGTGGAGAGAGACAAAGGGGAAGCAAAGATCGAGGTGGGCAGGAGAGCAGGGTAAAGCAGAAGTGGATGCAGAAGAGAGAAAGGAGGGTGAAGCAGGAACAGAAGAGATACATCGTGTAGGCTCAAATTCCTGGGAACACAGAGTAAAACGAATAGGCATGACCCCAGCAGCAGGTAGAGTATGCTACTCATGCCACTACAAGACCAGCAAGCATGCCATGGGGCAGCTCTCAGACACCTGGGAGAAGCTAGGAGATCCCATGCTTCTTCACGGCCCTGCCAGATCCAGAATTCTGGAGCGGACCTGCTTAACTCTTCTAATACTCCTCTTAAGGGTGTCAATGACCAAGCACTGGCTGTCCCACGTGGGGTTATAGCGCTGTAGAAATATATCACATTGAACTGAATTCTACTGTAGAGTAGCAGGGCAGAGCTTCAGAGCCTAGGCAGAAGGGGGAAGCACTGCTCGCAACCAAGACAGATGTGTGTCTGAAACCGACATTCCAGGGGTGGCTGGATGCAGGAAGGGTGCTGTAACCAAAGGAACATGCAGAATAGAGCCTTAGCAACTGACTCTGGAAATGTAATTCACAGATGAATCATAGCTCCATCCCTGGGCCTTGATGAGATCCAAGCTGAGATTGGAGCACAAATTGCTAGTCATGGAGTTAAGACATGTAACCAAAAATTTAAAAGATTAACAAAACGGACAAACTATTGTCTATCAATGAGGAAAATTAAAATGGGCCAGCAGAGCATATACATTACTAAATGTTTAAATAATGAATGAGCCCGCCAGTAGTCGCCCACCCAAAGCTCTGTACATAGTGGTGAAATGCACCAACCCGGTGCTTGCTGGAAGGTACACTGCCTGGGCCCAGCCTGAGTTCTCCAGGCTCGGAAGGAGCACTGGCGCACACCTTAAGGGGTGACAGGAAAAAAATTCTAGGGACAATGAGAAACAGCCCAAAAAATGTAAATTTTTTCCATTCTGTGTTTCTTTTTGTGAATGATAAAATGGTTTGCATCAAGCAGTGGCCGAAAATCAAAGGATAGGAGGAAGAGATGAAATAGTGATAGAAATGCCAACAAGTCACTTCGGTGGGAGAGCAGTGGAAACACGAGACTACTCATCTGGCCCGAGCCACCAACATAGAAAATGGACTTGCCTTGCTTGTTGTCTACCACTGATGATTGATCTCAAAGCGGCCATCTTTCAAATGATTCATGAGAAGTTTGCACAACGCCAGCTGCAGAATTGTTTTGAAATATTTCCTCAAAAGGCAACATATTATTATTATATATGGCTTTGAGTAAACATCAGACAGTGAACATAGCTTGACCGGCAGCAGAATTTTTATGAACAGCATGCCGTTTGAATGACTCTCACTGATGTGAATGGGTGGGAGGGAGAGGCACAGCAGCATGGTATAGGACCCTGAGTGGTCAACCTCCATTGTTACTTGTTCAACTGTAAAGCTGCGGGGCATGACATGGCACTCGCCATCTGTATACAACGCTGCCTGACCCCGCGGGACTGAAACATTAAGCGGGAAGACTGGCAGCAACAGTGGACACTGTGCTGAAAAAAAACAAAATACGCAGGGCATGACAGGGTACTCGCTGTCTTTATGCAATGCTGACTCACCCCGTGTTATGCCCAGCCACTCACCTGTACTTCAGGTTGTTCCTCTTCTGATGTCGACTATTCCTCAATCCCCCTGAAAGCTAACAGATGTGGCAAGGAGTAACATACAATTGCCAATCCAATAACTTCCCGGGGGAAGGGAGATTGGATGGAGAAACAAGAGAACCAAAGAAACTGGATTCTGCCGAACCTCTTCTTAAACAGGAGTCTTGTCTCTGGGAAATACCAGTGTCAGAACGTTGTGGGCCTTGATCTTGTCCAATAGACTTTAATTGAGTGTATGATGAGGTGTTGCTAAAAAATACAAAAGTCACTTAATTACAATATGTTTGTCCTATTGTAACCTTTTGTTCCTTAAATACTTTAGATAATGTCCTACCAAGGTTAGCTTGAAAAAACACGCACTCTTTGGAGGTGAGGAACTTCAAATATGGGTGTTCAAAAATCTGGGGCTCTCCAACATGGAGTTCTATCTATAAAATAAACATTGTTGTCTTTAGACTAAATCAACAGTTGTCTCTCTTGTTATTTTTATCTAGTAAAACTTGACATTAGCATACACGATTGTTGCTTTCCATTGGCGTTAATATATTGCCCATCTAAAACAACAAGTGATAACCATTGCATAACATAAATACATATCAGCTAATACTATCTTTCTTTTGTTTTGATCAATATCTAACAACACCTTCTATTATTACATGGAATACAATGGGTTAATTCTTGGCATCAGAACAGTTCTCTTGATAGTCTTTTTAAAATAGCGTATTTGCTTGCAATGCTTGGCAAATACTCGATTGTAGCACAGTTTGCTGCAACAATAACTCCTTGAATAAACATGCTTGATCTTTAGCAGAAAAGGTCAATAAATTATGAAATATAGGTTTTAGCGATAATAAGCCCTACCGTGATCAGTTTTTAGCGATAATAAGTCTTACCGCGTTATCGGGGAATAAGGAAACGTGTTACCGTTGAGTTCGGATCGTTGCCTAGCAACAATTTCTCTAACTTGTTTCTTTCTTCTTTTTTCAGGTTTTGGGAGCCGGAAGACGCGTCGGAGCAGAACTCGGGAGCACCAGAGGGAAACCGGAACTCACCGTGGTGAAGCAGGAAGAAGATCGGCTGGAGGACGCGCCGGAGCTGCACTGGAGCTTAGCCGAGAACAGGTAAGTGCTGGAATCGTCAACGAGGCTAAGCATTTTCTTGTTAGCGGGTGCGGTTTAAATACCCTCGCACTCCGCTTCTTTCCTTAAGCACGTGTGCACGTTTCTGTAAGTTTAAACGTGTCTGAATACTGCCGGTTGATTTCTTTTGCATGTGCCAGTTTACACGTGTCTGAATAATGTCGGTTGATTTCTTTTGCATGTGCCAGAGACAACGTGTACTGAGTCATTCTAAAGACTTCAAGAAAGTTCTGTATGCAAGCTTAAGGTGTGCTATTCGTATTTCACGCTAAAGCTAATACCTTTAACACAATATAAACCTCGAAGTGCACAATAGTACCATTTATTACAAGAATGATTAACCGGGAATTATTGGCACAATATATATAAACCTCGAAGTGCACAATATTTAGGAAATTATTGATAAATTCCTGCCGCCTATAACACCCTGTGCTCACCCCGCGAAGCTGAAACATGAAGTGGGCGGCCACCATGGTTAAAGTTAAAGCACAGCATGCCACGCTGATTAAGGGAAACACAAAAAAAGTCCCTGAGCCAGTAACAATAATGGGACAAGCGGAATGCTACAAATAATAGGGGCTTGCTCCATCTGTGGGAACAAACAATGAAAAAGGAGGGACAAATAGAAAAACTAACCACTTAGAAACAAGGATTTTTGAAGGACACTGAAATGAACAAATGAAAAGCAGTTGGATGGCTGTTAGCCCACAGAGTGAATACAGCATGTCTCAAAGAGGCTCGACCTGAAAAGAAATAAGGTCTACTCATCGTATACAGTGTGAATATTTTTCCCTGTAAAGATACAAAATAAACTAGTGCACTCAGTGTTCAGCACCCTCAGGTAAACCACAGACTTTGCCATGGACAGCGGCCTCTGCAACGAAAGGTTCGACTTCCTGATATGCTGCATGCAGCAGGCTAACATTGAATTCCTATGCTCTGCTGTCATCATTGAATATAGAGAGGAATGCAACGCATGTGTGACTACTATGGGAAAAGAGAATCATGCCACTATGGAATTTAAATAGGTGATTTGAAATAACTTACTGCTCGAGTGAAGAGTCTTTCAGAAACTATGCACAGCGTTTCTGTTTTTAATATCTTAATAAACACTGCGTTTTTTGCATATCTGCAAATGGCACTTGAGCTGCCAAACTTGTATGACAGTGTGTTTAGTTTTACATGATCAATCTGCTACCTGTTTGGTCTGAGAACATGTTTATCTTGCTTATTAAATCACACTCTTTTCACTGAACATGTATTTTGCAAAGAAATGGATTTCGGCACTGCAGTTTTTACTTCCATGTTTAATGGTCAATGATAGATTATTTATGGCACTGGATGCTGAGAAGGTCTGTTGAGTCCAGTCACTGCTCTCAGTGAAGATTAATTGAACAATGAGCACATACTGGTTGGTTGTCAGGGCTTAGTCCATTGGACCCTTGATTAATTATTATTGTCAATGTTTTTGTTAACTCATCTACAAAGTGATTAAATACCAATAAATGCATTTTTATTTGTGAACCATACAGTTACCCTAGTTACTTAGTTCTGATTTCTGAAAAATTAATTTTCACTTTAGTATACATAAAAAATAGCTGTAAATGTCCGGTGAAGAGCATCAAAGGTTACTTACTTCATTTAATAGTAGTGTTTTATAATTATGTAAGCAATCAACTGAGGGCCTGATTTATCAAAGCGTTTTACCCATTTGTGACTAGGTGGAAAGGTGCTGATACATAAAAGGCCATAATAGCATATTCGAACACAATGATATCCAGGGTCGGATTGGCAAGGTGGGCAATCGGCCGGTGCCCGGGAGGACTGTGGCAGAGGAGAGCTAGTGGGCCATTCTTTTCATGTGTGGATAAAGCAGCCCTACATACCTGGTCTGGTTTTTCTAACCAATAGACTGCTGAGGTAGTCTGAGCATGCCATGTATTAGGCCTATTAATTGTTATATGCAGAATGGCAATTGGGTGGCCAGAGGACGCACTTCATGTGGTGCACCACCTTCCATCCTGGGCCTCAAAAGGTGTCAGTGAGCCTTTGTGGGAGGTGCGTCTTTGGAGCAGCAAAATTAACAAGTCCTCGGTGAGGGGAGGAGGCATTTTTCTTCCACAGCAGATCACAGCAATCAGACAGACAAGCTGAAGCTGCCTGCTGCCAGTTATCTCGGACTGAGATTGGGAGTTTCACTAAAATACTGTGCAATGGAATGAGAGAAAAACCACACAAACAAGAACCACAAACGTTTTAAATAACTTTGCAATTAAAAAAAAATCCTAATACAAAAACGGATAAAAAATAAATAAATATGTTGGCAGTGTTACTGTAAAAAAAAAAAAAAAAATCTCCCTCCATCCAGGGATGAAAGAGGAGGAAAAAGGAAACGAGAGAGAGACAAAAGGATATTAGAGACAGTGAGAGGGGCGGAGAGACAGAGGAAGGGAGAGGAAAGATTTAGTAGCGAGAAGGGTTGAAAGACAGATTGGTATAGAGAGTGAAGGATGGGAAACAAAAGTGGAGAGAAACGAGATGGCAAATGGAGAAAACAAGTGTTCAGCGAATGATGAAACAAAGCTTTGATGGATAAGAGGCTGTCAGAAGTTTCCTGGTCAGTGAGAATATGGAACAGGTGGATTCGTGCCTCATTCACACTACTTAGTTCTCTGATGGTCCAGTAGTCTGTGGCTTGATTTAGAAGTTCCTACAGTAAGTGCTAACTCCACAATAGAGCCCACCAATGGAGTTTCCTTAAATAAATGGGTAGTATGGTAAAGGAAACACCACCAGTCGATTCTCCTCTGGTTTTAACACTTTTTCAGAAATATGTGGCTTTTTCACTACCACACAACTCGAAATCAGGCTCTTGGACTGTCCAATACCAGAGCCAGACCAAGGCCCCTCCACTTCCCTGAATCACCTTTAGAAGACTGCAGAAATCAAAGTACTCACAAATACCAAAATCCATTGAATTTCTATGGGGAATGGTGATCTTCTGAAAAGGTTAAGGTTTGCTAAAGCAGGTAGCTACTGACTGCAGGAGTCATTGGTGCAATCAGGAGCCTTTAAGACCTGAGAGTGAGCAAGGCTTTGGGTAACTGAGAGTGAGCACGAACCCCAGGAAACTGAGGGTGAACTGCAAGCTCAGGAACCTAAATGAAGCAATACACCTGAAGCAAATGTTCACTGCCCCGAAATGCCCAATGAGAGTAAACAGGAGCTTTAGAGATCTGGTGGTGACTATGTGCAAAGCAGCAAGGGAAGTACACAGAAATATAAGCATTACAAAATATCCTGGTGAACATAGTTTTCAGTTAAGTGAGAGTATCCTGAAGCTTTTAGGTATGAGTGAACAAGAGCTACTGAGCCTAATGGCAAACAGGGAAATCGGGTGGCCAGGAGATGAGCTGGACCAAAGTCTCCTGAGAGTGAGCTGAAGCCTCAGAGATTTGAGCCTGAGCGGGATCCTCAGGACCAAAGAGTGGAAATGAGCTTATGGGTCCTAATGGTAAGTGGGTAGTTTAGGGACAAACTGATATGGAGTACGAGCCTTATATCCTTAGGATTCACAGAACCCATGGGTCCTTGAGGTGAGCAGAATCCTACAGACGTGAAGATGAGTATGAACCACTGGGGCCATGTTGGTTAGAAGTGACTGAGAATCCCTAAGGATGACCAGGAGTTTTAGGTCCTGACAGGGGATCCAGAGATCCGATGGTTGAACAATGGGTTGAGGATCTAAGAGAGAGCAATACGTTCAGGGACCTGACGGTGAAAGCTTTATTGACCTGAAGGTATGTGTCAGAAGACGTCGGTGATCTGTAATGGAATACCTGTTTTTTCCAGTCTTGTATGATGAAACTGGCCTTTGAAACTTAAAACACATAATTTACCACAACTTTCTCCCCAAAATAAGCCTCTAATGCTAACTACACAATGATTCATTAAAGGTTGCATTCTGCAAATGTCGGCAACTTTTTTTTGGTGCCCGGGCCAATTTTTCATCCCAATTCGACCATGATGTAACAGGACTCATGATTTATTCTTGCACATACATACCTAGTGCTCATTCGATGAAGTACTCCAGCCAAGCTGCAGGTTTGCAACCACTCATGCAAGCTGTGAAAAAGCTCAACACTCCCATGTGAAGATTGCTGCCTCAGATTACACATGCAACGCTCTGTAAATATTGGCAACATCTCATCATGAAGCACCGATTGTAAATAATTCGAAATATGTTTAAAAGGATAAAACAGAAGAAAGATCTAAAAAAATGAAGCGTCTCTACACTGCGTAGATCTTGAATGCATTCATAGTACATACTAACCGGCTATCCCCAGGAAACTACGCAATGTTTCTATGCCTGGGGCAATTAGGCAATTAGAGAATTCCAAACTTAATAAATTCACATTTTTAGCCGATTACAAATGTACCCTCTTTACCTGTGCTTCATGATTTAATAATAGAACATAGTATAATAAAAATAAAAATAATATGCCTCGGAATTCCCTCGATGTTTACGTGCTTATAGGAGTCATATACTAGACTCTTTATTGCGGCCTCAACGCAAGCACAGTACAGATATTCTTATGTATGTTTTAAATCCCTTTGGTAAAATGTACAGCTCTGAAATCAGACTTTCTGTTCAATTACTGTACACATGTTTGTAATGCAGAAGTACAGCAGTCTGGCACTTCAGTTGGACTGGTTAATCTTCAACAGACACCATAAAGAATAAACCAATTGCATCTTTACAAATGTGCAAATATCACATTTATTTTCTATCCTACTTTCTAAGGAACCGATTGCTCATGTAGCTTGTGTATAAGTGTTCTTTCATTCATCTTGCTTTAAGAAGCATCTTTGAAAGAGCAACTAAGCTCAGCGTCGCGCGGTGGATAGTAAGGTGTTTCCTTAAATTGTTTCTGAAAACCCACTTCATTCTGTAGAGACATAATCCTTACCTTCCTCCTCTTTTGACTGAATAGACAGAAAACGTCGACTAAGCTCTTCTCAAGTCTGAGAAAGAATACATCTCATCTTTATATTCTTCAATAGGCAGGCTTCCTACAAATCCGATTTTCATTGACATATTTTATTGTTTTGTTGAATAAAAAATATATGAACTTTTTACCTATAGGATAAATGCGGCCGGGACTATTTACAAATGAATTTTTCTGCGTACATAAAGGGCTTCTCCTGTCGTAGTGTTTTACGTATTCTTTGTGAAGAAGCCCAACAACGTCTAAAATAGAAATAAAAATGGACAATTCGGGGAACATTCATAAACAGTTCATACAAATACAAAGGATTGTGCACTCTTGGCACGTTTGCTAATACGGAGTTGAACGTTTTGGGGCCGATTCACAATGGCCTGTAAGAATATGTAAAATAGTTCTCCTGTAGAACTACTTCCGGTTGTCATCAATGCTTTAGTGAATCAGATCCATAAAGCACAAGAAAGCTGAAACAATGTCCTGTTGTACATTAACACAGGAACTTTGGGCAGTAGCGCAGATCCTCGGTAAGTCATCGGAGATCATTTAACAATAATGCAAGTGTCCTGCTGTGTACAGCGCGTGAACAGCAATGCTTTAGGGCAGGTTCATTGATTTCTACTTAATGCTAAAGTGGATGATCATTACATATTGGAAATCTGCCCTACAACTAAAAGTCTAAGCGTGATCACAGTGTTTCTTATAGTCCACATAGGAGCTAAGAAGGCTGCCTTTCTAAAAGGCAAGCACATTTTATAACAAATGAACATTTCCAGTAGAGCAGCAGTAGTGTGTCGGAAAATTAAGCTCTCCTATGCAAATTCGAGTCAGGGGAATGCAGATTCTGGAATCGAATAGCTAGTTATACAAATGCCTTATGCTGAGCAGGGCCTCTCTGAAAGATGAGCACCTTCTGCACCGTAGTACAGCCTCCACGTGCCAATGGTATGCCCCTGTAGAATAGGGTGAGGCCTTCATTGCAAGCGGCCATTGGCAGTATAAAAGGGGATGCAGATATATTGCAGTGTTTAGGATTAACTTTGTTTATTAATTGCACTCACCTACATCTCAAGGCAGGTGGGGCTTATTATAATGCAAACAGAGGGAAAATAAACCTTACAGATTACAAGTGTCACTGCCTACAATGACGGAATGAGGTCACTTTGGATGATAATAAACGATGATAAACAAATAAAATGGTTCCCAATCTTTTCCCTGACCCCCCCTGAGTACACCCCAAGGCAATCTGTAGCATTTCAGAATGCACACATCAGGAATGTCTCATATCGGAGAAAAGTGAATGATTAGTTTGATCTGTCTCCAGTCTAAGTTTATTCCTCAAAGGTGGGGCGACGACGCGCAAAACTCTTAAGTATTTTTGGGCAGATTATTTCTTTAAACTTAGTACAGATAAGCATGATTTCCACATCAATTTAGACATATGGCCTCTAACCACCAGTCCCATCAATATTGTTTCCATGGCAAGCATGTCCCACACTTGTTAACGCCATGATCTATGGTGAGGTAGTTGTTTACGGCAGAGCCCTAAAATCGCCTGCTTAGCAGCGCATAGCATTTGAGCTATCTGTCGACCCCTTTGTGATATTAAGGGATAAGAGAGACAGTCTGCTACCCCAAGAATGATATATGCTGGGAGTGTAATCAGTTTAACATCAAACATCTGATCAAAGACTTCAGTCCAGTATCTCTGGAGTTTGGGACAATGCCTGAGCAATTGTAGGAGGGACCCAGAGTTACCCGAGTTTCTTCAGAATAGGTCAATTCTATTGTGATCCCATTTGTGCACTCTGTTAGCGGTGTAGTACAAGTCAATTCCAACTTACTCGAGTGTCTCTCTCACTGCAGTACTGAAGACGCTTAATCCGGGTCTGGACTAAAATCCTTCCCAGAACTTGGGTGTAACTGTCTGTCTAAGGGGTGCACTAGAGAGACTACGGCAAGTTGGCCACACTCTAGTGTAGCTCTGCCGGCTGGTAAAGTCTATAGGCCAAATATCCGTACTTTTTACCCCCATCCACTCTTTAAAGTAGGAGCATGCTGAGTGAAAGACTAGTGGCATTCACACCGTGCGACTGTCTGGCTGAGAAACAGTGAGAGGAGCTGTTGGACCAGGCGAACGCGCTCTTGGGCCTGTAAGTGTCCGCTGTGTAGGACAGTTGACTGCCTCTTGCGGGGGTGCCATGACTGAGCACAAGTGGAGGTGCCGACAGTGCAGCGGGGACAGCCCACAGGCACGGAACACATTGGTGGTGGTGAGTTGGCGGACACGCTGGGAACCCAGGAACCTGCCTCACTTCCCAGAGAGCTGAGTCAGCTGTTCGTGTGGGGCTGCCACGGGCCCCATCTGGGGAGCGCTTGGTGCCCTATATCTAGGGCACAGAGTGGCCCGGCCATGAGGAGCTCGGAACGTGAGCTGGGACTCGCTGTTTTACCCTGCTGGAGGCTCCCTGTGAATCAGCTCATGAGCCGTGGCCAGGCTGCGGGCAGTGGGTGTAAAGCAGCTAGCATAGCATTGTTGCTGCTGGACCATTAGGACCGGGCTACTATTGCGAGACACTGTCTATGCTGTGAGCATGGGCCTGCCCATCTCTGCTCCACTATAGTGCCAGCTAGACCGGGTTAAAGGCATGTGGGGGCCTAGTTCTGGCACTTGGTGCTGCCACATATCTATAGTAGGTTAGGAGGATGCCACAGGGCCTACTACAGCGCCAGGTGCTACCACGTGTCGTGAAACTACTGTAGACCGTGCCCAAGGTACAAGCACTATACTACCTGCTAGGGCTCTGGAAGAGCACCTGAAAGGCATGGGGGACAACACGAGTTTCATGCGGGCTGCAAAGGTTGGAATCCCGTCATGGGTTTTGCTGTGCAGTAGCAGCAACCCCAACAACACTCTTTAATAGCTGCAATGTTAGCCTGGTGCGAGACAAGTCACTGGACTGTGTCGATAAGTTACTGGCCCACTTGGTGCAGCCCCTGATCTCTCCTGGGTGAAGTAAATTCAGTGCTGGATAGCACTCACCCTCTGCACTACATTGCATTTGTGAAACCTAGTGATAATTGCATCATTCCGTGGTACACTGGTGGTGGGAAGCTTTGAGGATGGCATTTCAGGATCCAGGTGGCACTCTTGGATTGCTCTGGGCTTATGAGAGCCTGCAAAGCATAGTAAAAGCTTGTGTGATACTTGCCTGAATAACATTATCATGTTACACACTGGGATCAAGATGCTGGGCACAATGGGAAAGACTGAAAAGCAGCAGTCTCGGCTCATCTTCGAGACCAGGCTTTCCTCCAGACCACAGCAACACGCACTATCAGACTCTGAAAGAGAGCCCAACTTTAGGGCACCACATCTTTGGAGACCACACTCCAGGCTATGCATCAGAACCTGCAAGCAACAGATAGGAAGATAGACACATTGAGCCTGAGAATGGATCATATGTTTGCAAAGCTCGGTAAGCAAGCAATCCATATCACAGCATCTGAGCAGCATATTTCGATTGTGGAGGATGACGTCCAGACTACTACCACTAAATATTTGAATATGGAAAGGTGATGGAGGTGATACAGGCCAAAAATGAAGACTTAAAGAAGCACACTCACACCACAACAGTTTGCAAATAATTGGAGTACCTCAGTCTACGAATACTGGGCACCTAGAAAATTATGTGTAGACTATGCTGAGACAGGTCTTTGGACCAGAGCAGTTATGAGCAGTTAAGATTGTGGAAAGAGCGCATAGATCCTTGACAGCCCGCCCGCCACCTGAAATCCTTCGCGATCAATCAGTGCCGAATTACTGATTTATCGAGATCACGAGACAATACTTCCCCTCTCCATGGAGAAGCAAACCATTCAATATCAAGGAAATGATATAGCCGTTTTGCCAGACTTCACTGCAGCGGTGCAGGTGGCGAGGGAGTTTACCAAGGTGAAGAAAAATCTGCAAGTAGCTAAAATATCCTATGCCATGTTATATCCAGCCCGTCTCTGCATCGAGCATCATGGTACGCAGAAGATATGTTCCACACTGAAGGCTGCCATAGACATTGTTAAAACAATCAAAAAACAGAGACGTAGGCCAACGCGATCCATCTCAACATCATCAGATACCTAAATGCTGTGTGTAGTATGCATAGCTGACTTAAGTAGGAAATACTTTAAGAAACCTTTCTTAAGGACTAGTAGCCAGAATGCCATTACCACAGGGAGGGTGAATCGGACGTACTTATTAAATGTATAACGCTGCTGTAATGATCTGGGCCCAGTAAACATCGCTCGCCATTTTGGACAAACATGTTTCAAGCTGGTGATTCTCTGATGAACGCCGTGGCCGTCATTATTGGATAATATGTAATTGCCCCACAGGTGATACTGGTTTTATTTACAGGTTGCAGACTGTTCCCGGCCACCCCCGTACATCAGGAGCAAAACTCTGCGACTAGCACCCTATAAGGCTACACCCCAGATGATGTCACACTGTGATGATCATTTGGAAATGATGTCATGTGATACTTGTTTTGCATGTTTGTTCTCTTCCTTTGTTAAGTACTGAGCTGTCTTTAGCATGGTTGGGATGCAGAAGTGGGAGGGGGAGTGTTTTGTTTGTTGTCTGCAACTATACAAGTGCATCACAGCCCTGGATTTCAGGAAATCACACTATGTCATGCTGTCACTTCTATGTAACATGATACAGGCTCACTTCCACTAGCCTTGACCCATGCTACAGGCTGCACTAGATTCCTTACGTGGAACGTACAAGGGTTGAATAATCCAAGTGCTTTCCTACCTCACCTGCCATCACGTGCACATAGCACAAATATAAATAACACATCTCACGTGCTCCACGCAGCTGGCTATTGGGTTGTATTCTGGGTGACATCATCTTACTCATCATATTTAAGGGGAGTCCTCCTGCCAATTAAAAAAGGGGTCCCGTTCACGCTCACACATTCTGAAACTGACAGTCAGGGTCCATACATAATAGTGCAGGGTAGTCTATAGAGCAATGCAGTCACTATAATTAATTCATACGGCCCTAATATAGATCACTCAGAGTTTTATACTCAGCTCTGATGCATCTGCAAGACCTGCACTCCTCTGCTATCATTTGGGGCAGGGTCCTCAACACAGGTATAGATACAGAGATAGACTGATATGCCTCGACGGGTCGGCAAGACAAGCAGTTGGCTTCTAGGTTCTAAGAGAGAGTATGGGGCTCATAGATATATGGAGAGCAAGACATCCGGGAGCCAGGGAAGGCACTTTTATTTCATCAGTACAAAACACATGGTCTTGATTAGACTACTGACTGGTTTCGAGGGAGGTGAGTACTTGGACAACGGATGCCCTTTACATGGCCAAGACACTTTCGGGTCATGTGCTGGTGTCCTTAGGCCCACACAGTATCAATGGATGCTTCAGGCCACATCTATACTAGGGGATGGCACATGAACAGTGATCTCTCAGTATTTTAAAGAAAACAAGGGCTCTGTGGACTGAGCTGACACATTGTGGGAAGCATTTAAAGTTAATATCGGAGGCGCATGTATTGGATTGCAAGTGGGAGTACTGCGATACATGTGATATTGCATACAGACCATAGAGAACATGTTTAGGACTCTGGAAAGGCATTATGAGGCCCATCCGCAACCTAACATCTTGACAGACATTAGAGCACAGATTTCTGAATACAATGATACGGTTGCATAGGAGGTTAGACATATGTCCAGATGATGGGTTGTGAGATCATATGGCGAGGAAGGGGGACTTGGCCGCAGCTTAGTTGGAAAAATTAAAGAACCATGGGCACATACGCATATAGTGGGAATAGAATCCCCGGATGGTGACATATGTCATGACACTCCAGCCATTCTGGTGCAATTTGTAGATTTTTACTCTGGACTTTACAGAGCCCGCAAGGCTGCAGCAGCAGCACAGACAGCAATACACTTAGATGATGTGGTCCTAGCATGGCTCTCACCAGGGCAGAGCGAATTTCTAGTGCAACCAATCACTTTAGAAGAGGAATGGAAAGCCATAAGAATGGCCAAACTGCCAAGCCAGGTCCTCCCTGGACCAGAAACCTGGCTGATGAGGGGTGATACCCTGAAATCGGTCCCAGGATGCTTGTTTCTGGTCCAGGGAGGCTTGGCAGTTCGGCCTGGACTGTTCCCATGAGGAGCAGGGTCAAGACTGATTTGCATAGGGCTGAGTCTAAACTGGGGTGGCATTGTGAGCACAAAACAATGGATTTAACCCAGATCTCTTGACTGGTGGTGAATGTTTAATTTGTTCCGCATTCAGTCCATCATTTGTGTGTCTTTTGCTTCGGAAACCCAAAGCATAAAGAAAGCCAATATGTCTTAAAAATATAAAAGCTCTAAAAAGAAGTCAATTTAAAATAAATTTGGAATATTAAAATCAGGCCGAAGAAAATGTTCCCACCAAATGGAAAAGCCAGATGTTTATGTATTCCGAGTGGTAGATGGAACATTTCTGTTCCCAGCATCCGCAGACGGTGATCCCAGAGGCACACCTCGGAGCAAGTTGATAGAGCAAGTATGAACCCATTCACCCCCACAGCAGCCACTGTAGGAGCGAGAACAGCCAGTCAGTGTTCTGCCAATCCCAAGTCAAGATCCAATCCACCAGGTGCAGAAGCAACCCAGGGAGACTCGTAGAATGCGGCCAGGAGCAATGAAATCTGCAGGGGACAGCTATAAAAAGTGGCCTTTAGCGAATCCATAAGTAATTATATGTCCAAAGTTTCAACCAATTGTGACCCCAAGCACAAGTCCAGGGCACAGTCGGAAGGTCACAGTAGACACCAGAACACAGGCTGCATGCAACGAATCCATACAGGCCGAAACAACAGGAACCAATGCTCATCCAGTTCCAAATGGAAAGGTGCATCAAAGCAATGCACCATGAACTTGTGGCACAACAGAACGTGAGGCAGTGGCAGCTCTATCTGATCTCTATATCAAACGTCCATTGTGAAGCAAAAATATTAAAAGCAATATCCCTGCAATTAGGAGCAGGGCCAGCGAAAGACCTCCAAAGATGCTTCAAGGAAAGAGTGGATAAAAGAATGAATGACTCCAAACACTGTCTGGAAGGTGCTAACCAACCCTGAGCCTATACTTCTAAAAAACCCTGCTATTTCAGTCGTACTAAACATGTTAAAAATACGATGCACAACCGCTGCAAAATGTCATGGGAACTTGGTGCAAAGTAGTGCCTGTATCTCTGCAGAGGGCCTCGTCATCTGAAGATCAAACGTCTCCTTAGCAGAAGTTAAGGTCACATCTTTTTGAAATAATAAGGCTTTCAGTTTGCTCAGGGTATCAAAACACACATTAGTAAGATGAATTGAAGGCCACAGCATATCCTCTCTAACTGTACGGACAGGCCAAAACAGGACGTGTGTACAACAAGTAACAATGGAAGCCATGGTCACCACATAGGCAACCACTGGGTTCATGCCAAAGCAACCTTGACTGTTCGACATCAGGTAACTCCAATTAGAGAGTGATCTGAAAGTCGGACCTATTACGGTCACTGGGGATCCATTCAAGTAGCAAGACAAGTTCGCCACAGAGGCATTACATGCTTCGTGCAATTAAAGGTCATACTAAGGACCCACTCAAACTATTCCCGCGGTCAGAACTGTTGAGAAAAATTTCAGTATCCTTATTCTGACACTGAAATTTGAAAGGAAGCTCCCGATGTTCACGTATGAACCCTTCACCTAATGCTTCGTATCTGCCCACTTGATGATGTTGTAGACAGTACTGGAAGTGGAAAGTCAAGATTGGTAGTGTAATGTACCCATGGATTATCCAATCCGAGGATGCTATTTCAGCAACAGTAAAAGGTAATTTTTCCAGTCTTTCAATATGCAACATAGTGTATTTTGCATCTTTCCGTGCCATAACTATGTTGTTCTGAAAGGTGGCATGGTAAAAACAGATTCATGATGTTAATGTGTCGCCATGACATGTGACCAGAACGTAGTGTCTGTAATATCCAGCTCAATAATAGAATGGACCTAAGTTGGGACTGTCCGTGTTGTAATGCAGACATGTAGTGCTCTATGATGTCTATTGCTGATGATACAATGTTACCCAAAGAGTATATTCTAGATGATAAGGTGGTCATACTGTTGTCCACTACTGCAAGAACCTGTTCTAAGTTGGCCCTGTCAATCTCGCGCAATCTTTCAACAGCCTCCTGTTGAGATATTTTCCATATCTCATTAATAAATGACATAAAGAAATCATTTTTGACGTGGTTTTCGAGGACCTAATAAAAAGTCTTGTAGTTCCAGGTCATCAGATAAAAGGGACAAGTGCTGTTGCACCTGAGTCAGTGTTGAGGTCTTTTGCCAATCAAGGCACAACTTTCCAACACTGTAAGCTGTCACCACCCCGAGTGTTCAGTCTGCACATATCGCATGTCGGGCCTATTTGCTGTAAATCCCTTGCTGTTACCTAGGAACCGAGTCTGACATTTATTTGTGTCTAATGGCCAGACTAACCATCCCCTCCATTTGGGGTCTGATGAGTTATGCTTACTCTTGCTCAGCATGGTATCTATGGTGTCCTCATTATATGATGTTAATTACTGCCAGTTCTCTAATCGTGGGAACCCGTGGTGTGTTCAAATCATTTATCTTGGCGAAGAAAAATAATCAAACCTGTGCAAATGCTTTTGAACTACCCCATGGTGGTGTAGGGCAATGTTCCCATTGTGCAAAGTTGAAAACTTCACGAAGAATACCAGCTTTGTGTAGAAAATGATGTCCATAATGTTGAAAACAAAACATCTCATCATAGTTAGCTGTCCCATCATATAAACACATCAGAAAAAAACACAGTTGAATGCTCTAGATCTTCTAGCATTTCATACACTTCATCAGTGTCCCAAACATCAGAAACAGTACTAGGGGTGATGATGTAATTTAAAGAAATTTTAAACAAATGTGGAATTTGTAAAACTTCTGTGGGACCATACACATGAAATGATACCTTATCCCATACAATCCCATCCAGAACTGGAAAAGTTAAAATGTTCACCAGGGACAGGTCTCTTTGTTCACAGTGTGATGATGCGTGTGGTTTCAGAACAAAGTTTACCATTTGTACTGCAGTGCGTTCTGGGATAAAATGTCCATTCAGGAGCAGAAAGAACACTGTCACAAAACCAATCCAAAGGACCAGGAAAAGTAATGCAAATATAATCAAAAGGTGTAGCCATCGAGGAACAAAATATGTTCTTTTCAGCCAAAGATAAAAAACACGCACCTTTAGTTCAAAAGGTAGAGGCGGTGGAGGTTGCTGCGATGTCTTGGAAGAAAAGTCATCATAGTCAAAGAAGTAGCCATAAGCTGTCCGGTCTATCATTGGCAGCTCAGCAGGTTGTGTTGAACTTGATGAAGACTTGATCTGTGGTACGTTAACATAGACCTTGTTCTTCAGGATCCCGAATTGAAATTTGCGTGTCTGTACTTGTCGACTGTACAGTTGTCCTGGTTTTTGCAACAGGTAGTAGAGATACTTCATTGTTGTTTAGCCGCTTCGCCGCGATCGGAATTCCGCACAGGTGCTGGACATTCCGATCGCTGGTGTGGTCGTGACGAGCTCAGCTCGTCATGCGCACACGCCCACCGCGCAGCATGACGAGCTGAGCTCGTCATGAGCATCGAAGGGGTTAATGTTGTCTCTTGTTAGAGAGAACAAGTTTATTCAGATCCTTCTCATACCTTGCCCCTACTCTGTGGAACTCGCTCCCACTGCAGCTACGTATGGAAACCAACCACAGAAAGTTTTGGAGATATCTAAAAACCTGGCTGTTCTGATCTTTCTTCTTCATGCCGGCTTCCTCTTTCCTTCCCGCCCTAGGGTTTTGGCCAGCGCTTTGAGACCCACAGGTGATATGTGCGCTTTATAAAACACTATGCCTATGACTATGACTATGATTAAAGCTTCCATCTGAACCTCCTATATGGTTGTGAGAGGAGACTGGTAGCCACCCAAGAGCCGACACGTCTTACTGTTGAGAATTGGCCACAGAGTGTGCTTTGATCAGATCAATTGAGACAAACCTCTTGTCTCGACAGCTGGCAAGGGACGTAAGAAGTGTAGTTCTTGTACTTTCAACAGCCAGGAGAGTCACAGGATGGCAAAAATCTTTTTTGTCCACAATTTTTTCTCTAACCAGATCCCCAACCTTTGG
Organism: Calotriton arnoldi; assembly: GCA_963921515.1. NCBI lineage: Eukaryota > Metazoa > Chordata > Amphibia > Caudata > Salamandridae > Calotriton > Calotriton arnoldi. The sequence continues at coordinate 307,197 of CAWUFW010002667.1, forward strand.
GATCCAGCCAGGCCTTGCCGGAACTACCTTCACTTCTCCAGTGGCGGTGTGTTTTACTTGGGCGTTGCTTTGTTCGTCCCAGAAATGATTCATTTTCTGAAAAACAGCCAAATGTTCATTGATGTCAAATGGTGTTTCCGCTGCCACTATGCTGGCATTGTCGAGGTCTGGGACCCACATCTTAACCCCAAACAGGATTTCATAGGGAGTCTGACCACCCAGGGATTTTCTTGGCATGTTACTCAAAGCCCTCTGGACCCCATAAAGGTGATGGACCAAACTATGACCTGACCCTAGGACCCTCGCTGTTAAATTCCTCTCCAATACCGTGCTGATCTGTGGATGGTATGGAGATGAGAAACACAGGGTCACACTCAAACTTCCCATGGCCTCTTTGTAAGCCAGAGAGCTAAACACCGGACCCTGGTTAGAATGTAATGTGCTAACTATGTGTGTCCCGATAAAGACTCGCAGATCCTTTTTTATCAGTTTTGGTGTCAGCTTGTCGATGTGATCACACCCACAGGAATCCACAGCAGGAATCCACTGCTACCAAGATATGCTTCTAATCCCCATCTGATGATAGGGGGCAGCAATGGTTCAGATATACACAAGCCAATGGCTTATGGCTTGTTTGAAATCAGTAGAGGTGTCTGTGGTGGACGCGCCACGGTGGAATCCATCATCTAATGGCAGATGTCACATCTGAGGAGAAAGTCCTTGGTCTGTTTGCTAAGACCTGGCCACCAATAGCGCTGCTGTAATAATGAAATTGTAGCAGGCACCCCTGCATGTGCAGAAGCCAGACCCTCATGTGCAGCTAGAACTTACCCCAGTGTGCGTTCACTGTTTGGCATTACTCTGTCCCCCACTCCTGGAATCTAAGCATAAGGTGTACTCTGTGCATCTAACTTGTAGAAGTACTTGAGTGGAAAGCCTTTCGCCAGGTGTGTGCCTTGCGAGCAGCACTGACGGCCACCATTATGTCTCTGTCTATCCTCGTACTAGAACGAGTGATTGCAGCAACTGTGGCAGTGTAAACTGTCGCTTTTGCAGCTTCATCAACCATGGAATTCACTGTAACACATTGATGACTTAGTGTGTGAATGACATGAGTCCGTGGCAAGCATTCTTTAAGCTTTGCCACCTGTTCCCAAAGCAGCTTGTTCTTTACTGTGCAGCTTTTTGAGTATCTAAATCCATTCAGGCTCCAATAATGTAGGTACTCAATATATGACTGCACACAATAATATGAATCACACACTATAAGTGTGGGGAATCCAGCATCCGCATTCTGTAGCGCCAGTACTAGAGACTTTAATTCTGCCAGCTGTGCAATCACCTAGTGACTGTGTGTACGTTTTCTCAGGAAGGAATTATCCATTATGAATATGCCCTTTCACTATTGTGCCTGCTGATATTGGTGCTTTGTCCCTACGGCAGGCTGAGCAGAACCATCAGTATAAATGATGCAGTCACAGAGTTCTATAGGCATTATTTCATTAGGCAGAGGATATTCTTGTTCGCACTGCAGGACGGCTTGTGTTTGTAATGTAGAGTCGAATCTGTAATCTACATCTGTTGAAGTGAGTGAGTGAGCCCATTGTATTCATCGTGGATGTAAAGCTTTAGCATTTGGAACGCTTGCTCCGGTGACCACCTCCAGGGTCGGTACCACGGTCACAGCAATTATGCGTTTCCCTTGAACCAAGGCTCCCTCTCCCACTACAGCAGTCTGTACTGCTGTCAGTATTTTTTCAGTACTGGCAATACGCATTTCAGCATTGGTATATAAATGCTATTTATATGCTAATTAAACTGTGCACCCTTCATTGAACGTGACATATGTGTACCCTGATGTACCCGCGATTTTGCGGATCACCCGGTTTGTTGTGTGTGTAGGTGCGTGGAAGCTATCATGTCAGCTTGTATGGAACGTAGAATTTCCGCAAGTTCATGCGTCCAGTGTGTGCTTGAGATGTCTGAACGTATCATGCCACAGAATAGTTTGACCCGTTCTGTGTAATCTTGAATGTATGTTCTGCCAAAATTTAGAAATCCTAATATGGATTGCATTCTTTTTAAAGTTGTTGAAGGTTGGAGCCTGGCTTTTGCCCTCACTTGACAACTCATATTCCAAAAACAGGACACTGAGGTGGGTGATTTTTGATTTTTTTAGCCCATGTAAGCAAACTCCAGGATTATGCGATCTGCTCTGGTCAAGTGTTCCATAAGGTCATCATCTGTCAAATATATGTCATCCACATAGGACAAAGCCTGATCATCAACATTTTCAAGTAGTTCTGTAACTCTGGCTGGGATCAGCACAGGACTACTCTTCTACCCTTGAGGCAAATGGCAGATTTGTTTCTGAGAACCTAGCACACTGAATGCTGTCAAATATCTGCTTCCAGGCGCTATAATTTGGCAGAAAAATCCATTTAAGATATCTAGCATTGTTTTCTATTTCTTCTGCAAAATGTTATTCATTAGTGCAGCACTGTGTCCATTTTGTACTGTAAATGTGCGAATAGCTGAGTTCAAATGTCTTTAATCTAATACTAGACTAAATGAATGGTCTGGTTCGATGACTAGAAACAAAGTATTATTCATTGAAGTGGTGCAATTTTCTATTACACCTTGGTATTCAAGTTGTTCTAGCATTTCCCCAACATGTTGTTTAGGTTAGTTTTTTTTATTGGATATTGTCTTTGAGGTTGTGGGGTTGTCCTCAATGGAATGTCATGATAAGGTGAACAGTCATCCCACCCCACATGGTTGCAGTATAATGCAGGAGCTAGCCCTAGAGCCCACTCCTTGGCGTATGAATGTTTAACTGATTCTGGAACAAGGTCGGAAAAAGCTGGTAAAATCACCATTTCTTCATTTGGGCACACATTACGAAATCAGGTGGCCAATCCTTTTCGGCCAGAAGAATATCATACCCTTGAGTGAGTTCCTCCCAAAAGAGGACATTAATAAACCTGGGCATGTCCCCCTCCAACAGTAGTTGGACTTCATATAAACAATATGGAACGCTTACCCTGGTATCTGGTGTTTTCACAGTGATATACTCACTCAGCACTACTCCTACCAGACAATCCATCAGGTTCTGGCAAACTATTGTGACTACTGCCACGCTGTCCAGCATTGTCAATGCCCATTCCTCGTTCGGAAGCAGAGTCCTCAATATTCGGGGCACACCTGATCTTCAGACGGGCTACCTTCTTTTTCCTAAATTGAGGTTTAGATGTTTTTGACTTTTCTTCTTGCTTAATCATGTAGTCAGGCAAGCATTGTGAGTCCTTCCTTGGTTTTACATGCTCTTCTGAGCTGCGCTCTGACCATCCTCCTCTCTCTGAACGTTTATCAGATGAATCCTGGTAGGAACAAGACAAACATGTATCAGTATCCTGATAAATGTCAGGCAGTTTAACATTATCATGGTTCCACAAGTTATATTGTTTCTCAGTGGATTCCTGTGTAGCAGACCCACCACGTGATTTTGTTTTATCTTTGTTTTTCCTATTATCCCACTTTTTCTTTATTGAAGAGTAGGTGCTTGCTTAGATTTATCCTTTTCAGAATTACTCTTCAACTGTTGTTTCCCAGGTCTGGCTCCCAAATGATCTCTACCAAATGTAGCATAGGTTTCTTTGATAATTTTAGGTAATTTGCACTCCAGATGTGCGGGAGTCAAATCCCTCAGGCGTTGGCATATATCAAATACTGCTGTTTCCCCTTTAATGGTGCTCAACATTATGGCGGATAATGTGGCAAAGTTGCCCATCAGTTTCATTCCCAAGTCCAAGGCAGTTGCTGCCCTGTACTCATTCTAGATCTGTTTCAGCACTTCAGGCAGAACAGCCAGAGAAGGGGTACCGTATGTTCTGGCATATATTGCAGCAAAGACCGTACCCCTAGTTGCACAGTCCCCTACACGGGAAGCCATCCCTATCAGCAAGCAAATTGTCAATATTCTATGTTTTTCCTGCGGGCCCATATGGGGAAATACTGCTTCAAGCTGATGTGTTTTTTGTGCAATCCAAAACGGAATTTCTTCCCGCTCGATGGGAACTTTACCGATAACTGCATTCAGTGTTTGTGGGCTAATGCCTGGTGTAACTTATTGTGGTGGTGCATCTTGAACAGTCCGTGCAGGAGTACATGTTAATGTTCGCAGCACGAACTGTGTAAGGCATCTGTATATTGTTACTAGATTATTGTTTAATCCCCCCAACTGAGCTGCAGTCAAATTATTGATACCTGGATGTTGTGTGTACCTGGCTTGGACTGGCCATGTTGCCCCCTCTTTGCTGAGTGGGCCCAGTCTCACGTTTGCTATAGGGTGTGGGAGGGTGCCTTTAAACCAATTACTATGTAGTTTGTAAGTGAGAGGAACTTCAATTGCCTCATATGGAGTGTATTCACCTTGTATCTCATCCTCAGTGTATGTGTGAAATACTCGTATTACAGCATCTGCAGATGGGAATGTAGCCCAAGAATAAAACACCTCTGTTCTTTATGCTTCGTGTGCCTCTACCGCAAAGGTAACGTCCCCACGATCTAGTGTGAGACCATTTTGCAGTAGTTTCTGAGGGACTGCAGATCTGCAGTTCTCAGGAATGTTTTGTGCCATGTATGTGAAAAAGAATAACAGAGTAAGGCTAACACAGTGGGAAATAGACCCTTTCAAGCTTGAACTACCAACAGCCAATACATATGGTATATCTACTCAGCTGAGGAGGTATGTTCTCTACCACCACTGACGTCTCCGGTTAGAAGGTATGTAGGGGTCTCTGTGAAAGCACGATTGAACTACTCAGTTGATCCATACAAAATAAGAACCCAACCAATGTTGGTGGCGCCATGTTGTGTAGTTTCCACTAATCAGTAAGACCTACATGTTTGTGGATGACATAAACTTTGGGATGCTGTCAGACTGTTTCTGTGCACCCCTGCAGGATATGTTGTCCCTTAGACCAGCAAACAGTTCTGGCACCAGTGAACATGACAACCCTGCTCCCTCAGGAACCGTGGTGCCAGATCTAGAACCTTTCGCTCATACACTAGTGCTCTCTTTTGCTCAGAGAAATATACAAAGAATACACAGAGGGACTTTTCGATATTTATTGAACCAACGTGAGTCTTGTATAGAATATATGTCCTGCAAAGATCAATGGACAGAAGCAGATGAAAGTTATCATACGTGTCAGGACAGTGAACAGAACAAAAAGTTCCACCATCATGCTGAAACAATGTATATATGCAAGCATACAAAATAATATACCATTCTGGCATACTCCTACTATGCAGACCCTAACCTATGTGTCTAGGGTGTATGTGTATGTTTTGCCAAGAATCTCCTTACTGGATGATCCAACTCCATTACCTGGTGGGGAACAATGTAGGACCCCGTCGTGGTCACGAGCTGGACACCCCTCAAGGCGAGGTCAGTCAGCTGCTGGGTGAAAGAATCAACATGTAGGAGACCTCTCGATGTCAGCAGAAGTGCCTCCTCTGCCTATACCCGGAAACAGATTATTAATAGAAGAATGCATCCTTGCCTAGGGCTGAGATTGTGATCAGGCTGCCATTGTTTGTATGCTCCAGATAGCTGTGTCACCATTTGGGGGAAAATAACAAACACATTTGCACAACGTATGTGTAGGCCTTGTAAATAGTGCCACGGGAATACGATGGTGTGCTTGTGAAGTTGATTCATGTAAGCAAGGTCGGTGTTTATAGGAAACTAACCCAAAGTGTCACGAATACAAATGTGTGTCAAATGTCGATGTGAAAAGTGAAGACAACTTTAGCAAAGATTTGTGTTCATGTAAAAATGACAATGTTTCCTTCTAGGCCTTACAGGGACACATGACAATCTTAGCAGCTTGATAGCAATTCGGAACCTGTGGGGTGTGTAAACCCCTCTCCTTTGTTGATGCATATACAATGAATTTAGGGAGCAGAGCCCCCCCATATAAACATCTTCACTGTGCTTTGAATGGCACCTAGGATCCCCTTTGGTGGCTTCAGGGGCAGGGTTTGTACCAGATATAAAAATCTGGAGACCATAATTTTAACGGCAGCAAAACATCTGAACCAGGAGAGACTTTTGTCATGCCCTTTCTGCTGCTCTGATCTAAGGTAGCACAGGAGGTCTGGGTAGTTAACACAGGATGTTTCTTCAAGGGAGGAAAATACCCCAAGATCTGTGATATGTTTTCTAGCCCAGGCCAAAGGCAAGGTCAATCATATTGGATGTAGTTGGTACAAGTAATACATCTTCTGCATAGAGTCATATTCTGTGGTCTTCCCTGTCTATAGTTATCCCTTTAATTTCTTGGTCATTCCTAATCGTGTTCGGCAATAGCTCCATATATAGAGCAAACAACAGTGGTGGACATAGGGCAGCCCTGTCTCATGCCTCTTTCAATGCTGAACTTAGCTGACCCTAGCCATTGGATTTGCATAATTGGAAGTGATCAAAGCAGTATATTTGGGTCCAAACCCATAGGCTTTAAGCGTTTTCCACAAAAATGGCTAGAGTAGCCTGTTGAACGGTTTCTCAGCAACTATTGACTGTAGTAAAGCCTTCTTATGGGCTCTGTGTACCTGATCCACTGAGTGCAATATTCTGGCCCTCAATTGAGAAGCAAGGAGTTTTCCAGTCCTGCTCCCTCCATCACAGTACATTATTGCTGGGGGGCTTGGGGGTTTTTGCCCCCCACGGATGCCACTGATCTGATGGGACTCCATTTCCCATTGCTCATAGTGCCAAGAGGCGCAGCTGCTGCACGAAGCCAGACTCCAGCCGGCCCTGTGATGCGCCTCTTCATGCTTCAAGCTGACTTCAACAATTAATCTGACCAGCAGCTTTTGGTTTCTCGCGACTGTGAGCGATTACCTGTGTCTATTGCTGGACCCCTTGGGACCCCATTTACGTCCCTGCCAACAGCACCTCCGCAGGTCCTATCTTAATTGCCTTGGACCCTGCCCCACCTGGATTTCTGACAGTGCGCCCTCTCGCCTCTGCCATTTAAGTAACAGTAACCTGGTCCTGATGATGGCCTAATGCCTCTACAGGCCGAAACGCCGTCGACTTTTACAGCGGAATTCTCGGCGCTCCCCTCAAGGATACCCCACTTGATTATTTTTGCATTCATTATCATTTATTGTTCGGTTATCCTGACTATGTAAATTTTACCTTCACTTATTCTTTGTTGTGCCCCTCCCTATCGCTGTACATACTTCCTCACGTGTCACTTGCGCCATCACAATCCTTCACGAGCACTTGTGCACAGTATCCCACAGGCTACATGTCATTCAATGTAACGCAGTATCACCCCTCCATTTGTTTGACCATATGAAGCTAAATATGTCAAATATGTATATTCACTAAATACAATTTATGTTACAAAAGAAGTTTGTCTCCCTGGTTTTCTCCCCTTTTAATTCAACTCTCAGCAATTAATTGTGCTATATGTAACTGACCTTCAATTAACACCCTTTTGAGACATTGTTGTATGTTATGCACGAAGGAAGGGGGCAGGGTATCCCGCATTGCGCTACAATGCGCTCTGAGCAGCCCCACAATCTGGGACATTATTGCTGGCGGCTTGGGGATTTTTGGCCCCCACGAACTCCACCGATCCAAGGGGACTCCCTATCCCATTGCTCATAGTGCCAGTAGGCACATCTCCTAACACGAAGTAGGAGGCGGGGCCTTCCGCATCGTGCCACAAAGCGCTCTGAGCAGCCCCACAATCTGGGACATTATTGCTACCGGCTTGGTGATTGTTGGCCCTCACAGACTCCACCGATCTGAGGGGACTCCATGTCCCATTGCTTATAGTATCAGGAGGTACAACTGCTGACACAAAGGAAGGGGACTGGGCCTCCAGCATCATGCTACAAGTACTCTGAGCAGCCCCACATGGACTCCACCGTTCTGAGGGGATTCCATGTCCCATTGCTCATAACCCCAGGAGGCTCAGCTGCTGACACGAAGGAAGGGGTGGGGCCTCCTGCATCACTGTACAAAGCGCTCTGAGCAGCCACACTGCACGGGACGTGCATGGGCGAAGCCCGGGCCAAGGGCAGGCCGGTCCTGCACCCGTTAATGACAGGAAGAGGCAGGGCCACCACCATTTGTCCCTGCATTCGGTGAAGAAGTATTTTAATCACAGTGAGTATTTTCTTTGGATAACATACAATGGGCAAAAGGAAGGCTAATTAATCCACACCTGGAGCTGCCAATGAGCCGAAGTTGGCCAAGAGACACGCAACAGAGAACTGTACCTTAAAAGATATTAATAATCTGATGGAGGAGGTTGAAGATATTTTAACTAAAGTGTTAAAACAGTCTGGCCCACAAGGCACCATTTCTTCAAAGAGAAAGCCCACAAACCAAGCCCCTCCAAGACTGATCCTAAATCGGTTTCTGTCATAGACTTTTCAGTCAAGGCAACTGCCCAAGATGCCTCCCAACAGCTCAAATCTTCAGCTAACTAGCCTCCTCTGGCCCATAGTCAGTCAGTCAAAATGATTTGCTCCCTAAGCTTACCATGTAGCAATCGTTTTGCTTTGCTGACCAGTCCCACATACGAGAACTATCCACCCCTAAGTATGATAAAGCTCTAGATACTATGTGCTTGGAGGACGTATTAGCATTGATCAACCCCCATGCGGAATAAACTTGACACTTTAAAATCCACAGTACAGACACAGAGGGGTCGAGTCCGATTCGGGCCGTAAAACATACCGACCGACTCGGTGTGGGAATATAGTCCGACCGACACGTACCGGCGTCGCCCGACCTGGGTAGTACGATGAAATGCATGTGAATCACGACCGACTCGTACGGAACACAAGCCAAATGACCGAACCGCACAGAAACCAGCTATCCAGCCGGGAAACCACACAAATCGAACCGACCGACACGCACCAGGAATGAACCCGAACGAAACGTACCCGCGAACTCCGATCCACGCAGTACGATGCAATGCGTGGAAAACCAGACCGAGTCGCACGGAGCTCAAGCCGTACGACCGACACGCATACAAAATCCAGCAGAAGGAAGCCAATACTCGGAGACCGACGCGTACGCCGCACAATAAACACAGCAGAAACACAGCGTGAACGACTCGGAGAAGCTCGCACGAGACAACTGCAGCGTCCCACTTGGTCAGAAGAACGTCTCCTACATGCACAAAAAATACAAAGGGAAAAATACCAAAAAAAAGGGCCAAACAAGCTATGACAAAGTCAATAAATACAGGGAAAAAAACATGGAACAAGGACACACCCCCAACTCCACCCATATAAAGGCCACAAATCCCTACCATGATCCTTTGCAAATTCAACTGACCTGCCAGCACAGAACACCATCAGACAGCAACCACAGACACACTCACAGCTCATCCATCACACAAGCCACACACCATTAGCACCTCAACAAATAGCACCCTCACATACACCCAGCAAAACCTACACTCACACACCCTCACTTGCACACCCACACACATCAATCACCACCACCACCAATCACCATGCCCCCAAAGAAGAATCCAAAGTTCCTAGACAGTGAATTGGAAGTCCTGGTAGATGAGATCCTCAGGGTAGAGCCCCAGTTGTTTGGTACATTGGTCCAACAGACCCCCAAGTCACAGAAAACCAAGATGTGGGAGAGGATCGTCGACAGGGTCAACGCACAATCACCATGTTTGCGCACAAAGGAAGACATCCAGAACAGGTGGTATGATGTGCGCAGGAGGGTCAGGGACCTACTAAAGAAGGATTACATCTTGAGTCAGCGCACCAGCAGTGGCCCTCCTGCCAAACCACTATACCTCAGGCCCTGGGAGGAGAAGGTGCGGGCCATCCTACCACCAGTGAGCGTATATGGACTATCAAACATCCCAGAGCCTGGTGAGTACACAACTAATATACCCAATATTGTGTGACAATACACACACATCACTATCAAGGGGATAGTCAAACCATGCACCCTTAGCAAATCCACACCAACCAAAAGATAATCACCCCAAGATTTGTCTGTCAGTCAGATAAACACAATACATGCCATCTCATAGTGATATGTAACTTTGTCATGATATGTACAAACCTAACTACAAATACAGCAAGGCAGTGGCACAAATATAAACAACAAACACAGTTAGACATTTTGCCACCACTAGAACACCACCTCACAGGGAAGCTCACTGAAAGGAAGGAATTATGTGTATGCTGGTGAAGTCAGTGTAGCCAATAGCACGATGGGAGTTGTAGTCACAGATATTGCTCACCCTCACAATTGGCCCATCAACACCACTCTCAACCATGCTCACATCACAGGGAGTGGAAAACAACTGACAAGATGGCTGACACTGGGTACTGCTGTGGGGAGCACAAGGCCCTGCTGGGAACTGCGCACCAACCAACAGCAGGACACCACTGACTGAAATCCTGAAAGACAACTTGCACTCCCTGCAATGGAAGCACGTTCCATGGTGGGATATCTGGCTGGGTGGGAAGGAGGATTGACAGCTCTGACCATAGTTACAAGCAGCTTCTCTCACACACCCCCTTAACACAAACTCCACACAACTCACCTGGGAGAATGCAATGCCTCACACTCCAATTAAATATCCCACAAAGAACCACAACCCTGGGTTATGCTGTGTGAAGCACAGGGACACTCTTGGGACTTGTAGCCAAACAAACGCCAGGACAACACTGTCAGCCATCCTGTCAGCACAGGCACACTACCCCACAGGGAAGCAGAGTCAAAAGGAAGGAAGTATGGGCATGCTGGGAAGGGGGGTGTAGGCAATAGCATGATGGGAGTTGTAGTCACAGATATTGCTCACCCTCACAATTGGCCCATCAACACCACTCTGAACCATGCTCACATCACAGGGAGTGGAAGAAAACTGACAAGATGGCTGACACTGGGTACTGCTGTGGGGAGCACAAGCCCCTGCTGGGAACTGTGCACCAACCAACAGCAGGACACCACTGTCAGCCATCTTGCCATTGCTGTCACACTCACACACAGTGAAGTCCACTCAAAAGGAAGGAAGTATGGGCATGCTGGGAAGGGGGGTGTAGGCAATAGCATGATGGGAGTGGTAGTCACAGATATTGCTCACCCTCACAATTGGCCCATCAACACCACTCTGAACCATGCTCACATCACAGGGAGTGGAAGAAAACTGACAAGATGGCTGACACTGGGTACTGCAGTGGGGAGCACAAGCCCCTGCTGGGAACTGTGCACCAACCAACAGCAGGACACCACTGTCAGCCATCTTGCCATTGCTGTCACACTCACACACAGTGAAGTCCACTCAAAAGGAAGGAGGTATGGGCATGCTGGGAAGGGGGGTGTAGGCAATAGCATGATGGGAGTGGTAGTCACAGCTCAACATCCCCCACCCACATGGCCCAGCAAGCTCACACTGAAGCATGCACACCTCACTGGCAGTGAAAAGCCACTTCAAAGATGTCTGACACTGGCCTCAGCTGTGGGGAGCACACGGCCCTGCTGGGAACTGTGCAACAACCAACAGCAGGACACCACTGACTGACATCCTGAGAGTCAACCTACACACACTGCAAGGGTGGCATGCTTCATGGTGGGATAACTGGGCTGGGGGAGAAGGAGGGCCGTATGTCCACCAAATACCACCAATGCTGGCCATGCACACACCTCAACATTCACATTGAAAAGCTTCAGGTTGGCAGGACAATGTGCTACACCAATATCAACCTCTGACTGTGACAACAGAGGACAATGCAATGTACAGGCCCGCATCCAGAGGTACAGTCACAACTGTCAGGTGTGTGAACCATTGATGCCTGTAGAAACATAACATACATTGTGTGTCTCTTCCAAAAACAGGTGATGATGGGGACACAGCAGCAGACGATGAGGAGTCCCTGTCCCAGGCTCCGGGGGACACTGAGCTCACTGGTGTGGAACAGCCTCTGCCCTCCTCGGATGGCAAAGACCTACCTGGCACCTCCGGTGTGAGTCATCATGCAGCACCAGCAGGACCAACATCTGCACCCCCTGCACCCACCCCTCCAACAACTGCCAACACACAGACCACCCCTGCCAACACGGACAGACCAAGGACCGCTGATGACAACAGCACAGGGACCCCGGACCAACGTGGAGCAATGGACAACGACCCCAGTAACAACCCCCAAGTGGGCCTACGGTCACCTGTGCGTGCCACCGCAGGTCCGGCACGTGTCGCCAGGGGTGGTGGGAGGGGTGGTAGACATAGGTCGCTGTTTGCAGAGGGGTCTGGACTGCATGATGACCCACAACTGGCACGCATTGCTGATGCGTACCAGAATAGCACCGGAGAGGTCAGCCAGGTAGTGGGGATCCTCAAGGACATTCAGAAACAGCAGGCTGCCCATCATGCCCGCTTGGACTCACACATGTCCCGTGTGGAGACACACATGTCTGGCATGGAGTCCAAGTGGGACACATTGGAAGAACTGACAGCGGTGCATAGGGACATATTGACATGCCTCCGCCAGATTAGCACCAACATGGCCACACCTCCTTGTGTGCCCACAACATCTGGTGCTGCAACAACTGCAACTGCCACAGGGAGGGAGGATGACTCTGGCGGAGAGTCCTCTGCACCGCAGCAGCCTGCACGTGAGGGTCCCCCCCGAAAGAAGAGGGGTCGTCCGAGGAAGGAAAACCGAGAGGTTGATGGCCACGTACATCCCCCAGGAACCCAACACCTGTTCTTTAAAACTCCTTTGTGTGCAAACTGTCCACCCTGTCGAATGCAACCCAACTCTCCCACATGACATGGGGAGCTTAAGTTGGCCCAATGTATCAGATGACTGTGGACTTTACTCAGGACATTTCTGCTACCAAGACTTCCAACTCATCTGGGAACTTTGGATTACAATCCCAATGTACAGCACCCACCATCCTGTGCACTATCCTCACACATGTATGTAAATAAACTCACTAATACACCATACTTGCCTCTGTTGTGATTCCAGCGTGGTTTCTGTCATGGAGATGGTGATCTGCTAAATGACACTGTGCATGCTAACTGCCACAGCAAGTTCAACACCGTCATGTGAGTCATGGCGACGTGACACATATGAGGGAGACACACCACTAGGGCAACACAACACATACACACCAGGGCCATCAGACTCATCGCCCACACTGATGTTGCCAGGAAATACAGTGGAATGCACAGACACCACACCTATTCACAGTCTGTGTTAACTAGCCCACAGGTGCAGTAAGCACATGTCAGTCAGATGTGTGACCACAGACAACGCACATCCCAAAGTGAAGCACAAGTTTATTACACATTTGCAACATGTTGTTTCCACTACAGATGCAAGGTAATCCTACGTGGCAGGGGACACACAGTCAACAAGTGTAGAAGAAAGAAAGTCCAGGGGTGTGTGGCACATCACCTGTAGGGAAACGACTGCTTCCACCCTGGAAGTTGAATCATGGTGTCGGGGGATCACAGTTCACCAAACAACTCTGAAAGTACCCTGTGAAGGACAGACATGACACACAGTCAAAAGCACTGAAGAACAGGACAGAACTGCAATACTCATGCCCAATACATGTCACAAGATACCCACCCAGAACCACGTTAGCATGTCAACACTGTTGTGGAGTACAGACTACCTGTAAGGACACATCGCTGCACACTTCCAGTCAAGTAGCACATGGCCACACTCAAACAGCACCAGAGCACCACCAACACATATCACGCAAACTCATATCATTGGCATGACAACTCTCTGGATACTCACATTCAGCTGAAGAAGTTGGTGATGAGCTGTGTGCGGACATCACCATCATTATCATCACTGGCATCGTGGCCCAGGCCAGGATCCTCCACAGGTGGTGGATGTTGGTCATCGTCATCCAGGATGAGAGGCAACTCCTTCCGCACTGCCAGGTTGTGTAGCATGCAGCAGACGATGACAATCTTGCACACCTTTGCTGGGGTATATGGGAGGGCCCCATCTGTCTTGTCCAGGCAGCGGAAGCGGCTCTTCAGGAGACCAAATGTCCGCTCGATCACTCTCCTGGTCCGACCATGTGCCTCATTGTAGCGCATCTGGGCTGGTGTCACAGGGTTCCTGAGGGGTGTCAGCAACCACGGCATGTTGGGGTATCCGGAGTCACCTACAGACAGACAATTGCACATTAGCTGAGTTGGAAAATAGGGCGGAATACAACATAGCAGAACACACACAATGGTACAAAGTCAGTACACACCGACAAGCCAGGCACGCTGGTTCTGCATCTGTGACATCATCCTCGGGATGCGACTACTCCTCATCACGTAGGCATTGTGTGCCGAACCAGGGAAACGGGCACACACGTGAGATGCACATATCTGCAAGACATACCACCAGAGCATTGATCGAATGATAATGTTTCCTGTTCCTGTATGACTGCTCATGTGCCTGTGGTGGTACCAAAGACACATGTGTCCCATCAATGGAGCCAATGACATGTGGCATCCTCCCCAGGGCATAGAAGTCACTCTTGACGTCAGTGAGTTCTTGACATCTAGGGAAATAGATGTACTGGTTCAGGCATATCAACATTGCCTCCAAAACATCGCGTAGCACACGGCTGAACATAGTCTGTGACATCCCACCAGCAGACGCCACAGTGTGTTGAAAGGTACCGGTGGCAAAGAAGTGTAGGGCTGCCATCACCTTCACCTTGGGGGTCAGCGCTGTAGGGTACGGCCGGCCAGGTTGCAAATGTGGGGCCAAGCACACTGCCAAATCATCAATCAGCTGCCTGGTGAAGCGGTACCGTCGGATGCTGTCACGTTCCACCATCGTTGCAATGTCAGGGAATGGTCTATGGACAGCTGGTGCCCTGCAGTGCATAGGTGAAGAAAGAAAGATTGTCAGTCACCCCACATATGTGGCATTGACCATACTCAATATCACATGATACATCATTACGAGACACAAGTACTTGATGTGTGTGCCGTTCTGCATGGACATATGTGGCACCTACATGGCCATCATCTAACATCTCAGTTCAACATGTGTTGACAACAGGTTCCAGGTTGTGCTATGGGAAACCATTAGGCTGTGTCACAGTACCCATTTACTGCTGTCACGTTCCAAACACACACCACAGTGACATGTCTGGACAGATGCGCCACAGGCATCAGAGCTCATTGACAGGTAGATTCCCAGTGACCCTGTCTTGCCACATGGACACTGGCATGACATGGCGTATCATGTACACGTCAGCAAAACAAACATGACTCCCACAGGTAGTGGCCCCTGTTGCTTCCGCAGGACAGACATGGACGTCTATGACACACACACGCACAACATCAAAGTCCATGCACAAACAACGTGGATGTGGAGACTGTCTCCCATTGTGCACATGGAATCAGAGACATCGGAAACACAACATGCACACAGACTGTGGAGGGCCATCACTATTGTGGCAATGGGTCACCCTGTGACGTACATACCTTCCCACATGGGACTCTGGGGGTATGTGACATGACATACACATACACAACCTGGAAATGTGACCATGCCACATGCTCTGAAATGAACAGTTGCACATCACAGTGGTCATGTGCACAACACACAAAGGATCCTGTCCCCATGAACATGTGCACAGCCTGGGAGTGGCTGCCCCCAAGTGCCACCCCAAAAACCACATGTTGACTTCCATACACAGAAAAGGTAATGCAGCCTTACATGCCTTAGGATACAGTGTGGACAGGCTGTGGTGTTGTAGGTGTGCCCCTGAATCCCTGGCAAGTATATGTTACTGGCATACGTTCACCAGTGACAAGCATGGTGACATATGCGAGTGACCTGTACAGGGACGCGTTGTACAGCAATGGACCGATCGGTGTGCACGCACTGGCCATTGAATCTGTTGTGAGCGGGTACGCGTTGTACAGCAATGGACCGATCGGTGTGCAAGCACTGGCCATTGAATCTGTTGTGAGCGGGTACGCGTTGTACAGCAATGGACCGATCGGTGTGCACGCACTGGCCATTGAATCTGTTGTGAGCGGGTACGCGTTGTACAGCAATGGACCGATCGGTGTGCACGCACTGGCCATTGCATCTGTTGTGAGCGGGTACGCGTTGTTTCCCGGAATACGCGTTGTACAGCAATGGACCGATCGGTGTGCACGCACTGGCCATTGAATCTGTTGTGAGCGGGTACGCGTTGTACAGCAATGGACCGATCGGTGTGCACGCACTGGCCATTGCATCTGTTGCGAGCGGGTACGCGTTGTACAGCAATGGACAGATCGGTGTGCACGCACTGGCCATTGCATCTGTTGTGAGCGGGTACGCGTTGTACAGCAATGGACCGATCGGTGTGCATGCACTGGCCATTGAATCTGTTGTGAGCGGGTACGCGTTGTACAGCAATGGACCGATCGGTGTGCACGCACTGGCCATTGCATCTGTTGTGAGCGGGTACGCGTTGTTTCCCGGAATACGCGTTGTACAGCAATGGTCAGATCGGTGCGCATGCATTGGCTAGGGCCTGGCATGGCAACGGACGCGTTTCGAGCTTCAACGAGTCTGATGCAGTGAATTCAGTTGGCCAGCCACAACAATGTTGCAAATTCATGGGTGTCATGAAGTTTAACTTTTGAAGGATGCTGTGGGCGTGTATAAGTGGTGCAATTCCATGGATTGGCCAGATTCAGAAGATGCAAACGACTTGGACCTATCACTTTGGACACATGGGACAGTATCTGCCTCTGCAGCACACATATAATGCTGGCTGTTCCCCTGAGAGCTCACTTGCCTGCACTACATGCTCCAGGACGACATCTGCCACCAACACTGCTGCTGTCTCTGCATCCTCTGGCTACTGCAATGGCACGTACTGTGGAGAGAGCCCCAGCCTTCAGCCTTGAGGAGAACCAGGCCCTGCTGGACAGCCTCCTTCCACAGTACAGCAAGCTGTATGGGAAACCAGGGGAGCAGGTGAGTGTGCTGTCCACTGCCTTACTAATTATGCATGTTGTCTGACTAGCAAGACTTACAGCGTGCACACCACTGGCTAGCATGCTCACTGAGTAGTTCTCACCCCCCAAAGTGTGTAGTTACATGCACTGAACAGGTATAGTGCAGTAACAGTGCATTCCAACAAGCTTTTACCTCCCAGACAATGATACCATGTAGTGACTGCTGGCAAACTGTTCATAGCCATCGTTGCACTGCCTGTGTACATCATATGCCCCTGTGATTGAGACATGTATATCCAACTGTGCGATGCACGTATATGTTGCATGTGTAGTAATGGCATCTTCACTTTGTCATCCTCACAGGTTGATGCCCACCAGAAGCAGGAAATTTGGCTGACCATCGCCCGGGCAGTAAGATCCGTGGGGGTCTACAAACGCCGGATCCGCAACTGCCAGAAGAGGTGGCAGGACCTTCGGGGCTGGACCCGGAGGATCGCAAGGGTCCAGCTGAAGCTGTCGCCTCCTCGCAGGAGGGGCGGACACCGGACCCTGACCCCCCACATGCTCAGGATCCTGGCGGTGGTCTTCCCTGACCTGGATGGGCAGCTGAAGGCCAGACAGCAGCAATGAGGGGGTGAGTCCATGACTGCACTGTGAACTTTGTCTGACATGCTATGTGCCCTCCTCTGGCCTGGTTAAACTTCCACAGTACATCAGTCTTGTGGTCCAGGACCCATGTCCCTCAATTGTGACATGCCCACTCCTCATCTGATATGCAGGTGTGGCCCTTACAGTCAGGAAATTGTGTCACTTGGGTACTGTGTCCTTGCATTTTGCTTCGCTCAAGGTGGGGGACAGCATTTGTTCCCATGACTTTGTGGTGGGATTCATGGGTGGGTCAATTGCTTACACAATGGCTAAGTTCTGACATGTAATCTGGGTGTAACTTTGATATGTGGTCCACTTGCTGATCTGAATCACCACATGTCCCTGGGGTATTTGGCACACCCCGATGCTGCGGGTGGGAACAATGTTTGGGCCTCAGGAGTATGTATATCAAGTGTGTCACACATGCTTAGCCACCTGCCTACTGTCCAGGGCTCATCCCTCTTTCAGGTGGAGCAGGACAGTCATGCCTACTCCAGGGCATACAATACACTCTGTACTCCCACTCCCATGTATCAGCTGACATGTTGTGATCAGTGAAATGTTCCCTCAGGTGTCTGCCACTGTGTCGTTGTGCTGTGGCTTCGTTGTCAGGACTACTGGGATGTTTATCGTTTAGGGCTCAGCATGCCATCTGAGATGTGACCATGAGAGATGATACTTCTGTGACTTATAGGTGTTTGACCACTTGACTGTGCACACAGGTGTATGCGACTGTGAATTCCAGGCAGCTGTTTTTCATTCACAGCAGACTGTGCGGTGCTCAGGTTCATAGAGTTGTGTTTCATGTCTCCCATATGTCCAATTGGCATGACGTGGACAAATAAGAGTTCTGATGATGTGGTTTGTGGGGGGGATAGACATGTGCACTTGTCAGCTACATAACTTGCATTCCCCATTACCTAGGATTGTGACACAGTGCAGACTGTTGTTGGCTGGCTGCCATGCCCATGTGACTGGAGACAGTGATGTATGACTTTGCAGGCATGCCTGTGCCATGGCATTAAACTTCCTAAGAGTGATCCTGCAGGGGAGTGACATGTGCAACATGCACCCCATTGTGGCATTGACTATCCGGACATGGGTGCATCATGGTGTCTGGTGCTGGTATGCATCACATGCATCTCTAATTAGACTCTGGCCATCCCTTTATCCGGACACCTGTACTGACTCAGTGGCAAGAGATGTGATGTGTGCATGTTCACATGCTTCACCGTGTTCTCTGCAATGTCCAACAACTGTGTACGTGGTGCATGTGTCCACCCTGGGGTATTACCATCCAACAGGCACCAGACAGATGGGTGCAAGGGCAGGAGGGGTGTGAGTGCCATGGTTGACCATCAGACTGACAATTGGCTTCTCCTAATCTGTGTGAGCACTTTTGGCAATGTTCAACTAAGGATGCCAGGGCTTGCTCTGTAATGTGCTGTACTTACTGTGGTGTGTGCGGTCAGTGCAGGTGACTGATGTTTGTCTGTTTCCCTAATTGTTTGCAGATACATCCACGGCCACAGGAGGGGACAGCTCCACGGACCAGGAGGAGCTGCAGAGCCAGACTGGGTCAGCAGCCGATGAGTGGTCGGAGGGACCCAGTGGCACGGAGGGCAAGGGGAGCCACACCGAGGAGTCCTCAGCACCATCCACCTCAGCTGAGGACCACAGCAGCTCGGAGGATGACTCCCTTATGGAGGTGGGTGTCAGCAGCCACCACACCCCAGCTAGTATGTCTGGCCCCACCTCCACCACCACCACCACCGCCCTCCCATTGGCTCCCATTCCAGAGGTCCGTGGAGGCTCCCGTGTTCGGGAGCGTGTCTCCTTCGTGCCAGGCACCGCACCCCCTGCCCCTGTGTCCCCTGCTGCCCTGAGTGAGGAGTCTGTGTACCTCCTTCGGCAGCTCCATGTAGGGCAGACAGCAATGCTGAGTGTCCTCCATGCACACACCACTCTGTTGACACAGCTGGTGTCGTTCATGGAGGGCATCTCGATGGGCATGTCTGCCCTACAGAGGAGCAATAGGTCCATGGACTCCTCCCTGATGGCAGCAGTGTCCCTCCTCCAACAGTCCATCACGTCCTCCTGCCTCTGCCCCATCCACACTTCCTGGCCCCCTACCTGTCCCAAGCACATGCACACCTGCCCAATCACCCAAACACACAGACACGAGCAGCACAGAAACACACAAAACAAGGGCTAAACGTGCACACAAGCATCCTCAGGGGACTGATACCACACCCACAGGGGATGGGGAACAGACACACACACAGGCATCCACAGTCACTCCGCAGTCCTCAATATCCTCTCCCTCCAAGACCCCTTCCCTTGCCTCACCTGCAACCCCACCTACAAAGCAGCTCTTCCTCTGTGACCTCGGCCTCTTCCCCTCCGATCCCGCTGATCCAGCATACAGGGGGAAGAGGAAGTCCACCCACACAGAGGGGAGTGCCCCTTGCCCCCGGATACCCTCCCCCAGGCGCAGACAGACTGAGGCCCCCACCCGCAAGTCCCCCGGGCCCGGAAGAGCAAGACCCTGCCACCGCCCTGCAGGTCAACCACACAGTCTCCTTCCTCCATCCCTCAGGCCCCCACAACACAGGTTCCCCCACCACACCCTGCCCCAGGTTCCCCCACCCACAGATACACCATCCCCAAAATGATGCGGCCTTCTCCACCTACCACTTGCTCTTCCAGCCCCACACCCCCCGCTGAACATGTTTGTGCCACTGGTGTGGAGACCGTGTCCTCCCCCTCTGTCCTGCCCACCTTACCTGAACCCCATTCTACTCCCCTGGAGATGGGCCCTGCAGTGGAGTCCACTACCACCCCGTCTGACTTGGGCACTGCAGTGGGGAACCTGTCCACTTCATCTGGCCAGCCCACTGGAGTTGTGCCGGCACCCACACCATCTGACTCATGCCCCCCAGTTGTGCCGGCACACACCATGTCAGACACCTCCACTGCAGTTGTCAGTGACTCTCCAGCACCAGCCACCCCTTCCCTGCCTCCTTCTGGTGAGCCCTGATCCTGTCCCTGCGGTGCCTGGCCTGCCCCCCGTATGCCCCTCCGAGGGGAGTGTCCCTGGTTAGTAGCTGTGCAGGCAAGCAAAGGGTGACATCTGCCACTGTCACCCTGTTTGGACTTCAGTCATGGACTGGCCATTGGCCTTTGGGTTTTGTCTGGACTTTCTATTTTCAATTCACATATGCTGAATAAAGCTCCTTTCAGTTCTCTAGTGGTTTTGCTTCAGATGTACATGATGTTGAGGATGCTAACCATGCCCTTGCTGCAGTGATGGTGATTTTGGATATCAGGTAAAAGAAGTGTTACTGTGCAGGACTCCATGTGGTCCAGGGTGAATGTGTCCTATCCTGGTGTGCAGCCATGTCATACTTTGCAGCAATATGAGGATGTCATGTTTTTATATATGCCAATGGGATTCCCTACATGTTTTTGCAATATCACATCTGTGGCTTACACCCCTGCACATCAGATGTGCTTGCCATTGTTCAATTTGTCTATTTCCCTGACCGTGTGACCATCTCCACTGGACATGCAAGTTTGGCATCAATGGGGAAGGACTCATCTGTGGTATCAGTGCAACTTGCTATACATGTGTATTTGAACTGTGCAGATGATTTCGGTGACACTGCCATGACCAGGCTGATGTGACGGGAGCCTTCATTTTGTGCTAATTGCTGACTGAGTGACCAAGTGTTCTGCTGACATGATAGAGCCCTGCAGAGTCAACGTATGGCACAGCTTTCCTTACACAGGAGTGGAGTCCCCTCATGGCAGTGTGTAATTCCGTGACATTGCCTGAGCCCAAGGTGTGTGTTGTGTGAGCATGTCTGTGTGTGTTCACTTCCATTTTGCTACGCAGGCTGGGGTCCCTAGTGATGTTCCTGTTTGTGATGCTTGCTGAGTTGACCTATGTTCCCCCAAAATCTTCGCCCTGGGTTCTCTGGGATGTGGGTGCATGGCACATTACTGGCCATCAGGGTGTCATCCATAGGTGTGTTTGCTGTCAGGGCTGAGTTTGTGGGCAAACGCAGATGAGACACAGTCAGGATTCCCCTTGGCACTTGTTGGTTACACAAGTCATGTTATTTACAGTTTGTGTTAGCTTTCAGTGATTGTGACACGTTGTGTGTGTGACTGCTGCCACTCCTCAGGGTCAGAGCTGCAATGTTGGAAGTTGTCTATGTGTGTTCTTTGTGGGTGACCATGGCTTCTTCATTGGTGTGTGACTGTGGCCGGGATCCCATTGGTTGGTGTGGATTGGACGTCATGCCCATGTACAGCGTACTGTGCAGTGTGTCAGACATTCACAAGTCTTGTTGACTGGCCATGTGTGATGGGTATCTCCACCTTAGTTCCCCCAACCACCCCTGGGATTGTCATGGGTGCATGTGCAATGTCACCAGTTCATGTGAGCTTCACTGCTGCCCATTGGTGGAGATCAAGGTGTGTGGTGTTGAGTGTGTGCAAATGAGAGTTGTTGCACGGCTAGACCCCTACCTCCATGTTGGCCTTGGCTGACAGGCCGTGCTGATTGATTTGTGTTTGTGTAGGTGTGATGGTAGTTAGTTGCTCAGGACACATGACTGTGGTTCACAGTGTGTACGACATCTACCTTTGTCATCACAGTGGGATTATCATGCAGGCCAGTGTCACCACGATGTGGGGTCCCTGGGGGTAGTGCTGTGGTGGGTCTGTCTCTTGCTGTGTTAGTTGCTGTTCCTGCAAGCTTGTGTGACATTTGTAATTTGGGCTCCCTCTCATCTAACAATGCCTGATTGCCCACATAGGGGAATCCGATCCATGAGTTACTTTTGTTTGGCACTGTATTGACATCTGTGTAATAGGGATTCAGGCCTCCTCATGTGTTGTGTGGTTGCCTGGGGACCCTGGCACACACCCCCATCACCTGTTGTGTTTGATATGCAGTGTGAGTCTGCCTGTTTGTGTTTGTGCATTTGCACCACTGCATTGGCATTTCTTTGTTGTGCCATTGGCTGTATGTTGTTTGGTGGCTTTCCCCTGCTGTCCCTGGGACTCCTAGGTCATCAGTCAGCACAATGATCATGGTTTGTATGTCCCATTGCTGCCATGGAATGGTATTTGTTCACCTGACATCTACAGTCTCCCCAGGATATCTACATTTGTGTGTCCATTGGTGCAGATATGTGGGTCTGCATTATGATGGTCACTTCTGTCATTGTGTTATTCGTGAATGTTGACAATGTGAGCCCACATGGGTGATGTTTCTCTGCACATGGCAAAAGCGATGTTTCATTGGCACTGCACTGTTTGCCTCACCCAATCTATGTTGCTATGGGACACAAGCACTACTATGCCACTGATGTGTTTGTTGTTGTGTGACCAGGAATCATCCATGCAGTTTGGCATTTGCAGCTTTTCCCATGACAACACTTACCTTTTGGTCACTGTGGTGATGGGGCTTTAGACCCCATTGCCACAATGTTCAAAATGTGCTTCAGCTATGGACCCCACACTTACCTTTTGGTCACTGTGGTGATGGGGCTTTAGACCCCATTGCCACAATGTTCAAAATGTGCTTCAACTATGGACCCCACACTTACCTTTTGGTCACTGTGGTGATGGGGCTTTAGACCCCATTGCCACAATGTTCAAAATGTGCTTCAGCTATGGACCCCACACTTACCTTTTGGTCACTGTGGTGATGGGGATTTAGACCCCATTGCCACAATGTTCAAAATGTGCTTCAGCTATGGACCCCACACTTACCTTTTGGTCACTGTGGTGATGGGGCTTTAGACCCCATTGCCACAATGTTCAAAATGTGCTTCGGCTATGGACCCTACACCTACCTTTTGGTCAGTGTGATGATGGGGTGTTAGACCCCATTGCCACAGTGGTCATGGTCTGCTTGCATTGTGGAGGCCACACACATTTATGTGTGACACATGTGATAGGGGGTCACATTGTATGTTCAATGTCATGTTCAGTGTTGTAGGCATTTGACACAGACTACACATGCTTGTCATGGTGTTGGGGGGGATGTATTTTTCTGACATTCCTTATGTTGGAGTATGCTGGTTGTGTCATGCATTACCCGTCCTATGAGTAGGGGTTGTGTGGGTGGTAGGCATCCAGGCCCCCATGAGTAGGGGTGGTGGTAGTGGTAGGCATCCATCCCCCTATGAGTGGTGAGGGTAGTAGTGACAGGCATCCATCCCCCTATGAGTGGGGAGGGGAGTAGTGACGGGCATCCAGGCCCCCCTGAGTAGGGGTGGTGCTAGTGGTAGGCATCCATCCCCCTATGAGTGGGGATGGTATTAGTGGCAGGCATCCATCCATCTATGAGTGGGGAGGGTAGTAGTGACAGGCATCCAGGCCCCCATGAGTAGGGGTGGTGGGAGTGGTAGGCATCCATCCCCCTATGAGTGGGGATGGTATTAGTGGCAGGCATCCATCCCCCTATGAGTGGGGAGGGTAGTAGTGACAGGCATCCAGGCCCCCCTGAGTAGGGGTGGTGCTAGTGGTAGGCATACATCCCCCTATGAGTGGTGAGGGTAGTAGTGGCAGGCATCCATGCCCCCATGAGTAGGGGTGGTGGTAGTGGTAGGCATCCATCCCCCTATGAGTGGGGATGGTATTAGTGGCAGGCATCCATCCCCCTATAAGTGGGGAGGGTAGTAGTGACAGGCATCCAGGGCCCCATGAGTAGGGGTGGTGGTAGTGGTAGGCATCCATCACCCTATGAGTGGGGATGTTATTAGTGGCAGGCATCCATCCCCCTATGAATGGGGAGGGTAGTAGTGGCAGGCATCCAGGCCCCCATGAGTAGGGGTGGTGGTAGTGGTAGGCATCCATCCCCCTATGAGTGGGGATGGTATTAGTGGCAGGCATCCATCCCCCTATGAGTGGGGAGGGTAGTAGTGACAGACATCCAGGCCCCCCTGAGTAGGGGTGGTGCTAGTGGTAGGCATCCATCCCCTTATGAGTGGTGAGGGTAGTAGTGGCAGGCATCCAGGCCCCCATGAGTAGGGGTGGTGGGAGTGGTAGGCATCCATCCCCCTATGAGTGGGGATGGTATTAGTGGCAGGCATCCATCCCCCTATGAGTGGGGATGGTATTAGTGGTAGGCATCCATCCCCCTATGAGTGGGGATGGTATTAGTGGCAGGCATCCATCCCCCTATGAGTGGGGAGGGTAGTAGTGACAGGCATCCAGGCCCCCCTGAGTAGGGGTGGTGCTAATGGTATGCATCCATCCCCCTATGAGTGGTGAGGGTAGTAGTGACAGGCATCCATCCCCCTATGGGTGGGGATGGTATTAGTGGTAGGCATCCATCCCCCTATGGGTGTGTATGGCATTGGTGATAGCCATCCCGCCCCTATGGTTCTGCTGTTGCTAGTGTACGTCATTTCTGCATCCCTATGTGTGTGTGACATATTTCGGGTACGTGTCGTTTGTTTGTGTTGTGGGCGTTTGACTTACCGTCTGCGTCGTACGCGTCCGTACTGGTCCCGGTAATAGATGTAGAGTATTGGTAGGACCTGCGCGATGGGATTCATGGTTGGGTCGTCTCGTTCGAGTTTCTCGTGGCTTGGACTCGTACTCGTCACTGGCTTGTCCTTCTCGTCGCCGTGGATCGTCTTGTGGCGCGAATCGGAGCTTATGTACAGCTCTCCCGGATGCTCTGACGTGCCGGACGTAGCGACGGGTTCAGCCCGTACGGAAGGCGCATCGTACTCGTCCGGCCGGAAGGTGCTGTGTATTTGCTTCCGTGCGACTCGAATCGGCGTTTACGGATCCGGCTCGGGCGGGGAACAGGAGCTGGATTTGGTGAGTACGGCTCGCTCGGAATCTGGGCTGTTATGCGCATCGTACTTGTTCGTTCGGACGACTGTTCGAATCGGTCGGGAAACACGCGTTCGGCTTGGGTTTTTTCCGGACGAATACTGTTAGGTGCGCTTCCGGACGAGATCGGAATCGGCCCCAGAGTCGTGAAGTAATTAAACTTTTTTTTTTTTAGTTTAAAGAAAGAAACTTTATTTTGGAAGAAATACAATCAAGTATAAATAGGCAGATACAATAACAGAGATTCAAGATCAATAATTGAAAATAAAGCAAAATAGTTGCAAATGGAAAGAAAAGAAAAATATTGTAACTATGGAAATAAGGGGAGGGGGGAAGAGGGAAGAGGGAAAAAGTACAACAGTAATTATGGCAAAGTGCGCAATATCAGTAGGAGGGCTTAATACAATATAAAAAGATATCAGCATTTTATAGAATAATAGCTGTAATAATGCAATAAAGGAGAAGGAGAAATAGATTATATGGTTAAATAAATAACTATATACATAAAAAGTCAACAATTCATGGTGGTTTGGGAACTTCTTCTAGTAAGGGGTGATGTTGGGTAGAGTTTTGTGCTGATGTATCTAAGAAGGTGGTTACAGGGGACCATATAAGTTGTCTTTTCAGAAGTAAAGATAAAGGGAAAACATATGCACAATCAAGTCGATGATTATAGCAAACACTATACCACCAAGCTTGAAAGGAAAGTTGTGTAGCTTGTTTCCAATTCTTTGTTATTTGCTGGAAGGCAATTGCAATCAATAAATCTACAATATCTGTGTTTGAGGTAAAATCATTCCAATAGTCAGATAGGGAACCCAGGTAAATATCTACAGGTGAATATGGGAAGTGAGTGTGAAAAATGATATTGATCTGAGACCAGACCCTCAACCAGAATTGATGGGTAAAGGGACAGGAAAAAAGCATGTGATATAAATCAGCAGGAGCAGTGTTACATGACCAGCAGTTTGGGGAGAAAGTGGAATTGAATTTATGTAAGGACACTGGAGTAAACATGAGTCGATTATAGATGAAGAAGAGTGTTTGTGTTGTGCTTGCTGACCTAGAGGTTTTACGAAGTTTTGACCATATTTTATCCCAAAAAGTAATAGACCATGATGTATGGAATTCATGTTCCCAGTGGAGTTCTATATTAGTTTTAGGTCTTGGTCCGGGGGGTGTGGTGAGAGATTTATATATAGACTGAGCACCTAAAATTGGAAGAATATTACAGTGAGAAGGTATGGAAGGTGGAGAGGAGGATATTGATGACAGGGAAGAGGAGATGTTTTGTAATAATATATTACATTTGGTGGAGAAAGAGTTTGGTAATTTATAAAGAGTTTGTGCTTCAGAAGAAGTAAGCAGAGCATTATTAGAATAAAGTTGATGGATCCAAAGTAACCCCTTGTCTCGCCAAGTTTTCCAATATATGGGTTTATTGTTGATTTTAAGAAGGCGATTATGCCAAATGGAGGAATTGAGAAATTGATCTTTAGAGGAAAGATGAGGTAGTAGAAAAGAATGATATAACTTATGGGCCGTTTTATAGATAGGTGATGATAAAAAGCGAGTCTTGTGAGTAAATGTGAGAGATTCTGTGAGAGAGAAGGGAGATAAAAAAGAGAGTTCCATGTCAGTCCATAAGGGAAAAGAAGCAAAAGAGGATTGGTTTAAGGATTTAGCAAGTTGTTTAAGGAGAAAAGCATTATGGTAAAATTGGAAGTCAGGAAGTTAACTCCACCTTGTGATTTGGGGCGTTTAAGCAAGGTGAGGGACAGGCGTGCTTTCTTTTTATTCCATAAAAAAAGGAGATAAAATAGAATTAACTTTTTTGAAAAAATAAGATGGAAAGTTAAGAGGAATAGCAGAAATCATATAAATAATGATGGGAGCAAGCATCATTTTAATCGTATCAAGTCTGCCCCACCAGGAAAGATATAGGTGATGCCAATTCGAGGTAGATGTGGACAATGTAGATAGAACATGAGTCATATTCAGAGATAGGGTTTGTTTAATAGAGGGGGCAAACCAAAGACCTAAATATTTAATCTTTTGGGGGCTCCATGAGAAATGAGTAAGGATAAAATCTTGTTTAAAACATAAGATATTAAGAGGAAGAATTTCGCATTTATCATGATTTAATTTGTAGCCACAAAGAGAAGAGAAGGCCCTAACCTCTGCAATAAAAGCGGGGATAGAATGTTCTGGGTTAGAGATATATAATAAAATATCGTCTGCATAGACGCTCATTTTAACATGGAAATTATCATGTTGAAAGCCATGTATGTTAGAATTTTGATTAATTCTAGCAAGAAAGGGTTCTAGAGCGAGGATAAATAAAAGTGGAGAGAGAGGGCAACCTTGACGGACACCTCGCTGTAAAGTAATGGAACCATTGGTGAAAATAGAAGCTTTGGGTGAAGTATACAATAGGGAAATATAAGAAATGAATTTGGGTCCAAAGCCAAACCAAGAAAGTGTGTGGAAAATAAATGACCAATCCATGCGGTCAAAAGCTTTTTCCGTATCTAGAGAAATAGCTGCCAGTGAGTGAGGGTATTTATTAGCTCTGTGTAATATATTGAAGAAAATTCTGGTATTATCGGAGATATTTCGGCCTTTAATGAAACCAGATTGTTCTCTACAAACGATAGATTGAAGAAAGGGTTCAAGGCGAAGAGCGAGAATTTTGGCAAATATTTTGTAGTCGGAGTTAACTAACGAGATTGGTCTGTAATTTTTACAAAGGTGAAGATCTTTCCCTTCTTTAGGGATTAGGCAAATGAGAGCATCTTGAAAAGTACCACTAGAAGCCTTAGCGGAAATGAAGTGTGAAAATAAGGAAAGGAGATACGGAAGGAGGGATTTGGAGAAATGGGCGTAAAACTCCATAGGGAATCCATCGGGGCCAGGAGCTTTCCCGGGCTTAAGAAGTTTCAATACGTGGGAAATATCCTTTAGAGAAATATCACGCTCCTGCGGTGAAAAATCAATATCCATGGGAAATTGTTTTGGTATGGAGGTAAGATAATTTGGAATGTCCTTAGGTTCTGGGTTAGTTTCAGGGGTATAGAGGGAGGCATAATATTTCTTGAATTCTTCCAAGATTTCCAGAGGTTTAGTTACTGGAGAAGAAGTGGAATTGAGGACATAATCAATATTGTTACGGTCCTTCTTGATTTTGAGGTAGGAAGCAAGTAGTTTTCCTGCTTTGTTTTGGCCGCCATAATAACACGCACTACCTTGGAGGAGATAGGCAGATGCATTTTCCGTAGATAATTTATTATATATAAATTTTTCTTTAATAAGGTTATTGAGATCAGCTTTAGAATTGGTAACTGTATAGAGGAATTCCAGTAACTTGATAGATTTGAGAATATCGTCCGCTTTGCGGGAATTAAGGCGTTTTTTGTGGCGACATAAGAGATAATAAAGTCCCTGGAGGAAGCTTTAAAAGAGTCCCAAACAATTGGAAAGGATGATACAGAGGATAAGTTACGATGAAAGAAATCTGTAATGAATTCTTCAAAAGAAGAAGTAAAGGTGTGGTCAGTCAACAAAGAGGTATTAAAGCGCCATCTTTAAGTGATCTACGCAGACGTATGGTACTGGGCTGTATGTCACAACAACAAACAAGGCAGGCCAGGAGGGAGGGTGGGGGGAGGGAAAGGGCAGTTCTAGTTAACGTAATTGTTTAAGCTGCATTTTCAAATGTAATTGGTCCATGAGATAACTTTGTACCTTATAAGTACGCACTACTGGTCGTACAATTATACAGAATATATCATGATGTACTGTTATCCACACCACCCAGTCGTATTATTATTATTATTATTATTATTTTTAAATTTATATCAGGCGCAAACAGCTACCCAAAAAGGGTTTCCCGGCGCCAGCCAGAGAAGGAGCAGGAAAAGAAACTACTGATTGAACAGCCAGGTTTTGAGTGTTTTACGAAAGCGCGTGTAAATGGTTTCACTCCGGAGTGATAGAGGAAGAGCATTCCACAAAGAGGGGCCTAGGTAGGCAAAGGAACGACCACCCATACGGGACAGTCTAATCCTCGGCACCATAAATTTTGCCTGAGTGGTGGAGCGAAGAGTGCCTGAGGGCAGATAGGGTTTGACTAGTTTTTGCAGATACTGAGGAGCCGTACCCTGCTTGACCCTGAACATGTAGCTCAGCGCTTTAAACTTGATCCGGCTCTCAACTCTAAGCCAGTGGAGGTCACTCAACGAACCCGAGATGGAGGCCGCTCTAGGAACTTGACAAAGCAATCTTGCTGCAGAATTCTGCACCAGCTGCAACTTGCGTGTCACGTCTTTATTGGCTCCTAAATAGAGAATGTTACCGTAGTCTAGTCTAGATGTTACCAGTGCCTAGACTTCGGTTCTCTGGGTGGGGCTGGGCAGCATCCATACAATTTTCTTCAACCATTTCAAGATGGTGAAGCAGGTTGCAGCCACCTTCACGGCTTGTTGACGCATAGATAGTGAGTCGTCAATGATAAAGCCAAGGTTGCGGACATGATGCGAGGGCGAGGCAAAGCACCCATTTCTGCCGGCCAATGGTGAGGTCCCCAAAGATCTTTGTTTTTTCCCAAGATCAGGACCTCAGTTTTTTCACCATTAAGTTTAAGAAAGTTGGCCTGCATCCAGGATGCAATTTTGCTCAGCCCAGCCCGCAGAACAGATGGTTCCGACTCATTCCCCGCAGAGAGAGAGAAAATAATCTGGGTGTCATCGGCGTAAGAAAATAAAGACAACCCAGCGTCCTCTGCAATCACTGCCAGGGGTTTGACATATATGTTAAATAATAAGGGACTGAGGATAGACCCCTGAGGAACCCCATAGGGAGAGGAGTGGACACTGGAGGTGGCTACAGAAGAGAAGATCTGAAAAGTGCGGTCGGTAAGAAAAGAAATTAGCCATCTGAGTGCTGCATCTGCAATCCCCAGAGACTGTAGGGCCTTTATTAGCACGGCGTGAGACACCGTGTCAAAGGCCGCGCTTAGATCGAGTAAAATAAGGGCCACCGTGTCTCCGGCATCCAAACGATGGCGTAACATTTCAGTGACGCCGAGAAGAGTGGTTTCAGTTGAGAAGCCAGCTCTAAAACCAGATTGTGATGGATGGAGAAATTTTTGAGTTTCAACAAAATTGGATAGCTGCCCATTAATATGCTTTTCCAGAACCTTGGAAAGTGCTGGAAGCAGGGAAATTGGCCGATAATTTGAGGAAAGGGTGGGGTCGGCATTGGCCTTCTTCAGTAAAGGGAGGACCATTGCATGCTTCCAATCAGAGGGAACGATGGCCTCCTTTAAGGCGGAATTAAGAAGCTCCATCATTATTGTAAGAGAAGGCAGTTCAAGCTGCCGTAGAACTGATATAGGAAGGAGATCACAGGGGGAGCCTGATTTAATGCTACCTAAGTACTGTCTGAGGGCCGTAATATCTAATGGTGACCAAGATTCCAGCTTATTAGCAGGTTCTGTGTAGCAAGTGTCTCTACATTGAAGCGTGCTGGCTTCTTGAAGGTAGTTAGATGGCAATGAAATAGAATTGACTACTTTATTACCATTCAGTGTTGAGTATATTATTTCCACTTTGTTATTGAAAAATTGTATTAACCTACAAATTAGAAGTTATTTGGCTAAGATGACACAACAAAAAACGAAAATGCCGTAATGTACCTAGTAATAACATTGTAATCACTTACTGGTGCTCAATAAAGTTTGTTTAAAAAAAAAAAAAAAGCGCCATCTTTTACTGGTAACATTAACTGGGAGCAACTCCAAGTCCAATATCACAGGGGCATGGTCTGAAATCAATATAGAACCAATGTCAGCGTGTAATATAGATTAGGTTAATGCTCTAGAAACAAATAAATGGTCAATGCGTGATTGCGAGAGGTGAGTGGGTGAGAAAAAAGTGTATTCACGAAGTTGTGGATTACAAAATCGCCATGAATCAACAAGAGATCAGGTTGGTGAAGTGCTGATGCATTGGAGAGGAAACAAAGGGTGTTTTGGATGTACGATCAATATAGGGATCAACAATTAAATTGCAATCGCCTCCAAAAACAACGTATGGAGAAGAGATAGACATCAAGAGAGTAGAAATATACGGCCAAAAATTGTTATCAGGTTTTCTGGGAGCATAGACATTAAACAAAGTAATAGGGACATCATTAACTTTAAGGTGAATAATTAGCCAACGTCCTTCATCATCTGAGTCTTGAGACAGAAGGGTCACTTTAAGTTTTTATGACATAGAATCACAGTTCCATTTCTTTTGCTAGTACCAGGAGAAGAAAAAACATGACCTACCCATTGTCGCTTGAGCTGAAGCAACTAAGTGAGATTCTTGTAAAAATACAATATCTGATTTAAGGTGAGACAAATGTGTAAGAACTCTTTGCCGTTTAATAGGCGTACCCAAACCTTTAACATTCCACGAAACAATACGTAACATCATTGATTAATTGTAAAAACTAAGAAGAAGAAGAAAAAAAAGAAACTGTTGAAGAGCATTACAGCAGAACAAGAAAACAATGAAAAACTTGCAATAAACAGAAGAACGAAGAGTAAGCACTCTAACAATAAAGGAATAATACAAAAAGTTGAAAGTATTGAAATAAAGAACAGAAGGGAAAGAAGGAAAGGAAAAGAAAAGAAAAGAAGGGAGAAGAGATGAGATAAAAGAAAGGTAAGAAGAAAAGATAGAAAGAAAGGACCGAAAAAACAATAAAACATACCAAATACTCAAACATGAATGGAGGGTGTTGGAGCACATGGGAGGAGACGAATAGTCAACCACGATACTCCAGGGAACGAGACCGCGAGGGGGATACTGAATTAGAAGGACTTTATGACAAAGGATGAACCAGGGAGAGAAAAACAGTACCTGATGGGAAAAAACAGAAGGAAAGGAAAACAGTTAATGAAACATATCATAAGAGCATTGTAAAATTACAATTATCTTTAACAAGAGGAAATAAGCATTCAAGAAGAAGATGCCCCTTCAAACTCCATGGAATCCTCTCTACAATTATCAAGAAATTGTTGAAGCAAGGCCGGATCCTCATATGTTGTTGTTTTATTTTTGTATGTCACTTTAAAAAGGCATGGATGGAGGAGACCAAATCTGGCGTTCAGATTATGTAGAGCTGGACGCATGCTTCAGAAACTTTTCCGCTTGTCCGCTGTGGCTTTCGCATAGTCCTGTGAGAAGAATAATTGAGATCCTTGCCATGTTATGTGACGTTATGCTTTAACGGCCTGTAGAACTTTCAACAAATCCGTGTATTCCAAGAAGTATAATATTACGCCTCTTGGATTGCGGTGGGTGGATATGTTTTGAGGAGGATGACCAAGTCTATGGGCTCGTTGTATGTTGAGTGACGAAGACTCTGGAAGTTGAAGAACCTGCAACAAGAAAGACTGAAAAAAAGAAATGGGATTGGTGCCTTCCAATCCTTCAGGCAGGCCATAGATGCGCAAATTATTACGTCTACTTGGATTTTCAAGATTCTCTACTTGCTTTTGTAGATAGAGGATTTCTGTTTGCATGGGTGGAATTTGTTGAGAAGAAATTTGCAGAGATTCCATTTGATCTTCCATTGAGATAACTTTATTCTCTAGAGCTGACCATTTATCGTCAATGGCTTGTAAGCGAATATTAGTTTCCTCCATATATGGTTTAAGAGGAAACTGGTGTTGGAGAAATGGATGGTGGAGGGGGGTCTTTTTTGATCCTTTTAGTAGTCGAAGAAGCAGCGGGAGATGGTATTTTAGAGACATTTTTCCCAGTTGGTGTGGATGGAAGAGATATAGGAGTAGCATCTGTGCTTTGGGGAGATGTAGTTAGGTCAGGTTCCTCCATATCAGATTGTAAGATCGAAAAAGGATTCGAGGAAAATATAGTAGTGGATTTAGGACGTGTGGACAAAATGGACGATGAGGTCGCACCCCTACCAGCTTTAATTCTCCCCATAGACATGTAAATCGCAGAGAGAAAAGCGTTGGGTTGTTGAAAAATCTGTTAATGTTATGAAATCCAGGAGAAAGCCAGTATTTTGCAGAGAAGAACAAGCCCACTGAGGTAGCAAATTACATTATAGCATTTTTCTGATAAGAATAATATGTTTCTGACAGGAATAGCGAGCAGCGACAGGAAACAGAGCGCAATCTGCGTCAGAAATGCAAAATGGTGGGCACGAAACCAAATAAGGTAACGCGCCACACACTTTTATAAGAACAAAGCGCTATTCGAAGATATTGCAGCTGTAGGACCTTTCACATTAGTTTGGAGGTCTTCACATATCTAGTGTGGAGAATAGAAGAAAAGTTCCGTAAAAATGAAGAGCGTCAGGAGAGCCCATGCTGATAAGACAGAAGAAGCAATAGAATCGCAGGAGCGTGGAAAAATGAAGTGAAATCCATAAATAGCAGTAATTATAGTTTCAGCATGGCTCTGAGGGTAGAGGATGAGCAGCGGTGCCGATATCACATTGAGCGCGTCAGGAAATACAAAATGGCAGGCGCGAATCCAGTCACGGAGACGCGCCGCACATTTGTATAAAAAAAAAACAGCACTAGCCGGGCTTACCACGACTGCAATAGATCCTCACTGGGGTCTAGAAGTCTTCGTAAAGCAAGTCCTTGCGTATGGAGAGTAGCAGAGAGGACCTGCCGCCTGTTGACGAAAAAGTCCTCCGGTCTCGGCACGGAGCAACGCTAGGCAGCCGCCATCTCCTCCGGCGCCAAGCCACGCCCCCGCCATTAATGAAACTTTTGAATGTAAAAGTCTGTTCTCCTCAAAGATCTTAGGACTCACAGCCCAGGAACAATGTAAAACTGTTCAGTTGTCAACAACGATTAATTAACTTGGCGGAAGGAGAACTTGGTAGATGCACAAACATCAGTAACCCCATGCCCAATATTTTGCCATTGGGTTGGTAGTGTTTACGCATGGGAAGGGAGCACTATAACTTCAAACTCAAGGCCTTAAAATGTTGTGGTTGGTCACCCCTCAGTCACAGATTCCAAAAGACTCCCACCTGTTGCTCCTATTAGACAGATACATTACACAAATTAGATGGGTGGGCCCATATCCACTATTTGGGCAAATACACTATCTTCACCCAAAGGGGAAATTGCTCCCTTGTCAAAACTGACTGTGGAACCTTTTATATTCATGACAAATGTTCCCAAAATAAATGCAGGCCAGAGGGAGATTGCAGATTTCTTAGTTAACAAAGTGACCCAGTCCAGTAGATTCGTTCCCAGCATAAATGCTTTTCTTTAAATCATTCTAATATTATATATGCTCAGCGCTTCTCTAGCCACACCCTTGATTTTGATACCATCAAATTGTACTTGAGAAACCAAATCATAGATAATGGATTACTTGCTTTGGATGCCCAAACATTTCCACTTGGTGGGACCCATATACAATTTAAGAGTGCCATGTGTTCCCCCAGCCCACATATGCCTATGGTTTCACATTTGACAAGAAATCCTGTCCCAGCAGGTGCTCGTTATCCTTATAGTGACCTGACCAGAGAAAGCACTGCAGTCCACTTAGTCCCTTTAGAAGCAGGGAGTCCCGTTCAGTGCCCCCTTAATGAGAATGATTGACTACTCCCAGCTAAGACCTCCAACAAACATAGGTACGCTGCCTGGTCCGGAAATAGTACCCTTTGTGCATCTTCAAAAGTCATTCTGTCTGCCCAAAGTGAACCAGACTAGTCCCCACCAACCAAAAGAGCCCCGTTCCGTAGAGGACGACATTTCCCATTCCTCCAAATATTATCATGGAACATTGTAGGCTTGCATGGGAAACTTTCTGATCCCGACTGAGGTGCTTTCATCAATGATTACGAGATAGTACTTTTACAGGATACATGGACTTTGGAAAAACATAATTGATTGGGCTATTTAAATTACAGCCTTGAAGCAATCATCTCCAAAGCTGGTCACCCTTCCGGCAGCCCTCTTATTTGGGTTAGAAATATGCCAAATATATCCATTAAAAAAAAATAGAGATCGATAATAATGACATCTTAGGCCTGTCTATAAGCGGAGGCAATGGCGGCAAATTGCACTTATATAATGTATATAACCACACAGTCCAAAGGAATAAGGAATCGCCAATGTTTAAAAAGCTAGCCCACCAAATCTCCGATAGAATGAGTTGTGCACCTCTCTTAATCGCCGGAGATTGACCATAATGCCCTTCAGTTACTATTAAATTGCAACCGGCTGAGAAAAACACATGACCTTGGTTCCCCATCTCACATGATCTTTGGGGAACAACACAGAGTCCATTAAAAAGTCAAAGCTCAGGCTTGATACAGATTTATTTTTGCAAATGTATGCATCCATCTAACAATGCTTCTTTAAGTGAACTCCACAAAGATCTATTTAAGACTCTGCTTCAGTTATGCACACAAGCTTAAAAAGACTTAAGGGCCTGTCCGCCAGTCTCCCACTTGGTACTCTAAAGAGTGCCATATGGCCAAAGGAGAGTTAATTGTGGACGTTAAGCAGGGGACCCACAAGGCAATCAGTGCAGCTTACAGAAAGTATAAACAAATTATATCCTCTTCAAAGCAGAGCTGGGTCAACCAAAACTGGCTAGACTTGGTTGATGCCTCGAAATCCAAAGACTTCAAGACGTTTTGGCATATATTTGCTCATGGTTGCCCCAAAACCCATAATCCTATGGAGTTCTCTGTGCAACCATCACAGTTCATAGAACACTTTATGGAGATGTAGGCCCAAAGTAGACCAGGGACAGCAGTGGAATCGCCAGTAGCACAAGACCTGGTGGCCCACACTGACTACGAGCCTATTCACTTTACACTTGAGGACACACTCATGGCCATTCAGTCCCTGAAACCGGGGATGACACCCGGTCCGGATAAAGTTCGTCAGAGCCAGCTATATGGGGTCCCTTCATAAATGCACTAACCAATGGGAGTAGGGAAAATCCCAGAATCATGGCGTGGTGCGATGTAATTCCACTGTTCAAAAAAGGTGATAGAATAGTCCCAAATAACTACCGGCCCATTAGACTAATTGACAACATCCAGAAGATGTTCTGATTACAAATCCTTGCTAAACTCCTTCACTGGAATGATGAGGTCAGCATATTATCCCCCTTTCATGCTGGGTTTCGGTACAGGGTGAGCACAGTTGACCAGATGTTCAGACTAAATCTCCTAGCCTCAAAATATCTCAGGCTCTCTACGGACCATTTGTACATGGCATTCGTGGATCTCAGGGTGGCTTTTGACTTGTGTGATCTTCGAGGCCTAGAACACTACAAAAAACAAAATCATGGTGTTCAGTACCCATAGATCAAACAGAGGCAGGTTCTTAATGGATGGGTCGAACCTGCAAGAGTCAATAAAACCATCAAATAGAACTCTCACATCCAAAAATGCAAACAGATTCTGCTTCACAGCGCATCAGCAATAACACAGAGATATAAAGCAGCCACTCCCAAATCAGCCTTCTAGCCATCAAAGTGTACAGGGCAAAGGCACTGGCTTCAGCCCTGTATGGGGCGGAAATATGGAGGCTGATAATACTAGTGGCCTGACTTGACAAAGAAAACAGTTTTATGAGATCCTTATTCAGTCTACCCCAGAGCACTTCCATGACACTGTTATTTTTTTATACTGGGTTCAAAAGGATTGGAGAAGTAGCATTTCTGAAGCCCTTGCTTTATTGGGTTAGGCAGTGGTCTGCATCTGAGCTACTGCAATATAGGCTCATGACAGAAGAACTCCTGAGTTCTGGTAAAGCACACCTTCTTCTCTGATTTTCTTATGTTAAATCTCTTTTTAATGAACTAGGTTTAAGCGTTTACTCGAGTGACCCCTCACTAATTCATAAAGCACTAAGACTTCAGTAAAAGCCGCCTACTGGAACAGTAAAATTAATGCTCACCACTGCAATGCCAAAATTGGGGGATTGGTGGGAAGTTTTTTTATCTATTAAACCTGCACCTGCACCGGATCCTTATATAGGATGTAATACAACCATTGCAGGCATGTACTCAGTTTATGAAATTTAGGATTGGTACATTGATGGTCAGCAGATTTACTCGCAATTGGAAATCCACTTGCACAAGCTCTTCACAATGTGTATTATGTGATCATGCGGTAGAGGATGTTGAACACATATTACTTTTCTGTCCCGGATATGTTAGACCTAGGCGGACTTGTATTAAGTCACTCAGTATTTCCTTAGCTGTGAGGCACTACAAGGTTGTCTACAGAATACTATGATCTGATATCAGTCCCCTTTTAGTCTTTGGTCTCAGTTGCTTTTTATATGCAGTCTGATTGTTAAGAAAGAGGGTGGGCCTTACATTGTGATTCCTGCATATTTTCCTACTTAAACTATCACATCCGCTTCTTGCTGACTAATTTTTCCTATGTCACTTTGTCTAAAATAGTAGAGCTTTTTGCTCCAAAATCATTCCACTATGCACTTTACCTTACCTTTTGCTTCTCTTGGACTATTCTTGCTTATTTCTAACCTAGACTGTGATTTTAGGATTTTTAAATGTGCTCTATTTCAGTTGTTTTAAATGTTCTTTTTATTTAAAAAATGTTCACGAATATTTAAATGTAACAACTGTCTTGTGATGTTGGATATGTTTTATGGGCTAGGTCCCGAAAAAAACTTTGATGATTGACGCACTTGTTTTATTCAGAAGAGCATTTATTCAGCTCTGTCTGTGTCTAAAAGTTTCAGTTGTGCTAGCTCCCTCTAGCTGCCAACAGATACATATCATACTTGTCCTTTTAGGAGCCTCTTCTAATTCTTTAACTTTTAACTTGTTTTTCAATGTCAGACCTTTTATCCTATGTGTTCATAAAAGGAGAGAAAGTGGAAAAAACCAAAGCATGTCTTCCTTTCTAACATAGACTTTCACTACTGGTGCTCAGGTGAAAACACCAGACAACACAGATGGTCCTTGTTTGGGTTTGTTTCTATCTGTCCTAGAGAAATAAAAAAGATATTGGAAAGGTTGGCTCACCCACAAATTATGTGACATGCTTCATCATCTGTGACCTAATGACACAAGACTAAATGGGTGTCACTCTGGCGGACTTAACTGAGGTGGGAACTCTTCGAAGGAAAGAATGAGATGATAGATGAACCACTGCAGTTCATTGGATATCCACAAACAAGGAATGTTTTAACTCTATCCATGGTACCCACCAAATAAAGGGAATTCCGAGAGTGTTCCCCCAAGATATTTTTACATTTCATCTGGACCCATGCATTAGCCCAGAAACAATACATCTAAGAACTCCCATTTTGATTGAGTCCGCCAGAGTGATGATCACCTACTCTGGTTTAGACAGGGCTTCAATGATGAAGTATGACACAATAATTTGTGGCTTAACTTGTGAATGTTGTTGCTGGAAGCGTGTGTGCACTCGTGTTTGAGAATATTTTAGTGCATGGGCTGGAACCGGCATAATGGTGCCCAAATGTGGCATATTGCGATCATTCATGGCTTACTGATGCCCATCACGTCCTCCAGATAATGTTTTTACCCTAGAATTGTATTAGCATAATGTATTTGTTTGACCTGGCTCTCGCTCTGCATTGTCATTTCAGGCAGCTTGGAGCCAGGGCAGGGGAGGCAGGGAATTCCATACACTTCAAAGTCACTGTCTAGAAGCTTCTCTGAACTTCCAGAACCAGGGAATCAGGGTATATAAGTAGAACCTCAGACACCACCCGTGGAGGACTGCCACCACAAAGCTCCAGCTCGTCCACCCGTGAAGTTCAGCCTGTTCTTCGTACCACGCCAAACACCACCCGCGACACTCTCCAATGTGAACGGGACTCTTGGCACAAAATGTGAGAAGGCAAAACTTCAGCTGGACTAATCTGGAACTGAATCCAACCCACGCTTTACCGCGGTCGGCCTGAACTTTTGACTTTGACCTGATCTAGCGCGACCAGATAGCCACAGTTGTCGCTTTATACTTTTAGGCGCTATTTTACAGTTTATTCTTTAAAAACTCATAACACTTGCTCTACTGATTAGAGTTTTTGTCATTTTGATCTGATTTATATATTTAATTTTCCTCTATTTTCTAGCATGGTGTGGGATCATTTGGGTGGTGTTTTCACTGTTTTACTATTTTTAGTGTTACACAAATACTTTACATTGCCTCTAAGTTAAGCCTGACTTTTCTGTGCCAAGCATAGAGGGGGCGTACACAGGTTAATTTGGGGTTTGCTTGTGCCATACCCTGACTAGGATTGTGGTTGCTACTTGAACAGGGCTCCCACCCCAGTCAACCAGTAACCCTATTTCTCCAGTATTCATCTACGGTTTGACATTGTAATAAATGGGCATTCATTTCAGAATTGTATTTTGATGAGAAAATGTGCATTTTAATAAAAGTAAAAAGCTATTTCGGGATACAATAATTGCATTTCAAAATATATAATAAATTGGAATTGATCCGGTAGCGGAATTAGTGGGCTCATCAGAATGACAACTTTTGATTTTTCACAGAGATTTTGGTTACTCAAATCTCCTTCTAAAATATAGGAGGGAAACATGCAGGTATCAGCATGGAAACACTGGCTTTGTGCATGCCGTTCTTCAAAAACAGATAATCACCATTATTTCCCCGTCTCTAAATTTACAGAGACCTACGTTAACAGCCATAAGGGGCCTCTTTTATTGAATACTGTCATACTAAGAAAGCAGGTTATTAAAACATAATCCGTGATTAAGAAGCCAACTCTGATTGGTATGGATTTGTTGCAGTAACGCTTCATGTAGCTCAGCCAGTGGAAATTAAAAAAAAACTTTGGTAGCTGCACAGAAACGATATATCAAGAGATCTAGCTAAGATTGCTGTCTCCTTGGTCGGGATACGGAGATGCGGCAGACGTGACCCACGCACGTAGCCGCCAGCGTCACCTGATTCGCCGATGCTCCGCCCACGAGATGCTCGGGAATGGCTGCTGTCCCTCAAGGCTCCGATGTCTCCAAGTCCCAAGCGGAGTCTATGAGCCTGAAAGCCTGAAAGCCTAATCCCTTGCGGCAAGTAGCTCACTTCTGCCGGGCGTGAGCCGCGAGAACCACAGAGGAGAAGGACCCGGTGGGGGCTGGTGGGGCTCGGCGTTTCAAGCAAGAGTGAGAGGCACGGCAGATATGGACGCTCGACGGTTGCACCGATCATTTCAAGGCTAGTGCGCCTCGCTTTCTGAGTGTTTCTGCTGTCTACGCGAGTCCACTCTGCCCGCCTGCCCCCAGAAGCCTCAAGACGCTCATAGCGCCTATATCCGTGGTTGCTGCCCGCCACTTACAGTGCACTGTGTGCTACGCGCTGATTTAAAAAAAAAAGACTGCTGCACAGCCCAACGTCGTTTTTGTCTCCGTCTACGTCTCTGGCCCTCAGCATTGAACAGGAGTTCACCACCGGCATTCCACCACCAGCATTTTATCGGTAGCGGTAAGGGCTGAGCGGGCGGTGATGGGAGAGTGGAGTGGAGAAGAGAGTGGAGAAGAGAGGAGGTGAGGAGGCTTCATATTTTTATTTGCCTATTTACTGCACCTACCCTGTTTGCTAGAGACTATATTGCACTCCTTTTTTCCTATGGTGCTCAGCCTCTGAGGGGAAATCTGGGCCGCTTCGGACTGGATTGGTTCTCTGAGTTCATCTATAATATTATTTTTCGACCTGCGATCGGTCTGTTCTGCTTGCTTCCTTGCTTCCTTGGTTTCATCTGTGGGTGCTGCCATTAGCAGCGGCTACCTCGAACACTGATTGGGAGAGAAGCATTCGGATATCCAGGCTCTCAGGCAAATAAAAAAAAGGGGACAAAGGAAAAAGGAAAAGATTTGGAAAATGCGCGGTAAACAGAACAAAGCAGGTATG
The DNA here is from genome assembly GCA_963921515.1 of Calotriton arnoldi. Classification (NCBI taxonomy): domain Eukaryota; kingdom Metazoa; phylum Chordata; class Amphibia; order Caudata; family Salamandridae; genus Calotriton; species Calotriton arnoldi. Next base: position 348,659 of record CAWUFW010002667.1, read on the forward strand.
GGAAAAGAGCCCCTAGAGTCACCCGGCCAAACAGCGCTAATACCCTCACCTGCCCCTAGAGGAATGCGGAGGGGGCAAAGAAATGCTCAGCTAAAGGCAAAAGCACTGGCCGAAAAAGATAAGCAGTCTGAGCAAAATGCTCTCTACGAACCCTCAGATGAAGATGAAAACCCATTTGAACACTGAGCGGACTTAAGCTCTCTAGCCACAGGTGGAGAAGGCAGAGTAGGTAGCGAACCTAACAGGGGAGATGACAACCTGCTCAGCCCCAAGCAATACCCTCTCTTTAGCAAGCACCTCTCCGCACAGAGCAAGTCAAAAAATACGCTACACCCTAGCATTGAGAGTCCAAGAATCGAATCCCAATTAGACCAATTAGACCAGCAGTCTCTACAAAGCCAACTAGCCCAGCCTGCTCTGCCTGTTCAGGCAATCCATCTACAGCCTCAATCGTATTCGCAACTCGAGACAGTTCCTCTAGAAACGCCCCTTGTTAACCCCCCTCCCATTCAAGATGACCAAACATTTCCGCAGTCGACTCAAGGGGCAACAAGCGACACTCAAACCAGGATAGACGCGCCAGTGTCTGAGTCTTCGTCTGAATCGGAACTAGATATGGATCTAGCCTTACCGACTGCAGGCGAGGAACCTAAAGTGAATTCTTCAATAAAAAATATGCTTCAAACATCTTACAAGAATTAAGAGACTTTAAAGTATCCCAAGCACTTGAAATCTCTCAGTTGCACGATAGGCTGTCTAAGCTTGAGGGAAACTTATTTAACATCCCCAAAAGGATTATAGAAGTTGAGAATCGTGTCTCAGACCTAGAGGACAATATCGTAGCTATGCAAAAGGATCTTCACGTGCTAAATAAAAATAAGCACCAGATGGAGCTAAAACTCCAAGATCTTGAGAACTATAACAGACGATCCAATCTGCGTTCGGTTGGAATTCCAGAGGGCATGGAAAATACTGATATGGTAATGTGGTCTGAGTCACTTCTGAGAAAGGCAACACCAGAGCTGCAAGGAGATCTTACAATCACCAGAGCCCATAGAGTTCCTGCACAGAAATATCCGAATGCCAAATATCCACGTACAATCCTAATGAACTTTTCAGACTACAGAATTAAGGAAAAAAATTTAAATACAGCAATAGCAAAGAGGTCATTTTCCACTTCTGAGATTCAAAATTTTAGAATCTTTTCTGATATGTCCGCAGCCTCTGCACATAGACGGAAGGATTTTATTAAAATGAATGACTCCTTTAAGGCTAAAGGAGCGCAAGCATCAATTGTTCAACAATCTAAACTAAAAGTCCTGGTTAATCTTCACGGACATATCGGATGCTCAAACCTTTCTGGAAGATCTGAGTGCTGCGTAAGAGAAGGGACACTGTAGTCATAAGTTGGCTTCGGACTATAATATGAATTGCTACGAGATCTCTCAGTTGAGGGCAGTTAAGGGCGGTCATGAGGTGAATCAGGTGATGCAAAAGGATGCAACAAGATGGCATCCAGCAAAAAGAGGGAGAAGGAGGAAATAGTGGGAATAGCGGGGATTTTCTTCCTTCATGGGGGAGGTGGAGGGGGTGAAGCATTTAGAAAAGAGAGAGTTCTTAGGCGAAGTTTCACTGTTTCAGAATATGGATAGACTTTGCAGAGGAATTGTCAATATACGGCCCACATTCACTGAAACACACTATGCACTTTAGGTGGAGAACGCACTTTAGGCACTTTAAAGTTTTAATTTTTTTATTTTTAAAGTATATATGTTTCCTTGCACTTTACATGTTAGCTGCTACTACGATCTGCTGCTTAATGTTAAATTTGCACATTAGATGGCCATCTTCTAGGAAGCGGCTTTTTAGGATGCTATGCTGTTAGATAAAAGGTAATTGTAGAATGTATTTTAGGTATCTACGCTCTGTTGTATGTTATGTTTTAGCTGCTATTAAGAGTTGCTGCTTAATGCACAATTTGCACAATTTTCTCTTTAGAATGCCAACTGCTAGGAAGAGATTTTACAGGAAGGATTTCTACGTATTTTATGCTAAATCCCTAACAGGGTCAGAGTCAAGGTCGGGGAGGTATGTTCAATATGCCACGATGAGATATGTATTTTAGTTTTTAGACGATCTCGCTGTGTTCAGATTCTTCGTAGCCAATTAATTAATATTCTATTAAACCTTTGGTATTGCTCTATGCCGGCACAAGTCACTTTAAGCATCACAGACATTGCTGTTTTTTTTTTACCAAGTATTAGGACGCATCTTTTTAAAACATCCAACAAAGCATAAAAATGATGAATAGGAATAAACTAACAATTCTGTCTTTTAATGCTAATGGTCTCAACAACAGGCGCAAAGCCTATGCAGTAGAGAGCTGGCTCAGAGGGTATTATCCCGATGTTATTTTTTTTCAAGAGACGCATTTTCGAAGCTTATCAGATGCTAGTAAAATTTTTAAGAACTGGGCGGGTTTCTATTGCTCATCTGTTTCAGGCACTGCGCAGAGGGGTGTGGGCATCTTTTTAGGTAAGCATGTTCAATTTCATGTTAATGCATCACACTCAGATCCGGGTGGAAGATGGACGTTCGTTCATGGAAAACTAAATCAGTTAAACCTTATATTGGCCACAATTTATGCATCAGTGATAGATGATCCACTCCCTATTTTACAACTAAAGCAAGCTTTATCGGGCATTCCTGGACAGATCATATGGGGAGGTGATTTAAATTTTTTACAGGACCCTTCAGTTGACTCGACAAAGATAGAACGAAAACAAAATAAACCTCAAGTCTCTATCGCCCTGTCTAGTTGTAAATCCGATCTAGATATCGTAGACAATTGGCGCCTTAATAATCCAGTTAAACGTGGGTACTCTTGTTTTTCAGCAAATTACGATTCAGCATCGAGAATAGATTTCTTTCTGACCTCACATAATCTTTTAGTTAGTAAATATGAACATATTCTAAATGCCTTTTCGGATCATGCCTTAATCAAAATGGAAATCGTTGTAGGGAGTACGGACGAAAGTGCATCAAGAAGATGGCATTTTAATAAACTTAATTTAGCAAATGAACTATGGTGCACAGAAATAGATAATGAGATTAGTGCCTTTTTTTATATAAATAAAGATTCCGCCCCAATTAACATAATCTGGGACGCATTTAAGGCTACATTAAGAGGCATAATCACTTCGAAGGATATTCCGCAACAAAGGGCTAAAAAAGAGGAAGAATGACGATCGAAACAAGACTTGCCCACGCGAATCAGGAATACATCTTGAACAGGGGTCCAAACACTAAGCAAGAATTATTAGAAGCAAATACACAAATGAGAGAATTCTACTACGGGTTAGGTGATATGGCAAGCAGGACTTACCTCCAAACAGTCTATGAAGATAGCGAATATACAGGGAAACTCTTAGCCTGGCAGGCAAAAGAGAAACAGGTGCTTAACAGGATCGAGAGTATCTGGAATGAATCGACTAAAACACGCTCAACCAGAACGCTGGACATAGGCGAGACCTTCCTTAAACACTATAAGGGAATTTATCAATCAGACTATCATGCACCCTCAGAATCCATTCGTGGTTTTTTGCACGATTTGCCAGTTCCTATTTTAAACAGGAACTTTCGAGAGGAATTGCTAGCTGATTTCACGAATGAAGAACTCGACTTAGTCATAAGCTCTTTGCCTAACTGTAAAGCAACTGGGAAAGACGGTTTTCCTGCGGAATTTTTTAAAAGATTCACCTCAACTCTCAATATTGAATTCTTAAATCTTGCAAACCATCTACTACAAGGGGGTGACCCTCCGATATCTTTTCGCACAGAAGTAGTGGTCAGCTTTTTAAAGAAGGACAAGATAGTAAGAACGTGAATTCCTATAGGCCCATAAGCCTTCTAAATGTTGACTACAACATTTTTACAAAACTCCTCACTAATAGGCTAAACAGAATGGTAGGTTCACTTATTGGGATAGATCAGTATGGCTTTGTAGCTGGGAGACAGCTCCATACCAATACACATTTTTTATTAGAAGCACTGGATTTTTTTTACATAAATAAGACTGAGGCTCAGGTCTGGTTTTTAGATGCCGAAAAAGCGTTCGACCTAGTCTCATGGGACTGTCTGTTTTTGATTTTAGAAAAATTTGGCTTCCCAGAGGAGTTTATATATTTAATAAGACGGCTCTATACGAACTCACAGGCGCAAATTTTAATCAATTCTGTGAATATAGGCACATGTCAAATAAACAGAGGCACTAGACAAGGGTGTCCTCTCTCTCCGATTTTATTCGCGTTATTTATAGAGCCCTTAGCAATAGCAATTAGACAGAAAAAGCGTACACGGTCCCTGTTCAAGGGATGACAAATATAAAACTCTATGCCGACGACATTGTCCTTTTTTTAAATTCAAAAACAGACACCCAGGAGGAAATCATGAGGATTTTCTCAGATTTCCAAGCACTTGGAGGCTATAAAATAAACAAGTCCAAAACAGAGATCATATTGTGCAATTGTTCTATTGACTCTCTATTGCCAGAATTCAGGCCTGTATATAACACTCGCCCAAAGAGATACTTAGGGATCTTTGTGACGGAGAAAGTAGAAGATCTATTCCATTTAAACTATACCCCGTTGCTGAAAAAAGTGGAACGCCTGTTAGCACGATGGAACCAGCTCCCACTATTATTATTAGGTCGAGTGGCACTAATTCGTATGTCTATTCTTCCACTTTTTAATTTCCTTTTTAGCGCCGCTCCGTGCGCACTACAAGCAGCTTTTTTTAAAGAGATAGATAGTATGTTTTCTTCTTTTTTATGGTCTAATAAGATACCGAGACTGGCACTTAGCCCTTTAAGCTACCCTGTTGCAGAAGGAGGGCTGTCCCTTCCAAAAATTAGGAACTACTATCATGCGACCTTTGCACACTATAGCTTCAGATTTTTCTTTTTGGACACTCAGGAGGCAGACAACTTCTTTATGAAAAAGATCTTAAAGGAATATAATATTGTTGACCCCACAAGAATAACTAAGTACCCGAAGAAAGTATGTTATAAGACTCTCCAATGGATACTGAAGCAAAAATCACAATTTAAAAAAAAAAATTGTATTCCAAGATTTAAGAGCTCGACTAGGCTGTCCCATTTCTACACGGGGGAAAGATGTTTTTTAGAGACTAGTAATCTTAAAAAATGGGAAGAAAATGGGTTTGTACAGATTCGGGATTTTATTATAGGCAATTGTTGGAAGTCATGGCCAGAGATCGAAATGGGGCTTTTACACTCTAAAACAATCCTAAAATGGTCATTTATTAGAATAAAACCCCTGTTGGAAAAATTCGATATAAAAAATGTATCCGCTAGAGCAAGTATCAGTGAAGCCTTTGATTCCCCGACACAACAGAGGATCAGTGCCTGGGTTAAAATTTTTGACGAAAACAAGCCTCTCTTGTTATATGAAAAAATCTGTGATAGATGGTGGAAAAGGGAAGGGATGCAGGTCTCAAAATCAACCTGGAACAGAATTAACAAACTTAATGCATCAACACTCAGAGGTGCAAATTTTAAGCGTATGCAATTCTACTCAAAATGGTTGATCTATAGGACCCCTTCTTTTCTTCATAAGATATACCCACAAATCGAGGACAGGTGTTTCCGCTGCACAAAAGAGGGTGGTGGCACCTGGTCACACATTGTTTGGGAATGTCCGAAAATCAGTAGTTTGTGGGAAGGAATTGAAATTTATCTCAGATCCACCTTAGACCCTTCCATTTCTATTGACGCATCTATTGCAGTTCTGGGTTGCTCCCCTGATATTACTACACAAGAAGAATGCCTATACATCGCAGCATTGGTAGCAAGATCTCTAATTCTACAATGCTGGCGAACTGATAGGGTACCTTCTTTTCAAGCATGGAGAGCAAAATTAAGCAAAATTATAGAATTGGAAAAAAAATATGCAATAAGATCAGGCTCAATAAAAAATTACGAGAAACACTGGAGTTTACTGGGGATATAGGTTAGAGATAAGGTAAACTGCCTTTCATCTGAATGCTTATCATCATTGAGGAGAAGGCGAGGCGGCAATTCGAATAGCTAAGCCTAGTCCGCAAGCTTAGCTCCCCAATCTACTTTCACCCTATCGTACGTTCTCAGGCACTGTACACATCCTCTATCTCATACAATATGGCCGCCCCCTCTTTTCTTGGCTGCAATAGGGTTATTAAAAGAACGTTGGGTTATGTTCATTACTAATATTTAGCTTTTTGCATTCTGCACTTTATCCAACTGTGATCTGTAATTGTTTTACATGACTGCCCCGTTTCTTTTCTGCAACAGAGAGATGGGAAAGATTGTTGGGTTATGTTTACACCTAAATGTTTAGCACTTTGCACTTTATACGGTATCTATTTTCTGTAACAGGACGATGTGAAAGATTGATGAGATATGTTTATTTCTAAATATTTAGCATTTCGCACTTTATAAGGTATTTATCTCTGATATGCAATGCTGTATTTTTTCTCTGTAAGTTGTCTACCGGTAAAGCAATTCGAGTATTCTGATTATTTCGCAATATGCACTTTACTTGACAGTTCTGTAGTTTTGTAATTTGCATGAACTCTCAATAAAAATATATTTTTAAAAGATTGCTGTGTCACAGGAAGTTTACTCATATTCAGGACTGAGTTATCCAGTGAGACAATTGTATTTGAGCTTGTACCCTTCTGTGTGAAAAGACACATTATTAGCGAGATTTTGTAGAGGGTTGCATAATAATGTTTATTGAAAAGTAAATATACAGAACGTTCATTCTTTTTCTCATTTGCTTATGACATTGGCTACTCTGTGCATCAGACGCAGTCGCATCTGAGCTCCATAAAATAGCTGTTTGAGGATGTAAGCTTACAGAGTATGTCCTCGTGTCTCTTTCACCACTTTGTTGCCAAAAACATCCACTGATTACTCGTCAGCGTTGAAATGGAGGAGTGGAGGCTGTGAATCAACTAGGCTTTTTCAAAAACTCGACTAGTATCATAGAAATAACTAGACATGTCATAAAAACATGTAATGAGCCAAGTAAAACTGCCTAACTCAACTGTCTCCTGCCTGCATTTTCAAGATGTCACTAATGTTTTATTTTTATGCACAGCTCTTTCCAAGAAAATTGTTAGCTTTAACATTTTATTGAGATCTACTAGAATGGAAAGGATGGAACAATAAATGGAAGTGAAATGTTGAATTATATATACATATTATAAAAATGATAAGTGCAACACCTGGTATGATTTAGGCATTTCGATGTATTATTTTGGCTACTTTCTATAGGTAAAGTGAACCTCCCTCACTTTTGGGAAGGAGTTGGATTTCGTGCCTTATCATGAAAGTTTAGGGATATTACACTTGTGCCACTTTCAGAACCTACTGCTTTTTTAGCAAATTTATTTTAAATCTGTGCTGTAAAATTCACTATTTGGTCTCATGTTTTCTCACTTTTCTCAGTTGAGGAGGCCCTGAACTTATTTGGAGCAGGGTTCTACAAATTGAGGCGGGTTTTAGGGCCCATTACTTTCACATATTACCAAGGCCACTGCCTCATCTAGCAAAGAACAACCACGTCATAAAACCAGTTATGTTTGCAGGCATGACTAAGGACAAATATTTTTGTTCAAGATATTTTTAAAATATGTGTATTCTTGAAATGAAATTGGAAAAAAGTAGAGAAAATGGAAGAAAGATGAAAGGGTCAGCACCTAATGTATATGCAAGCTGTGAATGAAATGAGGGTTAAACATATATGATGTGTTGCAAAATGAGCTGAAACGTATGTTACAAAAAAATGGCTTGTCAGTCACAAAGGACATCCCATCAATTTTTGAAAGTTCAGTCTTGGGCAAGTAGGCTATTCAGAGCGGAATGAAGTTGAATGTTGCACCTGCAGAAATAAATGATAAGTGAATTTGATACAAATTATCAAAATCATATTTATGAGGTCACGCAAAGCCACTTTATGAGTCTTTGAATGGCCTCATAGTAAGGCAAGGCAGCGCAAATTGCGGCATTGCCTGACTCCCACACAAAACCCAGGAATTTCGACACATCCCCAGATTTACAAAACCATGTAAACCTGGGATGCGCCAAAGCCTTACACCTCTCCAGGGGTGGCGTAGCGAGGAGAAATAACTTTTTTTTCTACTCATTTTTTCCTCTTTCCATGTGTGCGCATTCTTCAGCACACATAGAACGAGGAAAAAGCCTCTTAGCATTGTTTTTGTGCAGGAAGGTGCCCCTTCCAGCTCAAAAACAATCCTGCTGCCAACACAGGCACCCTTGCACTATGGTGCAAGGGTGCCTGCATTGGCGTTAGACTGCAGAAACAGCACCAATGCAGGGGGAAAGGACAGGCATGCACCGTATTGGATAAATACGGTGCATTCCTGTCCTTTCACTTTGATGTAGGGCAGCGCAGCAAGGTGACTTGCTGCGCTGCTCTATGCCAAATCCCCATAAATGAGGCCCATACTGTAAGAATCAGAAGGTATGGGCTTGGACGAGGACATTCTGAGGACCTGCTTGGGTGCATCACAATAGGTGGAAAATGTGATAAAATGAGTGAAAGAGTATTTTCTCTGGCACTTGAAACCAAATTCATTCAGATAGTCTCAGGTTTGTTGAGCACTCTGATGTATGCCAGGTAGCAGAGAATTCCCAATATGATTAAAGCTCCTAAGAGTCAAGTTCAAATAAGTGCGAGCAATAGCAAAACTTCCATTTTCCAAAATACTTTGAAGGTAGTAATAAGTCATTAAGTGTCCAACTGAGCTGTAAGTGTGCAAGAAAGATTCCAAATTCCCAATTGGTTTTCTTTTTGATTTTTATCTCTTCTGAAGGTTGGAGTCTGTATTGTTAAGGCTGGCCAAGACTTGTTAAATAATGTAAAACTGTGGAGAGAATTGTGATGCTAGAAAAAGTGATAATTGCGAGGGTCATATAATTAAGGTATCATAAATACTTATATGTGATTTTAATATGATGTACACCTTATATAGGTTTTGATTGGAGAATGAGGCTTTGGTTGAATTCAATAATTGAAAGAATATTTAAAAAGCAATAAATATTGTTTAAAGGGACTTCCTGTCCACATCTTACTGTACCGTCTTCAGCGACATAAAGGTTGAGTATTATTATACAATACCTGGTCACATCTCAAATAGATGTATTAGCTGCATGCTGTGCCCTGGGCCTTTATGGTGTCCATAGCCTAAAATAACCCAATGCTACCACATGTCATCATATATATTGCGACTCACTACAAGTGTGGTACCTCTTGAGATCTGCACAAAGAAGTAAAGTGACACCAAATAATACATTTATGAGGACATCTGTGCAGAGATTTTACTACTTACAATTCCCCTTTATTAAAAAAGAATTGATATTTTATCACAGTTTCAGATTGAAAGTACACATGTGGTGATTATAAGAACCCATTAGCAGTAAGTTACACTAAATAGGGGCATATGTATGGATTTATTTATTTGATTAGTATTTATTTAAATAGGAGTATCGCATAGTGCTACAAATCACCAAAGCATTGAACAGAGGAAGGAAACAGTGCATTATGAAGTTTAAAATCCAGCCAGATGCATAGGAGGAACCTAGATCTGGCATGTGTCTATGAACCTTATTGAGACAAAGGCTGATTAGAAAGCCTAGTGAAAAGTGCCATTTTGAGGAGTCATTAACTTTCACGTGTAAACGAGTGCTAAGGTTGGTTCATAACTTCAGACTCTGGGCTACCAGGAACATTTCATAATACTATTTAGACCAACGAGGAGTGTAGGTTGCTGGCAGTGTCATAAGAATGTGTCAATTTATGAAGGTAATCAGGACCTATCAGGACCTATTCTCCAATATGCTTTATGAATAATACAAGGGGCCAGATTTACAAAGATGCCAGGCAATGCAACACAGAACCCAAAGATGCTGTGCTGCATTGCATGACAAGGAAAGAGCAGGAGAGCACCATATCTATGGCACTCTCCTCCTGTCTCCCTAGAGCCGGTGGAGAATTTTGCTGAGTGCCACGCACAAACCTTTGTGCCATGGTGCAAGGGTGTGTGTGTGTGAGTCTAGCATAGGATTTGTACTACAAGGGCGCCTTTCCAGTACAAAATACTATGACTGGAAAGTTTTACAACTTTTCCTACTGTGTATGTGTGCTGTACAGTGCAGTAGACATACAAAGTCAGAAAAAGAAAGTAGAAGAAAATATTTCTTTTTAAGCCTGCTTTCCAGTAGCATTATTGTTTGGTGCAAAACCCTGTCTACCAATGTTTGTTAGTAGATAGGGTTTTGTGTCAAAAAACATGGGTGGTTGCATGAGAATGCCCATGTACCACCCATATTACGCCCCCTTGATGCTATGTAAAGCAAAACAGTGCTTCGCGCTGGTTTGCATTACTTTTCCATACAAACCAAAGCAAATGCCAATTTGCGTTGGTTTGTAACTCCCCAAAGAGGTTTTGCGTTGGGTTTGTGTTTAATAAGTAACACAAACTTGATGCAAAATCTTTGTAAATCTTGGTCAAAGTATTTTAGCTTGATCCTGGATTCATCTGGTTGCCAGTAGAGAGATTTCAAGGTGAGCTTCATATGGTTCAGCTTCTGTAGATGAAGTATGTTCCTTGGATCCAATTGAGGCAATATGGTGGTCGTTTCCTGAAAAAGGTGGTCACGATAGCCAACCGATCATTGGCTTTCCAGCATAGCTTCTAAAGATGGAGGAAGGGCAGCTACTGACTCAGATCTGAGAACAAAATGTGTCACACCTCTTGATACCATGCTTACCCTCTATACATCCAAAGCAGAAGAATCTGAGGAGAACTCCACCCACTCATCGACGTCTACATCTACCAAGTCCATGTTCAAGTCTATGCTAAAATACGTTTGCTTGGTTAAAAGCAGTCAATCTGTACAGGCTGCTAAATTTGAGAACTTGACACTAAAAGTACTCTCCATTGAGCAACAACTTATTGAATTTGTGGATACCAGCAACACAAAATTTAAACGAAGATACAGACTCTCAAGGATGTATCATCTCAGGTGGAAAGGAAACAAGAGGTTATGGGAGATCAAATCAGAACCCACAAATGTATATGTGATGACTTTGAGAACTGACCTCGTAGATCCAATCGGCGCATTGTGGGAGTACCAGAAGGGTCCAAAACAGCAGGTGGTTCCGATCGCACAGAACTGGCTATGATTAAATGGCTTGCCAAGCTTAATTCCGCTCATGTCCTGGGCATCTCTCTAGACAGTGAACAAGGGGCTACTGACATACTTTCAATTGCATGAGTACACAGGGTCCCATCAGGCCCATATAAAGCTGGAAGCAAACCACGCACCATAATTGTTTACTTTCAGGATTTTAATATTATAGAGAAAATGTGGGTCCTCTTGAGGGTCACCTTTGAATTCTTTTGGGCTCCCATGATTGCTTGGGGCCTGCCCTGACTCCCCTGCTTGTGGTGAGTATCCTGGACCACCAGTGTAAACTTCATACCAATGGTGTAAACCTCTGACTTCTGCCATAGTTCTTCCAGGCCACTGTGACATTTACTTCCCCCTAATTAGGATATGCAACTGTCACACATTTTCTGGCTCTTGTCTGTCATGCAAGGTACAGTGGAAAAGGACAGGTAAAATGTGGAATCACCTGCAAGCACGCAGAGAAAACTACCTGTGTGTTGGGGACATTTATTTTTTGTATTAAGAAAACAGAATCCTATTAGGAGTTTATTTTCTCTGCACAGAAAGACAAAGCAGTTTGCTGAGCTGGTGCCTGGCCTTCAGTGCTGTGACCAGAGCTGCAGAGGCTTTGACTCGTTTCAAAGCACATAAATCCCGAGCAGGCAGCTGGGATATTTCTATAGGATGGATGGATGATCCTCAGCCAACCTGGTTGTGCACCGTCAGCCAGGGTCTAAATGACCCCCACAGTTTATTGTGGAACACTCGCTATCTCTCAAACACATTAAAAGTCTGAAAATACTAAATGTATTACAAAACGTCACACATTATAAAGCATTGTTAATGAAATAAGGCATATGGACACTAATGAATATGCCAAACAGGTAAATTCTAAGGAAAGCTTACAAGGCACATGTCCTGCACTCTAGAAGAGGTCTGCTGCCTTTGTCTCTTTTCCCCACCTCTGTAAACTATACCCCACCAGGCAATGTGTATTAATACATTTCTAGCAAAAATCACATTACAAATATCACAACAAAAATAACTGTCATTAAAACCATAAGAAGACATCTGAAACAGATAAACGGGATCATATATGATTAACAGTTTAGTATTTGTTAATCATAATGCCAGCTCCTTGAGGTTTAAAAGAAAAAGGGTTATACTCACAAGAACGTGCGATAAACATCACCAAAATAGCTTACCGCAACTTCTCACATCGCAGTCCATCGCAGGAAAATAACGCCTTGTCAACGTGGCATTCACAACACGGCGATACCGTGCGATATTCGCATGACAACGCGGCAAATGTCCGCGAAACAACTACCGCGACGGCGATAAAAATCCAAACCCTAACGCGGAAAAAGTTGCGATGCGCCCAATGGCGATGAAACAACCGTGATAACCAGCAGGAGGCCAGCAATACCCACGCGCCATGCGTGAAGAGGCGCCATAAAAGGACCCAAAAAATATAACAACAAGTAAACGAACTGCGGAGCACCATGGAAGCACCTGGACGGAGTGCTGAGGCCAACTCGAACCCCACAAGCAGAACGGAGGACCAGCCCGGAACCTCGGGGTCGGGGAAGGGCAAGGAGAAGAGGAAGAGGAATACGGGGTTCCAGACTGCAGGAAAACCGGATCCACCGCACAGTGTGGACAGAACACCACCAACAACTGTCCGTCACAACCACTGTGTCATTGGCAAGACAAATGGAAACATGGTAGTCCAACGAGATGACTGCGTAGGACTGAACTAGCTGTGGGCACATCACCCATGAACAACATACTCGCAACCCCCCAACGTAGCCCCACGTCCATGTAGGAAATCGGTCTGTGTGTAAAAATGTCAAAGTCTGTAGCAGGCCTAAAGGTGTGTCCACCATCACATGTGACAACAGTACCTACCGTCGCATACCTACCCACACCCACCTGGGCGGACACAGACTGTCCAGAACGATCACAGTGACCCACATGCCAAGAAGTCGGACCCCATACCCACATTGGTGATGTCACGGAGCTGCACAGGTCTACCAGCAACTATCCCAAACCACCAAGTCTGGCGCACAGAGGTGGACCTGCCAATAGGGACTCACCCCTAAATGAAATGCGTCATCCAGTCCCACCCTGTGTACGGGCAATGCCCAATGAGGCACACGAATTGCCATCCTACCCAACACCAATCACAGTTGAACACAAGTGTGGCAGTGTAGACTTTATTAGCATGTGCGTGTAAGTACGGGCAAGACAAGGGCCACAACATGCAGACCAAGGCATCAGACAATCACAGGCAGCATAGGAGTGCAGCCATGTCCACTGTTGTTGTGGGAAATGTGGACTCATCACCAGCATGCAACAAGGTGTTGGGACCTGTGCCATGGGTTACCATCAGTTGTGGCTGCTGGAACGTCCTTAGTCGTCCATGAAAGCGAGCGCAGCTTCCTGTGCAATCAGTTCCAGGAGTACGTTGTTGTCCAGCTCAAGGAACACGAGGGCGAGCCAATCCATCAACTGGTCCGGACAGATGTGCTCTGTCCACCGTCTCACCAATCCGCAAAACAGCCCAATAGGGGGGCGCCTCAATGTGGTCACTGCACAAGAGGAATTGTGCAAACTCCCATGTCCAACTGCCAGCACATATGCCAAACATCCAGGCATCCCATGAACGGGAATCCCGGTTACACTCCTGGTCGTGGGCCAACAGGGGGCGCACACACAAGTCATAATCCAGTTCAGCTACCATTGCATTGGATAGGCAGACATCCATGGGCCACTCGAATATGCATGTTGGACGCAGGTGACGTACGCAAGACGGAAGCTCAGACGGTAACTGATGCGCAACACTGCAAGTGGCAGGGCCCCCAACATTTGCAGCATTCGGGCACGGTACAGTCCCACGTGACTGGCGTTGTGCATGTGCCCGTGATGTTCGGCCATTGCGGTGGTGGCACTCGTAGAACCGCCACTCCACTGACCTGCGGCAGTGATGTGGATGAAAAGCCACAGCTCAGAGCAATGAGTCGTATAGGTGTGCGACGTCAGGACATATGTGCTGTTGTGTACGTGAGTGTGAAGGCCATTCCATGCAGGAGTACCCGGGCAAGGGCCTCTGTGTGTGGGGTGTGGATACGTTGGTCCTTCATCATCGCTGTGTGAAGTGTGGGAGTCGTCTTCATCTGCTATGATATCTCTCCCAGGGGGTGTCTGCCGCATGCTGTATCCAAGGTCGGAGGTGCAGATGCCCGTCCGCCTCCTGTGTGGTGGCAAAGGAGCATTCATCCCTAATGTCAGTCTAACTACTGCTTGCAATGTGGAAATGTGATGTGGTTTACACGCTGCAATTGAGGCTAGGCCTTAGGCCCATGGCGCACCAAGAACGATACACACGGCAGTTGGCATACATGAGCCAAGAGCCCGAGCGGACTGGCGCACCTTGTACATTCCCACGTGCGCGTGCGCCCTCCGGTTGCATGCAACATTCCAACTTTGCACATCACGGCCCGTGTTGCGTAGACACTGCGACAGGGGCACACGCATATGTACATTTCCTGCCCAGCCCAGCACAGGACCACACCCAGAGCCCAGAGATGATACTTCACACCCCTATGCTGGACGTGCGTACGCAAGCCCAGTCCACTCCGTATACGTATAAAGGGTGGGACGACAGAGCTACATGGACCAGATCTTCCACAATGCCCGAGGGGACAATGCTGCGCCCGGCTGCCATGTCACGTGATGCAATCATGAAGGGACCATGACTTGCGGGGCACAGAGTAGTACTGCGTGTGGCACGGCCCGCGCGACACGGGACAGTGACTTTTGTTGCACTGGGTTAGTGGCACCCGGAGCACGTCGGCCGGCACAGGCATACCGCCACGGGTCGGTGACTCACGGGGCACTGAGGTAGGGCCACCTGATGTGCTTAGCGGGTGCGCAGCCTGCGATTATGCCCCGTCCTGGCTGGTGAGGGTTGGTGTGAGCCCTGCTGGACCGCAGTTAGGCCGGAAACTGCGTGCGACGCGGGCCTACCGCCACGTGGCGTTGCCTCAAGGTTCACGGAGTTAGTGGCACCTATGATGCTGAGCGGGTGTGCAGCCTGCGTTGATGACGTGTGCATTTTTATGGACTCTCCCATTCCGAAATCAAGGCCCAGATCCAGGTGTGTGACCTAGTGACCCGCGGGGCGGGTCCGCATGATGTTGAGTCTGCCAAGGTCACGTGTCCCGGACTCGGAGCATGCACCGGCACGTGGTTGGAGACACACCGGTGGCGGAAGGTGAGCAGTGAGGCCTGGGTGCGCATGGGCGGACAATGTCCAAGGGGCGGCGGGAGGGGCTGGGATGCAGCAGCATGTGTGTGCAGGGGCTGGCGAGCGATGTTGCCGTGTACAATGGTATGTACTCTGCCATTATTACATCTGGACTCCATTGCAGATGAACGGACATGGTGGATTGCAGTGGATACCGGCACGTGGTTGGAGACACACCGGTGGCAGCAGGTGGGCTGTGGGGCATGGGTGCGCAGGGGCGGCTGTCTCTCGCCCTCTCATCCTTTCACTGTCTCTCTCTCCCTCTCTGTCTTTCCCCCCTCTCTCTCTCTCTCTCTCTCCCTCTCTCTCTCTCTCCCTTTCTTTCTTTCTCTCTCTCTCTCTGTCCTTTGATGGGCGCATGACACACGTTCTCATCTTGGATTTTGTCTTGCAGGCAGTGGCTTCCAGATTGTCCGGAGTGGATCCGCAAGGACTAATCCAATTTGTTGTTTTGTGTTGTGTATTAATAAAGTTATGTTATGGGAATTTCACAGTTGAATGTTTGCTTCTCCTCATTCTGACCACACATGTGTGTTTGTTATTGTATGGGTGCGACATCAGGGTCTTTCTCATCTCGTGGTTTTGTGAAGTTGCTGTGGCATAACTTTGTCCGGGTGGGTGGGCCGGGGGAGGGCCCCGGGATGTGGGGGGGTCTTGGGGGTGGTGGCGGTGGGTGCTGTGGGCCTCTGGGGTCTCTGAGCTGCACGGGCAGTGGCTCCATGGCATCTGTTGTTCTTCAGGTGTGGCTGTGGGCTGGGCTCCCTTTTGTGGTGTAGGTTGTCGTCCTGCTTAACACTAGCAGAAAGCAGGTGTAAAATCCCTGCTGCTAGCGCGGCTTATCGCCTGTTTTTGGTTCGCATCGCAGATCTGGCTGTTCGTTGTGAATGTTGTGATGTGGTGTTTTCGTGTGTTTTTGCACGGACACGCCTATTCTGCATCTCATTAGGGTTAATTGGCGGTGTCGACCGTGGCGATGTTTTTTGCAGCAGCTATCGCGGGTTATGTGGTGATGTAGGCAGTTAGCACCAGCTTGCGAAAGGGGCGGTAATTCTATCACCACTTTTGCTGCGCTAAAGTGCCGATAGCTCGGCGATAAGTCCTTGTGAATATGCCCCAAAGTGTTTCAAATAACAGTGCTATTAGGATCTTTATAAGTCAGTGGGGCTTATGAAGTTGGCTTAGTCAGCACGAAAGTCTGAGTTATCCCAACCAGGACACAAGATTGTGACTAGCACCACACAGATAACAGAAAGGAGTACTTCAAGAGGCAAGTCCAGCTTTCCTGATGAAACCAGGGAAATTTTGCATCTGCCCGGAGTGGAACTAGGTCTCTCAATCAAGGCCAATCATATTGAAATCAGCATTGTTGCTATGAGAGGAGCATCTGCAAATAAACTGATATCACTCTGCTTGTCATGGCAACTGTGTCGTACAGACGAGTTTATCTAATACCTTGAAATCTGAAAGATCACAGAACGACTCTCTCAAAAATAAATATACAGGCAAATATAGGTGAGGCTGAGGAACATTTATCACCAGGGGTGCATCACCAAACCAGAGAGGCGTGCCCTTTTGTAACTAAACTTGGAATTATGGACTTCTAGCCCATCATCCATCCACTACATCACAAATTCTGCAGGCAACAGTCAAGGTTAAGCAAGGTCCACCATTCCAGGAACAACACACCCTCACTACCCCTCTCCACTCCTCAAGTGGAAATGTATAAACATGCATGGACAATACTTTCGGCATAGTAAGGGGGAAACTGAGTGTATTCAGCAAGATCTCCACTTGTATCACAAACCTGAGGATGTGGTTTGCTTCAACTTCTGAAGACGGGTGTTACCATGAAAGTAGGAAAGCCTAAATGATGGTATATGCATATAAAATCACGAACAATGAGGTGAGGATGATATCAGTGAAGGGCCTGGGGAAAAAAAGAGATGGACATCCTACACAGCCGAATCCTTGCCAACAATGACAAATTGGGAATGCAAACCAGCGAGTGCCATGTGTATGGTCAATGACCTCTGTCCGCCTTGCAAAAGCTAAAGGATCCCTAGGCTCTGAGACTCGGGCACAACTTCATTGTAATGTTGAGTCTAATAATGAATGAATATGGTTTTTTGTTTCACAACAGGACTGCATTGGCAGTAGCTCTTTACATGTTGCAAGGGCGTGATGGCAGCTCCAGAGTTGATCTCGGGTGAGGAACGGCACATGGCTGTTAAATTACCAGACAGCTCCGACCCACCAGGATGATTTCCCACAATCCATATAGGCATGATTAATAACATCTTTTAGCTTCTGTACTTAGACTACTGCATGCCAGACAATATTTGCCATGTTTAATTTGTTTTGTAATATTTTGTGACAGTTTTTTTTCTAGACAAATATTTATTTTTCATCCAGCTATAGCTCAGCTTGCAGTATGCAGTATAGAACCTGTATCGGGAAACAGGCAATAGGACTTCTGAGCGAAATGCTAGGGACTGAGGTTTTCAAAATGCAATCAGAGGAGTAACATTATTTTGTTAAATGTAATGATCGAGCGAGGGTGCCTCTTTTTCAAAATGCATTCATGCCCACAAGGACTGGGAAGGTAGAGGGATACAAATGTAATAGAATTTAGCATCTGAGGTACCATTTTACGCTCTAGGTTTTGTAAAATACGCTTCTGTTTACCATGCTTGGAAGCAGAGACATACGATATTATTGGACCCATTTCCCTAATATTTCTCAAAATACTCAGCTCGTTTTATAGAAATTGTCTTATACTACCAATATACGATTTAAAAACAGTGTTTGCTAATCCCCAGGTGGAAGGTTAATACATTTAATTGCGGTCAAGGAATATGTAAAATAAATTAATGTTACTGCTTCTTTAGCAGCTCATAGCAAGATACATTCACTTCTGCAAAAGCCTCAAATGTTCATTTGGAAAGGTTTTTCACTACAATATAGTCGAAGGTGTTATTATTGGGAGCTAATCTGAGACCACAATCATATTGAGGATGTCTTTATTCTTCAATGGGTTCAACTATTTGAGGGGTATGTAAAAGTTCAGAGTTTGTTGACTCACAACTTAGCAGCTGATTGCATGTCATTGCAATCTTTGCAACATTTGAAGCTTGCGTAGGTCCAGCTTCAGTGGCCCTTCACGGCAGGGGAAACTGTTCCTGACAGCACGAGGGGCTGCGAGGAGCAGGATTAGGCTGCCCTTGACTGGCAGCTGTCCCTCATGAAGCCCCACCTCTTGTATTGCCTAGCCCTACATTCCTACACTCACATCGCCCCTTGCCACATTACCCACACCCCAACAGAAACACCCTCCCCCACCTCCGGCTGGTCTTCACCCACCAAACCTCGGTGCCCAATGCCAGAGTTCCAGAGCAGCTGCACCAGCCTCAGCCCCATGCCGCCAGTCACTCTGTACCACACTGCATGCCTTTCCATACCTCTTCATTCACAGATGGTATCCATTCCCCTATTGCCACACCCTACACGTGCAAAACATCCTTCAGCTGCAAAATGGCCCAGCTTGTACGGGCCACAACCGTGAAAATCTAACTTTGGTAAATTTGAGGAACTTCACCTTGCTTCACTGAAGCAACATTGGTCTAAATTTGCAGTTCTAATGCGAACCTTCACCTCCTTCTGTTGAAAAGGCATAGGCATCTTGGAAAGAGGTACAACATCACCCGCAGGATCAGTCCACCACCAGCTGCTGGAAAGTGCACACCGTACCAATCTCAGGACGCGTTCTTCACGTTGTAAACCACACGTAGAAATAAACAATTAAATGAATAAACAAGATGATATAAAACTTTACCTAATAAACACAGCCGCACTCAGAAAAAAACGAATATAAAATACAGCAGTGCACTTTAAGCAGGAAAAAACAATCATCATTTTTGGACGCTGTTGGGGCATGTTTGCAAATAGGGAGTATGTAAGCTTTGGAGAGCTGTAAGATGTTTATGGAATCCATAGGGGGCACGCTCTTCTCTTTGAATCCAGGATAGCAGGTCTGTGCAAACTCTGGAGGGTGGGTCATGCTGCACCTCCGACACATCACGGGTTATAAATTCTATGCACAATTGACGGCAAACATAAAACCATCACACTGTTATATCGAGTGTTTAGGGAGCACCGGAAGTGTACATTTGACCCTCTTAGAGACCAATGGATAACTGACATAGACAAACAGATTAGTGAGGAGGAATGTGTGAGGGCATTGAGACAGGCTCCCAAGATCTCCAGAAACTCCAGATTTAAATGAATCTATTTTGATTGCACACATCGGGCACATGTTACTCCCAAAAGGATTAATATGACTTATCCAGATATGCATGTGAAGGGCCCTTAGTATGGGGAAGTAGGTCCTGATTTCATACATATGTTTTGTGAATGTGCAGGCTTGCACTCTTACTGGCAGCAAATGGTGGACATTTGAAAGAGGCTTATCAGGCTATTCCAAAGACCCAATACTACCAAAGCCAGGAATAGGTTTAGGGACATGGATCTGGGCCCTGCTAGCGTCACATCGCCATGCCTGGAAGACTAAAAATGGTCCTAAAATCTGGATACGGCACAGGCGATTACTGAAATGGACAGAGAGGGAGAGCAAATCACTTCTTGTGATGAGAAAAGGGGGATAAAGCGAGACGGCATAGCCAGTGTTTAGGACTCTCTCACTGATATCCCTAATGAAAAGGGAAATCAAGGTCCACCCCAAAGATAACTACTCTCTGGTGCCACTTCCTCAGGGTGGATGTGCGCCACTCTCACATTTGTGCATGGCTGGCAGCGGCCCTCCATCACTCCACCCTACGCTCACCCTGCCATCCTAGACACACAATCATGCTGGGATTCGAAGGTTTTTTCATTTCTTTCCCTTTTATTTTTCTTGGAACTAGAACTAAACCCTATCACTATTAAATATGTTGATATATTTTCATATTCGCGTACACATTCCTTTTTCTTTAATACTACCAGTAGAACAGTGGATATTTCCTAGGATTTTGCATATGTACGACACAGTAGGGACGAAATGACAATAATCTGGTGCTTGAGTAGTAACAATATGACATTATTGCTGCCTCTTGGATGCTTGGTTACATAAAACAATACAATATGGTTTAAAACAGTGTTGACTGCTGCTTGCAAGGAAAGTAGTGTTCATTTTTTCTGTTTATACTCTTGAAACTCATTGTAGTATTTATGGACGATCGTAAACATTCCTAGAAGCTAATGCTTGAGAGTAAGATATCAGCTCTAATGCAAGTAATATATGGTTTCAGCTACAACGGTAAGCACGAATGAATCAAACTCACTTTTTTCAACCAGGTTAAAATATATTTTTTTTTACAATTTTATAACATTTACATATTTCTTGTATAGCAGTCCTGTTCATGCCTTTGTTTTTTAAATGGAGCACAGAGTCCTGATCTCAGCAAATATCTTAGTGAGTATACCTTTGCTTTGGGGCAAGGGCCGCTTAATATTCATAAATCTTGGAATGCGGAGACAGAGCGTGAAGAGAATCACTGTGGATTCTGAAGCATTAGGCATTGGGGCTAAACATCTGATGTGAAGAACGCATAGTAGGGTTGGCAAAATTATTAAAGTATCATGTACAAGCCAAGACATATCTGCATTTCAAATATCTATGAAAAGAAGCACTCTTGTCTGGTTAACATTTCAATAAATGATGGCTAAGGAAAAAAATATCCTGTCTAAAGAGATCACAGTACACTCATTCTGAACCGAAGCAAAATAGAAGTCAAGGCAATAAAATCAAAAAGACTGAACACTGAGTACACTTGAAATTCAATTAAATGCAGCTTTAAAATTGTGTAAAATGAAATGGAGGGTGATTACTTGCTATACCGAATTATTTTCACACTGAAATGGATTTCCTAATGACTTCCAGTAGCCGCCTTGCACACATGTTCAATGGTTTTAAAGTAAAACTGGGTTAGCAATTTATGGTACAAAAGACCGGATTCAAAAACATAATAGAGCACAGTAAACAGGGAAACTGATTTTTTGTAACTCCGGGATATGCCTGATCGTATGAGTTCTAGATGAAAGAGCATTAGATTATAGCATTGTACTTTGAAAAATGCATCCATTGAGAACATGAATGACTAATTCTGTATAGGTACAGGTCGTTTGGTATTCACGAACTGAGCAAGGGCTTTCTCAGCTGAAGGCAAAATAAAATTTGCCTACTGGAGCGCTGTCCATGTGCCTGGAAAGTCAATTCTTTGAGACTTTTGCAGATAAACAGCAATGTCACTGGGTGTTGGCTTAACTCAATTCACCCGCAGGTGATGACGCATAACAAGACAGGTAGTTAACTGCCGTTATTGCCCTATAGTTTAGGGCAATAAGGCTATTAGCATCTGTACGACCTCACCCAAAAAAGAGAGCACACCGCGAGGAGGCTCTGGCTCTCAAGTGATGCACACGGTGGAAAATAGCTCCACGCTACTGCACACTCCTTCCGCCTCCTTTTCTGAAACAACCATTTTAGGAACAGCTCCTCTCCTTGCTTTGTGGAAGGATAATGTACGCCCGATGACCACAGAAACGTAAAAAAAAATAAGCAATCAATTCAATTTACATTTTCTACTTTTCTTTGGACGATTTGGTTCCCTGTCAGCAAAATCAAGTGCAGCAGCCCGCTTCAGACGAGTCAGGAGGAGCACTTCAGGAGATTAGAGCCATGCTTAGGTCTCACAAGAGGCAGTTAATGCACTGTCGCTCCTAAGATCTTTTATTACTTAAAAAAAACTAAAAAGGGCTTAGAACCTGTGAATTACTTGCCATTTGTTGACTTCATCGTCACTCTCAATTCCATGCTTCTCATTGGTCTGGGCCTGCTGGTTTCTCTTTCTCTACATGTAATTGTGTTTTTGATGCAGCATGGACCAAGTGCGGATTAACGTCTTTATTTAGTGTCCTTCCGATTGAGGTACTTTATTTTCTTTCCCTCCCTTCCAACCCATTACACTGTTGCCTCGTCCCTCCCTGTTGCTTGTTGCCCTGGTCCCTCCCACCATGTTGCTTGCTGCCCAGTCCGTACCTACTACCCCATGCACCATTCCTTGTTGCCCCATCCCTCCTGCCCTGTTGCTTGTTGCCCCAACCTTCCTCGTCACATTGCTTGTTGCCCCATCCTTCCACCATGCTGCTTGTTGCCAAAACGTATTAAGCATTTGGATGCGGCTTAAAGGTTTACTGCCCAGGTCAAACAGGATTACTTTAGAAGCCATCACAGAGTCATTGAATGATCATCCAACTACTGTAGAAGTCATTTTCACATCATCAGACATCATCAAGCTCTTGAAGTCATCAGCAGAGTTTAGAAACTTGAGCCTGATGACTCAAGAATGACTTGAAAATGAGTATCTGATGACTTCACAAGGTGTGACTATTCCTGATGACTTCAGAAGGATTTAAAAATGAGTATCTGATGACTTCAAAAGGTGTGACTATTCCTGATGACTTGAGGAGGATTTCAAAATGAGTATCCGATGACTTCACAAGGTGTGACTATTCCTGATGACTTCATGAGGATTTAAGAATGAGTATCTGATTACTTCATATGGTCCAGTTGTTCTTGATGATGATTTTAAAATAAACATCCAAAACTCCACAAACATCATTTCTTTTTAACATGAGGAAATTTCTCCTGATGTTTTAAGAATGATTTGCTGATTACCCCAAGAATATACCCACTATTTTGGTTTCATTTTTTGTCAGAAAGGTCCAACCTGCTGAGTGCTTTCAGAATTATTTGCTGATTACTACTCAGTGAACACTATTTAGGTATTAAACGAGTGTTCTTTAAATGCAAATTAGCATACAGTGTGCTTCACGAGACAATGAAAAAAAGGCGCAGCTAAATATGTTGATTTTTTATTTTACATCAGTTTTATTTATAATAATCCGTATTAACAAGTATATTGTAATAAAATGTTCAAAACATGTTAATTTTGATTCCACTTGATCAATTGTAGGTAGGGCCAATGGAATTAAGCAGCAATGGAGTACGAAATTATTGGGCATTATTGTCTAAACCATGCAGCTGGGTAAAACAAAGTATGAATTCAAAGGATGCAAATTATACAGCACATTCTGTGAAATTGCGAAATTTAGCTACTTGACATTTAAAAAGGGGTTACAGGCTTGAGCAACTTGGAACGTTACATACTTTTTTAATTGTGCAAAGTGCAATACTGCAAAGTAATAAAAAAAATAGCAGCTTCAGCAGAATTCTGCAGCAGTGAGAAACCATTCATACTATGGCGACTTTTGGTGGGAGGCTGTGGTCTCCAACAGAGACCCTACCTGAAACATGTTTGCTAATCAGATTCTGAGTCTAAAATTATGCACCATCTCCTGCTACTGAGCTAAGTCACTTGGTCCTACACCCTTATAGACATTGCTTCCAGAGTTGGAGCGTCACCCCAGTCTCCACCTTTTCACTGTCAACTGTCCTACCTTGGAAAACCAAAGGTTGGAACACCCTGTGGCTGGAAAAAAGTCTAATGTACAAATTTCAGGTTAAGTGGCTAAAACTTTGCCTTGGTGAACCTGGGAAGCGTCAGCATCTTCACAGAGGGTGAAGTTTCCCGACTTTGTGGGTGAAGGGTGAATATTCACCTGCCTCTATTTTCATCACATAGAGAGATGGATACAAAGTGCATCCCAGTGCTTTAAATAACTATACACCTACTCACCCACCAATTACAAAGCCCTTTACTAATCAAAAGTCAGACTGATTGACTTTATCACTGCATGCAATTAATACTGCATTTTCAATCTTTCACATGAAAATAGTCTGTCTAAATCATGTGTATGTACATGTATATAAGGGAGTGTAAAATCTGCATAATTGTTTTTACGATTAATCACACAAAATTATGGCAAAATTGCACAAAATTGTGTTAATTACTTGAAATGTAAATCCATAATTTTGTATGTTGTGCTGTTTTTGGTGCAAGGACGAATTTACACAAATGCACCATGAGCAACAGCTACTCGCTGTTCTGTTTGCGGTCAATTTTTACAACAAATTGCACGTTCAATGGTGCATAATTTCATGTAGCAGACGTAAAATTCCACAAAATACGTAAATTATGGCAACCTAATTTTTACTTTGCTCAGGCCTAGTGTATATATTTGCTATTTGTATAACGCAAACCTGGGCAAAAGGATGAAAGGCAAAAATACTTTGATTGTATGGGAGGGAAAGAGAGTTTCTGGCAGTACGAGACTGTAACTTACTGAGCACCGGACCCGTATGCAAATATTCCGATGGAGTTGGCCTGGTTTCCTGTTCTAAGTCAGCTCAGTCAGCCCAATGCTTGTCGTAGGGAATTGCAAGTCAATTTCTGCACGGTGACTGATTCTTTCCTCCTCTTCAGCAAAAACAGGACAAAAATCAGAACCTTGGTTTAATTAACAAGGACAAGTATGAAATAATGGGGAGAGACAATCCAGGTTGTTGTGTGTACTCTACTCTACGAGTTGGTAACTCATAATATTAATTGCTTCCAAATGATGTATTCAGTAAAATGTCTAACACCAACAGCAAATCTCATTCTGGAACCATGAACCTACATGGAAGGACTGGGCCCTCAAAACTCCTGTAAAAGCCACAGCGCACAAGGTTCAAAATCTTGAATCCCACTCTCCAGGGCTTCTGGGAACTGTTTGAGGCCACTGAACGTGAAGAGTAGTAACCACCCAAATCCAAACAGAACCCAATCTTCATAAAGATGATGTTGATCTTATTTGAAGCACAGCACAGCCAAGCACGGTGGAGCACCTCCTATTGTAACCCCAACCTTATGACACTTTGATCTCTTCGGCCAGCAACTATGTGTGAAGCTGTTAGGAGACAGAACAGGCAATTGAGAGGGAAGGATGACAGTAGCATACCTTTTCATTCCTAAGGTTGCTTTTGTAATCAGTGCAGTGGAGCCGAGGCTTGCCATTACATTTGGAAACATTAATAACACTCATGTAGCAGTCTAGGGTTATGTGATAGCCCTTTACCATGGAAAGTATAAACTTTTTAACGAAATTCAAAATACATTTAATTTATGGACAGAATGCTGTACCCACAACTGTACTTTATAATATTTAAGTCACTGGAAGAATTTGGTACCACATAAAGCGAGAGGCACCAGATCAAGTGCTTTACATAAGTTCCAAGGTGACTACTACGCACTTGATGAGGGTACGACGTTCTATAAATAACCAAGTGGTAATGCTATTCTTTTTTGAGCAGTCACTGGGAATCTTTATGTTGGGAAGCATGTTACAGTGTTTGAGAATGATACATGCTATTCCTGTAGAGTATAACCATCTGTGGCTTCACTCAACATTTTATCTCTTCTGAAATGCTTGTTGCATTCTGGGGTTTTGAGTCATTAAAAATGAAACTATCAGTTCCAGACGTAATGTGCTGCACGTAAAAAGTCAGATATGCATATCTTAATTGGTACATAAACATAAGTGCCAATAGACCAGATTCAGGTGGAAGACTCCCGATTTTTTGAAGGCACAAATGACTATTGATGGAGCAGGATTTCGCAAAAAGAAACCTGCTCGAATGAACCTCCCCATAATACGTACTAACAGTAAGTAGAAATAGAATATTAATGTACATTTTACAATACAAGTGGGAAATCTGCTTTGCATATGCATGTACTAACTCAGAATAATACGTAAATAACCAGAAATGTAATAAAATGGTGTTTAGAATAAAATGAGAAAACTTACATGGCCAGGCAGCATGTGCATTTAGTAAAAAGCAGGGTGTGTGTTGCTTTAAAACTAATAAATAATGGTGTTTTCCTGCTTAAGCTATGCTAGGTTAACATATAACATGAAGTAGAGCTGAGATGGGTGGTAAACAGTGAAATTGCATTGTCACATAATTAATGTCTGTTTTTCGTTCATTTAGTATCGGGTGAATCCTCCATCTTGCTAAAGTTGACTGTGGTACGGGTGGGGGACATGCGAGAGAGCGAGTCTATGATGGCAGATCAGCTGAAAGCGGTAGGCACAGCAGAAAGGGCCTGACACGGTGAAGGCCAGAGCATTGGACTTTCGCCAAGAAACAGAGCGAACGTGGGAACCATCAATTATGACAACGGATGTCCAAATTTGTTTAATAAAATTGTAATATTTGTATCCCACATGTACTTATGAGAGAGAACTAAATGCCGGCTAATGTAAAAAGTTTAAGAACAATGGGGTAGTCAAAAAGTAGATGAGCGCATGGTGGGGTGACATCCCACCCCCAGAAATTAACCAATCCCTTAGCTAGAAAAGTGAAGATTTGCAACTATTGTGGGATGGTCTTGTGTTCTTTAGGTATAACAAGGGGTGCATTTTGGGGTGTGGTTAACGCTTAGGCTGGAAGGTGTGCGAGAGGGAGATGCGTCGCTGTCCGTCGGTTTGCAGAGAGGCCTAGCTGTTTCTGTCCTGTCCCGTTCCTGTCACTATAAGTCTTTGCTCCCTGATTCTAGTTCAGGGAACCGCCACCACTTCTTAGGACTGAGGGATGGTTTTCCCTATCGATTTCTTATAGGTTTGTATCTTCTGAACTGTATCTTGCCTAATTAAGATGCAAATGTATTTTGTCTCTGAAACTTTGGTCTCTCCATCTATCCACTCCGATATATGATTTATGTTGATAATTTGCCTGTACCTTATATCTCTTCATCTATCCACTCTGTGCAGCATATTATTGATGTGTAGTTCTGAATTTTCATTGCTATAAGTTGAGGTTCTCTTGGTTCCTTATGAAAGGAAGAATGATGTCACAGTGAAGTTAGTCATTCAGCTGAAGTGAGTTGACTGACCCTCTGGCCATGCTGTATGCTGCACTGGGTGGGACAAAAATTAAAAATGGCACAACAGGCCAGTGGAAGAAGAGGCCTGACTGAACGTCCTTCCAATTTAAGTCTATTGCATAAATAATTTTAGTGAAATCACCAGACATAATAAAAACACCTAGGCTGAAACCTACAAAAGAAATTATGAGTGAAACTCATTCGGTCACCTTTTTTTCCTCTCTCGACCCTTTATCCTCTTCATCTTGTACTTTTTGTCACTCTTTCCTCTCGATTTGTTTCACCATCTTTTCATCACAATTTTGTTATTCCTACCATGTTTCATTCTCTTCCTTTGTATATATTTTTTTAATCTACGTAACTAAGCTCCTTTTTAGGTTGAAGCCTGCCAGACAGCGCAGCTGTCTGGTTTGCTGAAGACATCTTGGGGAGATTCAGAATACTGACCTAGGAATGTATTCGCCTGTTGCTTACCATTGGCTTTGTGGATTGTAACTTACATTTTCTGGCTTTCGATTTGCTGGCTTTATTTGCTTTAGGCTGTCCAGCTTGAGTTCCCCCCTCCTGTTGCCCAAACCTTGTTTACTGTATTCTTACGAATTCGCTATCTGCAAACAGACGCTTAAATAATGTTCTTATCTTATCACATTTGCTGTGCATTCTAAGACCGAGGTCGTATGTCAGGCTTTCTATTTCAAGGAGCTTATTTTTCTTTCTCTGACTTCAGTGAGAGCATTTATGTGACAGTCCTGCTAAGTACCCATGTAAGCGGAGAGTATGTTGGAAGTTTTTTTTCCCCTAGCACACTACAAAAACGAACTATGCTGATGTATCAGAATTAGTAAAAATGTAATTCTGAAGTGTAGTGGAAACAAATTTGAATATGACCCATTAATACACTAGGTGATGACATTAGCACACATTATCGGTTGTATGCAGTAACGCCATATTTTGGTGCAAATGTAATGGTCATTTCAATTGAAAATGTGTTGTCTGTGATGGCAGTGGGCTACCACACCATTCATATCCCACACTACGCCACTCCACTCTGTGCCCTCCACTGTAATACACTCCAATCTATGCCACTCCACTGTAATACACTCCAATCTATGCCACTCCACTCACCCCACTGCAATCCTCCCCAATCTACCCCACCCCCTCCAGTTCGCAACAATATACCCCACTCAGTCTACATCTCCCCACACCACTCTAACCCAATCTGTCCCAATCCACTCACTTCGATCAGTCTACCCTACTTCACTACAATCTATTGCAATCTACCACACTTCACTCAACCTAACCCAATCAACCTCACCCTACCACACTCCATTGAAGATTACCACACTCTGCTTCAGTCTACTCCAATCCAACCCACTACTCCAATCTAACCCAGTCCAATTTTCCACTCCAAACTCCACTGCAATCTATCCCACTCCACACCAATCTACTCCACTCCAATTGACCCCACTCCAGTCTACATCACTTCCCCAGTCCACTCTACCCAAATCTACCCAACTCCATTCCAGTCTACCGCGCTCCACTCAAATCTGCCCCAATCCACTCCACCTCAATCTGCCCTATTCACTCCAATCCAGTCTATTCCCCTGCAATGTACTCAACCCCCACTCCACCCTAATGTACCCCACTACCCTCCAATCTTCTCCACTCTACCTCACTCCACTCCAATTTATCCAACTCCACCCCCCACTCCAATCTACCCCAATCCACTGCACTCCACTCTTCCCCAGTCTACCCCAATATATCACAATCTAATCTATCCCAGTCTACTACCCCACTCCAATCTACCCCATTCTACCTCCTGCACTCTACCACACTCCACTCTACCCAAATCTACCCCACTCCACTTAACTCCAATCTACCACACACTACTCAAATGTACCCAAACTACCCCATTCCAATCTCCCCAGCTCCACTCCAGTCTACCCCAGTCTATCCCACTTCACCCCACCGCAATCTACCCCATTCCATTCTAATATACCGTACTCTAATCTACCCCACGCCTCTCTTCCCCAATCAATCTCGAATCCAACCCCACTCTACCCCCCTCCTATCCACCCATCTCTTCCCGCACTCCACTCTACGCCAATCTATCCCGCTCCACTCTACCTCAATGTAACTCACCCCACACCACCAACTTTTAGCCATGCTGAGCAGCTGCCACACTGGTGGCTAAAACGCATTTCCAGGCAAGGCCTATTGGCTTTGCCAATGCTTTTTGCTCTCTAGCTGTGTGCCACTCACTTTTGTTCAAATGATGCTCTGTTCAATTCTGTAAGAAGGTGATCGATTGAATGTACAGTGGCTACCTTGGCGTCTGCTGTCCAGTTGCAGTTTAAGTAATGAAAATTTCAAATCTGTATTATAAAATGTATGCCTAAATGCTATACATTGTCGGAAATAGGTTATGTGGTTTATTTATTATAAACTTAATATGCAAATATATTTAATTGTTTTTAAAACCTCAGGCTTATGACCAATTCCTAAATAGAGCACAGATGGCTCAAAGCTTCATCAGTTTTACAAAGCTGCATGCAGAAAGTGCTGCACAGACAGGAGGTCAGAAATACCAGTCAATGAATTGGCAATACTTAAATCAATATTGGCATTGCACTCAAAGCTAAATTTACTGGCCAGCTTTCATCTTTCTCCCAGGAGTAGGCATTTTGATAGGTCAGAAGTGCCAGGACTTGCCCATTAGTAAATCCCTGATGATGGGAAGAGGAGCAAGTACAGCTACAAGACACCTTGTGTCTCAGTGCCCCATGCCTATGTTCACATCCACTACGGCAGTGGTTCCCAAACTGGGGTCCGCGGACCCCCAGGGGTCCATGACACATTCCCAGGGGGTCCGCAGGCAGCAGTTTTAAAAGCACTGCAAAGTTCCTTGTATAATCAGCAGTTTTTGGGCAGCAATAAAAGTGTCAAGATAACTCCGGTGATTAATGTACCTGCTGGAGAGAGATGGGGGTTTTGTCCAGTGGCAGCTTTGACTCATCTAAGGAAGCGCTGATTGTTAACATGCCTGCTGCAAAGAATGTCTACCATGCATTTTTTTTAAAACAGTATTTTGTTTTGTGCATAGCTCAGTGGGTTCCTGCTTTTGCCACAGAGATTATTTTGTTATTGTGGAGTTCACAAGTTCCAATCGTAATCTAGCACAGTGAGCTATGAACTGCCATCAAAGAGCTGCATGCAAACTGCATGTTTGTTACGAGTTAGTAAGGTATGCTTTTTCCCAGTCTTTCATTATCTCAATGCTGCTAAAAAGGTTTGTTTGGGTAGAAATAAATCCTTATTATTAAAGTCAACGCTAACCTCTATGTTATGTTCTGAATCCTGAGTTTGTGCTTCTCCAGACCAAGCACTCTTAAAAAAATGCCTATCAGTATGGATAACATGTGAATCCTACACCTTGTAGTCCCCTTTCCCTTATGTAACATTTTCTATTCACTGATCTACACATGTATGATTCATTGTCTCTGTATGTGTGTGATGCAAAGTGCTCTGACACCCTACAGTGGTATGAGAGGTGCTATACAATAAATTAAATACATGTGACAGTGGGGCTATAGAGAGATGAGAGGCACTGTTGGAGGGCAGTAGTGAGGGAATCATTGAAGATTGTCAATCATTGAAGTTTGACAAAAGATTGTTGTATCCTGATGCATAGTAAGGTCATTATTTACTATGCTTTAAAAGCTAATACAATTCAAGATATAATGTCAAATGTGTTGTAAAATGCACCATTTTCCCCCAAATTTTCTTGGGGGAGAGCCCCCCAAAAGCCCCCTTTCTAGTGGTCAGGCTCACTCGCTGCACTTGGTGTGCACTGTACAGGGACTGATCGGACAACATTTGCCAGAACAGCTTTAGGTATCCAGTCAGGAGCCTTGGGCAGCAAAATAAAACCAAACAATGAAAAGTTAGTCGTGAGATGCAGCACCAACCTTCTCATTAAGATTTTTCGATTTTTGAAAATATTTTTAATATAAAAATAATAAAATCTTTAGTACTTCAAGTCTAGTCTTTGTTTGATTTGCACACGTGTCTGTTTATGTTTTTTCGAATTACAGTTTTAATGTTTGACATTTAAATCATACAAATTGCTTGGGGGTCCCCGGCTGCCAGTAGTGACTCAATGGGGGTCCTCAGGGGTGAAAAGTTTGGGAACCACTGCACTACGGTGCTTACAGGGTCAAACTAGGGGTTACATGTCCCTGCCTAAACCCCTTCCTTAACCCCTCTTTAGTTCTTCCTATTTCCCCCCCACCAGTAGTATTTCCCATTTTCCAACCACTCCCCGCTGTCCCTCACACATTTACTACTAATATGTATACTTGCGCATGCGGAGAGTATGCCGTCAGAGGAGGGTTTTTGGAGGGGGGAGGAAGAGATCTCTGCACAGAAAAATATAGGAGAGTCGTAGACACTGCACATAGGTTTGTGAATAGCGTTTTGTAGTACTTCAAAACATATTCCAAAATGCAGTTTGTGACTATGCCCGTCAAATGACCTGCCCTACAGTGAAGTTTATGCTGCTGCTGTTATCACTGATGTGCACATCCCATTCGCCTTCAAGACCAGTTCACAAGCAGTGAGAGTGTGGTGGCCATCATGTAAGCTGAGATTTATAAGTGCATAATTATACGGAATTGCATAGAATAAGCCTGCACACCTATTCTATTTTGCATGGTGACTAAGGCATCCTTTGTTAGGACTTAATCATTTCTTGTAATACAGAATAAATGTAGTTCGTTAATTGTCTTGACTGAAAAGCACTTTTAACATAACTTTTAAAAATATGAATGAACAAAAGAAAAAAATTATATTATAAACAGTTGCACAGAAGTGGTTTAAAGTTCACTGGTTTCTCTTGTTTTTCAGGACCGGGAAGGCTATCATTGTTTGATAACTCAAAGTGCATAATTTCACACTGGGATAAAGGCGCTTGCGCCCTAATGAAGTTATGTATGACTTGTCAATCATTAATGGAGAGAACACCTATTCCTATTCCATCTCTACTTGTACGAAAAAGGAGTGAATACTTTTACGAGCAAAAGAAAGAGGTGTACAACCTGAGATTGACTGCCTAAAAGGTAAAGGATATTCTGTTTTGAGCAGCTGGGTGACAACTAATTTTCAGAGATGTACATCTCACAACACCCAAATCCATAACTTTTTTCTACCCTCCACTTGTAGTGCCCAAAATTGTTTGTGTTTCCTGTATCTGCTCACTTGAAATTATTTGTTTCCTTTATAGCTCAGGTATGTGGCACATGCTGAAAGGAGATGACTACAAATCATTTGCCGGCAGCAGTCTGCATTGACGAGGTGAAACATCCTACAAAATATCAACATCGTCAAAAATATTCAATGGATCATTTGCAATACAAAGGGTGAGTTGCCTTATTTTTTCCTCCTTTGGTATATTATATCTGTTCCAATCTGAAAGTATTGTGGATATATTTTATACATATCTACCTTCTTTTTATGGATTTAAAAACATCATTTTTGTCACCGTTAGGTGAGCTATGCCTAGATGTCAGATTACTGCCCACAGACTACCACTTTATATTTTTACGTTATGTTTAAAATAGTATGATGGTGTGTATGTTAATACTAAGTGTGGCCATGTGCAGGAGATGGCACACACCACTCGAAGCATTTCCTTGCACTTGGGCAGCACTTGCAATCTGTAGATAAGCAGCCCTGTTTTACAACTTGGGTGTAGGTTCCTTTTGGGGACCAGATATTTGTTGGCAGAGCAGTCACTTAACTAATTGAACACAGTCTCCTGTCTAACAATTGGGTCCATGTAGGGCAGAGCTAGAAAGGTGTTCTTTCCTTTTTTGATGAGCAGGAGATCAAAAAGTGAAATAGTTCGCTTTGCAGCTGGACTATATTTGGCTACACCCTCTTAACTAGGAGATTGATCTTCTGAAACTGCTTCTTTCTCTATCACAGTTCAGAAATTGACATTTTCTTTCTCCACCTCCAACATGACCAATGACCTAATATCACCTGGGCTCCTGTGACCACCCACCATAAGCAAAATGTTGGAAGCTTATGGTCTAGTTCCATTTTGAAGGCAGCACCCTCTTTGATAAAAGATCCTAATCTATTGTTTTGTTATCTTTCAGAGTTTATGAAATCTGTGTACAAGGGCAAAAGCTGGCGAACCATGAACATCAAAAAGATGCAGTGAGAACTTGCCATAAAGATCTGCCTTGTCAGAAGAGAACTGTAGAAACCAGCAAAACTAGAAGCAAACAACGAAGTGCCATTTTTTATTGACCATTTCTTATCTACTTTGACTATTCTATTTATGGTAGCCTGAGCCCTTTTGGGATCAGGTATGTGTTTAAGCTCAATAAAATTGCATTTAGAAGTCATTTTGGATCAATTTTATTTCAACCTGTGTTTTGTTTAGTCTGTTCCCACAGATCACAATATTAGAAAAAAGTCAGGTAATGTCTTATACACAAATGAAGGCAATCTCTACTGAATATGAGGGAGTACCACAAGTTAAAAGCCTTCTTTTGAATACAAAAGGGGGAGATTTAGAAAATCTCCATGCAGCGCATCACCCCCCCCCTTTCCAGGCTGCGCTGCGCAACAGGGAGGGAGTAGGAGAGCGCCATATTTTCAAAGATATGGCTCTCTCCTCCCCTTGCGCTGGTGCTGATTTCAGCTGCAGTGCGCCATGCACACACCTTAGCGCTATAGCGCTACGGTGTGTGCATGAGTATAGCATAGGTTTTGTACAGGAAGGGTACTCTTCCTGTACAAAATACTATGCTAGGCACGATGCAAAGCTTTTCTCACTTTGCATACGTGCTGCACAGTGCAGCACGCATGCAAAGTAGGAAAGGAAGGAGAAATTAATGCATTTTTCCTTCCTTGCGCCGAGTTTAAATGGGCACAGTTTTCTCATGCTAAACCAATCTACTGTTTTTAGTAAATTGGGTTTAGCATAAGAAACCTTGGGTGGTTGCGAGGGAACGCCCATGCACCACCCATGGTACGCTCCCATGGCGCAAAGTAATGCGAAGCATCGCAATGCACTGCTTTGCATTACTTTTCCGTTCTTTCTAGCGATAAACAAGTTTAGCGCTGGAAAGTTAATTAGGAAAAAATGATTTTGCGTCACTTTTGTGACGCAAGCACAGTGCAATATCTTAGTAAATCTCCCCCAAAGTGTGTTGTATTCTTGCTAATTCCTACTTCAGATTGTTTATATTTTACCTTACTAGTTACTTTGAATTCATTGGACTGTATAAACAAGGTACATTTATTACATTCTAGTACAATTCCCTATTTTACAGGATGGTACATAGGTCATGCACCTCAGAGTACTTGTTTAGCAACAGATTAGTTGATCTAAAGTACTTGATGGGCCCTGGATTTGAGAAGATGTGGCCATAGAATGTTCTCATGTCATAGAATCTTCAATGAGTATTAAAGCCCTCACTCAATAATAAATCATTCATTAGTTGCCAGCAGCCATCAAAATGTTTTCTGGAATTATCCAGGAGCAAGTCACGCTCCCCCTGCAGTTGTCAAGAAGTCATCCTAGAGTAAGCCACACTCATTCTAAAGCTTTCCTGAAATATCCTGGAGTAATCCATACTCGCTCTAAAGTTGTCATGGAGTCATCCTGGAGTAATTCACAGTCATCCAAAAGTTGTCCTGGAAGCATCCTAGAGTTATCCTCAGTCATTGTGAAGTTCTCATGGAATCCTCCTGTAGTAATTAACACTCATCCTGAAGTTGTCAGTTGGTGCTCCTTGAGTAGTAAAAGATCATCACGCATATTCAATTGAAGTAATCAGGACACCATCCCAGAGTAGTTTGGCTCTAGGAGTCATCTCATTTAAATATTCTGCCCTATAGGCATACTTCAGGATGGCTTGGGATGACTTCCCCAGATAATTGCAGGATTAGCCTGGCTGAAGTCATCGGATGGCTTCAGAATGACTCCAGGATGATCTTCCTTTTTGACTTGGGTGTGCCCATCTGGGATTGCTATGTCTTTCAAGTAGCAGAAACAAGTTAGTAAAATGCTTTTACTGGTGTCACTACTTTAAATACCTGACAATATCATAGGGAATCTCTGTTCTTTGCCGTCAAACTAAGCATATAAGGAAATGCAGGATAACTGCTACCAGCATATTTGTCCTAGCAAGAACTGTGTTGTTCCTGCAATCCATGGAACAATTACTGCTTCCCTGAAGTATAACATTGATGAATAAATCGAATAACTATGGGGGACACTTGGTGACCAGATGCTGCACTGCTTTGCTGCACAGCTCGTCAGACACTTTGTGCGTGTTCAATAGTTCTTCAATTAGGGGGCGTGGTCTGGCCACGCAAGAAGATGGCCGCTTGACTCCGGGTCTCGCAAAGTGGGGAGCCTCGGACGGCAGCGTGTGGGATTCCCTGTGACTTTTTACCGACCTGAGCCCTTAAACCAAAACTGGAAGTGTCCGTGCATGGAGTGAAGTCGGAGCAGCCTGTGAAGAACTTCCCCAGTAATCGTTATCTCGTAAGCATCAGCTGCTAGCCACTTCCTCCACTACTCCGTACCACCACCTGAGGATTTTTCATCCCACTTAAAGCCCTGACCACCTCTATCCGGACTTTCAAAGCCGACCTCAAATCCTTTCTCTTCCAAAGACACTTCCAGAATTAATGCATCCATTTTCATGCCCCTCAAGGAAGTTCTTACAATGCTGTAAATATGTAATCTATGCCTGTACGTTCCGAATCCTAGTGTGCCTTTTGACTTTTGTGTGACTGCCATCTACTGTTTTATTTTACTTTTTCTTCTTCCTTGTTGTATTTTGTAACTTGTAAGTATGTAAATTTCCTCATGTAACGGTCTTGATTCTAATGTAAAGCGCTCTGACAACTTTGGGTAAAGTCTGCGCTATAAAAAACTGCATTAAATAAATAAATAAAATAAATAAATAACGATTCGGAAACCGGAAGATGGCGGTCTACGACGTGTGTGCTGCGCAGCTGCTCTGGCTCTCTGAAGTGCACGCACCGCGTCCTTAGACTCCTTGCAACCCTGATACCGAGCCTAGCCCCATCTGGCCGCATTTTGAAGTGCAGTTTCCCGGCTTGGTTTCATTTTCAATTATAACGAACTTTCCTCATAACATGCTGATTTTTACTGACGCTCCTGAGGTAATTTAAAATGGCGGTGCACACGCAGTGACAATGTGGAGATTTAATGTGGGATTTGCGCTAGGACTCCAGGTTTTTTTTTTGACAAACTTTAACTCCTACTACTGCTTGGTGTAATTAGATATTTTGACAAACTAGCACCAATAATCTGAGGGATAGCTTATACCTGTACTGCCACAAAGGAAAAGAAGACACAAGAAGAAAAGAGGAAAAAAAACAACAACAAAAACGACTGGTTCTAGTGTTTTTGAGAGAGTTACTAGTACTCAAATGCAACCCTA
The DNA here is from genome assembly GCA_963921515.1 of Calotriton arnoldi. Lineage (NCBI taxonomy): Eukaryota > Metazoa > Chordata > Amphibia > Caudata > Salamandridae > Calotriton > Calotriton arnoldi. The sequence continues at coordinate 385,601 of CAWUFW010002667.1, forward strand.
AACTAAGCAGAGTATGCTGTCAGCTATTACTTATGATAGATGAGGGGTCCAATGCTGTGGCTTTTGTCTTTCTTCTCTGATAACAAGGGATCTCTTTGCCAATAATACATTAGTCCACAAGGATATTAATCACTTGTCCCTCTACAGATGGGCTTAGCAGGGTTCCTGTTGTCGAAACCCTCCCCGCTGGAAAAACATAGGAAGAATTGATTACTATAGGATTACCTCACACTCTTGGAATTTGTATATATAATTATTGGCCCAATATATTGACTCTTCCTGATTACTATCTCAACAGACGGTCTGATCTTCACTGACAAACATACCTGGCATAAAACATAGTCATATTAGGAATCGGAAATCGGAAAAGAAACAAAAAAGAGTTGGATCATTGCCTGGTGCATCCACTTATTTGGGCTGAAGAGTTTTCATCACGTTAATATTCTTTCTTTTGCCTATCTGCACGCATCAACGCTCACTTATCACCATATAAAATACACTAGTGGTGCGACTGTACTTGCGTACCAGAAGTTCGATATAGGGGACCCGGTGATGCCTTCTGGTAAGACGTCTAGTAACCCTGCTAGACAACTCCTCTTTTCAGAAGCTTTAACCCAGGACTGTTCCTCCTCAAATGCAAGGAGTGCCATTTCCTTGACTGCAAAATCACCCATTACCATGTCGACAACCTCGAAAGACTCCACCATGGAATGGATACTCCAGGAAATCTCTGCTGTGGGTCGGTGATTGGAGGGCATGGAGACCTCTATCTCCACCCTCACTACTGAGACTAAATCTATCCTTGGAGACATTGCTGGATTCCAAAGTCAGATGGATTGTCTAACTACACGGATTGCAGCAGTAGAGAACAGTATTGATGGTATACCAGACCGAGACCAAGAGCTTCTTTTCCTCAGGAGCAAAGTAGTGAATTTGGAAGATAGAAGCCGTCGAGACAACGTTCGTTTTTTCGGCTTTCTGGAGAAAATAGAAGGTTTGGATGCTAAATTCTTTCTTAGAGTGTTGGAATAAAAATGTATGTTTTTGCATGGTTTTATGTAAGTTAGCATTTGCGGCGCCATTTTGTGTATAGGGGCCATTTTGTATCATGATCGAAACTAATTCTTTGCTATTTCCGAGAAACGGCCTTCTCTAGGTTATGTTTCTTCAGAGCTGAGTTCTGCCACACTGATGAATGCACTGTTCTTATTAGCGCATACCTTTCATTTGAGATGTGGGCCTTCTCCCACTTGTCTAGTGGCGGGCACAGGCAGAGTGACCTTGAATAATAGATAATGTGTGCCCGGACTCAGAATCAAAACTTACTCCTTTGTAATTTACTGTCCAGCTGCATCTCTCTGGAAAATTCCATGGTGGGCGTGCTTTCATTGGTTTTGAAGTGTATTTAATGTATCATCATGCTTGCTGATGTCAGTCCCTCTGCAGCACTCCTTAGAGACTGGGCAGACTGGGCTCCGATCTGAGCGTACTCTGAATAAACAGATATTGGTTTGTATTCTCTACTGTCTGACTGACTCTTCATTTTGTATGGAAGGCTGAGAGGTGGTCATGAGTGACCCGGGTGACCCGAATCTGGTCATTTCCTTCAGCTGGCGCCTGAACAGGGACTCCTTCCGGTGAGTGGCCCTTCCCCTTCCGCGGATGGGGGGGGAGGTTGAGGCCATCATTGGGTCGGACGAACGGATCGGGGATCCCTGCACGAAGAGTTCCTGATACTCGCAGCTGCCCCTTCTGTCCTGCCGGACGGTGCCTTGCCCATTGGGCATCCCGACTGGAGTGCTAAACGGCAAAACCCTTGGATCTGACCGTTTGGTCTGAAGAGTCGGCAGTGGAGAATAAATTCGTTTGACCTGCATATAACAGGTGAGTTTGTTTTGGTTCTTTGTGGATATGGTACCATTTTTGGTTTGTATTTTGCGGTCTAAGGGCGGTTTTGGATAAGAAGTATTTGTATTTGTTTTGTTAGGCATAAAAAAGTGAATGTTTGAAGATGCCTAGTGTTAGCAAATTGATTTCTTTGTGCTGCCGCTGCTGATCTGCAGATGCTTGATTGGAAGAAGCTCAGCCAGCGCCTCCAGAAGGCACTCCCAATTTTGATATATACGTGAAACATGGTCTTGGCCCTATTATGTTTAGTACATTATGGCACAGATATACGCGGGACAATGCCGAGTTGCAGTGGCCGTTGACGGGCACTTTTGATGAACAAAAGATTGAGTATTTACAAGAACAGTTGTTTAAGAAACGAAGTAGGCAGTCTATGTTTGATTCCCTCAGAACATGGCAGAAAGTAGCTAGACAGCAGCAATTGAAGGCAGAAAAAGAGGCCCGGAAAGGAAAAATGCAGACATTGACTCAGAAGGCTGTAGCATACGACAGGGAAAAACAGGAAAAGGGTGTTGTCGTGTGGTTTGTGGCCTCCTGGTCTGCCTTGCTAAGTTGACTTAGGCCTGGCTGCCATGATGCCTTTTTGCGCACGTTACTTTGTGCCGTTGTTTTTCAAGCCTCTGCCCGGCTATTTTAGCACTGTCTGCATTTCTATCTTACACCTTTTCTCCTGTTTCCTTTTGGGCTACGTCTGCACACCATGTACAAGGTCGAAAAACAACGTCCCTTGTTCCTGCTGATTTGGCCAGTCCCTCGCACTTAGACATAACACTCTATGTACAGATGCCCTGGAGAAATTCGTGTGCTTTAAATATTGTGTTTTTCACTGTTAGAGTCACTTGGAGAAAAACCTTTCCAGAGAGAAGAGCTGTGCTTATCTGATGATGTAAAACTTGCATCTAGATATTGAGGTATGGGGGTTCGCTAGTCAAAGCCCAGAGGTCTTCTATTTTTATAATAAACTAGCTACTAGCACGGGGAGGGTGGTAAGGTAATTTAGCCCTATATCCACTGCTTTATGAAATGCTTTCCCCGTTTGTATTCTATGGAGTTGTAACTATGCTGCTTATGTTATCATTATGCATTATGCTGATAGTACTGGCACGTGTACTGTATCTTAGAGCACGTTAGTTGAAATAAACATTTTAAACTATACAGTGTCTCTTCTTACGCACGTTGTGGACAGGTATGAGTGAGTTATGAAAGGGTGTTCTTGCTACTGCGAGTCCTGAGAGAGAGATACCGTGTTCTGGGTTGTCTAATCATTGGTAGCATTGTTGCTAATGAGACACTACAGCTAGTCGGGTTGGGGTGTTAGGTGCTAAGGTTTATGGTTGGCTCACCACCACATTCCGAGGTCCTAATATCCTGTGCATAGCTCTGTGTATGTGCAGAATCCCTACAACATGGCGCAACCAACGAGTGGGCTGCTTATCTGCGAGACGCTTGAGTAGTACTTGTGCTTGTCCACAACTCCCTTCGCAGACGCTTCCGGAAGCGTGTGTGACGGTGATACCTCCTATATTGACATTTTTATAGGTTCTTTCAAGCTTGAAGTTGTTAAAAGGTTTTTTAGAAAAAGAATACCCTCTATTGTGCTGCCTCACCTTAGGTTGTCAAGAACTTTTAGCCTGAAATGGCTGTTGAAATTGCGGCACATAGCCGCGCAGCGCTCCGGGCACACTTAACAGTGTATGGAGTGCCTGACGCGGGTGTCGATTTGATCTTTGTGGTACAAGCAGATCCAGCTTACCACTTTGAGGTGTTTTACTCTTGGGTCACCTTTCCAGCGGTGGATGGGACTGATAATATGTTCCATGAATATGAAGCCACCGTTGTTCCTAATCACTATAGACCGTATAGGAATCTTGAAGTACCGCTCACGGCTTGGCAACACCGTGTTTGGTTTGATGGCGCCCTCCCCCAACCGGTTACTGCGGTTCGTTTAGGCCCCTTATCAATTGATGGGGCCACTTGGCCTGTCTTGTCCGGGTATACCCCACATCTGCCTTATATGACGGTTGCAGTCGCTGAACTGAGCCCCGCCTGGAGTTGCAGCCCATCCAGCTGGTGCAGGCGGTGTGACCATAAGTCCTGTCATGGTGAATTCGGTGATGGGCAAGCGCCCACAAAATAAGGATGATTTTCCTTATTGGCTTGCTGAAAAATTTGACCAGCTGGAGGCAGTTTTTCCAAATACCTCTCCCGTGGAAAAACACAGAATTCTGACAATTAGTTTGCCAAAAGACTTAATCCCCGAGTTGACAGAATGTAACAACTGGGGTAGGGTATTCGCAGCAGTATATGCGAAGTGTTTCGGCACTCCTTCCATGACGGTTCTCCCCTCTGTAATCAAACGTGTGCAGGATGAACATGGCCCTGAAGCGGCTGTGGAATTAGGGATGAGACTGGTGGGAGTGTTCGACGTAGTGGCTGATTTGATCCTTGCGAATGTCAAGGGCGATGCAGTTAACTTTCAAGTAGCTAATGCTTTGGCTTTGGTCCCAGATCCGGACAAGCCGCGCGAATTACCGAAAATTATTGCTCAGGCTTACAACACCATTGGTCGCAATAGCCTAGGAGTTAAGCCTTTTGCTAAATCGCAAACACAAGCGCAACAACAACCAAAAACTCAATCTGAGAAAGATGAGAAACCAGTTTTTACTAAAAAGAGCTGGAGGTTGAAAAAACAGGGTAAGCAACAGAAGAAGCCGGGGTCGCGAGGCGCATCCCCTGTTTCTGTCTCTTCTGAACGCACATATGAGTTGCGCAATGGGCGAGAATTAAATCTCCAGAGAGATTTCAAGTCCCTGATTCGCGTTCTCCTCGTTCTTCACAGGCACCAATATCTTCGCAGGCTGGTGGAGGAGATCGCCAGGATAGAGGAAGGGGTCGAGAGGCTCCACAGGGACGAGACCAACCTCGACAACAGGTCAGAGGGACAGCAGAAGAATTTCACTGTTCTCGCCCACAGTTTCAGAAGAAGAAGGTTGCCGCTGTAACAGCGAGATATGCCACAGACGGTGAGAACGAGGCTCCTGAATTGGATGTGGGCAGTGACCCTCCTAGACAGCGCCGCGGAAGTTACCATAGTGCAGGAGGTGCTACGTCCTCATGTGGAGGCGACAGCAACTGAAACATTCATTACTGTCGAGACGGCAGACACCAGAGTGGCACCCCCTGACAGACTATATAATATTGTCATTCAAATTGAAGGTGATATACAGCGTGTTATTAAAGGGATTTTTGGGGAAAATGTGACCTCTTCATACGACATTTTGTTAGCGGAGGCGGATTGGCCACCCCCATTCGTACTTGCTGCGCATAAAGGGGAGGAGGTAATCCTTCCGAGCTTTTCTCATCATGTCCCAAAGGACAAAGCGGAGGCTCTTGCAGCTGAGTGGGCTGTGTCCCTGGCTGCAGCGTTATACCGCAACCACGTGGGCTGGGATGAAGATTCACCACCCCATGAAATACCTCTGCGGTCTCTACCACAGCCACAACCCCAATATCCCATCAAACGGGAAGCTAAAGGTCCCGTTTCCGAAATTCTGACCCAGTTAGAATATCAGGGAGTAATTGAAACATGCGTGTCACCGATGAATAATCCCCTTTTCGCGGTTTCTAAACCCGATGGATCGTACCGCTTAGTTTTGGATTACCGGCATTTGAACTCTCATTGTCGGACCTTTGCGGTACAAAACACCCATAGTTCTGCGCTTGTAGACAGTCTTGTACGTAAGAAATATAAAACTACACTTGACCTATCCAATGGATTCTACACGCACAACTTAGCCCCGGAGAGTAGCCAATGGAGCGCTTTTACCTCCGGTGGTAAATTATTCAAATTCCGGCGTTTACCTATGGGCTACAAGAACAGTCCAGGCGTATTCGCTGCCCGTGTTGTCTCTTTGTTAGACGGCATAGATCCAGATGCATGTTCGTACGTCGATGATATCTATCTGACGGACGACAAATTATTCCTGCGTCTTTCCCGAGTGGACCGCATTATTCTGGAGTTTGCGGTTCTAGGTTACAAGTTTAACTTTGCCAAATCTCACATTGTTGAATTTAGCGTTTTGTTTCTGGGCTATGAGCTCAACAATGAAGGTAAGGGCTTAGCCCCCCATTTCCTGGAGAAATGTGCACTTCTGTGCCCTCCTACTACTCTGAAGAAACTTCAGTCTTTACTGGATTTTCTGAACTTCGGGTGTACTTACATTCCCGAATATGCCCAGCGTATCAAGCCACTGTATGCCTTGATACAACCTAGCTTTTCAAAGTCATGCTGGCTTCCGGAGCATTCCTCCATTCTGCAGTCTTTGCAGACAGACTTACTTGAGTCTAAATACTTGTTGACTCGTGACAACCACACCAACCTGGTGATTAGAATCATTCCAGGGGCAGTGGGTTTCACGTACTTGACCTTTAACGAAGGTGACACAGTACCGATCGCTTACAAGTCACATCTATACACTTCTGCAGAAATGCACTTTTCCTCGGTGGAGAAAGTTTTAACTGCAGTGCAGATGGCGATTCTGAAGGAACGCGCACTGGCACAGGGAAAACGCATTTTGGTGGTAACACCCTATCCTGCCTAGAGGCAGTGACGAAAGAAAGTGTTCCGAACTCTAAAGCTTTGCACCCCCATTGGATACAATGGGCAACATCTTTGATATCTCCAGATGTCACTTTTATCTTTGATTCTTCTCTTCAGACTCAGGAGTTTTTACAGTATGAATTCGTTCATCCTCCTCCTCTGTCCTTGCTACCGCTTGAGGAATAGGAATGTATTATTTATACCGATGGCTCGGCACAACCAGCCACGGGTTCCAAGCATGCTTATTCAGCCGCATGTGCTATTGTTGCAGGTACCTTTGTGAACGGAAAGTTCAAGTCAACTGTAGTGCATACACAGGCACTGGGAGACAGTACTGCACAATTGGCCGAGCTGCGCTCATTGGTGCTAGCACTTGAGTTCGCTAATCCGGATGTGACCACTCTTATTGTATGCAATTCTTCCTACTGTGTCCTGTCCTACAATGACAATCTGTTCTTTTGGTCACAAAATGACTATAGAGATGCAAAAGGCAGCACAATCAAGCATAAAATGCTTTGGGTTCGAGTGGCAGAGTGGAGTATTTACAAGAACAGTTGTTTAAGAAACGAAGTAGGCAGTCTATGTTTGATTCCCTCAGAACATGGCAGAAAGTAGCTAGACAGCGGCAATTGAAGGCAGAAAAAGAGGCCCGGAAAGGAAAAATGCAGACATTGACTCAGAAGGCTGTAGCATACGACAGGGAAAAACAGGAAAAGGGTGTTGAATGTGAAGATAGAAGGTTTCGATTACACATTGATAAATCGTATGTGGTTCAGGAAGAAGATGACGCTTTTGTGGAAGAATTGTTAGATACTCGACTCCCGCCTCCAAATGCTCAGCAAAGAATATTTCCCACTGTTCCGGTGCCCTCACAGCCACCTGTCACAGTTGCTTCCACTGTCTCTGTTCCTGTACCAACTGCTGCTATTTCAACGGCTGTGGCTTCGGCTCCTCCTCCTCTTCCTTTTGTTTCTTTGCCATCTGTAGCAACTGTGACTGTTAGTACCCCTGCCACACCTATTGTCTCAGCGACCTTTTTGCCAGCCCTTTCCCCCATGACACAACCCCCAGGGACGATAGTGCCTGTTACTTCTGTTGCTTCTCCCACTATGGTTTTTCATCCTCCGACATTAGTAAGTAGCGGGACGCCGCTACGTGGATTTGAGGAGAGGGATTGGATGAAAGTTAAGGAACGTATGGGACTGTTAGTGTGATCTGATGTGGGAGATGATGAGAAAAAGGTAATAGCCAATCAGGCTGCCCAGTGGGCCCGTAATTATATTATAGTGTAGAGGATGTCAGGGCGACTATGAGAGATTTTGAGCCCTTTATACAGCCGCATGCCCTTAAACACGTGCGCAAATTTAATTGGTCTTTGGCAACAGTGTTTTGAAGCGGAAGCACCTCAAATTTTATATGATATTAGAGATACAGTGTATATTAGTGAATTGGGGCCAGAACAAGTTTTTGCTAATGTCACGACAATAATAGCTTATAGGGGAAGACTACATGAGAAAAGTCCCAGGTCATTGTGTCTCAGTTTCTGATGCCGGAGGCTCATCCCATATATCATCCAGAATTGCCGGAATTAACGGATGGCCGTGGTAATATTACTAGGGCAAGGGTGGCGGCCCATTTTCAGGAGCAATGGGTTTATACTCGGTGGAAAAGAAGTGAAGTTTTATCCCTTAAGACTCATTTACCAGATCCTAGGAAAAATCCTACTGCTTATTATAAAGAACTGACTGAAGCTGCTTCCTCAACGGTGATGACTCTTGCTGATATTGAAATGTTCTTTGGTCTTCTTGTTCCGGTTGATATTTGGAGGCAGGTCCATACTCAAGATCATGTTCCGGAGTTGGGTGGTACTTGGGATCAAATTAAGGCATGGTACCAGGAAAGAAAGCCCGGTGATAAGCCTGGAGCGGAAATTTTAGAGTTGTCAGGCCTCATTATTACGTATATGCATTCTCTTATTCCGCCGAGAAAGGTAGACTGGGATAAATTGTCAGCCTGTCGACAGAAGAAAGATGAGAGTGTGTCTGATTTCTTTACCCGATTTGAAGGTACATTTTTGGATTACAGTGGACAGGATTTGTCCGTTGAGGGAGGTGTTCGGTTGTTTGTCAATATGTTTGTCTCTAACTTGCTTCCTAAAATTGCGACTCGATTGCAGGCTTCTGAGAGCACTTGGTCCACCTCTTCCCCCTCTGTTATTTCAAATATGGCACAATATTATGAGCATAGGGACAATGAGGAAAAGGAGAGGACAGAGAAGAGACATAAGGATTTAGAGACAAAGGTGTTGTTAAAGCAGGCTTTTAGAGGGAATGGTAGAGGACGTGGTGGTCCTGCCCGACAGCTTCTACACACTAGTAGGCAGCCAACAACTACGCCTTTGGGTCCGAATCAGAGTGCGTATTGTAAAGTTTGGAGGGACATTGGCGTAGCGAATGTCCTGTGCTTTTGCAGAAGGTAGCAGTCCAGAGAGGACGAGGTTCTCGTGGACGGGGTCGTGGAACAGGTGGGGCAGATGGGGCTCAGAATGCTGTCGCCTCAGTGTCGTTCTAGTAATAATTACTTTGATGACCCTCATGATGGACAGTATTATCATGATGATTATGACATGGAAGAAGTGACAGGAATGTCTTACATTTAGGACAGCCAGGGACAGAGTGAGGGACCAGTTCAGATACCTGTAGACCAGCGTGGTCCTTATGTAACAGCAGAACTGCAAGGTTCAACTAAGGAATTTTTGGTGGACACAGGTGTGACAAAAAGTTCTGTTTCTCGAAATATGGTCCCTGGGGCGGCTTTGTCTGGCCATAATAATGTGTTGGTTGGTTTTTCTGGTGTACCGGTTGTAAGTCCCATTTCAAAACCTCTTGCGTTGACTATTGGTCTTTCCCTGTGGATTCGCCGTTGACATCTAATTGTGGTGAAAATTTGATGGGTTTGAATTTGTTGAAGAAATTGCATGCTACCATTTATTGCTCCCCGGCAGGTGTCTATATGACAATGGGCCCAGATTTAGTACGTGCTAAACAGTGTTTGTCCAAAGATGCGCCTCTTCTTGTTGAATTTGCAGATGTTCCATCCACTTTGTGGGCGACAGGTGATACCGATGTGGGGCTGCTCCAGATACCACCAGTTTCAATACAGGTTAAGGATGGTGCTATTTTGCCTCGTATCCCTCAGTATAAAATACCACTGGCAGGAGAACGTGCCTTATTGCAAATTATTCAGGATTTGATTAAGAAGGGAGTGGTTGAGGAGACAACAGCCAATATTTGTAATAGTCCTATTCTCCCCATTCTTAAATGGACGCCTTCAGGTCCTGCTGATTATTAAGGAGATGTCTATCGTTTTGCGCGAGGTTAATAAAATAGTGGTTCCCCAGTTTCAAGTGGTCCCTGACATTACTACTCTTTTGACAATGATTCTTTCTACTGCTAAATCTTTCTCTGTCATTGACTTGAAAAATGCTTTCTTTAGTATTCCTATTCATCCGGATAGCAGGTACTTGTTCGGGTTTGTACTAGCTGGCAGGAGCTTTAGGTTCTGCCGAACTCCTCAAGGCTATACATCGCGTAGTAAAGTGCTATATTCTTCTTCCCTCCTTACTGTCTCCCTTCCTTAAACCGAGAATATGGAGTGCTCCTAAGAATGTATTCATGATTTGTTGAATTATATGTCTTTTTTGTTATTACACAAAATTACTTAGCTCATGCTAAAAGGAGGGTCTGTTGGAATAAAAATTTATGTTTTCTCATGGTTTTATGTAAGTTAGCATTTGCGGCGCCATTTCGTGTATAGGCGCCAATTTGTATTGTGATCGAAACTAATTCTTTGCTATTTCCGAGAAACGGCCTTCTCTAGGTTATGTTTCTTTGGAGCTGAGTTCTGCCACACTGATGAATGCACTGTTCTTATTAGCGCATACCTTTCTTTTCAGATGTAGGCCTTCTCCCACTTGCCTAGTGGTGGGCACAGGCAGAGTGACCTTGAATAATAGATAATGTGTGCCCGGCCTCAGAATCAAAATTTACTCCTTTGTAATTTACTGTCCAGCTGCATCTCTCTGGAAAATTCCATGGTGGGCGTGCTTTCATTGGTTTTGAAGTGTATTTAATGTATTGTTATGCTTGCTGATGTCAGTCCCTCTGCAGCACTACTTAGAGACTGGGCAGACAGGGCTCCGCTCTGAGCGTACTCTGAATAAACAGATATTGGTTTGTATTCTCTACTGTCTGACCGACTCTTCATTTTGTATGGAAGGCTGAGAGGTGGTCGTGAGTGACCCGGGTGGTTTCCTTCAAGAGAAACTCTTTCAAAATTAACAGGTCTTACTTTTGACCCTCTATTGGAGATGCAGAGAGCCCACCGTATTGGATCACCTAACATAGGAAAATATATGCGACTTCGCCCACTCATTGTCTGCTTCCTTCATCGTGAGCAGGCCCGTCAATTGATCATAGCGGCTCGCACTCATGGCCCGTTTACATTTGAAGGTCATGAGATTAGAATGGCAGTGGACTTTTCGAAAGAAACTAACAATCATCGCAAAGCTTTTCTTTCTCTTAGACCCCACTTGCGGCAGCTTGATATCAAGTATGGTCTCTTTGACCCTGTGCGTCTGCGGATTACCAAACATGGGATATCCAAGGAGTTCTTTAATCCAGAGGACCTTTGACATTTTTTAGATAATTTTTCTCCTCAAAATATGAAATGCACTGCATCTTCACCAGAGTTTGGATCTCAACTCCAACCATTGATCTCTACAATGCCCTCAGTTGGGTCCCGACGTAATCCAAACCGGTCCCAGAGTAAAGGACGAGACCCAGAGCGACCTGTTCGTCTCTCGGGAGACCGAGCGCAGGCCCTTCAGGCAGCATCTACCCTCACACAAGAAAGGGACAGAGACAAATCACTTTCCCCTCTAAAGCCCCCTTGATCAGAGGAAGGTGTGTCCTGAGCTGGACCGACTGATTGATCTCCCTACTTTAATGAAAAGTTGGAATTTCGCAATCCTTATGCCTGTAGAATAAGACGATTAACAAAAGGTTCTTTAGTCAGTGACAGCCTTCATACAAGATAGAGAAAGAGACAAGTCCTACTCTTCTCTTTATGTCTCCCTCTTTCATCTGAGGAGGGTTTGTTTAGAACACTGGCTTAGTGTCTTACCTCCCTACTTCGTTGAGCCGATGGAATCTCACTGGCCTTCTGTCCACTGAAGACAACAATAGGATGAGTACCTGAAAATTTGTTTACTTTATTATGCAACACTTGCTTTGTAGTGTTCCTATTTTATCTTATTCTTCTTTCCAGTAAGTATAAATGTTGGCATCTTATTATACTCACAGCGTTTTCAAAGCATATTTGCTTGTACTTTTTGTATTGTTAATTTTATATTATATGAATTAGTATGACTGGCTATATATTTGAATTTCTATTCACTTGTTGTACATTAAATGCTCTATAATGTTCTTCTTCTTTTGACCCCCTTTTTAGCACTTTCTCCTCCCCTCTTTTTCTCTGTTATAGTGAGTATTTATGATATCATTAGCCTATGATAATATTTAACTGTGCTAATATTTAATTATTGTAATATTTAACTGTGTTAATATTTAACTATTATAATATTTAATAATGTACTGTTATAATATTTAACTATGATTATATTCACTATTTAATTGCCATTATGATATTACGCAAAGCCTGTTTGATTGTATTGTATAAATGATACTTTAATATGCAATAGATCTTCTCCTTTTCCTACTCTTTATTATTCTCCTCTGATTTTCTCCTCTTCTTTAAATACTATACTCTTACGATACTTATTTATTTCTACTACCCTTACTTCCTTTTTTAAATCTAATCTTTATACCATGGTTTGCACACTTGAACACTTGAATAGTTATATACTTTTATAACTCCAAACTTACAATTGTTATTAATTTTATATAGATATGTCTCCTTTTATTAACTTTGTCACTGGACGGGGCTCCTCCAGCGCGTTTAACCCGAAAGGTTAGACCCACAGAGAGCAGCCTTATACTCCTAGTGTTGCACTATTCCTACGTAGCACATTTAGCCTTTCTCTCTTTTTTCTTTCTTTCTCTTTTCTATCTTTCTTTCAGTTACTTGGATTCCTCGCTTCTTCTCCTCCATACTTGTTCTCCTGTGTATTCACAAGCGACTCATCCTTACTCTCTCTCCTTGCCCGGAACTTGCTTTTTCCCTTTCTGTTCACTTTCCTCCCTTCTGTAGATCTTTCCCTTCTCCCTATTCACCTTTCTTATTTTCCCCCCTTACCTGTGCAACTTTTACTTTTTTACTTCTATACTCTATCTCCTTCCCTGCTTCTTACTCCCCCCTCAAAGTCTAACACCTTTTATTCCCCCCATCATGACAGCAAGCATTCCTTCTACTTCTCATCTACTACGCATTACCTCATGGAATGTTAATGGTCTCACACATTTTATAAAACGTAAGAAAGTACTCTCATATCTACAAACGAAAAGAACTGATATTGCTCTTTTACAAGAGACTCATCTGGATGCTTTGGAATCATCTCAGTTGCGGCGAGACTGGGTAGGAAAAGTCATTCATTGTGGTTTGACAACACAATCTCTTTCTAAGGAGAGTCAACCACGGAAATGTGGAGTGGCTATTCTCTTACATAAGTCCTTACCCGTCACAATTGTTAAGACCTGAGTTGATCCAGATGGCAGATACGTCTTCGCAGAAGTTAAAGATAGGCGACAGGATCTTTTGTGTTGGCTCAGTATATGCTGCGACAGGTGCTAAACGCTCTTATCTCCTTAGTTTAAATCGCTTGTTAGTAGAAATTGGAGCATCTAGTTACATCATTGGTGGTGACTGGAATCTTGCCCGTGATGCAGTGCTAGACAGAACGGGCCCCTTGGATAAATGTAACGAAGGAGACAGAGCCTTACTGAGTGACATAACATCGGATCATGGTTTGAAGGACCATTGGCGTCTTTGTCACCCATCAGATCAGGATTATACCTTTCTCTCCTCCGCCCACGGCACCCAATCTAGGATAGACTATTTTCTTATATCACATTCGATTGTTGCAATCACTAGTGAATCCAATATTCTGGAAGCTGCCCTCTCGGATCACTCTCTGGTTCTTCTTGGTTTGGAAGTGGGTTTAACCTCCCCAGGCCGTAAACCATGGTGTATGAATATTCTGAGATACCCTTCACCCCAGGGTAAAATTCTACTGCGTTCTCATCTCTCTGATTATTTAATCAATAACACATCGTCAGTTACCTCCTCCAGAACTATCTGGGCAGCTGCAAAAGCAACTATTCATGGGCAACTGATGAGAGACGCAGCGGAGGCCAATAAATCAATATATCTTCGTCGTACTGAACTAGAGGCTCAAATTATCTCTCTTACACGTCTATATGCATCTCGACCAACAGTACCCAACCGCCGAAAATTAGAGTTAGCCAAAATGGCACTCAAAAGCCTATATACTTCTAAAGCTGAGTATGCCCTTCAGCGTCTAAAAGGTAGACATTATGAGCAAGGGGAGAAAGCAGGCCGATTACTTGCAGCGCAGCTGACGCAACTTGAGGCATCCATGGCTATCCCTGCAATACGGACAGAAACCGGTATGATTCTTACTAAGCCACAAGAAATAGTAAATACTTTTGCATCTTTTTTATAAGAAACATTATACTCCTGAGACTTCCGCATCTGAAGATCAACTAGCTGGCTATATCGCTGATATTGATCATAAATCCACAGAAGAAGACGGTTTTCCTGCAGAGTACTATAAATGGTCTGGTGAGGAAACTATTGACACTCTATACTTTGCTTTTCACAAGGCTGTTCAGACAGCCTTACTCGGCCCCATTTCTAATAGGGCGTTGATTGCGGTTATTCCCAATCCAGGTAAGGACCCACTTTTTTGTGGCAGCTATCATCCTATCTCCCTTATTAACGGAGATGTTAAACTTTTGGCAAGTATTCTGGCTACACGACTTCGCAAAGTCATTCCATCCCTCATACATCATTCTCAGGTTGGTTTTGTTCCAGGCCGCTCCTCTAGGAACCACCTTCGAACATTGGCTCATACTTTAAGGACTACAAAAGAGCTGGCGGAACATGTGGTGGCTCTTTCCTTGGATGCAGAAAAGGCGTTCAACCGTATAGACTGGGATTATCTCTTTGCTACTATGAAATGCTTTGGCTTAGGCGAACAATTTATTTCTAAAGTTCGCCTCTTATATGAAAATCCAGTAGCTCAGGTAAATTGTGGTGGATTTCTTTCAGACCCTTTTCCAATTAAAAGGGTACTCGCCAAGGTTGCCCCCTTTCTCCCCTTTTATTTCTACTGGCAATAGAACATCTTGCCTCACTTATTCATCGCTCACCGCAGATTCAGGGTATACCTATAGCAGGAGGGGAATCTAAACTGTATTTATATGCTGATGACATTTTTCTTACTTTAAAAGATCTCCCTCACTCTTTGCCAGCCTTACTTGAGATCATTGATGGCTTTGCAGCCCATTCTGGCTACAAAGTAAACTGGGATAAAAGTGAGGCCCTTCCGCTTTCTTCCGGCACCACAAAAGCATCAATTGATGGATATCCCTTTTGCTGGAAATCTTCGCATCTAAAATATTTGGGAATACTGGTTAACCGAGGTCTGGTAGGTATGGTCTCAGACAATCTCTCACCCCTTATAACACAAATGGAAACTGATTTCGCTAAATGGTCCCTCTTAGGTTTCTCCATGTGGGGTAGAGTACAGGCTGTAAGGATGGTCACTTTACCTCACTTTACTTATGCTCTTGGAATGCTTCCGATTGTAATCTCTTTGTTTACATTGCGTCGAGTAGATACCCATATTCGGGTTTTTGCCTGGGGATCTATGCATCCCCGTCTAACTGCTGTCAAACTGATGGCTCGCCGCTCCCATGGCGGTCTGGGTTTGCCATCTCTCAAACATTACTCTCTCGCCCTGCTTCTCATGCAATCAGTTTACCTACTTCCAGGAATGACTAACCCCCCACAATGGGTTACAACGGAATATTCTCTACTTAATCATGATGATGGCCTTAATTTTTTATATGGAACCCGTAACCCACTTGCTTCACATCCGCATCCTGTGATCCAAGCTACACACCAAGCATAGCATCGAGCGCACCGTCTTCTCCGGACTGCTCATCGTTTATACTGTAAAGCTCCACTTTGGGGTAATGAGAGTATTCGAATAAATGGTCATGCACTTCACTGGTATGACTGGAAATCGAGAGGAATTCAGACACTAGAACAGCTCATTTTAAATGGAGAGTTGAATCCTTCTGACCTGCTTCATGAGCAATTTGATCTCCCAATACAATCGCGATATTTGCAACTAAAGCAATGCTTGAAGCGTTGTCTGGGTCCTCTTCCCTGGACATTAGATTCTTCGCCAATATTGAATTATCTCCTTACTTTGGGAAGACATAAAGGAGTGATGTCAGGACTGGATAGTGTATTAACTAATCATTCAACCACTTCTTAAAGCCCTTCGTGAGAAATGGTAGGAGCGCTTACTTATTACGTTTGAAGAAGATGTTTGGTTGGACGTTTCGGAAGCCCTTGACAAAGGTATTCGAGAGGCGCGTTTGAAATTCTGCCTTTTTAAAACTTTACATGATTGTTATTGGACGCCTCCGAAACTACAAAGAGCAGGATTAATATCCCATTCTAAGTGCTGGAGGTGTCCTGGAATCAATTGTGACCTCCCCCATATACTCTGTGAATGTCCTTCTGTACAATGCTTTTGGGCTTATGTAGGGTATACTCTTAAGGAAACAATGCCCCGTCGTCTCCCCCTCACTCCTCCCAATATCTTATTGCATTATCTTGGCAACTCACCTGATGTTACTCGTCCACAAAGTCATTTTTTCACACTGCACTTTCTACAGCTAAAATTTTTATCCTAAGACAGTGGCAATCATCCAGTCCGTCTACCCAAGAAGACTGGATGGTAGCAATGATTCAGACGGCATCCCATTAACATGTAATATACCGATTACAAGATCAGGAGGACATTTTTCAACAGGTATGGGCTCCTTTTCTCCGAGATTCCTGAATGTTTCTTTCCTCTTACTTGTATTTCATCTATCTTTTCTCATCTTCCTCCCCCCTCCTCTGCTTTTCCCTTTTTTCTCCCTCTTTCCTTTTTCTCTTCCCCTCCATCCATTTCCTCCTTCTCTTGTCCTTTATTTTGCTTGCACCTTACACCTATATCTTACCCTCCTTCTCCATTCCTCCATCCTTTCTTCCTCCCCATTTCCCCATTTCCCTCTTTCTCTTTTTTCTTTCGTTTCTTTCCTTTTCCGGGCGAGGAGTCTACATCCCCTTATATATATATATATATATATATATATATATATATATATATATATATATATTATCTACTGGCGGTCGCCAGTAGATAGTTATAGTTAGGACCTATTTTCCATAGGAAATCCGCGACATTCTATTTGAAATAACTCTCTTGCCGGTTGACGAATCTTCGCGAAGTTTTCAAACTTTATGGCCCGCTCCGGTCCGCTCCTACCCTGAAAGTCTCGGGGTGATTCGTCAAGCGGGGGCCGAGAAAAAGGGGGTCCCAAAACGTGTTTTCCCCATTCATTTTCCCATAGGAAACTTTAGACACGGCTACAGCCCGAACTGCTGAACGGAATTACACCAAATTTGGCAAAGAGGTAGTTCTTGGTTCAGAAAGAACCCTTTTGTTAAATGGTGTAAATCCGTTCAGTAGTTCCTGTGAAAATCAAAATGAAAATCACATATATATCTATGGCCGCGTCGGATTCGCGCACCCTCCCGATCACGAGCTGCATGCTAATTGGCTGTCAACACTCCAAATCAGGAAGTGTTGGCAGCCATTTTGTCCCTCGGTAGAACCGAGGGACAGAAACAAGTGCGCAAAACGCACAAAGGGGGCAGGGTAGAAACACCCTGACCCCTAGGTCTGCTCAGGGGTCCCACAAGGACCCCTGGGCAGAAAAAAGCATTTTTTTTGTTTTTTAAATCGGCAGGATGCGCTCAGGGTGCGCGGATCCTGCCGAAAAAAAAAAATCGAACCGCGCTTCGATGCAAATTTGCCCCCGGGTGGCCCAAGTCCCGGGGGCATGCGGGGTGGGTTTATTGTTTATATGGGGGCCTCTAAGGCCCCCAAGCCCCGGGGTCCGCCACCCCCGGGGCTTAATAAAAATGGTGCGGGAGGGCTCTCCTGCCCTCCCGCAGCCCCGGGGACCGCCACCCCGGGGCTTCTTTTTAAATTTTAAATAATGTGTGGGGGCTCCAGCTCCCACATGCCCCGTGGACCACCACCTCCCCGGGGCACATAGAAAATAAATGTGGGGGTCCGTTACGGACCCCAGAGCCCCGGGGACCACCACCTCCCGGGGCTGTGCAATTCAAGGAGGGGGCCGCGCGGCCCCCTCCTGGAGCCCTTGATGGCCCTGGGGACCGCCACCCCCAGGGCCGGCTCCTGCAGTGGCCCGGGGTGCCTACCCCCGGGACACTGTAGTTTGCTATGACAGGACGGGAGCCTTGCGGCTCCCGTCCTGTCATAGCAAACTTGGTTTGCATTTTGAAAGAGAGAGCAGGAAACCTGCTCTTCTTTCAAAATGCAAACTAATAGCTTTCCACATGGGGAGCAGCATGTTAGCTGCTCCCCATGTGGAAAGCATGCCGGCTCGCGCAGGAGGCGGGGAGCCGGCTGGGACTGTGGGGGGATTGGGGACCCCCACAGTCCCCAACAGAGAGGGCCAGCCCCGGGGATGGGGTCCCCGGGGCCATAAGTGGCCAGGGAGGGGGTCACGCAGCCCCCTCCCCAAATAAAATAACAATTTTAAAAAAAGGGCAAGGGCGGCCCCGGGGATGGGGTCCCTGGGGCCTTAAATGGCCTGAGGAGGGGGGCCACGCAGCCCCCCTCCAAAATAATGAAAAAAAAATCGAGGGCATGCCCCGGGGGATGGGGTCCCCGGGGCCAATACAGACCCAGGGAAGGGGGGCCACGCGGCCCCCTTCCCGTTTTTTTATTTAAAAAATAAATAAAATGCACAGGCCCCGGGGATGGGGTCCCCGGGGCCAAAAGTGGCCAGGGAAGGGGGCCACGCAGCCCCCCTCCCATTAAAAAAAATTTGGAAAAAAAAAAAAACGACCGGCATTGTGCCGGAGGCCCCGCCCCCTCCCTGCAGTACTCTGCAAACGCGCCCCTGGCGCGTTTTAAGAAGGGGAAGTAATTCCCCTTGAATACTGGGGGTCCCTGGGGCCAACTAGCCCAGCAGGAACCTCCAGTATGCGCCAGGGGCTGCGTTGCAGAGAGGTGTACAGAGGCCACGCCCCTTTTACACCTCTCTGCAACACAGCTCTGTGGCGCTTTTAGAAGTACATGGTGGGCTAGTTGGACTCCAGGGACCCTCAGGATTCAAGGGGACTTAATCCCCCAACTTAAAACGCGCCACGGGCGCGTTTGCACAGTGGTGAAGGGAGGGGCGGGGCTTCAGGTGACATGTGTGCAAACAGGCAACGTGGCGCGTTTTAAGATGGGGAATTAAATCCCCTTCAATCCTGAGGGTCCCTGGGGGCCAACTAGCCCAACAGGTACGTCCAGAAAGCGCCACAGAGCTGCATTGCAGAGAGGTGCAAAAAGGGGCGTGGCCTCTGAACACCTCTGCAACGCAGCTCCCTGGCGCATACTGGAGGTACAGGGTGGGCTAGTTGGACCCCAGGGACCCTCATGATTCAAGGGGACTTAATCCCCCAACTTAAAACGCGCCACGGGGCGCGTTTGCACAGATGTCACCTCAGGCCCCGCCCCCTCCCTTCACCATTGTGCAAATATTCCTCTAAAATCAGCCGAACTACGAATTCCGATTTACTCACCTGTTATCAGGAGAGACCTCAGTGCTGCATCTTTCAGCCCAGTACTGATCCTGAAAAGTAATTTTAACCGTACTTACCAGTAACTTGAATTTCCTTCCATAGGATATCATTGACTGGTTTCACTTGGAGATTCTTCTAAGTGTGGAGTTTTGGAACTTTATAATATTCCTCTAAAATCAGCCGAAATACGAATTCCGATTTACTCACCTGTTATCAAGAGAGACCTCAGTGCTGCATCTTTCAGCCCAGTACTGATCCTGAAAAGTAATTTTAACCGTACTTACCAGTAACTTGAATTTCCTTCCATAGGATATCATTGTCTGCTTTTTGCTGAAAAAGTTTCTAAGTGTCGATTTTTGAAACATACAATTATTCCTCTAAAATCAACCAAAATACGAATTCCGATTTACTCACCTGTTATCAGGAGAGACCTCAGTGCTGCATCTTTCAGCCCAGTACTGATCCTGAAAAGTAATTTTAACCGTACTTACCAGTAACTTGAATTTCCTTCCATAGGATATCATTGACTGGTTTCACTTGGAAATTCTTCTAAGTGTGGAGTTTTGGAACTTTATAATATTCCTCTAAAATCAGCCGAAATACGAATTCCGATTTACTCACCTGTTATCAGGAGAGACCTCAGTGCTGCATCTTTCAGCCCAGTACTGATCCTGAAAAGTAATTTTAACCGTACTTACCAGGAACTTGAATTTCCTTCCATAGGCTAACATTGACTGGTTTCACTTGGAAATTCTTCTAAGTGTGGAGTTTTGGAACTTTATAATATTCCTCTAAAATCAGCCGAACTACGAATTCCGATTTACTCACCTGTTATCAGGAGAGAACCCAGTGCTGCATCTTTTAGCCCAGCACTGACCCTGAAAAGTAATTCTAACCGTACTTACCAGTAACTTGTATTTCCTTCCATAGGAATCCATTGTCTGGTTTTCAGCAGAAAAGTTTCAAAGTGTCGATTTTCACAAACTACAAATATTCCTTAAAAATCGCCTGTATAACTTAAACGCATTCTTTCAACTGTTTACAGGAGATGCACCAGTGCTGGATCCAGGATCCACCACTGAGTAAGAAAAAGTAACGATAACACTACTTACCTGCTAAGTGAATTTCCTGCCATAGGATAACATTGGTGATTCTATGCACTGAAAAAACCATAGGTTTCAGGCACGTTATAGTTAGAAATTAGCATTTAAAAAACCTTTGAAATTCACTGAAAAAACCATAGGTTTCAGACACGTTATAGTTAGAAATTAGCATTTAAAAAACCTTTGAAATTCACTGAAAAAACCATAGGTTTCAGGCACGTTATAGTTAGAAATTAGCATTTAAAAAACCTTTGAACAGTTTTCAGGGCTTCAGTCCATTAGTGTGTGCATATGCTCACCAAGGTTAATCTTATAAATAGATGTGGACCAGCATCAGAAAACACAGTAGGAACTGATGTAAAGTCTGCAGTGTCAAACACGTGATGACTGCTACATGGTGATGTATGCTAACCACAGATGGCATCCTGCACAACTCCCCAGTCAACTAGGACACCATTACATATTCACATTCTACGTAGCTGGTAACAATAACAAAGTTAGTTAGGAGCTAAATACTTGCTGCTGAAATCTGTGTATCACTTGTAGATTACAGGCTTCAATCTCAACATGAACTTCTCAGACTACACATTTTTTGAGGATCATTAAAATGACTTTCAGTAAGGCTTATACGAAAACGGTTTTAATGTTATTGTTATGTATACACAAATGTTATGTCACACAATATATCCTTCTTTTCTGACAGACGATATTGACAACGTGCAAAGCCTCAACTAGCCAATGGGCAAATAAATGTCCTGCACATGGCTGATAATCTAACCATATAGTAGGAATTAACCCAGAATGAGGAAGACAAGGGACCCATCACTTCTGCCCTCATTACTAGTGGCCTGAAAAATGGCCTGGATGTTCCCCTCCTCGCAGTTACCAATATCCGGGGCATCAATAACTCTGGGGTAGACAAAGTCCATGACATTTGTAGTTGGCCCCTGTATGTCCCGTAGAATGAAGACTTGCTTGGGGATTTAGTAATTCTGGGTTAGAATCCACCATTAATTCCTTGTTTGCTGAATGTGAAAATAAACAGGTCAGCAGAAGCATCGAGTTTCTCCTAATTCTGATGGGGACGCTAACTGCTGTTATCGGCCCCATCAGAATGAAAAAGTCACTAATAATGAGGGCCTTAGTATTCTAAACATCTGCAATGAAATCATGACCAAGGGGTCATTTAGATACATACAACATCAGCATGGTCAAAAAATTAGGATCCTGATTCTCTTCGAATAACCCTCGCACTATACAGTGCTGAATGCAAAGGGCAGCTGAACAAATATCCTTTGTGGGCACATCATTTTCAAGTAACTGGATATACTGGATATGTTGCTTTACTTTTGTAATTCTTCATTTGCTGCATATTTTGCAGATTTCAACCATAAAAGATTTGTACAAAATGATCAAAAGTAACTAAAACACTGTATCAGGAATACAACCCAATTCTTAACACTGAATAATGCTCACTTCGTCGTTTCGTGTGGCAGTGGTAGATTAAAGGGGTCCACATGCTTTCAATAACTACAGCGTAAATTTCTTACTGTTCCCACCTCCCTCTGTTTCTAACAGTGTTTTTTAAAATAATTTCTAAAGATCAATAAAGTGTCTGCCACTGACTTGTAAGGTCCCTGTCCTGTAAGTCCAATGCAAGATTATGGCCATTTTAACCATTGCCCTCAGAGAAACTACTGTCCAGACAGCTATTCTTATATGCTTAGATGTAGGAAGCTGGCTCTCTATATAGTGTACTAAAACAAAGTACACTGTGCAGAGAGTCCAGTGGATCCCTTATTGGTATACAGAGGTAAAAGTAGATAATTCTTATGCTCTATTTGTGGTAGTTAGGCTTATCAGAGGGTAGTGCTAAGCATTTGTTGTACTCACAGAGGCAATAAATGAGACACGTGCTCAAGAATAAACCAGAGACCAATTTGCAAAAATAACATTGATTTTTATATAATTTTTAGACCGAGAACTTCGTTCTAAGGTAAGTACTTTTTAAGTTAGGAATTTTTAAATTTTGCAAGAGAAATCACTGTTGTGCTCAATTAGGCACAATCGAAGTTAAAGGGAGAAAATAGGAAAAAGCAAATAAAAGTCGGTTCTCGAGGTTTACCTTCTGGATTTGGGTAAGTAGCGAGGACAGGTCCAATGTTCCAGCACCAGAAGTTCGGGAGCATCTTGGATTTGGCTGGGAGCAGGGTCCTGAGGTCGTTGCAGCAGCGCTACGAAGAAGGGGGCCACCTGAAAACACATTGCACAGCTGGGGAGCCCCACTCTAGGGAGCAGGTCGCAAGGACCTCAGGACCACGGGAGAACTGCTGGTTTGTCGATAGCCAGGCCAAGCGGGATGGGTGCAGAGCAGATAGGGCAGCCAAGCATTGTGCGTTGAGACGGTCCTCGCGATCAGGGGCAGACAGGTTGCAGAGGTGATTCCAGGACAGCTGGGACACTCATGGAGCTAGTCTCAGGGGTATCTGGATTAGACTCTTTCTTCTCGGTGTAGGGGGTCTGGTATCCCAGGTATTGGTACGGCACGACTCTGGTAGGACCTGGTGTCCTCTCCCTTGGTGGAGGTACAAATCTGACCCTTTGGAGCTGATGTACCTCTTCTTGCTTGGTTGCTGCATTGGAGTTGTCGGGGAGCAGCAGATTGTAATCCAGACTTCGTGGTTCAGTGCCTGCAGTCTTCAGGGGGGTAGCTCCTTTACTCCAAGGGAGGTTCTCAGCAATTTGTCAAAGGCAGGAGGTGCTCCGGGGTTCTTGGAGGCCTATCAGTTGCAGGACGAGATAGCAGGCCACGATGGTTCAGTCCCAGAAGTAGGCAGCAGGCTTTGGCACCAATTTTCTGCAGCAGGTCATCGGTTCTCGGGTCAGCAGCTCTTCTTTGTCCATTGCTCTTCTTGATTCTGTCAAAACTAAGTTACAAGGTCCAGGGATGCCACCTAAATACTAAATTTAGAGGCATTAAAGAGGGAGACAGGTAGTAGCCGATGCGCTATCTACCTTTAGGTTGTCTACACCCTCTAAATGACCACTTCCCGTGGGAAGGGTCACTACACTAGCCCTGATAGGTTAATTCCTGCCATCCCAAGATAGAGGATTTCGAAAAGTTGTGTCAACATCACCTGCCCCATCTTAGGGGCGGTGCTGGCTGAATGTGGCCACACCTTCTTATTTAACTAATTTTCCCACCTGTCCTCCCGCAAAATGTGGAGAAGGAAAGTGGGGCTGGCATCCTCCACTATCTGGAGATGCCTGGATTTAATTTCAAAGGCGGCAATACCTTTAAAGCTTCCCGCTCTGGAATGCCATCCTGGCCTGGAGGAGGTGTAAAGCACCTCTGCCCTAGGTAGGCTTTGTTCCTGGCCTCTGAGAGTGCTGGCTTTCACCCCATGAGGTCAGAAACATGTCTGGGGGTGGCAGGCTGGCTAAGACTAGTCAGAGACCACATCAGTGCTTGATAGGTTTTCAGGGGACCTTCTAAGATGTCCCGTGTGTGCATTTATTAATAAATCCAACACTGGCATCAGTGAGGATTTATTATAACAAGATTTGGTACCAAACATCTGTGGGTACAGTGAAGCCATCATGGACCTAGAAAACGCATAATGACAATTATCCATCCAATGTACGCTCTATGGCTTCCCTGTGCGCTTACAGTATCTAAGGATGGACTTAGATATTGTAGAGGCATATCTCGTCATGCAAATATGTCCACACATGGGATATAGTGCACCCTGCCTTAGGACTGTAAGGCCTGCAGTAGGGGTGACCTATTCCTCATGCAGTATATGTGGGCACACAGGAATATGTGCCATGTCGACTCTTCAGTTTTCTCTGTGCCAAAACACGCAGCCTGCAAGGGCCGTGTGCATGACCTTGGTGAGGGGTCCCGAGGGTGGCACATTTTGTGCTGCAGTCCCAGAGGACCCTCCTCAGTACCAATGCACTAGGTACCAGGGGTACCATTTACTAGGGACTTACAGGGGTGTCTGAAGTTGTGCCAATCATGGTACAGTTTTCGGAAAGAGATCTGGCATTGAAAACCTGGTTAGCGGAGGCAAGATGGCGGTCGCTTGAGACCGTAGGTGCACACGGAGCACTGAGAGCCAGAAGAATTTAAAAATGCTGCAGTAGTGCAATCGGGGATATTAAGGACGAGACTTTCAGCTTGGGCCTACACTACCCCCCACGTACCGGCAGAGATTACCTACGACTGTTTGGAACAGTAATTGGGCTCTCTGTTCTGCGACACATCGCTAGGACATTTGTGGAAAATCCCAAAACTTATTCAGCGGGTTCCTACCTGGCGGAGGCTCCGGATGCTGGGCCTGATCCTGTGGAGACATCTGGGAGTGCTGGACCCGCCGAGATGGGTCCCAAGAGCGCGGCGGGGGCTGCCAAGACCAGGGCTGTCAGATTGTTGCAAGGCGGAGACGCTGCGGTGGCCACGGATGCTCCAGCCCCGACCCTGGGATCTCCAGCTCCAGCTCTAACTCCACGGCGTGGACGCCGCGCTGCGGTGACTGACCAGGATCCAGGAAGAGGAAGAGGCAGGACAACGCAGAGGGGACGCCCGGCCGGCCCTACAGTGATCGACCTCCTGAGAGCTCCTCCCGGAAAACCAGTTCCGGGTCGCGACAAGAAGCTTCGGGACAACGCTTCCCCCGACACCGTGGCAACCACAGCAACCACAGATCGTGTAGGAGACTTACCCCGGCAGGAACTAGGAGACTCAGCTCGGGGAGATCAGATCGAGGTGAGAGCGGAGGAGAACGGTCATACTATCGGATCGGCAAACTTGGAAGGTAGCCCCGGGGGGCTTTTCCCTCAGCAGCCGACTCCGAATCCCTCAGGGGGGTCTGAAAACACTATGAATATCTTAACTCTGCAAGCAGCTGGGGGGGCCCAGATAGACCCGGATAAGTCAGAATCTGCTGCTGCTGACGGGAGGGCCCTTGGCGCACAATGCAATAATCTTGGCACTATGGGTATTAATCTCCCGCAACTAGTCAATGTCGATTCTGATTATCAAGCTTGCCAACATGAAATTAACCCCAGTGGGACCCTTGACAGTGGTAGTGGTAGTCAAATTGAACTCGTTAAGGAACCTAGCGACTTTTTTTTCTCTGTTTCTGATGGGGATGAGTGGTCTGAGGATTCCTCTGTTGGTAGCACGGATCTAAGTCATAGCGATGTGGAGGTAGCAGGTGGCACTAAAAGTAAAACTGTGCAGAAGAAAAAAGAGAAAAAAAGGCTGGGTGGGAAAGAGCTGGCTTGGGACTATACCCCCACAAGCCAACTGTCTAATCCTATGCTTACTTCCCAAACGCTTACTTCCCAAACCGTCTCTGATCCATCCGAGACAACCTTAGATGCCATCTTTCAGGCCATCTCTATGCACCGCGAGGAAACTCGCCAAGACAGTCGCAAGACTCACCATGCCATGCGCAAGATGCAAGGGGTTGTTCGAAAATTAACAAAAACTTGCAGTGTATTTGGAGAAAGACTAACTGATCTTGAATCCAGGATAGTCACCACAGAATCTGATCTAGCCTCTAATCTTGCGCTGGTGGGCTCCCATGATGCACAGCTGGTGGATGTTAGATGGAAGCTGGAGGAGTTTGAGAACCGCCAGCGAAGGAATAACCTGCGGGTTCTTGGAGTACCTGAAGGGGTTGAGGGGGACGATATACGGTTATTTGTGGTGAAATTGCTACGAGACTCCTTGCCTGAATTAACTGATTGGAATTGGGCACTTGAGATTCAGCGGGCCCATCGGGTCCCCTTTGTTCAGAGACAGCCCGTTAGGGCAGGGGGCTTCCCCCGAGCCATTCTTGTATATTTTGGCAATTTCCTGCTGCGCCAAGCTGTCTCTGAAAAAGCAAGACCCGATGCAAAACGATCTAGCAATGATATTACCTATTTTGTTCGCCCAGACTTCTGTCACTCCACCGTTGAAAGACGGTGGCGGCTACGGCAGCTTATCAAACCATTTCAGGATAAAAAGGCGCAAGCCTTTTTAAACAATCCAGCTCGTCTCAAAGTGATTTTTGAGGGGCAAACAAAGTTTTTATCTCAGAAATAAAAGCTAAGGAATTCCTGGACGGGCTTTCCAGCTAGGCCCAGGCTCACAATTATTATGAGTATTAGGAGCTACAAAATGTAGGGAAAGTACAGGATGGCACACAGGGGGTAGTAACCAGGGGGGGAAAAAAAAAGGGGGAAGGAAGGCGGGAAAAAAAAATGAAAACTCTGGGGGGGGGGGAAATATCATAACAAACTCTAAATACATTTCCCCCTTTTTGAAAATATCCTGGCGGAGGCACTATGAATTTGGAAATGTCGGCTGTAGGACGCAGCATTCTATGAAAATCCCACAATTTAGGCTCTCACGCTCTGTTGTGTAGCGCACCCATCACAATCAGACTCATGCCTGAGTCTGTATGCCTCACGTGGGGAGGTGGGGATGGTCGGGAGGGGGGTGGGGTGCTCAGGTGAGGGGTAGGGGGGGGAAGGGGGTGGACAAGGTTGTGGGTTAAAAACAAGGGGGAAAAAAGCATGTCCAGAAACAGTAATAAAATAAGGAGACAATTAAAAGTGATAAATAGATGGCTGAATATGAAGCGAGATTTTATTGGGGGAAAAAGCTTCCGAAGGTCCCATGGAGAAATTCGAGAATCTGAACCCAGTGTAAGATGGGGAAGATAACTATTTGTTCATGGAACGTTGCGGGGCTCAATGACCGGGCAAAAAGGGTAAGATTTGGTGAACTTATCAGACTTAACCACGCCGATATAATATGTGTACAGGAGACACACATTCCATGGCGGAAAAGGGAAGTAATGAGAATCACAGGGTATAATCTGTTGGCATGCACCACTCAGACATCTAATATACGCGGTGTGGCTATCCTAGCAAAATCTTCTTTGGGTACGGCCAAACGTAAATTAGTGGATGCCCTGGGTAGATGGGTGATCATTGAACTAGCCATAGGTGGCACTGTTTGTGCAATTTATGGATCTAATCAGGACGATCCTCAGATTTTTGAGGCTTTGGAAGTTGAACTGGCCACTTGGCCGACTCCTTTGATTCTTTGCGGTGATTTTAACATCTCTTTGGATGTTAGATTGGGGAACCAAGGGTCTGGGGGTATTCAGGCCGGAAACCTCGGGTGTATAGGGCATTTAATTCTTTAAAAATTAGCCATGGCCTGGTTGATATATGGGCTACAAAGAACTCGGCCAACCCCGGTTACACGTATTTTTCCTGTCCACATAAATTATACGTTAGGATCGATTACTTTTTTGCACAAAAGATCTTGTAGGGCAAGCCGAGATTTTAAAACTTCCTAAAATAATTTCAGACCATAACCCTCTGATACTAGAACTTGATATAGCCGGTTTTAAGAGATTACGGAGCAAATGGACCTTTGATAGGAAACTTCTTGTAAATAGTGCGTATGTTGAATATATGAGGAAGTGGGCACAAGAATTTTTTGATATAAATAGGTTCAGTGCTAGCAGGGGGGCCGTATGGGATTCTTTTAAGGCTGCTTTCCGAGGTGAAGCCATCTCTTTTGTTATCAGGGCAAGGAAGCAGCAAGAAAATAAGAATCAACAATTGATGTGGGATCTAGCTAGGGCCGAAGAAGAGCATATTTCACTGATAGCACAGGGACAGGAGGGAGTTCAAATTCAGTGGCAAATAATCGCACTGAAAGCAGAGTTAACCAGCTGGTTAACGCAGAAATCTGCTGAAGAGTATCAATCTCATCGAAACAGTGTTTATGAAACAGGGGAACAAGTCGGAAGGAGACTAGCGCTTTGTACTAGGCAGAAGCTATCTTTTAGTGCTATATCTATGATTAGGATAGGGGGCAACCCTATACTTATCCAGAGGACATAATTAGAGGTTTCCAAAATTACTATCAGGTCCTGTATCAAGATGACGGTAATAAAAGCAGAGAGGAGGTATCTCAAGGCATGACAGAGAGCTTTGCCGATATTAACATTGGAGAGAGCCTGGATAGGCATACTAGTGAGGAGTTAGAGGCAGAAATTACACTCGAAGAAGTGCAACGTGCACTTTCAGGAATGGCTACAGGGAAGGCGGCAGGCCCTGACCGGATACCTCTTGAGGTATATAAAATTCTGGGACCAGGTATAATACTCATGCTCTTGGATCTTTTCAGGGGTGTACAGTATAATGGGACCTCCCCCGAATCTTGGAAAGAGATGGCCATTATAATTTTTCCCAAGAAAGGGAAGCCATTGGATAATCCTTCTTCCTATCGGCCGATCTCCTTGATCAACTCTGACACCAAAATTTATTCTAAAATTTTGGCCAATCGGCTAGGAGGGGTCATAGAGCATCTGGTATCCCCATGGCAACACGGGTTTATCCCAGGTAAAGGCACAACGGACCATACCCGTAGGGTTATCTCTCTTTTTGATATTATAACCAGGGGGGGGACCAGATGGCTATGATCCTCTTGGATGCCGAAAAAGCCTTTGATCGGGTGTCTTGGGAGTTTCTATGGCAGATATTGGAATTGAAGGGCTTTGGCCCTCGGATCACAAAGGCTATTAAGGCAATGTATTACCAGCCAAAAGCCCGACTTCAACTTATGGGGAGGGAATCCGGTAGTATTAATATATCTAGAGGGACTAGACAGGGTTGCCCCTGCTCCTCCATTTTATTTGCTTTATATATCGATCCCCTAGTTTCTAAGTTGTTACAGACCCGGAAGATTAAACCCATAATTACCGGAGGTTTTGAAACAAAAGTACTGGCCTACGCCGATGATATCGCGGTGTTAACCCCTAATCCTGCCGAGGCAATAGTAGAGATCAGTAGGATTGCTGAGGATTATGGTCTTTTTTCAGGGTATGCGCTGAACGCTGGGAAAACTATAGTACTATGTACTGATAACATAGTATTCAATGATCCCAAGAGAGTAACATCCGCAATGTACCTCGGGGTTCGAATAAGTGCTAAGGTGGACGAGATCTGTAGGATTAATTTTGATCCTTTGATAAAAAATATAGGGGATGAATTAAGGAGGGTTAATGGGCTACATTTATCTATAATTGGGAGAGGGAATTACCTCAAAATGACCATGTTACCCAAAATACTGTATTTGTTTCGGGCTATCCCGCTGGCTCTAGACGACAATCTATTAAGGACATTGGAATCAGCCTTCTCCAATTTTATATGGCAATATGGGAAGGTTAGGAGAGCTTTGCGGTATTTAGCATTACCCCAAGACAGGGGAGGACTTGCTGTTCCTAATATCACCCTATATTATTGGGCAGCACTTTTACATCAGATGACCACCCTTTTATCAGTGAACCATACTAGGGAACCAGTACAGGGCATAAAAATACCTACAATTTATGAACTATCGATAGGGAAGGAAGCCTCAGGGCTACTGCTGAGACAATTGGAACCTAGCTACTATAAAAAAGTACGGTTTAAAGTGATTTATAGCTCCTGGAAAATTTGGAAGCAGGTTTCTAAATTTATGGCAATCTCTAAATTGTCTAGATATACCCCCCTCTGGCGCTCGCCTTTATTGCCATATCTGGCTAATGATGATATGGGGAAAAAGTGGGAAAAATATGGGGTAAGAACAATAGGGGATTTCTGTGGGGGAGAACATGATTTTCAATTTTTAAGGCTACAACGGGTGTTTGGCGTTTTAGACAACCATTACTTTAAATTTGTCCAGATTAGTAATATTCTTACTTTATGGAGTCCTAGGATTATGCTAGACAAGATTCCACTTTTGGAAGCCGTAACCAGGGAATCGAGCAGAATCAGAGATTTTTATAAAATACTTCTTGACAAATGCCCCGACGACCTGGAAAAAACGGAAGCATCCTGGGCAATAAAATTGGGAAACCCGGATGTTGATATCTATATGAGCCTTTCCCTAACTGCCAAAATTTTCTTATCGTCAAATCTAAAAGCTCAACTTTATAAAACTATATTTAATCTCTACTACACTCCTGCTAAACTTTATCTTTGGGGGAAAAGGGCTGACGATAAATGTCCTAGATGTGGGTCAGGACCAGCCACCTTGATACATATGCTATATGACTGTGATAAATTGGCTCCATTGAAAGAAGGCCTGCTGGGCTTTTGGGAGGAATTATTCTGTCTCAGACTAGAACTAACCCCCACTCTGCTGATTCTTGGACACGATAGTACTCTGGGTCTTAATAAGGAACAAGAATATGGTGTGTTTCTGGGGGCAGCGGTATTTAGGATACTATTAGCCGCCAGGTGGAAAGATGCTGAGCCACCTAGCTTTCATATGTGGCTGGCGAGGCTCCTTGGAATATACAAACAAGAGCTGGCAATCTATGCCTGTAGGGGCAGACAGGCAGGAGCCCGAGGGAGGAGGATCTGGGCTCATATGGCCAAATGGAGTAGAGCCACAAGGAGGGAGCTGGGGGCGTAACACCAGCTGTACCATAATACTAACCCTGGTCAATGTGGCCATGGTCGTGGCCTAGGCTCTCGTTTGTTACATACTTTGTATAATTCATATCATACGGTATCCAAATAATCTGTTGTTCTATGTGATCTTCCCATTGTAATATTTAGCAATACTTACTAATATTTATTTGTAGCTATCATTCTCTCTCTTATTTGCTGATTTCTTTTGCTTCTTGTTCTCCTTCTCTTTGATTCTTAAGTAAATTGTAATTATATTTCTGGATATGCTTAATAAAAAAAAAAAAAAAAAAAAAAAAAAGAAAACCTGGTTAGCAGGGACCCAGTACACTTTCAATTCAAAATCAAATCAGGCAAAAGCTGGGGCTAACCATGTCAAAGAGGCACTTTCCTACATTGGACTACTGTTATTGTGTAATACTTGGTCTTCCAGTCTCTCTCACTCAGTGGCAGCAGCTCATTCAAAATGCAGCTGTTCTCCTCATCTTGGTCTTAACTTCCCAATCTCTTACCTCCCTCCACTTAGTAGCTTTGAATTGGTTAGCAGTACAAATGAGATTTTTCTTTAAGACTCAGTTTTTTTCGTATTCTGCCTTTCATAAACTCAGCCCATTTATATTCTGCAACACCTAGGCCTTATGAATTCCTAGAAGACTTCTCCTGACCTTTGCCAATCTCCTGCATTCTACTAAAACAAACTAACCATCCTTTTCTATTCTAGCTACTAAATCTTTGAATTCAGACATCTGGGGCCATATTACAGAATTGCCCTGGGGGAGCAAAGGGCGTTTGCACCTGCTTTGTTCGCCCTTGGAGCACTTTGGTATTACAGAAGGCGCTGCAAATGTTTGTGCATCGCCTTCTGTAACACAGACAGTGCTGGCGCACATGTAGCCCCAGCCCTATCATTAGAGGGTGTTCCCTTATTTGCACGGGGGTAGTTGTTTGCCTCTGCACTCATGCCGTATTACTTCGTGAGCGTAGAGGCAAACATGACTTTAGAAGGCACACTGAAAGCTGCGCCTTCTAAAGACAGGCCTCAAGAGGAATGAAAGGGGGGTCCCCTGGACCCCACAGACATCCCCTTGCAGGCAGACAACCACTTGCAGGCAGGTGCAGTCACTCACTGCACCTGCCTGCAAGAGGATCTCTAATAACTCTTAAAATTGCAGGCTGGTTGCTGCCTATACAGAGAAACACGGAGCAGCTTTTAAACAGCTGCTCCGTATTTCTCTTGAATGCGCTGCCCTAGGGGAAGCACAAGATTGTGGCTGCCATGAGGGCAGCGCATTCAATATAATAGGGTGCACTTTCCCTGTTTGCACGCGGTGGCTCAAACAGGAAAAGTGCGCACTACCTGTAATAGGGCAGCTGGTGTGCAGTCACCTAGAGTTTCAAAAGCTCTGCCCCAGTTCTGGACTCACTGAAGTCCAGGAGACAACTGTCATAGCAGAACACAGCACAGCAACCATAGTACAAAATAACACAATGCAATAATGCAGCACTAAAACACTACAGCCCAAACAACAGCACAGCACACAGCAAACATGCACAAATACTCTTGTCACACATTACCAAGCTGGAGAATTTCTTTGATATTGCTTGGTCAGCTTATTTCATTGGATGTGAAGGACAATAACAGTCAACCAAATCTTCCTTCAGTCATGCATACTGCAGGTATTCACACAAGTCCCGAGTTAAGAGTCACGTTTCCTTCTTTTGGTGTAATTTTTAGGTCGAGCCTAGGCAGCACACATGCGCTGTCTGCAAGACCTGGAGTAATGGATATACGAAGTATAATCCCGCCTGCTGCTTCCTGCTGTTTGCCCTTGGGCCATTCCTGTTTCGCTCTGCATTCCCAGCTCCCTATAGGCTGGGACTTCCGAGATGTCACTTCCGCTGCATGGCAGGCAGCACCGACCAACTACAGTGTAGTTACGCTGCAGGGCTGCATCTGTTTTGTTTTGGGACTACTTCACTTATCGTCATTGCACCTGGTTCACAGGCTGCCATGCTTATAAGTGTAGTCCGCTTTTCTATTTTTCCTTGCCGCAGCCACCGTTTTTTATTCACTCCAGACACAGTGCAGCCTTGTCCCAGTGCTGCATCATCCTCGGCTACTTATGCCAGTCCTGTGTAACTAGTGCTTCTTCCTTCCAGGGCAGTTTCACCCGGGAGAAGCCTCATTCCGGTGCTCTCTCGCCCACCCCTGCAGCCACTGTTTCCTCATGTAGCGCAAACTTGTTCTTGGGCTTCATTAGCATAGCTCACTCCATCTGCGTGATAGAATGTAAATGTCTTAAGGAAAGGGTGCAGTACCACAGGCTGTTACTAGGTGTCCCTAGTAACAGCCTGTGGTACTGCACCCTTTCCTTAAGACATAATATAAGAATTCTATTAGTATTTGGCTCAAGGAGCGAGTGAGAACAATTTTTCCTTTATTAGTGGAATTAATTTTTTTTCTCACAAAGGCTCCAAAAGATTAAAATGCTTGCGCTCGTTTCTTAAGCCTCATGCTAATGGCATTCCTATACTATGTCTTAAGGAAAGGGTGCAGTGCCACAGGTTGTTACTAGGGACACCTAGTAACAACCTGTGGTACTGCACCCTTTCCTTAAAGCGAAATATAGGAATTCCATTACCACGAGGCTTAAGGAACAAGCGCGAACATTTCTGTGCAATTTTTTTAGGCTTTAGTAACCTTTGTGATAGGAACAGAAATTGCACTTAAGGAAAAAATGCTTGCACTTGTTCCTTAAGCCTCATGGTAATAGAATGTAAATATGTCTTAAGGAAAGGGTGCAGTACCACAGGCTGTTACTAGGGACACCTAGTAACAGCCTGTGGTACTGCACCCTTTCCTTAAGACATAATATTGGAATTCCATTACTATGTGGCTCAAGGAACCAGCACAGGCATTTTTTCCTTCATTGATGGAATTTATTTTTTATCATCACAAAGGCTACAAAAGCTTAAAACGCTTGCTGCTCGTTTCTTAAGCCTCATAGTAATGGCATTCCTATATTATGCCTTAAGGAAAGGGTGCAGTACCACAGGCTGTTACTAGGTGTCCCAGGGACACCTAGTAACAGCCTGTGGTACTGCAACCTTTCCTTAAAACCTTATATAGGAATTTCATTACCACCAGGCTTAAGGAACAAGCATGAGCATTTCTTTAGGCTTTTGTAGCCTTTGTGGTAAGAACAGAAATTCCACTTCAAAAAGGAAAAAAAACTTGTGCTGGTTCCTTAAGCCTCATGGTAATAGAATTCCTTTAATAGGTCTTAAGGAAAGGGTGCAGTCCCACAGGCTGTTACTAGGTGACCCCAGTAACAGCCTGTGGGACTGCACCTTTTCCTTAAGACATAATATAGGAATTCTATTACTATGTGGCTCAAGGAACGAGTGTGAGCATTTTTCCTTCTTTAGTGGAATTTATTTTTTTATTGTAAAGGCTACAAAAGATTAAAACGCTCGCGCTCGTTTCTTAAGCATCATGGTAATGGAATTCCTATATTATTTCTTAAGGAAAGGGTGCAGTCCCACAGGGTGTTACTAGGGTCACCTAGTAACAGCCTGTGGTACTGCACCCTTTCTTTCATGTGGAATTGCTTACTTATTATGTATGCTGCTGCTGGCATAATTTTAAACAAAAAAAAATTACATTTGCAACACCAATAGCTCACATTTTCACGAATGCGAGACATATTGCATTTCAAATGCTTGTTTCTAGTGCATTCTGTTTTAAAAGTGTCTCTGCGGAAGTGGTTCTTATAATACGTCTTTACATGACAGATTTTATGCTGTTTTAAATTGCAATATGAGTTGAATCATTTGTCTTGTTTTTCAGGATGTGCATACTATACTACGAAGTCTCATTCATTTACAGCAACGTTGTTGGTGCTCTCACTCCCTATGTAGGAGGCTTTTTAGGTCTCGCCTAGCGATGCAGCGCAAAGCGCTGCTCGCTATGCAAGATCTATTGTTGCCGACTTTTGCTCCGATGCGGGACAGGACAGGTGCACGCGTACGGCAAGTCCTGGACAGGAGATGTGCACGCGTATGGTGCGAGCAGAAGTTGTAACAATGCCGCAAGCCGTACGCGTGCACATAGACTGTCTGTGCTCAAACTTAACAGACAGGAGATGTGCACGCGTACGGCTCGCGTCTTTTACAACTCCTGCTCGCACCATACGCGTGCACATGTCCTGTCCAGGCGCGGCGTCCAGCATGCCTCCCGCTCAACCCCACTCACCGGCTCTTGTGGGGACTCAGCGCTGAATCTTGCTCCGGCCGCACCATGCGGCATTCACGAAGGCGGGGTGGGCTCCCGCCTCACTTTTCCAACACACGGGGCTCCCTCAGCTCACGGGAGCCCCGGACACCTCCGGCCGCGCGCTCCATGCGCCGCCCATGCGCCACGCAACTGACGTCGCTCAAAACGATTTCAGCTGCCCGGACAGCCGATGTGCACGCGCATGGCGTCTCTTGCTCACGGCGCACTCGACAGGGCTTGTTAATTTGGCTCGGTGTCTGTTATGGATGCTGGGCTAAGTGCGATTAACTTGCCTCGGTAAAAGCATTCATACGCTCGGGCTCGAGCGTGCACTCAGTAGTCCCCCTGGGGCACAAGCAGGCATCCACTTCTGTGCTTCCTCTTTGCTTTATCGGGCTCGAGCGTGCACTCAGTAGTCCCCCCGGGCACAAGCAGGCATCCACTTCTGTGCTTCCTCGTTGCTTTATCGGGCTCGAGCGTGCACTCAGTAGTCCCCCGGGGCACAAGCAGGCATCCACTTCTGTGCTTCCTCGTTGCTTTATCTTGCAGCTGACAGGGAGCACCCCTGCTGCCATTCTCTTTGGCCAAATTCAGCAGTACAGCATTGGAGGTGCCGCAGGGAGCTCTGGAAGGTGAATATTATGCTCAGGCTACTTGTTCGCTGTGGGCGAGGGTTTTTACATGTTCCACTGTCTCCCTGAGACAGGAAGCACGTGTGCGTGGAGAGAAAGGATGGGGGCCAGTTAGTACCTGTAAAGCCTCATGTGCCCCCACTCCCCGCGCCCCTGCGGAATAGCCCCCAGAGCTGCTTCGTATCACCCGCCCCCCGAGGCAGCCCCGGTTTCCGGTGATTCACGGCTCCGTCTGCCAGCGACTCGTCCTTGCGGCCAGGTCTGTCACCGGAGTTCACATCAGCATAAGGACTGCTGCTGCACGCTCAAAAGCCCTCGCCCGCCTTTTTAAATGACAAGCCAAGTTTATAATTACCCATGCTTTTATCCAGGGAAGTCTGTGCCGTGTGTGAAGGCAGACATGCTGTGTGTGTGGGAATGTAAAAGGGACTCAGTATTTTCATCATTGTAGATAAAGAGTATATATATCCCGCCAAAACATATATCTGTGTTTTCCTGCATTCTGAAGAACAATAGATTTGAGTGAAACGGTTTAGACGCTTTAAGACGCGCTGATGGTATTTGAACATGTCCTGCAACACGTTTCCCTCTTCGGCTGCGATGTCGTGCACGCCGTGTACTCTGTGACAGTAGTGAGTGCACACGTGGCTAGTGGATGTCTGATGCCTGATGTATGATGATTGATGTCTGATGTCTGATGCCTGATGTCTGTGGATGTCTGATGCTTGTGGATGTCTGATGCCTGTTGCTTGTGGATGCCTGATGTCTGATGCCTGATGCTTGTGGATGCCTGATGCTTGTGGATGTCTGATGTCTGATGCTTGTGGATGTCTGATGGCTGATGCTTGTGGATGTCTGATGTCTGATGCTTGTGGATGTCTGATGCCTGATGCTTGTGGATGTCTGATGCCTGTCTGATGCCTGATGATTGTGGATGCCTGATGCTTGTGGATGTCTGATGCTTGTGGATGTCTGATGCCTGATGTCTGATGCTTGTGGATGCCTGATGCTTGTGGATGCCTGATGCTTGTGGATGCCTGATGCTTGTGGATGCCTGATGCTTGTGGATGCCTGATGCTTGTGGATGTCTGATGCCTGATGCTTGTGGATGTCTGATGCCTGATGCTTGTGGATGTCTGATGCATGATGCTTGTGGATGTCTGATGCCTGATGCTTGTGGATGTCTGATGCCTGATGCTTGTGGATGTCTGATGGATGTCTGATGCTTGTGGATGTCTGATGTCTGTTGCTTGTGGATGTCTGATGCCTGATGCTTGTGGATGTCTGATGCCTGATGCTTGTGGATGTCTGATGCCTGATGATTGTGGATGTCTGATGCCTCATGTCTGATGCCTCAAGTCTGATGCCTGATGGATGTCTGATGCCTGATGGATGTCTGATGCCTGATGGATGTCTGATGCCTGATGGATGTCTGATGCCTGTGGATGTCTGATGCCTGTGGATGTCTGATGCCTGTGGATGTCTGATGCCTGTGGATGTCTGATGCCTGTGGATGTCTGATGTCTGATGCTTGTGGATGTCTGATGCTTGCGGATGTCTGATGCTTGCGGATGTCTGATGCTTGCGGATGTCTGATGCCTGATGCTGGTGGATGCCTGATGCTGGTGGATGTATGATGTCTGATGCTGGTGGATGTATGATGTCTGATGGCTGATGCTTGTGGATGTATGATGCCTGATGTCTGATGCTTGTGGATGTATGATGCCTGATGCTTGTGGATGTCTGATGCTTGTGGATGTCTGATGCCTGATGCTTGTGGATGCCTGATGCTTGTGGATGCCTGATGCTTGTGGATGCCTGATGCTTGTGGATGTCTGATGCTTGTGGATGTCTGATGCTTGTGGATGTCTGATGCTTGTGGATGTCTGATGCTTGTGGATGTCTGATGCTTGTGGATGTCTGATGCTTGTGGATGTCTGATGCTTGCGGATGTCTGATGCCTGATGCTGGTGGATGCCTGATGCTGGTGTATGTATGATGTCTGATGCTGGTGGATGTATGATGTCTGATGGCTGATGCTTGAGGATGTATGATGCCTGATGTCTGATGCTTGTGGATGTATGATGCCTGATGCTTGTGGATGTCTGATGCTTGTGGATGTCTGATGCCTGATGCTTGTGGATGCCTGATGTCTGATGCCTGATGCTTGTGGATGCCTGATGCTTGTGGATGCCTGATGCTTGTGGATGTCTGATGCTTGTGGATGTCTGATGCTTGTGGATGTCTGATGCTTGTGGATGTCTGATGCCTGTGGATGTCTGATGCCTGTGGATGTCTGATGCCTGTGGATGTCTGATGCCTGTGGATGTCTGATGCCTGTGGATGTCTGATGCCTGTGGATGTCTGATGCCTGTGGATGTCTGATGCCTGTGGATGTCTGATGCCTGTGGATGTCTGATGCCTGTGGATGTCTGATGCCTGCCTGATGCCTGTGGATGCCTGATAATTGTGGATGCCTGATAATTGTGGATGCCTGATGCCTGTGGATGCCTGTGGATGTCTGATAATTGTGGATGTCTGATGCTTGTAGATGTCTGATGTCTGATGCTTGTGGATGTCTGATGCTTGTGGATGTCTGATGCTGGTGGATGTATGATGTCTGATGCCTGATGCTGGTGGATGTATGATGTCTGATGGCTGATGCTTGTGGATGTATGATGCCTGATGTCTGATGCTTGTGGATGTATGATGCCTGATGCTTGTGGATGTCTTATGCTTGTGGATGTCTGATGTTTGATGCTTGTGGATGCCTGATGTCTGATGCCTGTGGATGCCTGATGCCTGTGGATGCCTGATAATTGTGGATGCCTGATGCCTGTGGATGTCTGATGCCTGTGGATGCCTGATAATTGTGGATGCCTGATGCCTGTGGATGCCTGATGCCTGTGGATGCCTGATGCCTGTGGATGTCTGATGCCTGTGGATGTCTGATGCCTGTGGATGTCTGATGCCTGTGGATGTCTGATGCCTGTGGATGTCTGATGCCTGTGGATGTCTGATAATTGTGGATGCCTGTGGATGCCTGATGCCTGTGGATGTCTGATGCCTGTGGATGTCTGATACATGTGGATGTCTGATGCCTGTGGATGTCTGATGCCTGTGGATGTCTGATGCCTGTGGATGTCTGATGCCTGTGGATGTCTGATGCCTGTGGATGTCTGATGTCTGATGCTTGTAGATGTCTGATGTCTGATGCTTGTGGATGTCTGATGCTTGTGGATGTCTGATGCTGGTGGATGTATGATGCCTGATGCTGGTGGATGTATGATGTCTGATGGCTGATGCTTGTGGATGTATGATGCCTGATGTCTGATGCTTGTGGATGTATGATGCCTGATGCTTGTGGATGTCTTATGCTTGTGGATGTCTGATGTTTGATGCTTGTGGATGCCTGATGTCTGATGCCTGTGGATGTCTGATGTCTGATGCTTGTGGATGTCTGATGCTTGTGGATGTCTGATGATGTCTGATGCCTGTGGATGTCTGATGCCTGTGGATGTCTGATGCCTGTGGATGTCTGATGCCTGTGGATGTCTGATGCCTGTGGATGTCTGATGCCTGTGGATGTCTGATGCCTGTGGATGCCTGATGCCTGTGGATGCCTGATGCCTGTGGATGCCTGATGCCTGTGGATGCCTGATGCCTGTGGATGCCTGATAATTGTGGATGCCTGATAATTGTGGATGCCTGATGCCTGTGGATGCCTGATGCCTGTGGATGCCTGTGGATGTCTGATGCTTGTGGATGTCTGATGCCTGTGGATGTCTGATGCCTGTGGATGTCTGATGCTTGTGGATGTATGATGCTTGTGGATGTATGATGCCTGTGGATGTATGATGCCTGATGTCTGATGTCTGATGCCTGATGCTTGTGGATGTCTGATGCCTGATGCTTGTGGATGTCTGATGCCTGATGCTTGTGGATGTCTGATGCTTGTGGATGTCTGATGCTTGTGGATGTCTGATACTTGTGGATGTCTGATGCTTGATGTCTGATGCTTGTGGATGTCTGATTCCTGATGTCTGATGCCTGTGGATGCCTGATGCTTGTGGATGTCTGATGCCTGATGCTTGTGGATGTCTGATGCCTGATGCTTGTGGATGTCTGATGCCTGATGCTTGTGGATGTCTGATGCTTGTAGATAACTGTGTGAGTGTGTGATGTGTGTGCCTGTGGCAGTTTTGATCCTTATACACATATAATGACTCCTGAAGCACAGATGATTTATAAGGGTGATATATCACATTCATAAAATGTGCTTAAGGTGTTACATGTGCACTGTTGGAACACCGTACAAGTGTCAAGTTGGTGCATTATATTTGCTTATTGCTTTACAATACAAGGGACTTTTTTATTATTAAGTGTCACCACTTTGCCAACTGCTCCTCACTGAAACTCTCCAATGCAGGGTGTCTCATACTTCAGGGTTAAATGTGAGTTTAAATGTCTAGGAATAAGTCCGTAACACAAACTACCAGTGGGATGTACTACACCCAGACTTCTCAAGTCACTATGTGTTCTGACACACCATCACCAAGTGGGGAGCGAGCTTAGAGTGCTCTTCCTAGGCTCCCTGCCCTACCTCCCTGGCTAGAAGAATCTGGAAGGGGGTGGCTTCCATTGCAGGAGGTACAGCTCCCGCCTCCTGGCACATCCTCTCCTGGTACATCAGCTGGTCTCTCCATTCAGGAACACTCAGTAGCTGCCCCCACAAGGTGCACTCTGGGGCAGTAATACTCCCTGCATTTTATCGGGGCTCTGCTGGCCCCCAGATTACTTCAGAATGTCAAACTCCTCAGCGAGGGATGTCTAACATAGACCCAGGAGGGCCCCACCCAGTGCTTAATTTGAGGCAGTAGTTTACGGTGCTCGACACCAGCAATTAATTGTCAACATCGGCACTTATCACAGTCTGCCACATGGTGGCGCTGTTTGTGTGATTTAGAGATAAGCAGAACAATAGTTTTATTATTTCATTATACATTAAAAACAACAGATACCTGCAGCCCAAACCATTCTTATAGCTGTGGAGGCCTCTAACAGTCTGAATTGTCACACTGGTAGCAGTCTGATGATTAATAGTTGTGCAGGTAATGTAATGGCAATTTTGACAGGGGCAATGGGTGGTGCAAGCTGCAGTGGCCTCCTGGCGAGAGCCCTGGCAATTATTTCTTTACAAATTGAGCACTGGCCCACCCCTGTCACATTTTGGGGATAGCTACATAAGATAAATGTATACACAGTAAGTTAAAGTGCATTTATGGGATCAGCACTTACAGAGAAAATCTTGCAAAGATGCTACCCCTCCTGGACATACCTAGTACCCCTCTCAAACCCACCAGTCACTGTGACAATGTTGCACCTTTGCAAGCACTTTTTGGACAGGAAGCGAACAATGCTTCACAGTTGGGAGGGTGCGAATAAAACGTCAGGAGTGCATGTGGGAGCGGGACAACAAACTGGCACAGTGAAGAAACGAAACAGTTTTTGGGGGCCTGCGAGGAGGAATCCTCCTGAAACACGCATTTGCAAAGCAATAGGTCTCGCATTTACGCAAGTTTAAACTATTGGCATTGTAAATGACAATGCCTTTTATTTATGTTTTGGTTTGTACAACATAAATTAAAGGCATTGTCATTTACAATACCATTTACAATACCAATAGCTCCAAAACTCGCAGTTGCGAGACCTATTGCATTGCAAATGCTTGTTTAACAATGTCTGCTAAACTCCCATTTAGGGGGACAAAACAAATCTGCTTTCAAGACATTTTGTTTGTCGAGTACTCTTGAAAAGATACTTCGATAATTTCATACTTATACCGGATGCTCAAATCGATCCCAAAATCACCGCTGTGCAATTAACAGTTGTGCAGATCATAGGGTATGTTGCTGTGCCGATGTATGCACTAGAAAGTCAGTCATTACATTATGGAGCCATTTCCTTTGCACCTTTATGTAAACTTGCAGTTTCCGCCAAGAAGATATTACTGTTTTCTCTTGACGGTAGGAAACCCAGCTTTCAAAGTAGAGACATGAAAGATGAGTTGTATTTGTCAATGCTGAGGCAATATTAATATGGGGGGGGTCTAATGCGTTGGTCTTATTGAGCATCTTAAAATAATCAATAAAACACAGGATCACATTAAATAACCTAATGAATGTTTTACAGACAGAAATATGATATCTCCTACTACGAGTGATGGTGTGTTTTTCTGTACTGTTGCGCACAATGTTTCATAAGCAGGTTTTACTTGCTACAGATTACTTTGTGCCAAAATTAGTAACTTCAGTAATTGCCAGATTGGTTCTTGGCCACCGCAACTGTAGTCTTGATCAGATTGGCGC
Organism: Calotriton arnoldi; assembly: GCA_963921515.1. Classification (NCBI taxonomy): domain Eukaryota; kingdom Metazoa; phylum Chordata; class Amphibia; order Caudata; family Salamandridae; genus Calotriton; species Calotriton arnoldi. The sequence continues at coordinate 427,894 of CAWUFW010002667.1, forward strand.
GCCTAAGGCAAGCCCGTCTGCGCCCGTCCGAGCCCATCCGGGGCCAGGACCCCTGGCCCCCCAAACAAAGACATCTTAAGATACTCATCAGCACAATTGTACTCATTGCGCACACCTTATAAAGATGCATGCAGGCACTCTATGAGCCTTTCAGAGGGCCCTAGATCCTGCACCAATTGTGCTTTTGAGCTAGGTTATGCCCCACGGCAGTCTGCCAAATTGGAGAACTCGAGAGAATACAAATTGCTTCTCCTCAACTGCAGGTCCCTGTCCAAACATGTCACAGAAGTTAATCTACTCCTGAGCGGAGAACAGCCAGATGTGCTGTTCTTAACAGAAACCTGGCTGCATAAGGACTCTGACCCTGATGTAGTGCAAGCACTGCCGCCAGGTTACTATATCTTGAAGAAGGACAGGGTATTACGGAAGGGCGGGGGTATCGCCATCATATTGAAGGACTCTGTGAAAGGGCGAATTGAGGCTGATATTATACAGGACTGCGAAAGCCTGTCATTTTCACTCGCCTTCTCCCCTACCTGCTCACTGTCAGAAATTTTGATTTACCGACCCCCGGGCCCGGGTTGGAGGTTTGCAGACTCCCTTACGGATACTGCAGCGACACTTGCTAGTACCGCACCTAATTTCTTTATTGTAGGTGACCTTAATTTGTATCTAGAGGACCCTCTTAAAGCAGAAGCATTTGGCTTAATCCAAGACCTAAAAGCTATACAATTTATACAAAAAGTTACTAGCCCTACGCATGATAAGGGCCACATCCTAGATTCGGTCTTTACAAACGATGAACGACTCTCGGTAGACAATCCCATTCCAGTTCCTTGGACGGACCATTTTTTAATTCCGATTTATTGGAAGGCTCCAACAGTTACCACGAATTGGCAATCCTCCAAAAGCCGAGAGCGAGCATGGGCAAAACTCTCTCCAGAGGTGTGGTCTATATCTTTATTGCAGTCTAAACCTTTAGGAGAGCCTGACCCCAGCATAGCGTCTGACACGTTCAATCAATGGGTCGAATCTTCCCTGGACAAGCTCATTCCGGAAAAATTGAGTCAAAAAGGGCCTAAGGAAAAGCGATCACCGTGGTACTCTCCTAAGTTACGGGAGCTTAAGCAAAAATGTAAAAAACTAGAGAGAACCTGGAGGAAAGAATATAGCCTAGATAAAAAACAGAACTACAGAGCAGCTATACAAATCTATCAGGCAGAAACTAAGAGAGCACAATTACATTATTATGAGGAGAATATTACAGGGGCAGCGAACGCTCCAAGGGAAATCTTCCTGATAGCGAAAAATCTTACAAAGTGCTCACCACCTGAGTTAACTACAGAATCCTCCCAGCAACGTTGTTCGGAACTTGCAGAATTTTTTAATAAAAAAATTCTAGATATCTACAATACATTTCCCAATGCCTCCGGCGTCGATAATCTGGACCGGGAGGTAGAAATTCCGGGGGGTAGTTTCCCACGGCTAGAAGATATTCCTGCTTTGGATTTAGATACATTATACAAACTGTTTTCCAAAGTTAAATCAAGTTCCCCTTTGGACGCGGCCCCCATGCACATGCTGCGCAAGGTGGGGGATGTCATTTTACCTGTGTTACTGGAAGTATTAAATTCTTCTTTAGCAACTGGCCAAGTGCCCAGATCATGGAAACATGCCATGATACGAGCACTTCTAAAAAAACCTAGCCTTAATCCTGACGCATGGGGCAACTATCGGCCGGTCTCGCTTTTCCCCATGACTAGTAAAATCCTAGAGAAATACGTAAATAGAACTCTCTCTGAGTACTTAGAAACTCACTCAATTCTGCACTCTTCCCAGACAGGTTTCCGACCAAATCATGGAACAGAAATGGCCCTGTTAGCAGTAGTGAAGGAATCACGGAAAATTCTAGACCAGGGAGTCACGGTGGCAATCATCCTGCTTGACCTGAGCTCCGCTTTCGATACGGTTAATTACAGCATCCTTTTCGACAGATTAAGAATGATCGGAGTATCAGGAAAAGTTCTCACCTGGATCAAATCCTTCCTGAAAGATAGGTCATACCAGGTATTCGAGGGCAACTACACCTCAAGAAGGGTGCCACTTACATGTGGAGTCCCACAGGGCTCCTCACTGAGTCCCACCCTATTTAATATATATCTAAGGCCTGTTGCAGAGTTAGTCCTGCCATATGGAATCCATATTATAACATATGCAGATGACACCTAATTAGTGGTGGCATTAAGCCACCCAAAGAAGGTGCCAGCTAATCTAGAATCTTGCTTGGGAACGGTGGCCACATGGATGGACCAGTCGTGTCTCAAGCTCAACGGAGACAAAACGGAGCTAATGATCCTGGGCAACTGCTACAGCTCCACGGCCGGCCTGAGTTGGCCAAATTGTCTCGGCCCAGCGCCAAAGCCCAAAGAAAAGATTAAAAGTCTGGGTGTTTGGCTGGATAGGTCGCTCAATTTTGACCATCAAGCAGTACAATTAGCAGCTTCATGTTACGGCCTCATTAGACAGATGCAAAAAATTCTTCCACTTCTCCCTGAATCTGCACGTAGGATTATGGTGCAGGCACTGGTGTTATCCCGGCTGGATTATGGAAATTCCCTCTACTTGGGTACTCCAAAGTCCACAACAAGGAAACTGCAAGTGGTGCAGAATTGCGCAGCCAGGTTGCTGCGCAACATTCCTAAAGCACACTCGGCCAAGCTGGCATTAAAAGAGCTACACTGGCTTCCAATCAAGGAACGCATAATGTTCAAGTCATTATGCATAGCACATAAAACACTCTGGGGTATGGGCCCTAAAATCAACCTCTCACTTATAGCTTTCCACCGCCCCTCGAGAAGCTTGCGCTCAGCGAATCGGTTCCTGGCGACAGTACCTAAAATCAAAAGAGCACGTTCTGGAGGCCGAATGTTCGCCTATAACGCTGCAAAACTATGGAATACGCTCCCCATCGACCTCGGCTCAACGACCCACCATCTATCGAAACAACTAAAAACATGGCTGTTCCAGAAGTGACCGTGAACTGTATCTGACTGTCGGCTGTCGTAAGCGCTGGGATGCCTAAGGGTAGCCATGCGCTCTATAAATTGTTAATTAATAATAATAATAATAATAATTGGGCTGTGAAAAAGGGGAAGATGACTATCATAGACACAGTAAAATAGAGACGTTTTAAGGGACTCATGCCAGCATTAATATAGTCAAATTCAGCACTTTAAATAAAATCCACTCATTAATGCATCCTTACAGATAGCAGTGTTGATATTGCCCCATGGTTTGGGTTGTGTGTCAGGGCTTTTGTGTGACCATAATACGTTACCTGCAAGACAGGGCTAATTGCAAGTAAACATGGCTTCATTTAATACTAGAAAATGTGAGCAATAGGCGAAGGGACTAGAAAACCGGCCTGACAGTTTCAATTGTAGTGTTAATGAGTGTGTGCCTGATTTCTGCAATTTTAGCTTTAAAACTTCATAGTTCTGACACAATGCAGCCTAACAAGACAAAGGGCTACTTTCCACTTCTCAGGTGTACATGTTGTACCTACAGACGTTGACCTTGCAGAGATTTGCCTTGGAAGGAAGAAAGAAAGGAAAAGTAGCATTAGGTTTCTTAGCTGCAGCGTGCTTCTGCAAAGGGATATTGTTTGTACATATTTGTAGCAAAGCAGGAGTCAACCACGAGTATCCCTTCTTCGCTTCATAAGACAACATTGGTGATAAAATCATATGCAATACTAGTGCAGGGCAGAGGCGCAACTAGAGCCAAATTTCGGGGGGGGCTAAGAAAAAATTTCAGGGGGGTCTAATTGAAGCAGGGGCTCTAAGAAGGGGTGAAAAAACAACAAAGCCTCTTTAACAAGCAAATGGTCTTCTAAAGACCTGTGAAGTACTCGGGTGCGGCTGTGTGTGTGCCTGGGAAGCTGTCTCAGCTCGGGCTGCCACACACGACGGGAGGGGCTGAAACCCTTTGAGCCCAATGGGCGTTGCGCGCCTGGTGCAGGGGCAGGGTTTGACACATGGGTTGGTTGTTGCAGTGCTGAATTTCCCACCGTTGAGTCAGTGACAGAAAATATTTGGGGAAACTATGCACAGCTTGGCTATATTTAGGCTTAGTAAATCAATACAGCCGTATAGCATAGATGGTAACAACATTTAGATACTTTCGGTAGTGTTAGAAGGTGGTTCTGACACTCTGGGCCGCCCGTATCTTTCGCTTTTTGAGCACCTATTTGTTGAGCTTTTACTGTGGGAGAGCCTCATAAATTGGGACTCATCCACAGTGAACTCATGGTGAAAGAGGCTGCATGTGGATTTTACTGGTGTTCCCCTGGCTTGACTAGGCCGCTGCGCAGCAGCTGGAGTAAGGGGCACCGGGCGGGTTACATGCAGACACCTGTGTACATGCGTGTGCACACGTGTAGGGGCTGCGCAGGGGAGATTCCTGGCGTGCGCAGTCCAGGAGCAGCTACAAAGTGAATGGTGTGGCAGGACTTATGCAGAATTGGGTGGTGACATGGATGAGGCTTTATACACTGGGAAGAAACATGCCAGGAAAAGTCAGTGTGTTTTACTGTGTTTTTCACTTCATTATTCCCCTATGGGGAAGTGGAGCCCATGGGCTAGTGTCACTTTCCTAAGGCCTACAGATTCCAGACACGCACTAAAGTCCACTGTAACGGGTGTGAGAAGAAGTATTTTGCAGAGTCCAAAGTCATATTTGTACTGCTTTTGGGTCATCCAGAAATATCACATTTCTCTGAGTCAGTCATAACCAGGGCCAGGCTGAGGGCTGACCTCAGCTGGATGGATTGATAACCTTTCTTCCACAAGCTAAGGCCTCCTCTCCACGAAGAGAAGATGGGTGGGGCTACAGGCTCATCCATCAGCAGCTATCACTGGGTGCCAGGCACCAGGCTGCACCAAGGAGGGAAGGCAGCGAGGAGGGAAGGGCTCTTGTTTCAGAGACCATGTGGCCAGAGACCCTGGACGACGCCATTTTGAACAAACCCAGAGGCTGGACAAGAAGGAGGGAGCAGGGGCAGGGAAGTGATATGTCGCTGTTTGATAGGACCAACAGAGACTTCCTGCCAGCCCCCTACTCAACTTTTAAAAAGTGCTTGCACAGGAAGAGAAGCTCTCTCTGGGGTGTGGTCTTCGGAGGGAAAAGGTGCTGGAGCCTGGCAATGGGCAGTTGGAAGGAGGAACCCCCTGACTGCCCCCCAGGGCCCTAACAGCACCAGAAGAAGAGCCCAGGACTGGTGCGCAGAAGCAGGGGCCTCTGCGCAGGGAGAAGAGAGGCCCAGGAGGAGAGCCAGGTGAAAGGCTGGCGCAGGGAGCAAGTGAAGACCGCTCCCTGCAGAATGCACCCTCTTGGAGACCGAGAGGGTGAAGAAGAGTGCTACCAGTGGCTGGGGGACGCCCCCAGGAGCAAGAAGACGCAACAATGGGGCAGATCGGACCCCCAGGGGCTGAGATATGGCCCCCGGAAGGTGAGCGACCCTTGACCCCTAAGAAGACCGACGACGAAGCACGTGGGGTTCCGCCGCCGGTCTCAGAGATGCCCCCGGGGTGGGTCAGGTCCTGGGGGCTGCCCCCCAAAGAGAAGCAAAGCCAGGGGGCGCCGTCGCGCTCCCCCCGTGAAGTTGCCCAGGAAGGGGGCCAGGGCCCACCCTGGACCCCGGTGATGTGGGAGGAGGGGGAGCGCCGTTGCGCCACCCCCCGCGAAAAGGTGCAGAAGGGGGCCCGGGACTCCATCCCCGGGCCCCGAAGCAAAGTCGGGGAGCGCCGTCGTGCTCCCCGTGAAGATGCCCCCAAACGGGGTGCCAGGAGCCCACCCTGGCCCCCACCAAAGCTGTAGGCGGGGGAGCGCCGTCACGCTCCCCGTGAGGAGGGGCCTGGGGGCCCGGGACCCCTTCCCCGGGCCCCGATGTGTGGGAGAAGGCGGGGGGAGTGCAGCCGCACTCCCCCGAGGTCCAGGAGGACCCGCGGGATTCCGAGCGTCTGCCCGCCGGAGCGGGCAGACCCGAAGACAGGAGCCGGCTCCCGCGGCCGCACAGAAGAGTGCTGGCCGGGAAGGGGAGCCGGCGGGGGCAGCTGGGGGTGGGCTCCCTGGGCAGCCCTCCACCGAATGGGCATACGGGGGCCCCGGGTGGAACCGGGACCCCCGGAACGACCACCGGAGGTGCGAGGGGCCCGGGTGAGACCAGGCCCCGGAAAATCGAAGGAGCGGCCGGGGGTGGGCTCCCCGAGCCGCATACAGTCACCTGGGGGTCCGGGTGGGACCGGGCCCCCCATTGAGAATGGGATGCGCGGCGAAGCCACCGGCAGCAGGATCGCGGCTCTCCCCAAAGCAGTGGGGAAGCCGCTACTATGATATGCGGCCATTCCCATAATGCCTTGCAGGCCAGGATCGGCCTGCAAGGGCAAAACAGCATTTTCCCTACCTGTGGTGGCCCCAGGAGGACGGGGTCACCACCACACATGTGCCAAGGTGCTGGGGGAGCTGCTGGAGAAGCGCAGTCTCCCCCCCAGCACGAAGAGACGTCCCCCCCTAAGTGTCCTGGGGAGTTGAAAGGAATAACCCCTCAAGGGCTCAGCCAGCCTTTATCACCTTCTGGGCTGGAACTTTTGTTCTACAGCTGAGGGTGTATTGCGAAGTGCATCACGGAGTGAAGGGCTGAGTTGGGGATGTCTGGAGAAGGGCATCCCCTGGTGGTGAAGAGGTGTAATTGCACCAGAAATGCATTTACTAAGGGTTATTTCTTTTAGAGGGACTGAAGGTCACATGTGTAATGTGAAGTACCTGTGTAAGGTGATGTCATAAGCAAAGTGGGGTTATGTTGCCAGACAGTCCTGCTAGGGTGTCTGGCTGTATATGCGTAATCCTGTGATTTCATCTGTGATGCCTTTAGGGGCTTGAATTGCAATGCATTATAATGATCAACAAATGTGATGAGTACTGTCATTCTAAAGTGATGCTTAAACATGTATTCTTGCTGCTGCGCTTAGGTGAAGAACCCAGACTACTAGCCCTTAAGATGTAGAGGTGTATACTTCATGGTCAGTAGGGAAGGCTCAGTCAGGGTCATGTGTCACCAAGGCAGGGTTACCCATTTTAAATGCTTGTTGAGATAAGGGGGTGGGTCGCCACTGGGATGGTGCCAGTGTGGAAGGCCCTCGCTCCAGGTTATGTTCAACTAACTGCATTGGGGGGCAAGAGGATGTGCATACATGGGAGTGGTGGTGCTAGACCCCACCCCCCCTGCGGGAGGGGTGGAGATGTTATGCAATGTCACAAAGTAATTCCAACAGCTTATGTATATTTGTAAATTGGTGCATAGTATTCAGTAGTGTGTGTGTTTAATAAATGTACTCTTACTTTTATAAAGCAAAGTACAGACTGGACAATCAATTATTGAGTGTTATTTCTGCGCACCTGCAAATGGCGATTACTAGCCCACACCACCTCCCTTGAGTAAGCCTCAGACTGCTCTGCAACGCTACCCTCTGAGAGTCAGGCGCTACAATTGGGTGTTTGGTTCCCAGTGAAGGACAAATGTGTCATGTTATTTGTGCAGGCCTCACAGATGCTGCCTCGTTTTCCAACAGGTAGTGAATAAATTAAAAGGTTATGGAGCTTTGATGAAATATGATTGCTGCACGTCTAACATTTGCCTTGAGCTGCATGTTATCTGCTGAGTTGCTTATAATCAGGACCACTATAATTATTCGATTCTGCAGCCATGGCATTTTCCGCATTAATATAGATTTGACACATTTGCCACATAATCCATAATCTGCTGCATAATCTACAGAATTTAACAAAAGAAATTGGTTTAAACTCAAATGGATCAAACATTACTAAAATCGTAGTGACCTGTATTTCCGAGCAATGGAAGGCCCTATGTATGCAAAGGTTGATTGATCATCTTTCAGTTGCTTATTATTCTATTTGAATGTTAAACTGATACAAATGTGGTGAACTTTTTCCCTAGATAGTGTTAACATGTGGAAAAATCACAAAAGTCTGAAGTAATGCTATCACAAAACATGCCGCATTAGGTTGCATAGTTTACCTTTCCTTTTCGCATAATTTAGTCAACTCTGCCACATAGTTTGGTACTCCCCTGCCGCATAATTCCAGTGGTCCTGTTTATAATGATAGCGACCAGCCTGATACACATGATTTGTAGATAAATACTGAAAATTAAATAATCATATGATAGAAAATATTAACCATTATGTGTTCATACTGATTTGGGGTACAAAGAGGGGACTTAATTATAAACATCTACAGATAAGGAGATTCTCTGACAGGTTTGCTGACAGAGCATAACTCATTAGAGGAGAGTTGAAAGACAACTGCTAGTTCTCCTTTTCTTCGAAATGGGTACATTCCTCTTGGGCTAAGGGGATCTAATAGATGTGAACTCAATAATATTGTGGTCAACACAACATTTGGTTTATGCATTCAGTCTGTCAATCTTACTCAGGGTGTTAGTTTGTGTTCCTTCAGAGCTCCATGCCTTGCATTTAGCTAAATAACTGTAGGTGTCAACTGAATGTAGGTCCTCTGTTAGAAAATTACCCTTCATGCTTTGTCCCCATTTTTTGATGACTAGTATTGCTGTTTTTTCTTAACTCTACACACTGGGGTACTGCTGCCCAGTCCACAGTATAAGTGCTATGACCCCTAAAACACAGTAAAAAATTGGCTAATCCCCAATGGGCATATTTAATTTTCCAGTAAGGTGATAGCAAATGACACAGGAAAATACATCAATGGAATGGAAAGTTAAATGCCACCTCTGGACTGCGTTACGCATTGTGCCATTCATTAGGCTGATAAGGAAAAACAAGGCTTCAGGCCAACATGTTTAGCCTGGCTGCTGCTTTTAAACCTGCAGGCTACCCTGACAAAATAACTGTTTTTGACATGACAGGACCCTGCTTTTAAATAGTAAATGAGTAATTCCTAAGTATACCTTGCAGACCTCCAGGTAGGGAACCAAGTATTTAAAAGTGGTGCATGCAAGAATTTAATGTTGGCATGTCCCTAAAGTGACTAGCCCTTTAAAGTTATTTTCACTGAACAGGGATGTAATTAATCCTACGAAGAAAATTAAAGGCAGATAAAAATACTTTTTTGCTACTCTGGTTTAGGATAAGCTACTGAAAACATTCAATCACTGTTTTTAATATTTATTACAAATCTAACTTAATGGTGAAGTTGTTTTTAAAAAAAACAAATATTGCCCTGTCAGCAGCTGCCCCTGTCAGTGTTTTTCCGATAATGAGCAGTGGAAACGCGCTCCCACAGCAGAAAGAATGATTTTTTGCAGGAAGACCTGGTTGTACGGTATGTGACTCATCTCAGCTCAGGAAAGGCAGTAGTGGAGGGCTCAGGAACTTCATTAACTTGAAGGGAACCATAGTAAGGCCTACCCATTCATTGCTCAGTGTAAAGGGAGACTTGGGGATGAGAAACCCTATAATTACAGGTGTAGGAAAGTCATCCTTTTTGCCCTTATAAACCCCATTTTTGACTGATACTGGTCGTTACTGACTCTGAATGTGCCCTGGGCTCTGTTAACCAGGCCCAGGGTCAGTGCTCTGTTTAAAAGGTATATGGTAATTGGTGCAATTACATTTGGTTCAGACAACCTACCTGTAAGTCCCTAGTATATGTCAGGGCATGTAGTTTTAGAGACCCCAGTGGACTTAATTCACTTAAGTGTGCACTGCTGTGGTGCCTGGTGTCTTTTTAAAGTCAGCCCTGCTTTGCAGGCTCGTTTTAAAATAAAACAGTGTCCAAATTCGACTTTGGAATTAAAAGTACTTCCAAAGTGGAAAACGACCTTTTTATTACATATACGTCACTGCTAAGGTCTGCCCTAGGTGTCCCAATGGTAAGGTGCCCTGTAATTAAAAGCAAGGACATTCTAAAATATGTTTTATAAGCCTTGGTGAGGGAAAAACAGTCATAGTTGTTTTTCCCTATTATGGTGCTGCAAGCTCCAGAGGCTAACATTGGAAGGCTTTATTAATCTTTAATAAAGACTATCTTCTGACAGGAGTGAGCTAGCAACGTAGGGCCCGATTCTCAAAAGTAATCTGAGACAAAATCCTAACTTTACGACTTTCGGTATTCACAAAGGGCATTTAGGAGTAGTAAAGTTAGGATTTTGTCTCAGTTAAACTTACGTTTTGGTCTTAAGTTAAACTTAAGACCAAAACTTAAGTTTAACTGAGACAAAATCCTAACTTTATGACTTTCGGTATTCACAAAGGGCATTTAGGAGTAGTAAAGTTAGGATTTTGTCTCAGTTAAACTTACGTTTTGGTCTTAAGTTAAACTTAAGACCAAAACTTAAGTTTAACTGAGACAAAATCTTAACTTTACTACTCCTAAATGTCCTTTGTGAATACCAAAAGTCGTAAAGTTTGGATTTTGTCTCAGATTACTTTTGTGAATCAGGCCCTTAGTTAAAAAATATCAAAATAACAACTTGCCAAGGTCGGATTTATCATATGTATTGTGGGAAAGTCATTTTAGAAATTGCTTTTCTTAAGTTACCTAAAAGAAACATGTAGCAGCCTCTTCTGATTGGCCAGCCTTTGGCAGCCTGAGCCAAGCTGTTCCCTGATTAGGTGTGAAGAGGCCTGGGGCTGAAACAGTGCATCCATCTGGTGGGAGGAGATCTGCTGCCTGCAGATTCCAGGACTGGCAGGGAACTGGGGAGATAAACCTGTCTTCAAAGAGAGAAGCCCTGATAGTACAGAATACAGGCCAATAATCTCTTCCTTGCTCTCCGCCTGATGGGAGCCCCTCTAATTAGATTAGGAGAGGGGCTGGAAGGGGAGTGTAGGGAAACGTTAGCCACACCTATGGGTTGGGTTAGCCAGACCTGAACTCCAAGGAGATATTTTCTCCATTTTTACTTTTGTTGAGATGTGCATTCTGGGATAGATATATGCTACACTTCTCAAGAAGTAGTCATATCAGAGGGGGGTAACTTGAACCCCATTGGTTGGGGGTGCCCTCCCCTCTTACCAGCCCAGAATATGCAATAAATATGGGAGAGCTGCAATGCACCTCAGATCCCTGCCTGAAAACATCTGGAGAAGAAGGACTGCCCTGCTGGACCCTTGGACTGTACAAGAGAGGACTGCACTCATAAGGACTGCACCTGCTGCACTCGGAAGGCTTCACAACAAAAGGACTTTGCCTATCTTAAAGGATAATGAGTGGACTCCTTGATCAGCAACAGGTAGAAAAGTGCTGGAAGAAGCTATCTGCAACATCAACAACAAATACAACTCCAGCTGGCAAGCGTCACCTGGATTTTACGTGAATTGACCAGGTGCATTGTGGGAGTTGTAGTCCCAGACCCAAAGAGGCAATCAAGAGCTTCTGAACCCTTGGATGGTGCTGTGTACCCCTTTCCTGCTTCAAGAAACCTTCAGAGAAGAACTTCTGAACGTATGGGAACTTTTGGGAAAGCTTTGTGAAAAAGCTCCATGAGAAGACCGACATTGACGACAAAAGTCAACAAAGTGACGTTGAAACGCGACTCGGCCTGACAGTGCAGGTTTGCCCCGCTGAAAGTACCGGGGATCCTCGACGATGAAGACAAAGACCTCCAGGACTCACCGGGGCATCTTGCTGCAAAAGACAGGCGTCGCCGAACTGAAATCTGGATCCAAGGAGCCGATCGCGCGATGTCGAGAGAAAAAGTTCCAAAAAAAGTGACTAAGTTAGTAGGTAAAAACTTGACCGGGCCCTACCGCTCATCATATCCGACCTGTGCTCCATCGTGATTGGCTTGAAATGTTGACTTTGCCCCCACCAGATTGCCACGGTTGGCGCTTTTCACTTTTAGGTACTAGAAAGCATTTTATGTATTTAAACTTTAAACATTCACATTGCCGGGCCCCTATATTGGATTTTTGTCTTTATGGTGTCATTTTAAAGATAAACATATTATCTATTTTTATAAATTGGCATTCGATTTTTATTGTGTCTTTTACTTATTTACTTTTTTGGTGATATTAAATGCTTTACACTCCTGTCTCCTAAGTTAAGCCAAGCTACTAAGGGTTGAGCAAGGATTAATTAATTGCAACTTGACTGGACCTTATTTATATTTTTAGTGGTATTAATAGCTGTAGGTACCCACCTGACCCCACTAATAAACCACCTTCTAACACCAGGGTACTGTGTATCCAGCTTGGTACCATCCCAATAGAAGGGGAGCTGGTCCCAGAACCAGTTTGGTGTGATCGAGGAGAAGATGACTATTTATCTCACTAGACAAACCCATGGTTGCAACGCCAGCCACCTCCAAGGCAGAAGGGTTCTACCATGTGGTATTCATCCCAATTGTGCATTGTGGGATTGTTCCCAGTAACACAAATAGAATGAGTTGCAAATGTGGTAAGGTTTGCCCTTGGGAATGTTTTTCTCAATCGTTATGTAGTTTTCAGTAGTCATCCCCACTCAGTGGATAGTGAATACTATCAAAGTGGCACCTCACCCCCCAGCTCATCAGAACTGTGGCAGAACAGATGAGGACTGGATCTGCTATCTGTGACCTGTGTGGAGACCTGAAGCTCTGACTTTGCTTCTAGTTGGACCCAGGACTCAGACATTGACTCCAAAGGTTAGTGGCCAGAGATCTGCAATAGGCCTTTTTCCTGAAGTGACCAGTTAACCAGTTACAACTGAACTTTCAGAGCAACCTGCTGGTGGTCTCTGCTGGAGTGAGTCCTGGCCCTTAATTGCTAGGGTCCTGGTAGCTTCACAAATCACGAAGAACAGCTGCTCCAGAAAGTCTGAAATACTGAGACAGAACAATTTTGAACTTTCAAGACTTCTGGAGCTTCAACTGGAGCTTGCTGCAAAGTTGCTAGAGCTGAGAGAACTGAATTGAATGCAGATTCCAGCCATGCCCCACTAAAGAATTTTCAGCTCCAAAAAAGACAATGAGTGCCTGATTTAGAGTTTGGTGGCTTGATTACTTCTTCACAATATAACAGATATCCCATCCACCTTATTACAAGTGCCCTGTATGTATATGGTATTTCTATGGAGCAAGCCTAGCCAAAAGACAGAAGAACACTGTACGCGGGCAAAAGCAAGCATAAAGTCAACATGTGAAAGAGAGGTAGCTGGGTTGTGATGTAGTGTTCTTTCAAGAAGAGAATCTTCAACTCTTTCCTAAATTAGAGCAGTGTTGCAGCGGTCCTGATGAATATGCAGATATTGTTCCAGACCTAGATGTATAGCTGGAAAAGGCCTACTATCTTGATTCTTTCTTTCTACACTTCTTAGCCTGCAGTCTGATGGTGTCCTAACTACGGGTGTGCAGAGATCTTACAAAGAATGGTGGACTTGTCTTTTGAAGATGGTGCTGCCTGGCAGGTGATTTTATGGAGTTCCATCAAGTAGGGGATCAAGTGATATTTCTTCCCACCCTGGATATTATGTGCTGCTGCATGTAGCATGCACCAAGGGAGTCTAGAAGGCAATTGGGTGGGGGCATTATCACTATCAAGATGCAAGAGTCCGAGGGCTTGAACAGCAGTTCTGAAATCACTTTCTGGAAGAAATGGTTTGACTTTCTTCAGAAGAGAGAGGGCTGATCCCAGGCCTCAACCGTTTTTTTTGCAATGTGTTCCTTAAGGTTGAAGTTGGTGTTCAACGTAAATAAAAGTGACTTGGAATTTAGTGAGAGTTGTAGCTCAAAGCCGTCAAAGTTCAAGTCATTGAGTCAGGTTTGCACTGTATTTTGTTTGTTATACTAGGCAAAAAACAGTTATTGTGTCTTTTTTGGGTTGAGCTTCAGGTAGGTGCTGGATATCAGGGTCTGAATGATATGCAATCAGTGGTTGAGGCATTGTATGTTTGACACAGAAAAGACTTACAAATATAGTTGTGTATCATCACCATATTGGTTCATCTTGATGCTGTTATTTACGAGTAGAGCTCCTTGTGAAGGTTGAATATGGCAAGAGACAGCATGAACCTTGTGGCACTCCACAGATGTCAGGGATCTTTTGTGACCTGGAGGTACCCATGTGAACAAATGGGTGTTGGTTGGAAAGGTAGCAGGAAAACCAATGAAGGACATTGCCGGTGAATCCCATTTGAGACTCATATGAGGGTGGGATGGTCAAATGTGTTGAAGGTAGCTCAGAAGTCCAGCAATAACAGGAGGCAGTGATCTTCTTCATATGTGGTCAAAAGGGCACCGTCACGATGTGTAAGGTAGTGATCTCTATGCTGCAACATGATCTGAAGCCAGACTGGTAGTCGTACAGGAGACAGCATTGATGTGGTCTTGTAGTTGAAGATAGACTGCTTTTTTCATGATATTTCCAATGAATGGTAAGTGAGTGATGGGCCAGTATGGGACGTCATGCAAGTCCAGTGTAGAATATAACGGGCTCATGTAGGAAATTGGGTAGCTGTTTGAAGGTTGTGAAACCCTACGCAAGCAGCCATGACAATTCTTGTCAGGGTGAAACACAAGCAAACCCAAAATTAACCTCTGCTTAATCCTGTGGTAGCTTGGCAGAAAAGCAGTCAGGCAGTTAGAGGCAATGTATATCTGTATCACTTCAAACAGTAATAAAATGAAACCATAAAACAAGAAAAATCCCACACCAATTTAGTAAAATGGAGTATGATGTAATAAAGTATTTGAGACCAAAATGACAAAAACCCAATCAGTAGAAATGGAGATATGCGTTTCAAAGATTTGAGGTAGGCAAAGCACCTAAAATGCACAAAGCACCACTCGCAGTTAATTGGTTGTGCCAGAACGGGTGAAAGTCACAAGTTCAGGTCAACAGCAAGGGAGCACGGGCCGTATGCAGGGATTAGGCCAGTCATGCTGTAAGAGTTACCTTCTGAAGTCCTGCGAAAAGAGTTCTGTTTCTGGAGGGGCCACAAGGAGCAAGGAGAACATGATGGATGATTGTCACTGTAGTACGAAGAGCAGGCTGGGCATCGTGGACGGTCATAACTGTGGTGCAAAGAACCTGTCAGGCGTTCCGGATGGTCGTTGCTGCATAGTTCACAGTCACCGTGGGCTGTCAATGCTATAGCGCATAGTGCAGATCTCATGTCATCGGTAGTCGTAGTGATTTTTGTGGCGCAAAGAGTCAGGTTCACCGGAGCTTCTCGTTGGCAGGCAGCACAGACAGCAAGATTTTGGCATGACCAGGCCTGTTTGTGGTCATGAAAAGGTCAAAACTTCAGGATATCTCCTTTTCATGGAGAGAACTCAATTGATGCCACTCTAAGGGTCCAGGAACTGAGAGGCGCCTCTTGGGGATGGAGAACTCACTCCAGCATAGGCCAGCAGGGCTCAGGCAGGTCCATTTGCTGGTCCCAGAAGCAGGTCAGCTGGGCAGATGCAGAGAGGCCTCTGGAGCTTGTTGTGTTCTTGTACTAAGAACATAAGATTAGTCAGCTGACCCTTGGAATCAGTTCAGCCTGGGAGGGAGCATGCAGGTCCAGCCTGGTAGGAAGCATGCAGGTCCAGTCTTCCTTCTCAGCAAGCATGGTGGCAGGCAGCAGAGTAGCAGTCCTTCTTGCAGCAGAGCAGCACAGAGGTCCTTCTTCTGTAGTATCCACAATTCCAGAATTATACTGCAGAGTTGGGTCTGAAGGTCCATTATTTATACCTGATGCCCACTTTGAAGTAGGAGATGTTTCCAGAGGTATTCACACTGAGGGGTGCTTCACATTTCTTTATGCCCTTCCCTGGCCCCAGCTTGTCTACGGACATAAAAGATTATTGTCAAAGCCCTTTGGGAGGAGGGTGTGGTCTGGCCACAAAAGATGTCCGCTTGATCTAAGAGCTCGGCACACTGGTGGGGCCTATAGTGATGCGGAGGAACATACGAGGTTGTGGGGGCTTGCAAAAATGTGCCACCCCACCTGCACCGCTTCAGTGGGTGGAGAACCCACTGCAGCCAATGGCCCTGCTGGCCCAGAGACAGACGGAGCCATGTGTCACCAGGCTGGGGGCTGAGGAGGAAGGCCTATGCTGAGTCGTGGAGCACCGCCCTCGAATGTGGGACAGAGGCGCCTCCCCAAAGTGCAGCCAGGGACACTCCTCGCCTGCACAGGTGTTGTCACCCCCCACGGGTGCATACTGCATCCTGTGTAGAGGCCCCCTTCCCCCAGACAGGGCCCAGGGGACCAATTGCCTGCATCCTCCGAGAACTGGGACTGCCCAATGGCATGCATGCAGGTCTGCAGAGGGAGCAAACAGAAGGACACCGGCTGCTATTTTGTGATGGACTGCGGGCTCCTGGTAGTGGCTGTCAGGGAACCGGGGCTGTGCTCATCACCAGACAGACATAGGTGAGTGACCTGAAAACAGGTCCATTCCCCGGGAGGCACACAGGGGCAGCATCATCATCACCATAGCCAGGAGTGGCTGGGGCCTACCCGTCTGCTCTCCTTTCCCTCTCTCTTCCTTTCCATCTGGCCACATCCCTCTGTCGGTGGGCCCCGGGGCTGCAGCAGACCATCCCAGGCCTCAGACTAGGTGAGTGTGGGCACCGGGAGCTGATCCTGAAGCCCAGTGACAGTACAACACGGCGTATAGGGGCCACCCAGGACTCTCTACCGCACCTGAATCTGGGGCCCTTCTCAGCGCTTCGCACCCCTTCTCAGCACAACTCACCTCCAGTGCCAGGCCATTTCAGGTGGTGCCTAGTTGGGGGAAGGAGGTCCCACTACGCCTGTGGCCCCCCCATTGACTGAGCAGCTGGACCCGTGTGAAGACCCGGGTCGTAGGGAGAGGGTGCACCACCAACTGGGGGTCCAAGGCTGCCACCCCCTCCCGCTGCCCAAGTTGTGGGGTGAAGTTTAGACCGGCTGACTGCCCAGGACTTGCTAGGCAACCTCCTCAGAACAGCGCCTTGCTTTGGGGTCCTCCTCACCATGATCCACCTCCAGTATCTGACCACTTCAGACGGGACCCGGCTGGAGTAAGGAGGACCCACTTCGCCTGCGGCCCCCTGGGACTGAATTGTCGGCTCCACTTGTTGGCCCGGGAGATAGGGGAGGAGCCCATCACCGTCTGCGGGCCCAGGATTGCCATACACGACCCACCGCCCAGGGTGCAGGGTGACATATGGTCGGGCCGACTGAGCCACTATGTTTGTGCCACACTCCAGCACTGGTTCCCACAGGTGGACGGAGAACACCACCTGAGCCACCCCCTCCCTAGCATCCAGGCTACTCTTTGGGTCAGAAGGTGATGCTGAACAGCAGCCCGATGTCCATGCTGCGATGCCCTAATCCGTCAGGAATCAGCCTTCGCAATGAGCACCTCCATCCAGAACACTGACCAGGATTAAGGGTGAACTATGCATCTACAAGGGAGCATATCGCTGACTGGTCATCAGCCACACGAAACGCCGAGCCCCCACCTCAGGGAAGCAGCACTCTCCACTGTTGAGTTGGTCCCCAGAATTGGAGATGACCCCGGCTAATCCACTGACAAACCCAGCCGGAATCTGCTGTTCTCGGAGGCTGTCTCCCAGCATCGCTCGATGGTCGCACTGCAAGGAGCATCGACGGCTGGACCAGACATGGCCGCTGCATGCTCATTTCAGGAGTCTACAATGGGGTGTATTCTGCAGGAGGTCATGGTAGTAGGTCGCTGCCTGGAAGAAGTAGACTCTAAAATCTCTGACCTGGCTGCTGAAACCAAATCCATAAGCTTGGACATAGCATACTTCAAGGATAGAGTGGATGGGATGAAGCAATGACTCACGGCCATAGAGGATCGCCTCAATACTACTCCGGAAAGGGAACAGATGCTCTCATATCTAAGGAACAAGATCACAGATCTGGAGGACAGAAGCTGCAGGGACAACATCCGCTTCTTTGGCTTTCCTCAGTGCGCCAAGGGTACAAACATCAGGGAGTTCCACAAGAGCCTCCTCACCAGCCTGACATCCACTCCAGCCCCTTGTGTCAGGGCCAAGCGGGGCGGCCATGCCAAATCATAGCCTGCTTCCTTCTTCACAAATAGGTATGACAGCTCAAAACCGCAGCATTCTCACACAGCACCTACGACCATGAGGGGCATGAACTCCACATAGTGTCAGACTTCTCAGGGGAGACCAGTTACCACAGGAAGGCATTCTTAGCTCTTAGACTCCAGCTACAACACATGGACATCAAGTACGTACGGACTGTTTGAACCATCCTGAATGTGGATTATGAAGGACAGCAGGTCCAAAGATTTTCTAGACCTGTAAGCCCTACCGCTTTTCCTGGAAGGTCTCTCCATTCAGGCTATGGACACTGCCCGCTGGATCCACAATCAGCCTCAAGATCCCCTAATGCACTTCCTCCCCCTGCCGCCTCTGGTGGCAGATGGTGCAGCAGCAGGAAACAAGACAGAGGAAGAGAACCAGAGAGGGCAGCCCACTCCCAGGATGACAGAGACTTGGCCCTCAAAGTGATGGCAGTCAACATGCAGGACCAGGGCTGAGACAAATCCCGGTCACCCCTGAAGTCTGTCCAACCCAAGAGGCCGAGACGAGGGGCAATCAGTAAAGACTGGGGGCCATAACCTGTCAGCGGCAGGCAGATGAGTACCCTGTTTCATGCTTTTAATTCCTCTAAGTGTTATGAGATTGCCACAGTTATTGGACAATTGTTCTTGTGCGGCTGTGCTATTTTTTGTTCCCATTTTGCATTGCTTCACTTGTTATGTGCCTGAAAGTGCCCATACCATTGCATGCTGTAGTGTTCTATGATGCATTTTGATGTATTATGATATTTCCCCTTTTAGAGGCCTGTTAGCCTGCGACTGACCTGCTGCACCCTCAGCAAAGCGGAGATCCTAAGTTAAGAACGAGTGGACACCCGTACATGCATCACCAACCCTGGCAGGGGCCCTTGATCACAGAACAGTCATCAGGGGTATGTTTTAGACCGCACCTGAATGGCCTCCTCCTGCGGCACTGTCCCTGTCCCCACACTACCACTGCCAGAAACACTATCCACCTACTGCCATGCCCCTCCCTTGGGCCCCCCCCGGAGTGCTGGCACCACAAGTCTGGACCTGCGGTCTACAGTCTACTGGCCTTGAGGCCTAAACTCGGCTTAACGCCGGTTAGTTACTCCCCTCACTTCTCCCTCTCTCATTGTTTCTCATCTCCTACCCCCTTATCTTCACACATAGTATCCTTACCCAGGATGTGTCAGAGGGGACCATGCACCCCGGCCACTGCCTTATTCCCTCTCATGCTCTCCCTTCTTCTTCTCCCACTTTCCTTCCCCTTCCCCTTCTCCTTCTCTCCCTTCCCCCCTCCCACCACCGTCTCCAGGCTAATTACCACTTCTAAGACCTCTCCAATTGGGGCTTCACTACCCATGCCACAGACAAACTCAAGAACTGCCCCAACAGCCACAACAGTGCCTGCAGCATCCCCCCTGTGCACCATCTCGTGGAACGTCAATGAATTAACGCACTACATAAAGAAGAAGAAGGTATTGTCTTACTTGCAGTCCAAGCAGGTAGATGTGGCCCTGTTACTGGAGACGCATATCTCCAGCCTAGAATATGAAAAGCTGCGCGGGGAATGGGTGGGGAGAGTGGTCCACAGCAGCTGCCCAGTGTCAACGGAGCTGAGGGATGGTCCATCCAGAAAACATGGAGTTGCGGTTCTCCTCTGTAATCGTTGCCCGTCACAGTCGTCAAGTCCTGGTCTAACACAGAGGACAGCTATGTCTTTGCCAAAGTGAAGCTCAGGGAATGGACGCTCTGCGTGGGCTCAGTGTTTGCCCCAATGGGCGTTAAGAGCCTGTTATAAATGAGGGTCTCTAGTTGGCAGAGGTAGGTACCTTTGTCCAAATAGGGGCCCTTGCTTCAAGTCAGGGTAAGGGGGATACACACTTTAGATAACCCCTGCTCACCCCCTTGGTAGCTTGGCACGAGCAGACAGGCTTCTCCCAAAGGCAATGTGTAAAGTATTTGTACCAACACTCACAGTAACACAGCGAAAACACTACAAAAGGACACCACACCAGTTTAGAAAAATAAAGCATCTTTATCTAAACTAAACAAGACCAAAACGACAAAAATCCAACTTACACAGTTAAAAATATGACTTTCAAAAGGTTTCAAGAACTTGTACCATAGAAAACTATGGATGCGTGACTTTTCACCAAAGTACCTTTAGATGCGCCAAAGTTCCAAAAGCCAAGCAGCCACAGAGTCAGAAAACAAAGAGATGCGACACTCCTGAGACCTTGGGGAAGCGATGCGACAGTTCTGCGACATGCAGAGGACAAGCTGCGTCGGATCCAGTCTGTATGGGGAGTGATGCGTCAATTCTTCGTGACGGTTCCGGTTCGCAGGTGATGCATTGGGATCCGGTCTGTATGGGGAGTGATGCGTCAATTCTTCGTGACGGTTCCAGTTCGCAGGTGATGCGTCGGGAAAGCCGCACAGGTACGATGCGTGGAAATCCGGGATGGTCGGTGATTGATGCGACGGCGTCGAGCGGCGCTGCGTTGGTCCTCTTCAGCCGCGATCCCTCGATGCGTCAATTCTTGCAGCAGCGACAGGTGCTGCGACAGTTTTCGCAGTGGCACGGCAATGCGTGGAAATTCTTCTTGCGCTGTGGAGATGCGTCGAGAAAACAGCCGCAAGAAGAGCGATTTTAGCTGTTCTTCACGTTTCTTCTTTCTTCCAGCTGCGAAACAGCAGCAAAAACCTCCAATGGCCCAAAACTGGCACAGGCACCTCTTGGCAGGCTAGAACTCACAGCAGCAGAGTTCAGGGGAGCTGGGGGTGAAGTCTTCAAAACAGGAGGCCAGCTAACTTCAGGCCCTTGGAGATCTCCTTCAAGCAGGGGACACAGCACACAGCAAAGTCCTTCTCCTTTCCTTGGCAGAAACAGCAACTGCAGGCCATCCCCAGACACCCAGCAAGGGCAGTACTTCTCCTCAGTCTCTCCAGCTCTTCTCCTTGGCAAAGGTTCCTCTCAAATTCGAGGAATGATCTAAAAGTCTGGGGTTTTGGGTCTGATACTTATACCCCAAAATGTCTTTGTTCTCTTTGTGCAAGGGGCTCCGAGCCCAGTTCAAACCAGTTCTGGGGGGCACTCTGCAAGTGCACAACAACACCCATTGTCAGTGTGAGCCTTGGCTCCAGACACACCACAGGGGGGCGGAGCCAGCATTGTGAAAGGCAGGCACAGCACTATTTAGGTACAGGTGCTACTCCTCCCACCACTCCACATGCAGTTCAGGCCTATTCAACCTAGTGCTGACTCATCCAGACTCCTGGAGCCACTGCACCTCCCCAGCCCCTGTCACTCCAAAGCCAGTCAATCCACAAACAAGCAGAGGCACACAGGATGGTTGAACAAGAAAATAGCCACTTTCTAAAAGTGGTATTTTCAAACACACAATTTAAAAACCATCTTCACTAAAAAGATGTGTTATTAAATCCTGAGTTCAGGGATACCAAACTCAATCTTTCTATCTTATCCCTATGGGAAGATATGCTTGTAAAATGTTACAAAGCATTCCCCATTCTGTCCTATGGGGCCTTACAATAGTGAAAAACGAAATTGGCAGTATTTCACTATCAGGACATGTTACACACTCCAGTAAATGTCCTACCTTTCACATACACTGCACCCTGCCCAGGGGGGTACCTTGAGCCTACCATAGGGGTGCCCTATATGTAAGAAAAGGGAAGGTTAGGGCCTGGCAAGTGGGTGCACTTGCTAAGTCGACATGGCAGTTAACAAACTGCGCACAGGCACCGCTGTGGCAGGCCTGAGACATCTTTTCAGGGCTACTCATGTGGGTGGCACAATCAGTGGTGCAGGCCCACTAGTAGCATTTGATTTACCAGCCCTGGCACACTCAGTGCGCTTTACTAGGGACCTACTGGTAAAACAAATATGCCAGTTAGGGAGAACCAATCTTACTCTAATATCAATTTACACAGGGAGCACTTGCACTTTGACTCTGAACAGCAATGGCAAAGTGCCCAAAGCATCTAAGCCAGCAAAAACGCAATCCAGCACAGCATCAAAAACACAGGAGGTAGAGGAAAAAGTCAGGGAAAACCATGCCAAGGATGCCAGGTCTAACACGTGTCCCCTCTAGCTGAAAAGTGGGGAGAACTACCCACCCTCTTGGGAGTTCTCATCACTAAGGCGGAAGATTCTGGACAGACCATCAGCATTGGCGTGTTCTGTACCAGGGCGGTGTTCCACCGTAAAGTCCATTCCCTGTATGGAGATGGACCACCTCAACAGTTTTGGATTCTCACCCCTCATCTGCATCAACCATCTGAGGGGCCTGTGGTCTCTCTGAACCCGGAAGTGAGTCCCAAACAAGTAGGGCCCTAGCTTCTTCAGCGCCCAGACCACAGCAAAAACTTCCCTTTCAATTGCACTCCGCCTCTGTTCCCTGGGAAGTAGCCTCCTACTGATGAAAGATACAGGTTGGTTCAAGCCCTCGTCATTCAATTGTGAGAGTACTGCTCCCACACCATGCTCTGAAGCATCTGTCTGCACAACAAATTCTTTGGAGAAATCAGGTGCCTTAAGCACAGGCGCCATACACATGGCAGATTTCAGGGCATCAAAAGCGGTCTGGCAGGCATCAGCCCAGATCACCTTGCTGGGCTGATTCCTTGAAGTCAGCTCTGTTAAGGGGGCAACAATGGCGTCATATCCCTTGACAAACTGTCGGTAGTACCCGGTGAGACCTAAAAAGGCTCTCACCTCTGTCTGGGTCTTGGGGGGCTCCCAAGCCAGAATGGTGTCAATCTTCGCTTGTAACCTGATCGCTCCCTACCTGGTGTCCCAAGTACACCACGGACCCCTGTCCTATCTGGCACTTACTAGCCTTGATAGTGAGGCCTGCCCTTTGCAGAGCCTTCAACACTTAACAGAGGTGCTGCAAATGTTCCTCCCAACTGGAGCTGAACACAGCAATGTCATCCAGGTAAGCGGCGCTGAATTCCTCCAGCCCGGACAGTACCCGGTTGACTAGTCTCTGGAAGGTGGCAGGGGCGTTCTTCAACCCAAAGGGCATAACACAGAATTGGTAGTGCCCCTCTGGCGTTGAGAACGCAGACCTTTCCTAGGCCCCATCGGTTAAGGCAATCTGCCAGTACCCAGACATCAAATCAAATGTGCTGAGGTACCGGGCAGCTCCAGCCGATCAACGAGCTCGTCAGCTCTGGGGATGGGGTGTGCGTCAGTCTTGGTGACCGCATTGAGCCCACGGTAGTCCACACAGAACCGGAGTTCTGGAGTGGCACCGGGTGCAGCAGCTTTTGGTACTAAGACCACTGGGCTAGCACAGGGGCTGCTTGAAGGCTCTATCACCCCTAATGCCCACACCTTGGAAACGTCTTCCTTGATGCTGGCACTGACTTTTTCAGCTACCCTGTAAAATTGTCTCCAGTGTCCACATTATGGACGCACCAATTGGTGATTCTTGGTGTCAGGGAGAACAGGGCAGCGAACTGTCCCAGCACCTGGCAATAGTCCCTCTGCTGCTCTGGGGTCAGGGTAGGAGAACGGTTTATCCCATCCACTGACCCATCATGTTCCTTCGCTGACAGGCGGTCAGGAAGAGGCTCACTCTCCTCCTCCATTCCATCATCTGTTGCAAGGAGCATAGTTACCTCAGACCTCTCAAAGTGCGGCTTGATGCAGTTTACATGGACGACCCGCAAAGGGTTCCTAGGAGTCTGCAAGTCAACCAAATAGGTCATCTCACTCTTGCGCTCCACCACCTCACATGGACCAGTCCACTGATCTTGGAGCGCACAAGGCTCCACTGGTGCCATCACCCACACTTCCTTGCCAGGCTGAAATTCGACCAGAGTGGCATTCTGGTTGTACTATCTTTTAATTTCTTCCTGGCTAGCTTCTAGGTTTGCCTGAGCGAGTTTCCTGAAGTGTTGAGTCTGGTTTCTGAAGGCCAGCACATAGCTGAACACATCTTGTGGGGTCTTACCAGGAGTGCTCTCCCAACCCTCCTTCACCAGACTCAGAGGTCCTCTCACAGGGTGAACATACAGCAGTTCAAAGGGACTGAACCCTAAGGACTTTTGCGGTACCTCCCTGTATGCAAACAACAGGCATGGCAAAAAGACGTCCCACTTCCGTCTCATGGGTTCTGCAAGTCCCTTTATCATGCCTTTCAGGGTTCGGTTGAATCTCTCAACCAGCCCATTCCCTTGAGGATGGTAAGGAGTAGTGAACTTGTATGCCACACCGCACTCTTCCCACAAAGATGTCATGTACTTCGAAATGAAGTTTGTAACGGGGTCAGAGACCACCTCTCTGGAGAACCCCACATGGGAAAAGATCCCCATCAATGTACGGCCCACCACAGGGGCTGTGATTTTCCGGAGAGGGACAGCTTCCAGGTACTGGGTGGCATGGTCCACCAAGACCAAGATGAACTTGTTGCCTAAGGCTGTGATGGGTTCCAGTGGCCCCACAATATCAATGCCCACCCGCTCAAAAGGGGTGCTCACCACAGGAAAGGGTTGGATGGGAGCCTTACACTTCCCTCCACTCTTGCCACTTGCCACTTGCCTGGCAAGTCTGACAAGACCTACAATGCGTACCAACATGCCTTCTTATTTGGCACCAGTAAAAGTGGGTGACAAGCCTCTGAAAGGTCTTGTCGCACCCCAAATGTCCTGCTAGAGGCACATCATGTGCCAGACCCAGTAGGAAGGTCCTGAAGCGCTCGGGTACCACCAGCACACGGGCTGCACCGGGCTCAGCGACCTTAGGCTCACTATAGAACAATCCATCTTCCCAGTAAATCAGATGTGATCCAGACTGATCACCTGCTGCCTGGTTTGCAGCCTGTTGCCGCAAACCAATAAGAGTAGGGCACTCCATCTGCGCTCTGCAGAACTCCTCTCTGGAGGGACCCCCTTCCTGCTGCCAATGGGTCAGCTCCGGTAGGTCTCGCAGTTCGTCTACCTGCTCCCCTGTCTGCTCCAGGGCATCCCCCTCAAGGTCTGCTTCTTCCTGGACAGTGGGAACTTCTGAGGCTGGTTTCCCATGTCCCCTGCCCCTCCTTTTCCTGGCAGGCACCTGGGCCACTGTTTCAGGCTCCAGGTCCTCTTGATTACCCCTACTGGCTGCTATTGACCGAGTGGTCACACAGACCCTCTCAGGCAGACCCAACATCTCCAAATGATCCTGGCGTTCCACCTCCTTCGATGGGGAACTCTCCAGGTCATTTCCAAGCAGACAGTCTACAGGCATGGACGGACTAACAACGAACTTCAAGGAACCTGAGACCCCTCCCACTTGAAGGGAACTAGCGCCACCTTACATAAGTGCTCAGAGTTGTCTGCTGCAACTACAGGGTGAAGTACATTGGGAATAACCTGCTCTTCAGACACCCATTGACACCTGACAGATGTCACACTGGCTCCTGTGTCTTTCAGAGCCTCCACCCTCCTCCCATTGATGGTCACCCACTGCCTGTATTTCTCAGGCAGATAGGATCCCTGGACCATCTCTGTGTCTCCTAATGAGACAAGGGTCATAACTGCTTGCTCCCCCCCTTCACTAGGAAAAAATTCCTCCCCCAGCACTACACGCACTAACCCCGGTGACGGTACACCAGTGGGTGCTTGGAGTGCGTTGGGGCACTTGGGATCTCTTGCAAGTGGCCCACCTGACCACATGAATAACACCTGGGGGGACCACGGTTGTCGTGCCTGCCCTTAGGGGGCCAGGATACCTTAGGCTTGGGGGGCTGGGACTCCTTACTCTGGGAACTGTTTTGGGGCCCTTTAGAGAACTCCTTTTGGTTACCCTTGTCACCCCACTCTTCTGCTGGGGACCCTGCTCACCCTTGGCTTGGTTACCCACAATCTCCTTGTGGACCCTGGTGCTAGTCTAGCGGTCCACCTCCTTAGCAAGCTCCCTGGGATTAGTTAGCTTACTATCCAATAGATGCTGGCACAACTCTGGAACACACAGACTACTCAAGTGCTCCGAACCAATTAAGTTGCACAACCCCTGGTAATAAGTTACCTTGCTGCCCTTCACCCAACCTTCCAGTGCACGGTTATACATGTTCACACATTCAACCCAAGTATACAAATCAAGCTTCTTAAAGTTCCTGAACTTCTCTCTGTATTGCTCTGGGGTGAGCCCATACCTGAGGCATAAAGCTTCCTTCATATGGGCATAGGTCAGGGTACCCACCTGCTCTAAAGGTGGTAGGGTGTCCCTCCCAGAGGCCTCAAAGTGTTTCCACAGGCCTGCCCCCCAATGCTTCTCAGGAACCTCATTCATTCTCAAGGCTATCTCATACGCCATAAATCATGCATAAATATCATCAACCCTCTAGTAATTCTGCACTAGGTCCTTGGATATGTAAACCTTACCCCCTTGCACTGGCTGCGTGCTACCACCATTTGAACTGGACTCCATTTGCTTGGCCTTAATGTCCAGTTCCCTCATGCTCAACTCATGAGCCAAAAGCAATTTATTTTTCCCCAAAGCGAGAGCATTCTTTCTCTCCTCTGCCATCTTCTCTTTCTCTATGGCAGCCTCTTGGTTCTCCATTTCTAATTGCTTCATTTTTAAGCTTAAGAGCTAAACTTCATGATCTCTGACCCTTTGGTTTTCCTCCAGCTCCTCTGGGGAAAAGCTCCTAGCGGAATGGTAGCTGCCAGCCCTGGAGGCTGCTCTTGACCCAGGCAGATCCTGTGACCTGAAACCATTCCCTTGTGCATCCTCATCCACCTCTGCATCACCTGTCTCCCCAGCCTCTTTGGCCTCCCACCAGGCCCTTAAGGCCTTCTGTAGCTCCTCCTTCCTGGAGCTGCTCTCCATGGGACATCCAAAATCTTTGCAAAATTGCTTGAGCTGATCTACTCTGTAGGTATGCAACATTTCAATATCAAACTCCAATCCTGCCATCTGACTTGCTGGTTAACCTTCTGAGACGTGATGCGTGGATACTTTGAGGGTCACTCAAAAATAGAACCAAAAACAAAACACCGTATGTGGTTGCGTAGTGGTCTGCACTAAACTAGTGATGTACACCAATCACTGTGGGTCAAGTACAAATACAAGTTCAAATCACAACGCTGCCACCAATGTTAGATATGGGGGTCTCTAGTTGGCAGAGGTAGGTACCTTTGTCCAAATAGGGACCCTTGCTTCTAGTCAGGGTAAGTGGGATACACACTTTAGATAACCCCTGCTCACCCCCTTGGTAGCTTGGCACGAGCAGACAGGCTTATCCCAAAGACAATGTGTAAAGTATTTGTACCAACACTCACAGTAACACAGTGAAAACACCACAAAAGGACACCACACCAGTTTAGAAAAATAAAGAATCTTTATCTAAACTAAACAAAACCAAAACGACAAAAATCCAACATACACAGTTAAAAACATGACTTTCAAAAGGTTTCAAGAACTTGTACCATAGAAAACTATGGATGCGGGACTTTTCACCAAAGTACCTGTAGATGCGTCGAAGTTTCAAAAGCCAAACAGCTGCAGAGTCGGAAAACAAAGAGATGCGACACTCCTGAGACCTTCGGGAAGCGATGCGACAGTTCTGCAACATGCAGAGGACGAGCTGCGTCGAATCCGGTCGGTATGGGGAGTTATGTGTCGATTCTTCATGACGGTTCCGGTTCGCAGGTGATGCGTCAGGAAAGCATGCCGCGCAGGTACGATGCGTGGAAATCCGGGATGCGTCGGTGATCGATGCGGCAGCGTCGAACGGCGCTGTGTCGGTCCTCTTCTGCCGCGATCCCTCGATGCGTCGATTCTTGCAGTGGCGACAGGCGCTGCGACGGTTTTCGCAGCGGCACGCAGATGCGTGGAAATTCTTCTCGCGCTGTGGAGATGCGTCGAGAAAACAGCTGCAAGAAGAGCGATGTGTCAATTTTATCAGTTCTTCACGTTTCTTCTTTCTTCCAGCTCCCAAACAGCAGCAACAACCTCCAGAGGCCCAAAACTGGCACAGGCATCTCTTGGCAGGCTAGAACTCACAGCAGCAGAGTTCAGGGGAGCTGGGGGTGAAGTCTTTGTGTCCCTGAGACTTCAAAACAGGAGGCCAGCTCACTTCAGGCCCTTCGAGATCGCCTTCAAGCAGGGGACACAGCACACAGCAAAGTATTTCTTCTTTCCTTGGCAGAAACAGCAACTGCAGACCAACCCCAGACACACAGCAAGGGCAGTACTTCTCCTCAGTCTCTCCAGCTCTTCTCCTTGGCTAAGGTTCCTCTTGAAGTCCAGGAATGATCTAAAAGTCTGGGGTTTTGGGTCTGATACTTATACCCCAAAATGTCTTTGTTCTCTTTGTGCAAGGGGCTCTGAGCCCAGTTCAACCCAGTTCTGGGGGGCACTCTGCAAGTGCACAACAACATCCATTGTCAGTGTGAGCCTTGGCTTCAGACACACCACAGGGGGCGGAGCTAGGATTGTAGAAGGCAGGCACAGGTGCTACTCCTCCCACCACTCCAAATGCAGGTCAGGCCTATTCAGCCTAGTGCTGACTCATCCAGACTCCTGGAGCCACTGCACCTCCCTAGCCCCTGTCACTCCAAAGCCATACAGTCAATCCACAAACAGGCAGAGGCACACAGGATGGTTGAACAAGAAAATAGCCACTTTCTAAAAGTGGTATTTTCAAACACACAATTTAAAAACCATCTTTACTAAAAAGATGTGTTATTA
Source organism: Calotriton arnoldi (assembly GCA_963921515.1). Classification (NCBI taxonomy): domain Eukaryota; kingdom Metazoa; phylum Chordata; class Amphibia; order Caudata; family Salamandridae; genus Calotriton; species Calotriton arnoldi. The sequence continues at coordinate 456,675 of CAWUFW010002667.1, forward strand.
AATCCTGAATTCAGGGATACTAAACTCCATTTTTCTATCTTATCCCTATGGGAAGATATGCTTGTAAAATGTTACAAAGCATTCCTCATTCTGTCCTGTGGGGCAAGATAGCCTTTCAATAGTGAAAAACGAAATTGGCAGTATTTCACTATCAGGACATGTTACACACTCCAGTACATGTCTTACCTTTCATATACACTGCACCCTGCCCAGGGGTGTCCCTTGGGCCTACCATAGGGGGTGCCCTATATGTAAGAAAAGGGAAGGTTAGGGCCTGGCAAGTGGGTGCACTTGCCAAGTCGACATGGCAGTTAACAAACTGCGCACAGGCACAGTGGTGGCAGGCCTGAGACATCTTTTCAGGGCTACTCATGTGGGCGGCACAATCAGTGCTGCAGGCCTACTAGTAGCATTTGATTTACCAGCCCTGGCACACTCAGTGCACTTTACTAGGGACCTACTGGTAAAACAAATATGCCAATCAGGTAGAACCAATCACAATAACAATTTACACAGGGAGAACTTTCACTTTGATCAGCAGTGGCTAAGTGCCCAAAGCATCTAAGCCAGCAAAAACAAAATCCAGCACAGCATCAAAAACACAGGAGGTAGAGGCAAAAAGTCAGGGAAAACCATGCCAAGGATGCCAGGTCTAACAGAGCCCCTTTCTCCTCCCGCTCACCTGTCTCCTTACTGAGATTGGTGCCTACCAATATGTAATTGGGGGAGACTGGAAGCTAGCGCACAACGTGGTACTGGACCGAACCGGGCGAATGGATGCATGCAACAATGCAGAGAGGGCCCTATTGGGGCACGTGCTAGCTGACCACGGACTGGTGAACCACTGGCGTCTTTTCCACCTGAAGGACAGGGAATATACCTACCTCTCGCCGGTGCATGTCACCCAATCCAGATTTTGGCCTCCCATCGGGCGGTGGCCTTAACCCGGGATTCTCAGATTGTGAAAGCTCCAATTTCTGACCATGCACTGGTCTTGCTCTCCCTGGATCTAGGTCTTACCTCCCCAGGCCGCAAGCCTTGGTGCCTGAACATAATGTGATACCGCACCCCTCAGGATAAAGCCCAACTATGCAACCACATCTCCACATACCTGGAAGACAATAGATGGTCATGCTCCTGTGGTTCACCAATGCCCTTAGCATGATACCTCATTTGGTCCCACTATCAACATTGCGTTCGGTGGACGCAGGGATCTGTCCTTAGTCTGGGGGTCCTCTGGCCCTTGCCTGACCTACACTGAACTCTTGGTGCACCGCTTGTGTGGAGGCCTGGATCCACTGTCAGTTGAACATTATGCCCTGGCCCTTCACCTCTAACAGTTGGCCTACATGCTCCCTGGGGTGCCAAATCTGCCACAGTGGGTGTTGGGTGAATGCTCGCTACTGACAAGTTGAAATGGACTTGATCCTCTGTACAGGGGAGCCATGCCCCGGACACACCGGGGCAACCCGATGATCCAGACGATGATGAAATCCTGGAGTAGAGTGCATCACCTTCTGAGAGTATACCCCCTCCATCATGTGCATGCACCTCTTCCGGGCTCCGCTCGCCTACAATTTGGAGGAGAGGTCCTAAACTTGGAACAGTGGCAAGCAGCAGGCATACACAGCCTAGACCAGATCATCACAGTCGGGACCCTAAAGTCCTTCCAGAAGCTCTGCGAGGAGTGCGGTCTCCTGCCTCAACAGTCATGGTGGTATCTTCAACTGCAACACTGCCTTTGAACTACCTTGGGAGCGCGGCCATGGGCCCTACAGGCATCACCGAAAATCTCCTACCTCAGGACATGGGGCCACTCCCGGGGGGTTATGTCGGAACTATACGGCTTTCTGAGCCATCACATCTTCTCACTTTCTCTCCTCAACACCCTCCAAACCAAATGGCAAGCCTAACTGCTGATGGAGTACCAGGAGGAAGACTGGGCGGAGCTCCTGAAGGCACTTGACCAGGGGCGTGGAAGGCCTACTTAAAATTCTGCCTCTTCAAGACATTGCATGACTGGCACTGGACCCCAGCGAAGTTGCATATGGCAGGCCTGCTACCCCACACAAACTTCTGGCATTGTCCAAATACCCATTGTGATGTCACACACTCATATGTGAATGCCCCTTGATACAGCCCTCCTGAAAGGTGGTGGGGTCTACATTGGGTTTAACCCTCTCCCCATACTTTGATTCTTTTGCATGATATAGGGGTTTACCCGAACCTCCCCAGCACTCAGCGTCATCTCTTGCACATGACCTTGGCGCCCCACTGGATGGTGATGCCAAAAAGAGCTCAAAGTGGTGGCAACATGGACCCATCGGCCAGGTGCCTCCTTCCCCCTCCCCCCAACAATATCTGTCTTCCCCCTCCCACAGATATGTCCCATCGACTGGCATACCCGCCATGCCTATTCTACTCATCCTGCCCATTCTATCTATTCTACTTATCCTCCCTATCCTATTGATCATACTCACGCCAATCAATCTACTAGGTCTAGTAGTCATACCGAACGGCCTACGGCCTCACAGCTTCACTATCTTGGGCAAAAACAGGGGACAAACCGCCTAACCCCCCACACAGATCAGGGAGCACAGGACCTCCCTGTGGATCTGCACTGGGTACTGCTAACACATACACGACAGGAGGATACATCCTAACCCAATGCCAATGTCGATGTATAGAGATTAGGAGCTCAACAAATGTAATGAATGTACTGCAGTGCTCTATTCCATCCGCCTCTTCCCTTCCCCTATCTCCACTTTGTATTATTTGTCTTTATTGCTTCTTTGGTTCTTACAATAAAGAATAGCAACCTAAAAAAAAATCATTTGGGAGTGTGCTGGGCAGAGCCTTAGTGATTTGCCAATGTGCTATGTGACAGCTCCTCCCCTTCATTAAGTCAGAGATGGCCCATCCTGCCAACATCTATTCCCCCTGTGGCTGAAAGTCTTGGAGCAATGCACAAACACCAACTGCCAGCTACACCTAGTCATGTGATTTAGGAAACAGACTGCAGGCACCAAATGGTTGGGACAAGAAAATGCTAACTTTCTAAAATGGTATTTTTTGAATTGTGAATTAAAATCCAACTTTACTATTAAAGAGGGTTTTAAATTACAGTTCTTTAGACACCAAATTCAAAATTCCCAACTGCTCCCAATTAGAAGGTATCACTTATTAAATGAAATTAGTAAACCCAATGTTATCATGTGGGAGAGGCAGAATTAGTAGTATTGAAAGACAAATTGAAGAATGTTTTTCTATCAGGACATGTAAAATTTTAAAGTCCGCAGCGGGTTCAGCAAACAGGTGGGTAAGGCAAAAGGTTTGGGAATGATCCTGCAGAAAGGGCCAAGTCTAACAACTTGTAATAGGGCAGACAAGATTTCCATCATGTTTAAAATAGAGTAACCCATCCACAAAACTCTAATTCAGTACTTAAGCTTGAGGGTAAAAACTTTGACTGGACAAAGGTGTGAAAAGTATCCAACAGATGAGAGGACTTTGGTGTGTGCAAATATTTAATTTTCCCACTCAAAGTTATTCCTACTGCCTGGCTGTAGGATTTTGACTTCCATTTCACTGGGATGACTTTCCTGTGTATCCAACCTTAACTCAATCACAATCAGCCTGAAATCACTCCTAGGTTCCGGTGAACCGCGAACAGTGACTTCTATTTTTCGCTCTACTTTTTCTTGGTGCTTTTAAAACAATTAACCCCCCACTTCCACTTATATGATTTAAATCAAGTTTTTTGGTATATTACTTTTTAAGTGTTCTTTTTTCTAAAAATTGGTTGTGGGATTTTTATTGTGTTATGTGTTGACTTTTTCACTGTTTTGGTACTGCTAAATATGTAACACATTTTCATTAAGTTAAGCCTGTGTGCTCTTTACCATAACAACCAGGGGTTGATCCCAAATTTATTTATTTCACTTATGTATTCTACCTCACAAGATTTGTAACCTATTACTAAGGAAGGACTTGCATCCTCCCCAACTAATAACCCATTTTTAACACACTGTGTATGCTATCATCACTTTTTGCACTCCATGCAGAAGTAATGCACGCTGCAGATTCATCTGTAACTGGGGTTCACCTTCTGAAGCAATGTAATTACTTATTTTTGTAAGGGACCTCACTCCTGCCACATTGGTGTTGTTGCCATTATCCTTCTATAATTTAATCATATATTCCATATATGTCTGGTGGTGTGGCGGAGTGAGCAATAACATGTGGCATATTTACAAATTGGATTATTTTGTACATGTTGTGAAAATGTTTATTTTGTATAAAAAACATGTACACAAAACCGCAAGAAGCAGTAGTAAAATAGCAAACATAGTTCACATCTCAGGAATATTAAAAAATGCAATAAATATTTCAACAATTCATCCAAAACTTGTGGAAGAAACAGGTCATTTAAATCAACATCACTTCCCCTAATGTCTTCTTTGTCCCCAGAAGCAGGAGTCACAGAGAACAATCTAAATATAATATATTTCTCTTCTAGCTGAAATTGTACAAATCACATTGACATTTTGATTTTCACCAATTTCCATGCTCCAGACCTATAAATGGCAGTACAAAATTGGATCTTGACATTAGGAATGTGTGAGAAAATGTCCCTTTTTGTGTGGTAACACCCATTTTTTGCAGAATGTTATTGCTGGTTTTTAGACTCTGCACAAAGAAACACTGCTTTTCAGTGCCCATTGTTGTGCTCTGACCCCTAAAGCATGTAGAAATTTGCTAATCCATGATAGCAAATTGAACTCTCGTATAAAGCCATCATATAGGTATAGAAACCTCACCTGTGGCATGGAAAGTTAAATGTAACCTGTAGACTGCAGCACTTATTGTGCCATCCACTAATGTGTCATGGGAAATTGTGGTTTCAGACCTACCAGTGTACCCTGCCTGCTGCAATTTAAACCTGCAGTCCAACATGTCAAAATAACCGCTAGGTAGTCATTGTGGCCCATATGGTGTGGTGCATGGTGTTTAAAAGAGGAACATGTAGAAATGTAATGTTATCATGTCCCTACACCAACAAGGCCCAAAATGTGGAAGGCACTGGCAGCCCTGTGAGGAAATCTAGAATACAGATTAAAATATTAAAACTGCCATCTCAGGTGTGGAATCCCCTAGAAAAAGAGTCCACTAGCTTTTAATATTTATTTAAAGCCAATTTCTATGGTGTAGTTGGGTTTGTATAAATATTAAGTAAACGTAACTATTAGAAAGAAAGTTACTTTTTCCCTGTCTGAAGCTCCTAAAGGCTAATTTGCATTAGCTCTCCAGAAACCTTCCTTGCTTGTGCTTGCCTTAATGAGGTGTAAAAAATGCTCCTAGAAGTGCAGGAATGGATTTTATATCCCTTGCAGAAAGACCTGTTAGAGTGGACCCCGGAACTTCTTTAACTTGTAAAGGGGTCTTCACTTAATTTAATGTATTTTTATTTAAAGAGTTTTATATAGCGCTGACAAGACCCGGGGGTATTAGAGCACTTTACATATAGAGATAAAGACAATAGATAAGATAGAGTTGGAGTGCATCGATTGTAGAATACAGGTTCGATTGCGGGTCAGGTTACAGTAGTTTGTGGAAGACAGTCCAGAGGAGGGGAGAACAGGTGAGTCCAGTGGAGGGCTAGGGGTTGGAGTCCAAGAGCTTGAGGTGTCAGTTGAAGAGGAGATATTTTAATTGTCTTTTGAAGCACACAAAGGAGAGGTTCGTCCTGATATGCACTGGGAGAGAGTTCCAGATTTGCGATGCATTGCATGAGAAAGAGCGCATGGGGGCTTTTTGTTTGCTTTTTTTTTTGATGGGTTGAGAAGCAGTGTTGGGGCTTTTAAGATTTCTTGTCTGGCCAGCCTTGGTGAATTTGGACTCAAGGTAAGCTGGTTTCCTGGTGTGGAGGACTTTGTGGGTGAGGCAGGCCGTTTTGAAGCAGCAACGGGCTTCGATCGGGAGCCACTTAAGGTTTTTCAGGGAGGGGGAGATGTGATCATGTCTTTTTGCTATGGTGACCATTCTTGCTGCTGCATTTAGTGTGGGTGCTAGGTGTGATTTTGTAGTGCCAGTGATGGTGACGTTCCCGTAGTCCAATCTATACATTGCATGTTGTCGGTTTCTAGATCATTTTGGAGGAGGAAGGGTTTGATTTTGTGTAGGAGATTTAGGTTGTAGAATGCACTCCAAGCTGAATTGTTTATGTGTTGGCTCATGCTTGTGTCAAGGGAGATCCCCAAAGTGGTGATGGATTCGGAAAGCATCAATTTGCAGCTCAGAGTGTCAATGGTGTTAATCCACACTTGGGCCTGGGCGGTCAGACCACTGTTGGATAGGAGTAGGAGTTCTGTATTATCTTGGTTGAGTTTCAGGTGGTTGTGGGAGAGCCAGTTTGGGATTTTTGTGAGAGTGGAATTAAGTCGTCATACGTCTTCTTGTGAGAATATTTCCAGGTAGATCTGGGTGTCTTCAGCATGTAATTGATAGAGGATGTTTGCTTGTTTGTGTATGGTGATTTGGGGTTCCACGTAAATGTTGAAAAGTGTAGGTGAAAGGACTGAACTTTGTGGGACACCCCTGGTTATGATGGACGTGTCTGAGGTCGAATTGTTGATTTTTATTAGTTCACAGCAGTTATGGAGATAGGAGGTGAAGCTTTTCAGGACCGGGCCATCAACTCCAAATATCTTTCTGGAGGGATTCTAGAAGTATCTTGTAATCAAACATGTCAAAGACGCTGATATGTCTAGGAGGATGAGAGGGCAGTATCTATCAGTGTCAAATGCCTTGTGTAGGTCATCAGCTATGTTTAGTAGGGCCGTTTCTATGCTGTATCCTTTTCTGTAGCCTGATTATAGCAAGCCGAGAAGACTGTTGGAGTCAATGTATTGGGTGAGTCGGGAGAGAACACATTTCTCTAATATTTTAGCTAGGAAGGGAAGGTTGGAGATGGGTCTGAAATTGTTGAGGTAGTCTGAGTCTGCACCTGGTTTCTTTAGCAAGGGAGCGACTTGTCCTAGTATGAGACAGTCAGGCATCAACCCATTTCTCAAGGAGCTGTTTATTATTTTTGTCCATAGGAGAGCTAGTGCATGGTTGAAATTTTTCGCCAGAAAGCCTTGAAGGGGATCAGCAAGGGTTGAGGAGGCCTTAGAATTCTCAATCATCTTAGATATTTCATCCTCCGCGAGCAAGTTGAACATCCTCTATTTCTTCTGAGTTGAGGGGGATCCTGGGTTACTAGTAAACCGGTAGTCTCAAGGGGAAAGGCCGCCTTTAGTGAGTTCGGTGATGGTGAGTGAGCATTGGTTTCTTCCATTCTGAAGTGACTGTTTCCGATGGATGGCAGACTGTGTTCATCTAAGGAAAGTTCTATCTTCGTGATTTTGTCATTAAAGAATTTTGTGAAATTTTCAGTGTTCTTTGGAGATAAGGGGGTTTGGTTTTGCTGGTTTCGAGGTTTGTTGTTTGATGATGTTGAACAGTTCTTTGGGGCATTTCTTTTGCTTTATCTAGCGCTTAGCAGAAGAAAGCATATTTTTCTTTTATGATGTGATTTTTATATTTTCTGCGCTCCATTCTGAGCTGTTGAAGGTGGTATGAGGAAGGTTGTGTTCTCCACAGTCTTTCTGCCACTCTCAGTTGTCTTATTTCTGCATTGAAGTCTTTGGTGAACCAGGATTTCAAGGGAGTTTCTCTGATTTTTTTTAAGTTTAACAGGAGCTAGTTGGTCTAGGATGGACAACAAAGTTGAGTTGTAGTGGGATGTAAATTCATCTGTTGAGAGGTTATCTATGGGGGGAGTAGGGACATCATTATATTTTCCAGATCCTCTAGGGAAATCAGTCCTATTTTGTGGGACCATTGTATGGTTTTCTGAGTGCAAGTAGGGGGTACTTCCGTTTGGTTGAAGCAAAATAGAATGATGTGGTGGTCTGACCAGTCTACTGGAAGGATATTATCGATAGATATCACTTCGTTTTGCACTATGATGGCGCCCAGGGTTGTGCCTCTGAAGTGTGTTTGCCCCTTGCAGTGCTGGATAAGGTTATTGCTGAGAAGGAGATTGTTTAGGGACTGTATGAGTGTGTATTTCTCATCATTCCAGTGTAGTTTGAAGTTGCATCAGAATACATTATTGTTGTTGTAGAGTTAGCAGTGAATGATCAGCTCCGATAATTCTTCTCCGAAGAAGGGCACGCCGCCTGGAGGGTAATAGAGGAGGTGGCAATTTGTTTCTTTGTTGTTCTCATTGTTAAGTTTGTGCTGATATGTTCAAAAGTGGGGTAGGTATGGATGTTTGCTTGTGCCATGTGGATGTTGAACTAGTGGATAATAGCTATGCCACCCACAGCGAGGTTTTCCCTGTCTTTTTGATGATGGAGAAGCCGGGAGGGGCTAGCAGGTCGAAGACACGATAGGAGGTGTCTTTTAGCTATGTTTCAGTGACGAATGTGATGTCAATGTCATGCTCTAGGATGGTTTTTGCTAGATTGGTAGCATAATTAGTTGCTGATCTACAGTTTATGAGCATGCAGTTGAGGTTACTGTTACTGTGGAGCTTCTGAGGGAGTAGAGCCAGGGGGATCATGATATGGCTGGTTGGTGGTCTGGTAATCTTTTGAGGGTTGATGTCTCTCCCGATCCTGGTAATCAACTGTATCTTGGAGATGGGGATCACTTGGGTCAGGGTCAAATGATAGGTTTTGCCCACGGTCATTGCTTCTCCAAGGAGTATACCATTGAAACATGGTTTTCAGCCACTGGGAGCCTTTGCTGTGCAAGGCCTTATAGACCGTGCTCAGGACTTTGAAAGAGATGCGCTTCCTGATAGGGAGCCAGTGCAGAGTACGGAGCCCCTCCCTCGCTGACTGATGCTTAGGGATATTAAGGATCAGCCTGGCTGCTGCGTTCTGGATGACCTGAAGCCTGCTCAGGGAGGCCATGCTGATATTAAGGTACAAGGCATTGCAGTAGTCAAGCCGGGAGGTGACTAGTGCGATGCTGGTGGGCCGGTGCAGTTCTGCTGGGATATACAGGAGCACCTTTCTGAGGGTTTTCAGAATACAGGAGCAGGTGCACACCGTACGACTGACCTGAGAGTCAAAGGTCAGACCCTCGTCAAAAATGACCTCCAGTTTTTTAACTCTCCTAGCCGGAATGGGGAGAAGACCACAGTCTGCCCGCCACCAGGTGTTCGACCAGATTGAGTTCTGCGGACCAAAAGCTAGGACCTCCGTTTTCTCAGCATTGATCTTAAGGGAGTTATTCTGCATCCAGCCAATAGTGCTAGCCATGCAGTTGTTACATTTTTCTGCGACCAGTTGCAGATCATTGGAGATGGAAACAATGATCTGCGTGTCGTCTGCATAGGAGATCACCTGGAACACAAAAGATCTTATCAGCTTAGTCAGAGGTGTCACATACAGATTAAAAAGGGTGGGGCTCAGAGATGAGCCCTGGGGAACCCCACAGGGTAGGCTGAAGGCCTTAGATCTGAAACCCCCGCAGCTGACGATGTTCGTTCTCCCTGTCAGAAAGGAGTGGAGAATCTGCAAGGCCTTTCCCAAGACTCCCACTTCCCGCAGTCGTTGGATCATCCACGTAGGGGAAACGGTATCGAAAGCAGCCGACAGATCGAGCATGACCAGCACTGCCGAGCCACTCTGTTCTACCTGCATGCAGATGTGATCAGTAGCAGCAATGAGGGGGGACTTGGTGCTGTGATCAGCACGGAAACCATTTTGAGACTGATCTAAGATCTCATGAGATTCAAAATAATTCATCAACTCAGTGTTGATGAATTTGTCTAGGATTTTTGCAGGGGCAGGGAGAAGTGAGATGGGGCGAAAGTTCTTCAATTCAGATGGATCAGCATTGGGTTTTTTGAGAAGAGGTGTGACGATGGCCTCCTTCCAAGTGTCCGAATAGCTACCGAAAAGGAGAATGTTGTTAAACACCTTACACAGGAAGTCTGCAATCGGATTAGAGGCCAGTTTAAGAGTGAGGGGCATACAGGGGTGTGAGGGAGAGCCAGATTTGAGGACCATGAGGAGAGCCAGGGTTTGTTGGGCCGTGATCTGTGGAAAAGCTGCAAGAGTGAAAGGAGCATACTTTCCTTGGTTCTGAGTGACCTCCTCGACCTCAGGTTCTTCCGTTTCCATATGGTCAAGCTCCTGAAAGATTTTAAGGGCCTTGTCATGAAAATGGGCAGCTATTCTGTCACAGAGGTCTGGTGAGGGGGACAACAACTGGATCCCTGGAGGTTCGGAGATCTCCTTGATCACCTTGAATAGCATGCTAGAAGAGTTGTCTGCTGCGAGGATCTTATTGGTGAGGAAGTGAGATTTGGCTTAAAAGATGGCGACTTTGTACTTCTGTAGCAGAGCTTTCTGCTTGGCTTTCTCCCTAGCACAAGGGTCCAAACGCTATCTAGGTTCTTGTCTGCAACACTCCCTTCTGAGTGATTTAAGTTCTTCAGAGAACCAAGGCGCCGCTGGTTTAACTCTTTTAAATATGCAGTTTTTGAGGGGGGCAACAGTATCGAGGGCCTCGGTACTCCAGTTGCGGAAACCCTCCGTCGTAGGGGGAAATGGGATGTGCCTCCCAGCAGCAGCTGAGGCCAAAGCAGCCTCCCATTTGGGAGCTGAAAGCTTGTTCAGTACACTACAGCTGATATACCTAGGTGTGGTGCTTTCCTTCGCAATGATGGGGAGTGTAGGACAAACCTTGAACATAATCAACCAATGGTCCACCCAGCTAAGAGGCTAAACATTCTCGATCACTAAGTTGTCATGATTGGTGAAGATACCGTCTAAGGTATGGCCGGCGGTGTAGGGGGGGCATTGAACAAGCTGCTCAAATCCCAGGGATGACATGAGTTCTAGGAAGTGCCCTGAGTCATTGTCCTGACCCTTTTCAAGGTGGTAGTTAAAATCTCCTAGAATGGTAAAATGAGAAGTAGTGACAAATGGTTCCAGTGTTTTACACCATGATTCGATGAACCCGGTTCTGGGCATGGTGGGCGGTACACTAGCAGGCCTGAACATTTTTAGCTATTAGACAACATAATTCTAAAGGAAGCAGCTTCTAGTGGTGAGCCCGGATCCCCGTCCACCCTGGTGAGGGTGCATCTGAAAAAGTCACGGGCCACCAGAGCCAAACCACTCCCTCTGCGCTCAGAGCGATCACATCTAAGGATAGTGTTTCCCGGGGGGAGGGCGTCCGCCAGGTCAGGGCCCGAGTTGTCTTTAGCCCATGTCTTGGTGACAAATAGACAGTCCAAATTAAGAGTCTTGATTGTCAGAGCAATTTCGGTTTTATGTTTTTGCATGGAGCGGGCATTCAACAGCGCCCTCCTAATGGATCTAGACTTAAGACCAACTGTGATGCCGGTCCTGGTGCTGGTCTTACCACCCCCTAGTACTCAGGGCGCCATGTGGAGGCTAAGTGCAGACCTCAGACCGTAGGTAGGGCTGAAATTGCAGTGTGGACAGTGCACTGATCCTCTCATGGAGAGGTCCAGTTTAGCTGCGCATTCCCTGGGAAAATGTTTGGGGCGTAATTCCAGGATACCTGTCCTGGAATAGGTTCTGACCTAGGGGTCCTTGTTATCTGGGAAAAAACGGGGAGGGTGCCTGGCCCCTGGCGCCGTCCAGGCGTGGACGGGCGCAGCGGGCTTGCCTTTGGCACGCCGTCCATCCGTCTGTCTGTTGCGCGCCCGGGGTTGTACTGGCATTTAATGCCCTAACCCGGAAGTGCTTGTGGGGCTGTACCGCCAACCTCCGAAAATGGCTGCCAACCAGGAAAAGGTTCCGGTGCAGGGGACTCTCTCCGCACAATCGGGACAACCCGTGGCGGACCGGAGAGACCCTGAAGGAACAAGTGTGCTAAGCCATTGAGGGGCTTTGAGGCCCAGCTGTGGTGCTGGGTCGAGGGCAATCAAGGAGGTTTTCTTGAGGAGTAGGAGGACAGGAGATGAGGGTTTTGAGCCAGTTTAGGTTGGGATTTGAGGATCAAGTAAATGTAAGGTTAGGCTAGGAGAAGGCAACCCTTTGACCCCACCAAGCACCAAACCCAGTGGAAGGAGAGCTATCCCTTGATCTGGTTTTCGGTGACAATAGAGGAAGTGACTGGACGTTTTCCTGACCACAACTCTGTGTGGGCGAAAGGGCTCTGCACAAGAAAGGTTGATCTCCTCCATTTTGGAGTTTGGGAGTAAGGTGCACCATGGGATTGTTTACATTAGAGCAAGCAGAAACTGCTTCAAACATGTGTAGGGGTGCCTCTGGAAACCTTTAACTCATTGGTTAGGAAGGAGACAGGAGCCACCCTACCCACTAGCTGGTGCCAACCATAAATACACTCTTCTCAGAACACTCTCTGCCACTATTGGAAAAGAAAAGAAGGACAGCACCTGCTGTTTGAGACGTGGAAGTAGACATGAAGGGCTGGACATGCTCCCATGTATATTCAAGACAAAGAAGTGGACTCCAAGGGTCAGTTGGCTGACTGGCTGTGTGGCTACAGGAACACAACTAGCTGCATGGGGTCTTTTGCCTGAAGTGCCCAGCTCACCAGTAGCTACTGGACATGGACTGGATCCTGCTGGTAGGTAGCATGTGCTGGAGTAATTCCCGACCCCCAAGTGATATTCCTGATCTGGTGGGACCCTTGGATGTTCCTAACTGCACTTCTACCAACTCTGAAAAGTTGGGACTTAAAATATTTTTGGACCTTCAGACCTCAGGAGTACCCAGACAACCACCCAAGCCAATCTACAAAAGATGCAACTTTTCTAAACTTAAGAAACAGGTTTTTCTTGCTTGGAACTTCTCCGTAGCAGCAAAGCTGTTTAGGTTGGCCCTCAACGAGAAGGTATCTGCTCTTGTTGAACTAATTTTTGGATACAGCCTGCAACCTTGTTTCATTGGAGGATTCTGAGCTCTGAAATAGTGATTACGTTGGAATGTAGAAATCTCACCAAACGTATACGCCCAACATGAATACTTCCCTCTGAAATGTTTGAATTTTCCCGCTCAGAGCTTTTTTCACCAAACCCAACGACTTCAGAGGGACCTTGTCCAATGTCTATCTTATCCAGGGAGCAGCAAGTTGGTTAGGTTCGGTGCCTGCTTTCACAGGGGAGCAGAGCCTCTGCTCCAAGAGAGGATCTCTGGCAATTTGTTTAAGACTGGAGGTGCTCCAAGGTTCTTGGAGTCCTCACAGTGCAAGGCGAGGCGAGGCCGCACACCATGATGGCTGAGTCCTTAAGGCAGCAGGCAGGGTTTGGCGCCAGTTTCTCTGCAGCAGGGCTTCAGTTCTCGGGCAGCAGCTCTTCTTGGTCCATTTCTTCTTTGTGCCCATCGACTCTAAGGTTCAAGGTTCAGGGATGCCACCTAAATACTAAAGGTAGGGGTGTTAAAGGGAGTGACAGGTAGTAGTCAATGGGTTACATACCTCTAGGGTGTCTACACTCTCTCCAAGTGATCACTTCCTGTAGGAAGGGGCACTACCCTAACCCTGCTAGGTTATTTTCCTGCCATCTCAAAGTGGAGGATTTGGAAAAGTAGTGTCAACATCGCCTGCCCCACCTTAGGGGTGGTGCCGGCTGAATGTGGGCACACCTCTTAATCTTACTAATTTTCCCACCTGTCCTCCTGCCAAATGTGAAGGACAGGGGGTTGGCATACCCCACTATCTGGGGAAACCTGGGTTGCACTTCAAAGGTGGCACCGCCTTCGAGCCTTCCCACTCTGTAAGGCCATTCTGACCTGGATGATGTATGAAGCACCTCTTCCCAGAGAAGGCTTTGTTTCGGGCCTCTGAGAGCGCAGGCTCTCACCCCATGAGGTCAGAAACATGTCTGGTGGTGGCAGGCTGGCTATGACCAGTCATAGACCACATCAGTGCTTGGTAGGTTTTCACGGGACCCTTTAAAGGGTCTCCTGTGTGCATATGTTAATAAATCCAACACTGGCATCAGTGAGGATTTATTAAGACAAGATGTTTGATACCAAACATCTTAGGGTACAGTGAAGCCATCATAGAGCAAGGAAACTCGTAATGACAAGTATCCAGCCCATGCACTCTCTGTGGCTTCCCTGTGCACTTACAATATCCAAGAATGGCTCAGATATTGCAGGGTTATGTCTGCTCATGCAGATCTGCCCACACATGGGATATAGTACATCCTGCCTTAGGGCTAAAAGGCCTGCAGTAGGGGTGACTTACTGTTAGAAATGGGAGTCTCTAGTTGGCAGTGGTTTGAACCCTGTCCAAGTAGGGCCCCTTATTCTAGTCAAGGTAAGGCGGTTAACACAGCTAAGATAACCCCTGCTCACCCTCTTGGTAGCTTGGCACAATCAGTGTGGCTTATGTTAGAGGCAAAGTGTAAAGCATTTGTTCATACACACACAGTAACACAGTGAAAAAAAACAAAAATCCAACATACACAAATAAAGATATCAATTTTAAAATGTTCAAAACAGTTCAGTCCATAGGAAAATATGGATGCATCACTTTTATCACAAAGTACCTGGGATGCATCCAAATCAAAGACAAAAACAGGCACAGGGCAGGTGAGGCATCAGAAAAGCATAGCAAAGCATTGATTCCTTACTCCCAGGGGAGTTGATGCATCCATTCCTTACTTTCAGGGGAGGTGATGCGTCGATTCCTTGCTGCAAGGGGAGGTGATGCGTCGATCTCCAGACACACGACCTTGGTTCCTTACTGCTGGGCCCCGTCGATGAAGAACTTGGCGCAGAGGAATGATGCGTCAAAAATCCAGATGCGCTGGGTCGATGGGGGCGGCTACGGAACAGGAGCTGCGTTGATCTCCCAGCTGCGAAGCAGGTGATGCGTCGATTTCTTCAGCTGCACAGCAGGGCCTGCATCAGATTCGGAGTGTGGGTCACGGACGTTGGTGACACGGTGCTCGGGAATCGGTGATCTTTCAGCCACATCAAAGGCGCTGCGTTGATTCTTCTGCTGCACCTTGGCAAGGCATTGTTTTTAATCGCGCAGTGGTGCTACATCAGGAAAAACAGATGCTGAGAGTCGATGCGTGAATTCTATTAGTTGTTTGCAGCAAAGCCACCTCTAAGGGCCCAGAAGTGCAATGGGCACCACTTGGCAGGTCAGAACTTCCAGCAGAGGAGTTCAGGGGCTGCAGGTTAAGTCTTTGATGGCCCTAAAACTTCTTAATAGGAGGCAAGCATGCACAAGCCCTTGGAGAAACTTGGCAAGCAGGATGTAGAAAGCTAAGTCCAATCCTTTTACTCCCAGGACAGAAGCAGCAAGCAGCAGGCCACCACAACAAAGCAACAAGCAGAGTGGCAGTTCCCATCCTACAGCATCCCGCTCTTCTTTCTGTCAGAATGTCCTCTTAGTTCAGAAGTGTTCTGAATTATGGTGTCACAGCTCCAGTACTTATACCAGTTTCTGCCTTTGAAGTAGGCAACTTCAAAGGAAAGTCTTGTAGTGTACAAGACCCTGCCTGTCCCTGACCTGGCTCCAGTCACACTACAGGGGGGTGGAGACAGCTTTGTGTGAGGACAGGTACAGTTCTATTCAGGTGTCAGTGACAACTCCTCTCACCATTCTAGCTCAGGAAGACCCATCAGCCTGGTGATGGGCCATCAGGATATGCAGGGCACACCTCAGTTCCCTTTGTGTGACTGTTTAGAATGAATGCAGAAACAGCTGAGCTGTTACCCTCCCTTAGGCGTGGGTTACACAGGCAGGCAGAGGCACAGAATGGTAAAGCAAGAAAATGGCAACTTTCTAAAAGTGTCATTTTCAAACACGCAATTTAAAAACCAACTTCACTTAAAGATGTATTTTTTAATTGTGAGTTCAGGGACCCCAAACTTCACATCTCTGTCTCTTCCCAATTGGAAGTTCCACTTGAAAGAGGTTACAAGGAAGTTCCAATGATAACCTACGGGAGTGATAGCCCTTGCAATAGTGAAAAACGAAATTAGCAGTATTTCACTATCAGGACATGTAAAACACACCAGTACATGTCCTACATTTTAAATACACTGCACCATGCCCCTGGGGCTACCTTGGGCCTACCTTAGGGTTCCCTTACATGTAATAAAAGGGAAGGTTTAGGCATGGTAAGTGGGTGCACTTGCCAGGTCGACGTGGTAGTTTAAAGCTGCACTCAAAGACACTGCAGTGGCAGGTCTGAGACATGTTTGCAGGGCTACTCATGTGAGTGCCACAATAAGTGCTGCAGGCTCACTAGTAGCATTTGAATTATAGGCCCTAGGTACACACAGAGCACTTTACTAGGGCCTTACCAGTAAATCAAATATGCCAATCATGGATAACCAATCACATTCACAATTTACACAGGGAGCACTTGAGCTTTGGCACTGATCAGTAGTGGTAAAGTGCCCAGAGTTTTAAAACCTGCAAAACTAAATGTATCACACAATCAAAAACAGCACCAAGATGCGCAGCCTGCAATGGCAATTTGCATAGTCTTGGTGAGGGGTCTCTGAGGTGGCACAATTGGTGCCTTAGCCCCAGAGGATCCTCTTCAGTCCTAATGCCCCAGGTACCAAGGGTACCATTTACTAGGGCCTCATAGTGGTTGCTGAAGTTGTACCAATCGTGGTGCAGTTTTGGGAAAGAGATCTGGGACTGGGAACCTGGTCAGCAGGGACCCTGTGCACTTGCAGTTCAAAATCACATCATGCTCCAAGCAAAAAGTGGGGGCTAACCATGTCAAAAGAGGCACTTTCCTACAGTTGACTTCTATCCACCCTAATTAATAATTCACTTTTTTACACAATGTTTTTGCATAATCTATGCTCATTTTTCCTATTTGTAATGCTACATTTTATTAACAACATTTGTAATCAATATCTCCTTATATCATCATCATCCAAGCAGCATTTATCTCCTCTTTAATTTTGCCCAAGGAATAAGAACAAGCATTTACATTACCTAGCCTCAATCTCACAGTGAAGCAGCAATGGCAGAAGGTACCCATGGAAAACCTCAGGTACTGATATTCTAAATAAATAGGAAATATTTTGTGTACTTATAGATTTCGACCCCCACTGACATTTATAACAAAGATATTCTGGGCCAAAAGAACATTTAAGAATAACATTAAAGTTATCTATTTTAATTGCATCACAGGATTCAGCTTTAAACGCAGAAATAGTTGATTTTGTAATAAAACTAAAATCAGCCCACATTGTAGTAAGTACAATTTCAATATAATGTTGATAGTATATGGGGGACCCAAGGAAGATGCATGGTCTTCTGTATGAAAGTGTGAAAGTATATGGTATTTCTATAGCTTTCATGGATAAGAAGATCCTGCAAGTTCTATTTATAAAAAAAAGGACAGTTATTATAGCCATTACATGAACTTTATTCTTCCAATTCTGCTTTCAGTAACTGCACAGGAATTAATGTAATAAGATTACTAATTTTCCTAATGAAGTCCAGGTTCACTTTTGACCTGGCGAATTTCAAGCAGAGTGGGAATTAGCCGTTTCCTATTTTAAAATAATAATCAGATAAAACTTGCTTTCTGTGTGAAGCAAAATGGGAGATCCCTTGGAAACAATAAATTGAATGGACACAATATTTTAATTTAGCATCAACAATAGACTTCTTAATGTTTACATATCAACTGCAGTTTGTAGTGTTATCATTTACAAAGCAGAAAAAACAACAAGTTGAGCCGAAAGCTTAATTAATTATTGGTTGCATGTCATTGTGATTTGGAATCAAATGTGCTGAATGTCCTTGATGCTACAAAGAAGGTGATTCATACATAGTACATACTAGTACAATAAAAATTAATCTGGAACATACGAGTAATGAAATGTAGCAATGGCTATAAGAATTAGATGGCCGTTATAAATTATGGAACATAAAACTACAAAGGTCGATACACATCATTCAATCCCTTGTTTACAAGTAATTGTATTCAATGGTGTTTCGACCCAAGAAAAGTCTGTGAAGCATCATCAGGGATAACGTAATTTAAAAGGCTTTGTGATTCCTAGTCTTTTTAAAAAATAAAAAAAGAAAGAGAGCACATTGAAAAACACTGGTCCGACAAGCGGTAAAGCACAATAAAAAGCAGGTCACCCAGATAGGTCGGTGTAACCCAGAAGGTTCCACAGAAATGCACAAAAACTTAAAGAAGTCCCAGGGGGTCACAATAGATGTGGCGAGGTCCAGAAGTATCCAAGTTTAAACAGAAGGTGGGCTGTGAGTAAATTGGGGAACACATGCTTTTAGTGTGACTGTCATTGCCAGCGTTCTCAGAAACGTAGATGAGAAGTATTGTTAGCAAAAAGAGAAGTACTTTTTGGCAATATGAGTTGTCTATCGAACCACAAATTTAAATAATCAGTTTTCAGCGCAACCTGAAGTTCATTATTGAAAAAAGGAGTGATTTCCTAAGAGAGTCAATTAGGATCCTACATGTAGGCACATCGTAATTTTTAATTATATCACATAACCATTAGGGTTGGTGCGCCGTTCTCTGGTAGAGTGGGTAGTGCTTCTATCAAGCTGTTTGGCACTGTTTAAGCAATGGGAGAATACAAAAAGACTGGTTGCGTTTATAGAAATCTCTGACCTATTTCAATTAATATAGCAGCACCAGGGGTAGTGTCTTATGCTGACCTGCATGATTGGCATACTGTGTCTCATGATACAATTGAGGAGTTTGAAGTTGTAGTCTTGTAGTCAGAAACAGCTTTATAACATGGTATTTCATATAATGTGTCTCATGTTGTGTCTTCTTGATACAATCGGGCCATGTTTTTATTCAACAGAGTCACAGCAGAGTCAACAGTATTTGTGTATGACAATCACCAGATGTTGTAAAGCCCACAAGTTTACACTCTATTAGAAAGAGCCAGCTGCAATTTTGTTCAGGTACTGCTTCAACTTTGTAATAACTTCCCTGTGAAATAAAGCGTTTGCCTATCTGTTCTTGACAAAGGTACATTGGCGAATACAAAATCGAAGTATCCAAAGACTACCGCAATTAGCTCAAGATATGAGCAGACAAAAGAAACGGCAATTGCAGTGATCCATACAGACCTCCATAAATATGTTTTGCCATCCAGTACAGGCTGCACCCAATGCCAGATTTTATTTTTATGCAATGTCATAATTACTTTTTGTTGTAGTTCGTTATCTGAAGGGAAATGGTACTGGAGACATTTACCATTTCTTTGCATGATTTTGAATAACAAGCAATGGGAACGCTATGAGCTGGAATCAATGGGAAAGCTAATAGCTGGCTTTAATGTGCAAATGTATACAAAGTTTGAAACAACATTTGTTTTGTCTTTATTGGCATGGGTTAGCTCAATAAGTCCAGACCTGTTGACTTTGGCAAGGCTTTATTTTATGTAGAAACAGACAAGAAGTACTGCGATGTGATTACAAACTTCTCCCAGATCATGTTCTACCAGCTCTGTATCAAATGGGTGCAGAAACATATCAGAGATTGATGGTGAATTTGAGGTTTGTAAGCATTAATCTAAATGACTGAGAAATGTTTCAACACGTTTCTGTAACAAATACAGAAATGAACAGAAGATGAAACTCCTGTAGCACTACAGTAAGATTCAATTCTACAAATGATTAACTGCAGTCATCCAGTGAAAAAAAAACAAATTCAGAAAGCAAACTAGGAAATAGAAGACTTAGCAAGGCAGATAATTGCATTTTCTTTTCATAATACTTTATTCGGCACATAAATAGCCATAAACGATACATATATAAAATCCCATACACACAAAAGCGTAAAAAGAAAAATTACAATAACAGATCTGAAAACTGCCAAGTGCATTAAACATGATGCACCAACCACTACAATTAATCACAGGTCACAATCAAATCATGGCACCACCCGTGACAGAGATCATAAGACCATTTGCCCACACCCAAAGAGGAAAAATCTGATACTGCAGGTAACCGTCCATCGTTTTCCTGGATCTCACCGCTGCTTTTAAAAAGGTAAAAACACCGTGGCAAACATAATCGGTACTTAACAGTTGAAGATAAAATAATGTATCCCTACATTTTCTGAACCTCAAGAGTTTTAAAATAGGCTTTGTAAATAATATTAAATTAGGTTTGTAAAATGTACAGAAATACATAAAGCGCAACACTGACTGCTCTGAATGTCCATCACAAGGGCAGGCAACCACTGGCATATCCAAAATGAGCACGGGTACCCGAGAAATTCAAAAGCCAACCTATGGTGCTAGCCCAGAAGCAGAAAAGTAAAGATCTCTCCCAATGTGAGAGAGGCAGAGCAAGATACAACACATAAACCTGAGGTTCAAGAAGCGTAAGATAGGGGGATATTCACAAGAACGTGTGCTAAATATCACCAAAAAATGTTAACGCAACTTTACACATCGCAGCCGATCGCGGGAAAATAACCCAGTGTTAACGTGGAATTCACAACACGGCGGTACCATGCGATAGTCTCCTGAAACCGCAGACAATGTCCGCGATACAACCACCTCGACGGCGATAAAAACACAAACCCCAACACCAAAAAACATGCGGTGAGCCCATTCGCGAGGAGGAAAGCAGCGATAAGCAGCGCAAGGCCCGCAACACATATACGGCATGCGGGAATAAGTACAACAAAAGCAGGAAAAAGAAAGACAAACCAAACAGAAAACAGCGAAGCACAATGGAGGCAGTCGGAGACAGCACACAACCCCACAAGCACCATTGGCAACAAAACATTAGACATGGCAGGCCATCGTGGACAAGGTGAATGCAGCCCGAGAGCGGAGGAGGACAATGGCAGAAAACCAGAACAGCTGGAATGATGCGAAACGCACAAACGAGCACAAACACGCCAACAACCACAAGGCAGCAATGCACACCGGAGGTGGGAGTCCAGCACCACACCAGGAGCTGGATGACATGGAGGAAATGGTGTCCACCACATCAGTCTGGAGATGGTGGCAGGACTCGGGGACCGGAAACTGCTCAAAATCAACAGACACAACAGCAACAGGGAGAGGAACCACCAGGGACTGGGGGGACGGGGGGAGATGGCCACAATGGCACACATGCACAATTAAGCACAGCACAACTGCAGACAAACCATGCCCAAGAGGAACAACACCAACCAAGAGCACAAGCCACACAACTCGGCAATATCACACCACTGAACAAGCACAGAAGTGAAAACCACACTGCCTGAAAGGGAGAAGGCTGAGCCAAATCAGAGCTGAAGGGACATCTCACACACAATGCAGCACACACACATAGGAAGCAGAGCACCCCAACATCCAACACAATGTGGAACAAACACCAACATCTGCCCTACCGAACACAGGAGACAAGTGCACCCGCTTGTGGCCGGTAAATGGCCATACGCATCTGGCAAACCATGAAACAGGGACATGATAATGCACAAGTACCAACCCACAGCCCTGATGAGGTAGCAATGCATGTAAGGCAGTGACCCAGATAGGCCGTGACACACACATTAGCATACAAATAAACACTCAACACAGTTGGAGACAAGTGAACGTGCGGAAACTTTATCAACAATTGCGTGTCAGTACGGCCAAGGGAAGTGCCACGACATGCAGACCAATGCAGCAGCATGTCTGAATGAGGAACGTTGGAAAGCGCCCATGTCCACCCCGGGGGAGTCCATCACCAACACAAGCCATTGCCAACCCGCGTATGTTGTCCGCGCATGGATCAGGAGTCGAGGCCAATGCAGCCATGTCCACTGTCTCCCAGGGACATGTGACCAGATTCCCAACATGCAACCAGGCATCGGGACATGTGCAATGGGTCACATGCAGACCTGGCTGCAGGTACCTTGTCACTCGTCCATGAACGCGAGGGCAGCAGCGTAGGCCAACATTTCCAATGCGAGATCGTTGTCCACCACATCTGACATGTCGGCAACGTAACCCATCAGATGTCCCGGACAGATGTGCTCACTCCAACCCTTGGCCCCAATATGCACGAAAGCCCAATCAGTGAGCGGCTCAATGTGGTCACTGCACACGACAACTCCTGCAATCTCCCAGGTCCAGTTCCCAGCATGCATGCCAAACATCCAGGCATGCCATAAACGGGCATCACAGTGACACTCCTGGTTGTGGTCCAACAGGGGGCGCACACACACGTCGAAATCCAGGTCAGCTACAGTCACATTGGAGAGGCAGACACCCATGGTCCACTCGAATATGCATGAGCGACAATGCAACACAGGCTAAACGCAGGTGACGTTCGCAAGGCGGAAGCTCAGCCGGTAACTTATCCGCAGCACTGCCAACGGCAGTGCCCCCAGTACATGCAGCAGACGTGCACGGTACAGGTCCACGTGACTGGAGTCGAGCATGTGTCCGGGATGGTCTGCCATTGCCTCAGTGGCTCTGCTTGAAGCGGCACTGTGAGGACCTGCGCCAGTCCTTTTGATGAAACGCCACAGCTCGGAGCAATGAGCAGTGTCTGTGTGCAACGGGTGCAGGCCTGGGGTGTGGTGGGAGTACGAGTGAAGGCCATTTCACGGATGCAAACTCCGACCAAGGACTTCTGCGTGTGGGATGTGTACACGTTGGCCTCATGTCTGGCAGTGCGTAGTGTGGGAGTCGCCTTGAAATGCTATCCTATCTTTCAGGGGGTGCTGGGCACATGCAAGTCACATCTAGGAGCTGCAGATATGCTACCGCCCGATAGTGCAGACAAAGGACCATTCATCCCTACAGTCACTTCACCATCTGCATGCATTCAGGAGATGTACAGAGGCCTGCCGTGGGTGTGGTGGGATGTCTGAGACCCTGGGAATCATGGACGATAGGCCGAGGACGTGGCACATGTGCGGACTCACTGTGTGTTACGTTGCCTCACAGCTGCTCCACCCTCCCACGAGCCCCCACACTTGTGTGCCCTGCGCGGTTGTATCACGTGCACTCCTACGGCACACCATTGTAATGCCTGTCCGCGCATGTCCAGCGGCATGCCACCAACACCTTGACGCTGGCCTTTAAAGGTGTGCGGCCAAGTGAGTGTAGGCCAATGGTCCGGACAGGGCGGACACAAGTGTACAGTCCATGGCTGGCTGTGGTCACGCTGCGAATGAGGCTAGGCAACTGACTCATGCAGCCGCAGGACTGATACACATAACCCTTGGCATGCATGTGCCAAGACCCTGAGCGGTCTTGCGCTCCTACATTTCCCCATCCGTGCGGGCCCACCCTCCTGGTGCATGCTACATTGCAACATCGTCTACTGTGGCCCTGGTGGCGACAACACCCCAACACAGAGACACACTTACCGCACATCCTGCCCAAGGCCAGATCCGAGCCACGCCCTGCTCCCCCTGCCGATTCAGCACACCCCTGCGCTGAACTGACGTACGCCGGACCAGCACACGCCGCTTGTGCATGCAGGGGGGGCCGGGCGAAGCTACATGTCCAAGGTCACTGCCAACGCTGAGGCGACATGGTATCGTCCACTGAGGATAGCACACTGTGATGTTGCAGTGCCGTGCCCATCATGCTGACACAATGAACACACGGACACACTTGCTCAGATGGTGTGAATGGCTACGGGCACATGCGCCCGGCCACATTTATTAGCAGGCACACATATCGAGTGACACCTGTGTTGGATGTGTGGGGGTGTGTGCACACTAGCCGGCAATGGCTGCCTGGTGCAGTCAGAAATCGACAACAATTCAACCGTAAAGGCCCCTTGACTTGTGCTGCACAGAGTTAGTGGCCCCGGATGCACAGCATCCTGCATGGGCCTACCGCCACGGGCCGCTGACTTGCGGGGCACTGGGGCAGTGTCACGAGTGCAGAGCAGGTTTCCGTAGATGACAAAAGGGCTTCTCGCGGAGTGTCTCGGTGGACAGTGGAAGGTGTGCCCCCAGGGCATGATGCAGAGGGCAGAACCATGCTGAAACAGTCACTATGGTGGAGATGAATGGACCAGACACATGTCGGACACCAAGTCCGGTCCGGCCAGATGGAGATGCCGAAAACCACCAGGCCATGGACTTAGACGCCACCAAGGTCCAACCAGATAGTGCCCATGACTCATTGCGCACAGAGTTAGTAGCACCAGTGCTGTCAGGGGATGCCGCCTGCGATGAGGCATGTCCAATGGTGTGGACTCCTCCACATCTTACCCAAGACACAGTTCCACATGTGTGACCTACTGGGACGCAGTGTTGGCCTGAGGCAGCGGTCAGCACGGGCCATTCAACGAGTGTCGCCGGCTTAGGTTGGATGGTCCCACCGGCCTGCGTAGTTCAGGATCAGTGGCACCACGGGACGCGGACTTGCGGTGAACAGGGTTAATGGCACCAGGTCAGTTGTTGATAGTGTTCGATCACCTCCATGACTCTGATCCGGCTTTCCTCCGGACTGAGCCGCATCTTCCTCTTAATCCTCTCCGTGCGTTCACTGGTGTGGACTCTGCCATTCATGATTGCCGACTAGGTGCTGGATGTGGGACCTACTGGTCCGCAGGGTAGGCCTGAGCCCTCATCCACGTGTCGCCGGCTGGCGTTGAACAGGGTGAGTGGCACCACGTGTAGCCGGCTGGCGTTGAACAGGGTTAGTGGCACCATGTGTAGCCGGCTGGCATTGAACAGGGTTAGTGGCACCACGTGTAGCCGGCTGGCGTTGAACAGGGTTAGTGGCACCACATGTCGCCGGCTTGCGATATGGAATTATGCCTCACTGATCGAAGGGAGTCTGGTGCTGTGGCCGCTGCCACAGACTTGGGGTCACTGCCATTCAAGACTCAGGACACAGTTCCACATGTTGGACCTACTGGGCCCAGGAGGATGCAGGTAGAGTATGTAAATGTGAAAGGAGTAATGTGGCCCAGCGTCGGGGGGGCCAGCGATGGTCTGCAGAGGCTGCAGAGGTCGCGGGACTGGTGCTTGTAGCTTGCACCAGCACGTGGTGCGCCCTCATCGACACACGCCGGTGTAGGCAGGTGAGCAGAGCCTCGGTGCGCAGCAGGCGCACAGGGACGCAGGCCCCGCTGTGCTCGGCGCAGGACTCGTGGCGGACCGAGAGCCGCCGCACTGGCAGACGCGTTGTCCATTCCGAATGAGAACCACCCCCAGTGCAACGGGGTTTTTGTTCACACCCCTACGCAGGCCTGGTGTACGCTGGTCCAACCCACTACGCACGCGCATGCAGGGGGGGACGTAACATGCGACATTTCCACGTTCTGCCCCACTGCCTGTGGGGCGATATCAAAGGGGATGATGGACGGAGCGTTTGAGCTAATCAAACACTCACCCCCAGTCAACTGATCTGGGTTTAATCCATCATCATTCTTTAGCTCACTCCACCACCCCAGTTCAGACATGGCCGTATGCAAATCAGTCTGACCCTGTGCCTCATGGGAACAGTCCAGCCCGAACTGCCAAGCCATGTCTTCTCTGGACCGGAAACAAGGATCCTGGGACCGGTTTCTGGCTATTCAGCCATCATCAGCCAGGCTAGCTTGAATCCAGTGGCAAAGTGAGCAAGGGACCCACGTCTGGGCATACCCTGCCAACTTAGGGCGAACAAAGCGATATCAAAGGGGATGATGGACGGAGCGTTTGAGCTAATCAAACACTCACCCCCAGTCAACTGATCTGGGTTTAATCCATCATCATTCTTTAGCTCACTCCACCACCCCAGTTCAGACATGGCCGTATGCAAATCAGTCTGACCCTGTGCCTCATGGGAACAGTCCAGCCCGAACTGCCAAGCCATGTCTTCCCTGGACCGGAAACAAGGATTCTGGGACCGGTTTCTGGCTATTCAGCCGTCATCAGCCAGGCTAGCTTGAATCCAGTGGCAAAGTGAGCAAGGGACCCACGTCTGGGCATACCCTGCCAACTTAGGGCGAACAAAGTGATATCAAAGGGGATGATGGACGGAGCGTTTGAGCTAATCAAACACTCACCCCCAGTCAACTGATCTGGGTTTAATCCATCATCATTCTTTAGCTCACTCCACCACCCCAGTTCAGGCATGGCCGTATGCAAATCAGTCTGACCCTGTGCCTCATGGGAACAGTCCAGCCCGAACTGCCAAGCCATGTCTTCCCTGGACCGGAAACAAGGATCCTGGGACCGGTTTCTGGCTATTCAGCCGTCATCAGCCAGGCTAGCTTGAATCCAGTGGCAAAGTGAGCAAGGGACCCACGTCTGGGCATACCCTGCCAACTTAGGGCGAACAAAGCGATATCAAAGGGGTTGATGGACGGAGCGTTTGAGCTAATCAAACACTCACCCCCAGTCAACTGATCTGGGTTTAATCCATCATCATTCTTTAGCTCACTCCACCACCCCAGTTCAGACATGGCCGTATGCAAATCAGTCTGACCCTGTGCCTCATGGGAACAGTCCAGCCTGAACTGCCAAGCCATGTCTTCCCTGGACCGGAAACAAGGATCCTGGAACCGGTTTCTGGCTATTCAGCCATCATCAGCCAGGCTAGCTTGAATCCAGTGGCAAAGTGAGCAAGGGACCCACGTCTGGGCATACCCTGCCAACTTAGGGCGTACAAAGCGATATCAAAGGGGATGATGGACGGAGCGTTTGAGCTAATCAAACACTCACCCCCAGTCAACTGATCTGGGTTTAATCCATCATCATTGTTTAGCTCACTCCACCACCCCAGTTCAGACATGGCCGTATGCAAATCAGTCTGACCCTGTGCCTCATGGGAACAGTCCAGCCCGAACTGCCAAGCCATGTCTTCCCTGGACCGGAAACAAGGATCCTGGGACCGGTTTCTGGCTACTCAGCCGTCATCAGCCAGGCTAGCTTGTTTTAGCTAATCAAACACTGCCTGTGGGGACATGGTAGCGTCCACTGGCCACTGCACTCCATGCACCAGCAGTTGATCTCCACATGGCCATTTCCGTGGTTTGCACTCTGTGGTCTGTCCGGCACCTCCACGCCACACCTGGCATTGGGTGGGTTCACATTCCTTGATCACTTGACGCTCTCGCACATGCCTGCTCCATGCCTCTCCTCGCATCCGGCTATTGTGTTTCTGCGGTGGCATGCCGTGGCTGGGTTGTGTGCATGGCAAGGCCAGCTTCACAATGGAATTGTGTTGTCATGTCTGGTCGGTTGGCATGTTTTGTGTCATGTTGAATGTAGTTGTGCTGCGTGTCCATTGCCGGTGTCGTGAGTTGCATGACTGTGGGCTGGAGGTGTGTGGTGTGTTCCTTTTGGACTTAACAACGGGCACTGCATTTACATGGGTGCCATCCTGGGAGCGCTGGGTGATGCTGGACTGTCCGGAGTTGTGAGAATAAATCACTCGGCCTGGGGAGTTGGCCACGACATTGTTGAGGAGTCCCGGGCGGTCCACTGTTGCCTGCACATTCATGATATGCGTGTGCTTTCTGTTGTGATAGTTGTGTGCTGTGTCGGCAGGGGGCACGAGGGGTACATGTGTGCAGTTGATTGGCCCCGGCACGTGAGGGAATCCAGCTATGGCGTAGGGGCCTTGCTTGGTCTCCAGCAGCTCCTGCGCAGTGTGGGTGAGGTGGAGGTGCTGGGGTACCAGGCTGTTGTTGGCATCCAGGACAGGTGTGATGACCTTGTATGGGGCTGGCTGTGTGACTCCTCCGACTCTGGCAGTTGTGGGTTGAATGGCACCAGAGGCTGACATGTGCTGCGCAGCCGGCAGCTTTGCCTGCAGAGGGATGTTGGTAGTCCGCTGGGTTGGTACCATCAGCAGGTGGGGGATGTGGGTCAGGATGCGGGGCATGGTTGTCCTTTTGGTCCTGTAGTGGGCAATGTCCTCCTCTGGCGTTGGGTCTGGATGGCAGGTGTGTTTCAGGTGGGTCCACTGTCTTTGTGTACGCTGCCTCTGTGGTGTTCCCGGCGTGGGTGCGGGGGGGTCCTGGGGTGGTGGCGGACCTGGGGTGGGTGGGGGTGGGTGTTGTGACCCTCATGGGTCTCGGAGCTGCATGATGATTGTCTCCATGGCATCTGAGGGTCTTCGAGTGTGGCTCTTGGCTGGGCTCCCTTTGATGCTGCAGGTAGTCGTCCTACTTAACACCAGCAAAAGGCAGGTGTTAAATCCCTGGTGCTACCGCGGCTTATTGCCTGTTTTTGGTTCGCATCGCAGATCTGGCAGTTTGTTGTGAAAGTGGTGTTGTGGTTTTTTCATGTGTTTTGGCACGGGAACGCCTACTCTGCATCTCATTAGGGTTAGTTGGTGGTGTCCACCGTGGTGTTAAATTTTGGGGCAGTTATCGCGGGAATACTGGCGATGTCTGCGGTTTGCACCCACTTGTGAATGGGGTGTTAAATCTATCTCCACTTTTGTTGAGTTAAGGTGGAGATAAATCGGAGATAAGTCCTTGTGAATATCCCCCATAGTCTTTAACAAGTATTTTGCTTATTTCATTTTTCTTTCTCTGCGAGAGACAACATTCTAGGAAATGTAGCTTCACCATCTTCTTATCTATTTCACTTAATGCAGGAGGCGGCTCAAACATAACTGATAGATTCAATGCGTTACAAACGTTTTGTATTTAGGCCAACCATGGGATTGAAAGGCCCTTACCCAATTTCGGACAATCAAAATAAAGTCTCTGTTCAGACTGGCCTCTGTATTCACCCATACACTAACCCAAAGTAAAAAGGGCACCAGCTTGACTATATCTGTGTTATACTTAAGCCTAAGGTCCGAGTGCATGATATAGTGGAAGCTCGGGGGAGGTGTGGGGGGTAGGTTACAGGATCTGCCTACAGATACAATTTTCTTCAATCTGCAATGTGTTAACATCATTATGTCCCCAAATCCCTGCACCATAACATTGTAGATATTCAGAAATGAGATACTGTGCCCCTTACATTGGCCTGAGGAAAGTTGAATAAGGCACCAGCCACTCTGCAAAGCTTGAGGCATGATTTGCTAATCTACGGCTGCCAGGCACCCACACTATTAAAAACAACTCCCAAATAATTAAAATAACTCGAACTTCCCAATTCACCACTAATTTGGACATATGTTTCTTGTCTGGCCCACAAGCCATAATGTGCGATTTTCCAAAATTTGTGACCAGGTCAAACTCACTCATAAAAGAAATAAAAGATTCCACCGACATACGCAGAGCCCTTGGAGTCCGTGCCATAAGTACTGTAACATTGCATCGGTACAGGAGCTGGTGAAATCATTGGAATGTCTCAGGTAGTTTTAATCAGAATTGGGCACAAATTATTCATGTATATTACAACTAGCAGCAGGGCCAGGATACAGCCTTGGTGCACCCCACGAGCTAAAGGAAAGGTATCACACAGTCAAACTATACCATACCTTAGCTTCCAAATTCTCATTTAAAATATACAGAAAATTCAATAATGCCACCTCCACCCCTAAATCCAGCAGCATCAACCAAAGATTGGTTCTGTTAACGCAGTTGACAGATCCACAAAGGCCAGGTACAGCGGGCAGAGCTTGGCGATGGTGTATTTGCCAATAATCAAGTTCAGATTTAAGCACTGTTCCACTGTACCCAGCTCCTGGCGAAACCCAAACGGATAAGGACACAGAATATTATTGGTGTTAGCCCACAATTTTGAATAATTAAATATCACCGGTCTTAACCATGCTATCAATGAGCAAAATGGGGCAATAACATTTGGGTGACTTACAATCCCCTTTTCTAATGTTGGAAACTATTTTAGAAAGTGTCCAAGATCTTGGGATCTTGCTGCATAATGAATAATTAACAACACTCAATATCAGGGGCCCCCATAAATCGATGTTACACTTTATTAAGTTCATAGAGACCGCATCCGGTCCTGGAGCTTTGCCTTTCGGGCTTTGCCTAATGGCAAGAGTGACTTCCTGTAGGATAACTGACGTGATTGGAGAGTCAGACAATTTGTCCCTCGAACTGCTACTTTAAGCGCTCATCTTCCACCAAATGATACGTACTACAAAAATGTGCAACCCATTTAGGGCCTGGCATCTTACACATTAAAAGGGGGTTAGATGGCATTGCCCTTTGTTTATATTTACTGTTTCCCAGAATTTCTTACTATTATTGGTAAGCGATGCGCTTTGCTAGAGTTCCCAATCATTAATATTCATAGCCTTCTTCCTTAACTTCAAGGCGTGTTTATAGACTTTGCAGGCTTCCCACACTGCAATAAGATCGTAGGGGTTGCGGAAAGGGCCTTCCTTAGCCTACTGTTGTCTAAGGAACAATGACTGTCAAGCCAGCAGGAAGTCGCCTGTCCATGCCTAATTGGCTGTAAAAGTAACTGCCTGATGCTCAGGTTTAAAGTGTCAAAATTATCAATCATTTTATCCCCCTGCACATCAGGCAAACAAAGAAAAACATGTATAAAGATGAGACTTCAGCAGGAGGCAAAGGTTTCCAGCCGGATCTTTCAAATGCCACACGAGCCTTAGACCATAACTGGTATACAGAATTATAGGAACTGATACCTCAGGGGGAGGCATTTTATGCACTGAGAAATGTCCTACTAAACGCAAGACATTGTGATCAACCCATTTCATCACTAGGATTGCACCATGCGAGAACCATGTTGAAAAAATACCTGTTGCATACATGTAGTCTGTTACAGCACTGCCAAGAACACGGACCCAGCACAACCCGCCCACAAGAACACAACCAAACCGAAGACCCTGCAATGCATCCTCCTCAATGTCTGATCCCTCCACAAACACGCCACCGAAATCTGGGACCTCCTCGACAGCACCACCCCGGACGTAGCGTTCTTCACCGAAACCTGGACTAACACCACCTCGGGACCGGACATCGCCATCGCCATTCCCCAAGGATACAAGATCTCCAGGAAGGACCGCCCCACCCGCCCGGGAGGAGGAATCGCCATCGTCCACAAATCCACCCTCCGCCTGAGCACACTCCCCGACGAGCCCACAGACCTGATGGAACACCATCACTTCAAGATACTGGCCAGCCCTACCACCACCCTCCGAGGAACCCTCATCTACTGACCCCCTGGACCCCGCGGACCTTTCGCCAACTCCATCACGGA
This sequence comes from Calotriton arnoldi, assembly GCA_963921515.1. Taxonomy (NCBI): domain Eukaryota; kingdom Metazoa; phylum Chordata; class Amphibia; order Caudata; family Salamandridae; genus Calotriton; species Calotriton arnoldi. The sequence goes on from CAWUFW010002667.1 coordinate 487,762, forward strand.
CATCATCTCCCCGCATGCCATCGCATCCACCAACGACACCCTGCTGGGAGACCTCAACTTTCACCTCGACAACCAACTGGACCCCAACACCACATCCCTCCTTGCAACCTCCCCAACATTGGCTCCGCCAGATTGTGACCAAACCCACGCACTCAGCAGGACACACCCTCGACCCCCTCTTCACAACAGGAAACTCCATCACCTTCAGCCACACCACTGAACTCCCATGGACTGACCATCGATGAGTCCACTTCACCTTCAGAACACCCACCATCCACAGACACCAGTGTTGTAGGGATTCTGCACATACACAGAGCTATGCACAGGATATTAGGACCTCGGAATATAGTGGTGAGCCAACCATAAACCTTAGCACCTAAAACCCCAACCCGACTAGCTGTAGCGTCTCATTAGCAACAATGCTACCAATGATTAGACAACCCAGAACACGGTATCTCTCTCTCAGGACTCGCAGTAGCAAGAACACCCTTTCATAACTCACTCATACCTGTCAACAACGTGCGTAAGAAGAGACACTGTATAGTTTAAAATGTTTATTTCAACTACCGTGCTCTAAGATACAGTACACGTGCCAGTACTATCAGCATAATGCATAATGATAACATAAGCAGCATAGTTACAACTCCATAGAATACAAACGGGGAAAGCATTTCATAAAGCAGTGGATATAGGGCTAAATGACCTTACCACCCTCCCCGTGTTAGTAGCTAGTTTATTATAAAAATAGAAGACCTCTGGGCTTTGACTAGCGAACCCCCATACCTCAATATCTAGATGCAAGTTTTACATCATCAGATAAGCACAGCTCTTCTCTCTGGAAAGGTTTTTCTCCAAGTGTGCCTAACAGTGAAAAACACAATATTAAAAGCACATGAATTTCTCCAGGGCAGCTGTACATAGAGTGTTATGTCTAAGTGCGAGGGACTGGCCAAATCAGCAGGAACAAGGGACATTGTTTTTCGACCTTGTACTTGGTGTGCAGACGTAGCCCAAAAGGGAACAGGAGAAAAGGTGAAATATATAAATGCAGACAGTGCTAAAATAGCCGGGCAGAAGCAGAGGCTTGAAAAACAACGGCACAAAGTAACGTGTGCAAAAAGGCCTCATGGCAGCTAGGCCTAAGCCAAAGTAGCAAGGCAGACCAGGAGGCCACAAACCACACAACACCCTCCCCTGGTCAGTCCATCATCCAAGAAGATGACAGAGTTCAAATAAACTGAGCAGAACAGAACGTATGTCGTGAAGCAAATCCCAGGAAGGACAACGAAAAGGAGATGGGAAAAAGAAAAAAAGAAAAAAAAAAATATATATATATATATATATATCCAGCGAGGCAGGTCGCAGAAAGCTAAAGCCCTCTCAATCCAATAGAGTGTAAGTGCAGAAAAACGCCACACCTTCCAAGAGGACATCATTGGAATCGTCGGAAAAAAGCGACGACATCCAGTCAAGTAAATCAAAGCTGGAGTCATGTTCCTCGCAAGAGGGAGCAGCGAACAGCATTGCGGGACAACTTGCGTGATACTCAATATAACTCTGTTGCAGGAGATTCTGAGCAGCCGCCCAGATATCCCATTGTGCCAAAATCCCCAGTGCAGCCGCACGCGCCATGTAGCCTGCAGCGGAACAGTCCCGTTCATGGGCCTCTAGGGGACCCACCAACTGAACAAAATCCGGAACAGACAAAGACGTATTGGAGAGGCAATAATCCATGGCCCACGAGAATGGACATCTGATGCAAGACATCACAGGTTGCACGCAAGTGAAATACGCAAAGCGAAAAGAAAGTGTATAGGACACACTCATTGTCGACAACGGCAGGACGCCGAAGCCAGCGAGGATGTGTTCACGGAGCATCTGGAGCCGACCTGGGTCGAGAAGGGCCCATGGAGGTGCAGCCATTGCTTAGTAAACAGATCAACAGCAGGACACCAGCCGCTAAGGCGAGGATCAGTGGAAAGCCACCAAAGACGCTGGAAAAGATGGAATGAATAAAAGCCGGTATTACACCAAAAATAGTTTGAAAAGAGGTCACAAGGCCAGAGCCCACAACTTTAAAAAAGTGCACCAGACCTTCAGTGCGGGATGCATTAAAAACACGGTGAATCAGTTCACCGAAATGTTGTGGGAGGTTAGTGTTCAAAAGGGCCTGTATTTCACTGTGGGTACTTGCCACCTGGAGAATGAACGTCTCCCGGGCAGATGTGAGCATAACCTCCTGGTTCAATAATAGCGCCTTTATTCTGCTCAATTTATGGAAATCCGCCTTCAGAGTAGGAATGGAAGGCCACACAGAACTATCTATGATGTCGTGAGGGCGAGGAAAAAGCACATTTTTGCAGCAGACAACCCTGTGGGAAACAGTAACAATATATGGTATGCCGGCCAGCAGGCCACAGCAGTCTTGGTTATTTAAAAGCAAATAGCTACCATTAGCAAGCACAGTGAAAGTAGGAGAATTAGCAGGAGCTGGAATACCCTTCAACACACAAGCAAGATTTGGAGCCGAAACGTTACAAGCTCCGTGCAACTTAATGTGTTTGCAAACAAGGGAATGACCCACAGTTGAATCGCATGACTCCCCGTGAGAAAAACCTCCCTCCCGTCTCTAAGGCATTTAAACATGAAAGGCAGGGACCAAAGTTCATGCAGGAAGGCACTGCCCAAAGGCTGGAAACGGCCTACAGGATAATGCTTCATGCACAAACTAAATTCAAACAATGAAAAAGGCAAAGCGATAACCCCGTGTACTAGCCACACAGCAGAATCCAATTCAGCAATAGAGAATGGTAAGGGCTCTATCTTTTCAATATGTAACAGAGTGTATGCTGCATCTTTCATGGACATGAACCGCTGTTTCTCAGTCAAATTAAAAGGTGAAAATAAGGCAGAGGTGTTCAAAAATTGCCAAGGAACTTTCCCCATTTTAAGTGTTTGCAAAGTCCATGCAAACTGCATTACTGAACGCAATTGATTTTGACCATTTTACAACACAGAAACATCATCTTGTACAATATCAACAACAGAGGAAATAATATTCTCTAATGTGTAAATGCGGGAAGACAGGGTATTAATACTATTGTCAACAACAGCAAGCACCTTTTCCAAATTTGCTTGATCGATTTCCCGCAGACGGGAAGCAGCTTCAATTTGCGAAAGCTTCCAGAGTTCATTATAAGCTTCATAAATGAATCTCTTAGGTCGAGGACCACGAGGACCCAGAACAAAATCGGACAGATCAATGTTGCCTGAAAGGAGCGATAAATGTTGTTTAACAGAATCTAGGGAAGAGTGCTGCAACCACTGTTTACATAATTTACCAACAGAATATGTTGTCACAGTACGAGAGTCAGAAAACCGTGGATCAGGCCTATCCTGTTTGTACCCAGGAACGGAGTCATGAAAACGCAATTGGCAGGCATTAGATGCAATGGGTCAAGCCAACCAGGGTGACTGAACCAACGTAGAGACATTAAACGAATTGTTCAGAAACAAAACCTGCAATTCGGTAAGGGACATATTAAAGTACAAGCTTTTGTTGGGAGTGGAGGACAAGACAGGAAAGGATGGGGCATTCAATTGTTTGGACGTAGCCAAGCCCCAACATGTCGTTTGATAGACGGTCTGATTTAAAAATAGAATTTGGGCTGGGATGAGGCAAGCACGGTGCAAGGCTTCTGTGCCCTGCACCTGCCATGCTTTTGTGCCCCAAATAGATTTTAAATCTATGGTGTCACGCCAGTGTTCATACCCACCGACAGCCAAGGCGCTTAAAAGGAGCCTGAATATAGTAATTTTGTATGGGTCAACATTATTTTCTGTGTAGAGGAAGTGTTTAATTTAAAGAAATAGGACCCAGGGTTCGATCTGTTAAAATCGGTAAAATAAGTAAACTTATTTCTAAGCGTGTGGGAGCTGCCTGGCAAAGGAGTCGGACAATGTTCCCACTGGGTGTAATTAAAAAGACCCCGCAGGGTACTGGGTTTATGGAGAAAATGGTTGCCCCAATGCTGGTAACAATACAAATCAGCATAACTTGCAGAATTCATGTACAGATCTTCAGCATGAAAAGCAGCATAATATTTCAAATCAGTAAATAATGCTTCAACTGCATGCACATCCGAATCGTCAGAATGAATATTACTTTTTACGACATCACCCATTGAAACACGAAGGACATTTGGTACATTAATAATTTCGGTTGGACCATGAATTTGAAAATTTACCGCATCCCAAACGATGCCATCAGCAACTGGAAAAGCTGAAATGTTCACAAATGTGTGGTCTCGCTTCATGACGTGAGATGAAGAATGTGGAGCCAAAGTTCCAGCGACATAGTTCACCGCTGAGCGTTCTGGCAAATAGTGTCCATTGATGAGCAGAAAAAACACAGTGACAAAGCCAATAGACATGAACAAAAAAATCAGGAAAAGTACCAACCAGATGTATGTCCATGGGGGGATCAAAAAATTGTCTCTGAACCATGATACAAAAATACTGAATTTGGATGGGACAAGTGACGAAGTGGAATCCGAGTCAAAAGAATAACTTGTTGGGTTCAGTGGCATTGTTGGTAGATGAGCCACGGACTCGTTTGCGGGATAGGTATACTCAGACTCGTCGTTGCAGGGGGAGTCCGGGTAGTCGATTAAGCAATCAGGCAAATCTACCATCTCGATGGCAACATCAGTGACCGTTCGGGCAGGAGAGCCGCAAACATTCGTCCGGCTAATGACAGGACAAGAGACCGCTGGTGTAACACTATTCAGGATCGGCCAGATGTTGTAGCTTGACATTTTCCACTGAGATGTATCTGTTCTCTTTGCGACCAGGAAGCGGTGGTAAGATGACTGTACGAGTTCCCTTCAAGCCCAGGACTGGAACTGGTGCACGATAAGAGGGGCCGAATTCTTTTTTGTTCTCCACCTTCTCTCGAACCAGATCTCCAATCTTCGGAAGCCAGCCGGCAACCGGAATCTGCAGCGCAGCGTCTGTGGCTGAAGGTAAATGTGCGATTGCAAGTTTGTCTCGGGCTTCTTGTAAGTCCTGTAACATAGTAGAATGGTTATGTACATCAAAGATGGCGGATTGCGCCGCCATGTCTAGACCATCAAGGTCAGGCACAAACATTCTTATGCCAAAGAGCATTTCGTATGGGGTCCGCCCACCCAGAGGTCTTCTAGGGAGATTATTAAGTGCACGTTGTACAGTATACAAGTGGGCCAGCCAGTTCCTGCCAGTACCTAAGACTCTAGCTGTCAAGGATTGCTTTAAGTCACGGTTCATTCGTTCAACAATCGAACTGCCCTCAGGCCGATATGATGACGAAAATTTCACCCGCACCCCCAGTGAACCCATTGCGTCCTTGTAAGCCTTAGAGGCAAACGCTGGACCGTGGTCAGAATGGAAGGTGCCACAGGCGAAAATTCCCACAAAGACACGCAAATCCCTTATGACATTTCGAGCGTCAGCACTCCGTTGTGGCCAGACCCAGATGAAACGTGTGCACGAATCCACTGCAACCAAGATGTACTTATAGGCAGTGTCAGAAGAAAAGGGACCGCAGTGATCCAGGTAAACACACCCAAAAGGTCTGTTTGAAATGCAGAGCGGGGTCTGTGGTGGTCGTGTAACCGTGGAAGGCTTAATCTGCTGACAAACGTCACAAGAAAGCACATAAGTACGGGTTTGTTTGTATAAACCACGCCACCAGTAACGCTGCTGCAAGATGGAAACTGTCGCAGACACCCCAGCATGAGCCGAAGCCATGCCTTCGTGTGCTGCAGTAATCAAGGAAAGTCTGCGGTCCGCGTTGGGAATCAGCCGATCCCCAACGTCTGGAATTCTTATGTAAGGAGCCTGTTCGGGACCTAATTGATAAGAGTATTTTGAAGGGAAACCTCTAGGGTAATTAGCACCTTCTTTTGTCGCAGCAATAGCTGCTAGAATATCAGAATCTATTTTAGACATGGATCTGGTAACTGCTGCGACTGAGCACGTGGCTACTGCTGATTTGGCAGCTTCGTCTGCCAAACCGTTACCGACAGCGTGTGCGCCCACACGCTGGTGGCCAAGGGTGTGAACCACCTGTGTGAGGGGCAGACGCTGTTGCAAATCTGCCACTCGAACCCAAAGCATTTTATGCTTGATTGTGCTGCCTTTTGCATCTCTATAGTCATTTTGTGACCAAAAGAACAGATTGTCATTGTAAGACTGAACACAGTAATAAGAATCGCATACAACTAGAGTGGTCACATCCGGATTACCGAACTCAAGTGCGAGCACCAATGCGCGCAGCTCGGCCAATTGTGCAGTACTGTCTCCTAGTGCCTGTGTATGCACTACAGTTGATTTGAACTTTCCGTTGACAAAGGTACCTGCAACAATAGCACATGCGGCTGAATAAGCATGCTTGGACCCCGTGGCCGGTTGTGCCGAACCATCGGTATAAATAACACATTCGTATTCCTCAAGCGGTAGCAAGGACAAAGGAGGAGGATGAACGAATTCATACTGTAAAAACTCCTGAGTCTGAAGAGAAGAATCAAAGATAAAAGTGACATCCGGAGACGTCAAAGATGTTGCCCATTGTATCCAACGGGGGTGCAAAGCTTTAGAGTTCAGTACACTTGCCTTTGTCACTGCCTCTAGGGCAGGATATGGTGTTACCACCAGAATGCGTTCCCTGTGCCAGTGCGCGTTCCTTCAGAATCGCCATTTGCACTGCAGTCAAAACTTTCTCCACAGATGAAAAACGCATTTCTGCGAAAGTGTAAAGATGTGATTTGTATGCGATGGGTACTGTGTCACCCTCATTAAAGGTTAAGTACGTGAAACCCACTGCCCCTGGAATAATTCTAATCACCAGGTTTGTGTGGTTGTCATGAGTCAACAAGAATTTAGACTCAAGAAGGTCTGTCTGCAAAGACTGCAGAATGGAGGAATGCTCCGGAAGCCAGCATGACTTCAAAAAGTTAGGTTGTATCAAGGCATACAGTGGCTTGATACGCTGGGCATATTCGGGAATGTAAGTACGCCCGAAGTTCAGAAAACCCAGTAAAGACTGAAGTTTCTTCAGTGTAGTAGGAGGGCACAGAAGTGCACATTTCTCTGGGAAATGGGGGGCTAAGCCCTTACCTTCATTGTTGAGCTCATAGCCCAAAAACAAAACAGTAAATTCAGCAATGTGAGATTTGGCAAAGTTAAACTTGTAACCTAGAACCGCAAATTCTAAAATAATGCGGTCCACTCGGGAAAGATGCGGGAATAATTCGTCGTCTGTCAGATAAATATCATCGACGTACGAACATGCATCTGGGTATATGCCGTCTAACAAAGAGACAACACGGGCAGCGATTACACCTGGACTGTTTTGTAGCCCATAGGTAAACGCCGGAATTTGAAGAATTTACCACCGGAGGTAAAAGCGCTCCATTGGCTACTCTCCGGGGCTAAGTTGTGCGTGTAGAATCCATTGGATAGGTCAAGTGTAGTTTTATTTTTTTTACGAACAAGACTGTCTACTAACGCAGAACTATGAGTGTTTTGCACCGCAAAGGTCCGACAATGAGAGTTCAAATGCCGGTAATCCAAAACTAAGCGGTACGATCCATCGGGTTTATAAACCGCGAAAAGGGGATTATTCATCGGTGACACGCATGTTTCAATCACTCCCTGATATTCTAACTGGGTCAGAATTTCGGAAACGGGATCTTTAGCTTCCCGTTTGATGGGATAATGGGGTTGTGGCTGTGGTAGGGACCGCAGAGGTATTTCATGGGGTGGTGATTCTTCATCCCAGCCCACATGGTTGCGGTATAACGCTGGAGCCAGGGACACAGCCCATTCAGCTGCAAGAGCCTCTGCTTTGTCTTTTGGGACATGTCGAGAAAAACTCGGAAGGATTACCTCCTCCCCTTTACGCGCAGCAAGTACGAATGGGGGCAGCCAATCCGCCTCTGCTAACAAAATGTCGTACGAAGAGGTCAGATTTTCCCAAAAAATCCCTTTTATAACACGCTGTATATCACCTTCGATTTGAATTACAATATTATATAATCTGTCAGGGGAGCCACTCTGGTGTCTGCTGTCTCGACAGTAATGAATGTTTCAGTTGCTGTTGCCTCCACATGAGGACGTAGCGCCTCCCGCACTATGGTAACTTCCGCGGCGCTGTCTAGGAGGGTCACTGCCCACGTCCAATTCAGGAGTCTCGTTCTCACCGTCTGTGGCATATCTCGCTGTTACAGCGGCAACCTTCTTCTTCTGAAACTGTGGGCGAGAACGGTGAAATTCTTCTGCTGTCCCTCTGACCTGTTGTCGAGGTTGGTCTCGTCCCTGTGGAGTCTCTCAACCCCTTCCTCTATCCTGGCGATCTCCTCCACCAGCCTGCGAAGATGTTGGTGCCTGTGAAGAACGAGGAGAACGCGAATCAGGGACTTGAAATCTCTCTGGAGATTTAATTCTCGCCCTATCGCGCAAATCATATGTGCGTTCAGAAGAGACAGAAACAGGGGATGCACCTCGCGACCCCGGCTTCTTCTGTTGCTTACCCTGTTTTTTCAACTTTCAGCTCTTTTTAGTAAAAACTGGCTTCTCATCTTTCTCAGATTGAGTTTTAGGTTGTTGTTGTGATTGTGTTTGCGATTTAGCAAAAGGCTTAACTCCCAGGCTATTGCGACCAATGGTTTTGTAAGCCTGAGCAATAATTTTTGGTAATTCGCGCGGCTTGTCTGGTTCTGGGACCAAAACCAAAGCATTAGCTACTTGAAAGTTAACTGCATCACCCTTGACATTCGCAAGGATCAAATCAGCCACTACGTCGAACACTCCCACCAGTCTCATCCCTAATTCCACAGCCGCTTCAGGGCCATGTTCATCCTGCACACGTTTAATTACATAGGGGAGAACCGTCATGGAAGGAGTGCGAAACACTTTGCATATACTGCTGCGAATACCCTACCCCAGTTGTTGCAGTCTGCCAACTCGGGGATTAAGTCTTTTGGTAAACTAATCGTCAAAATTCTGTGTTTTTCCACGGGAGAGGTATTTGGAAAAACTGCCTCCAGCTGGTCAAATTTTTCAGCAAGCCAATAAGGAAAATCATCCTTATTTTGTGGGCGCTTGCCCATCACCGAATTCACCATGATAGGACTTATGGTTACACCACCGGCACCAGCTGGATGAGCCGCAACTCCAGGCTGGGCTCCCTGGATGTTGCCTGTAACATATTGTACTAAAGCTCTATGTACTCGTATCAAAGACGAATGCATATTACGCAGTTCAGCGACTGCAACCGTCATATAACGCGGATGTGAGGTATACCCGGCCAAGACAGGCCAAGTGGCCCCATCAATTGATAAGGGGCCTAAACGAACCACGGTAACCGGTTGGGGGAGGGCGCCATCAAACCAAACACGGTGTTGCCAAGCCGTGAGCGGTACTTCAAGATTCCTATACGGTCTATAGTGAATAGGAACATCGGTGGCTTCATATTCATGGAACATATTATCAGTCCCATCCACCGCTGGAAAGGTGACCCAAGAGTAAAACACCTCAAAGTGGTAAGCTGGATCTGCTTGTACCACAAAGATCAAATCGACACCCGCGTAAGGCACTCCATACACTGTTAAGTGAGCCCGGAGCGCTGCGCGGCTATGTGCCGCAATTTGAACAGCCATTTCAGGCTAAAAGTTCTCGACAACCTAATGTGAGGCAGCACAATAGAGGGTATTCCTTTTCTAAAAACCTTTTAACTACTTCAAGCTTGAAAGAACCTATAAAAACGTCAATATAGGAGGTATCACCGTCACACACGCTTCCGGAAGCGTCTGCGAAGGGAGTTGTGGACAAGCACAAGTACTACTCAAGCGTCTCGCAGATAAGCAGCCCACTCGTTGGTTGCACCATGTTGTAGGGATTCTGCACATACACAGAGCTATGCACAGGATATTAGGACCTCGGAATATAGTGGTGAGCCAACCATAAACCTTAGCACCTAAAACCCCAACCCGACTAGCTGTAGCGTCTCATTAGCAACAATGCTACCAATGATTAGACAACCCAGGACACGGTATCTCTCTCTCAGGACTCGCAGTAGCAAGAACACCCTTTCAGAACTCACTCATACCTGTCCACAACGTGCGTAAGAAGAGACACTGTATAGTTTAAAATGTTTATTTCAACTATCGTGCTCTAAGATACAGTACACGTGCCAGTACTATCAGCATAATGCATAATGATAACATAAGCAGCATAGTTACAACTCCATAGAATACAAACGGGGAAAGCATTTCATAAAGCAGTGGATATAGGGCTAAATGACCTTACCACCCTCCCCGAGTTAGTAGCTAATTTATTATAAAAATAGAAGACCTCTGGGCTTTGACTAGCGAACCCCCATACCTCAATATCTAGATGCAAGTTTTACATCATCAGATAAGCACAGCTCTTCTCTCTGGAAAGGTTTTTCTCCAAGTGTGCCTAACAGTGAAAAACACAATATTAAAAGCACATGAATTTCTTCAGGGCAGCTGTACATAGAGTGTTATGTCTAAGTGCGAAGGACTGGCCAAATCAGCAGGAACAAGGGACGTTGTTTTTCGACCTTGTACTTGGTGTGCAGACGTAGCCCAAAAGGGAACAGGAGAAAAGGTGAAAGTTATAAATGCAGACAGTGCTAAAATATCCGGGCAGAAGCAGAGGCTTGAAAAACAATGGCACAAAGTAACGTGTGCAAAAAGGCCTCATGGCAGCTAGGCCTAAGCCAAAGTAGCAAGGCAGACCAGGAGGCCACAAACCACACGACACCAGCACCTGCTCCCACGAAGAAACTGGACCAGAATCACCGACGACCAGCTCACCTCCTCACTCAGCAACTCCACCCCAACCATCGCGGAAAACAACGACCCCAACACCGCAGCCCGAACCCTGCACAGATGGATCTCCGACAGCGCCAACACCATAGCCCCCTCAAGAAAAACAACAACACCCACGCCAAGAAAGCCAGATGGTTTACCACCAAACTTCGAGAGTCCAGACGCACTTGCCACCGCCTCGAAAAGGCCTGGAGGAACACCAAATCCACAGAAGCCCACAACAACTTCAGAGCCACCACCAACGCCCACCACCAACTCATCAGAAAAATGAGGAAAAAAGTGATTGAAGACAGAATCTCCACACACGCGCACAATAGCAAAGAACTCTTCAACATCATCAATGAGTTCGCCCAACCCACCAGCGAGTCTACTGACATCCCTCCCTCACAAGACCTCTGCGACAAACTCAGCACCTTTTTCCACCACAAAATCAAGAGCATCTACGACAACTTCGACGAAGACAACCAACACACTGAACCCTCACCAACCACCCCGACACCCTGAAGCCAGCGATTGACAACTGGACAGCCCTCACCACCGAAGACACACTGAAGACAATGAAGTCTATCCACTCCGGGGCCCCCACGGACCCCTGCCCCCACCACATCTTCAACAGAGCCGCCGACACCATCGCACCCATGCTCCGCCACACCATCAACCGCTCCCTGGTGACCGCCTCGTTCCCCGACGACTGGAAACACGCCGAGGTCAACCCCCTCCTGAAGAAACCCTCGGCGGACCCCACCGACCTAAAAAACTACAGACCCATCTCCCTGCTCCCGTTCCCAGCGAAAGTTATTGAGAAAGCCATCAACAGCCAACTCGCCACATTCATCGAAGAGCACAACATCCTCGACTCCTCATAATCTGGCTTCAGAAAAAACCACAGTACGGAAACCGCCCTCCTCGCTGCAACAGACGACATCCGCACCCTACTGGACAAAGGAGAAACAGTAGCCCTCATCCTCCTCGACCTCTCAGCGGCGTTCGACACAGTCTCACACCGTACCCTAATACGCAGACTCCACGACGCAGGAATCCAGGACAAGGCCCTCGACTGGATCCGCTTCTTCCTCTCCGGCAGAACGCAGCAGGTCAGACTCCCCCCTTTCCTCTTGGACCCTACATCAACCACCTGCAGAGTCCCCCAGGGGTCTTCCCTCAGCCCTACGCTCTTCAACGTCTACATGGCTCCGCTCGCCCCCATCGTCAGAACCTACGGACTGAACATTGTGTCATACGCAGACGACACCCAACTCATCCTCTCCCTTTCCAACGAACCCAACACCGCCAGACACAACTTTCGAAAAGGCATGGCAGCTGTCGCCAAATGGATGAAAAACAGCTGCCTACAACTAAACACCAACAAAACAGAAGTACTCATCATGGGCCCAAACCCCGACACCTGGAACGACACCTGGTGGCTCCCCGCCCTCGGAAGCCCGCCCACCCCCACAGACCACGCACGCAACCTGGGAATCATCCTGGACTCCGAGCTCAAAATGGACCGCCAGATCAACTCCGTCTCGTCCTCCTGCTTTCACACCCTCCGCCTCCTACGTAAGACCTTCAAATTGATCCCCCTCGAACACAGAAAGACCGTCACTCACGCCCTGGTCACCAGCAGACTCAACTACGGCAACGCACTCTACGCCGGAATAAACAAAAACCTCACCCGCAAGCTACAGAACATCCAGAACGCCGCCGCAAGACTGGTCCTCAATCTGCCAAGACACTGCCACATCTCCCAGCACCTGCGCACACTCCATTGGCTCCCCATCGAGGCTAGAGTCACTTTCAAGATGCCCACCCACGCACACAAGGCCCTCCACAACACCGGACCAGCATACCTGAACAGCCGACTCAAATTCCACGCACCCCAAAGGACCCTACGATCAGTCCAGCTCTCCTACGCCATGGTCCCCCGCACCAGAAAGACCAGATCGGGTGGCCGCTCCTTCTCCTTCCTCGCGGCCAGAGCCTGGAACACCCTTCCGTTCCACCTCAGTCAGACAACATCGCTCCCCATCTTCGCAAGAAACCTCAAAACCTGGCTCTTCGACAGACCCCCACTTTGATGGACTGGAACCTGCACCCCCCCACCCCCAGCGCCTTGAGACCCTAACGGGTGAGTAGTCGTGCTCAACAAACGCCTGGTTGATTGATTGATTGATTGTTTACTGAACCCCGGCCATGCCCTCTAAAAGAGGCCAATGAAATACCATCTATGCTGAGCAGCTCAATTAGATCAACAAGATCATGTTCTGCAAGGTGTCTCCCTACCCCACTTCTACAATCAAGTCTCCCCCAATGAGTTGACAGATGTACCATGCTCTGTGTCTTGTACATAGTCTCCAGTTTTGCATTAAACTTAACGGAGGAGATAATTTGGTTGTATCATTTTGCAGGGTCATATTGGCTTTAAATCAGCGAAAAGAGCAAACAGATGTTTAAAATGAACACACTGCTTAATGTAGGGAGTCCATAAATGCACACATAGGCCAAACAACGTAAACACTGCCCCTAGGGTACAACAATCCTGTTACAGAGAGCATACAGCATTAATGGCACAGATGCTATATTGCAAAAGGTTTGCATTTGGGGTCCTTATGGATCAGTTTTGGGCCTTTGCTCTGGAGACAGCGACAGGGAGAGAGAAAGTGAAATAAAGAGAGTGTCAGAGAGCTTGAGAGAAAAAAAGCAGAGAGAAGAGGAAGAGAGAAAGACAGGTCAGAATGAGAGAAATGAGGCAACAGAGAAAAAAGAACAAAAGAAATTAGCAGAAAAGTACGTAAAAAAAGAGAAGAAAAGAAATGAAGGAATGAGGAAAAATAACAAAATAAACAGAGAAAGGAATAAACGAATGAAAGACAATGGAGGAAATAAGAGAGAAAGAAGAAATGAAAGCAGAAGAAAAAAGAAAAATTGTGAAAGAAATGAATTGAGAAGAAGAAGGAAAGAATGGCAGAGGAAGAAGTAGAAAAAGTTTGGAGAAATAATATGAAAAAAGGAAGAGAAAGAAAGCAAAAGAAAGAAGAAGAGAATGGGACAAGGAAAAAAGTAAGGTAAGGAAAACAAGAGAAAAAGAAAGCGAAAGATAGAGTAAAAGAAAAATAGAATAAGAGAGAAACAAATAAGGGGAGACAGAGAAAAGGATAGTAGTGGAGTAAGAAAGGAGAAAACGAAAGGAAAAAGTACAAACAATAAATACAGCAAGAAGAAGACAAAGACAGCAAAAGAACAAAGGGGGAGAGATGAGGACAGAAAATGATGATAAGACAAAGAAAAAGGGAAAGAAAAAAGAAAGAACAGACAAAAAAGAAGAGAAAGAAAAGAAAGGGCAAAAGAGAAGGAGGAAAATCTAAAAGAGGGGAGGAAGGAAAAATAAATGAAGGTTGAAGAAGGAAAGGGGAGGAAAAAGAAAGAATGAAAGATAAAAGAGAATTATTGGGAGAAAGGAGAGAAAGAAAAGTGAAGAATTAGAAAAAGAAGCAGAGAAAAATGAGGAGAATAAAAAGAGTGAAAGAGGACAAAAAGATAAAGAAAGAAAGAAATAATATGGGGGAATTAAAGGAAATGGAGAAAAGCAAAGGCAGAAATGAGAAAAAAGTGGACAAAAATAACAAGAGTTAAAAAAAAGAAAAAAGCAAGAAAGAAACTGAAAAGAATGCACAACAAAAAAGTAGAGAAAGAAAGAATTAGTGTAGTGTAGTAAAAGATAGGAAGGAGGAAAGCAAGAATGCAGATATAAAAGAAATCAAGAAAAGTGGGAAAGACATGAAACCAAGGAAATAGAAAGCGAAGGAAAAGCAAGAAAGAAAGTAGGAAAAGAAGTCAAGATTTTTTTTCAAAAGAGGGCAGGCTGCATCATCCCCAACAGTCAGCTTTCAGGTCCTCAAAGAAACTGACATGTTTTAAATAGCTACCTTATGATGTTGGCAGCTGTACATTCTCAAGCCTGCAGATCTGCAATTATGTACGAGCTACTCATTGACAGCATGCGAGCTACTGGTAGCTTGCGATCCACCTGTTGGAGACCCCCTGGTATAGAACATACATGATTTATGAGAAAGAAAGAGACAAGGAAAACAATAGTCAGGTACAGATGCCAAACTACTACTGGTAACAACAGAATAGTATTACTATTTACAGTAGAGACTACAGATTATTTACACAACCTCATATATACAAAAAGTTTTTACAAAAAAGAGTCTTGATCCGGTGGTGGTCTCGAACAGCCTATTGGGGGCCAATACCAAGAGCTTGAGTGGGTAAAAGAGCAAGAGCTTGAGTGGGTCTAGTGTGTATACAGCATTTCACATTTGAGCTATAGAGTCAAAGATTCAGTCCCCTTCTCTGGTTGCTCCGAAATGCTTTCAGTGCACATTGTTTCCCTATGGGGATAGGATCCGTCAGGTATGACATGAGCAAAGTAGGTATTTCTGGATTAAATTTGACTAAGGATCTTCTTGATGGCTACGAAGGACAGGCTCATGCAGAGCTGCAGTGCAATTGAATTCCAGATCCTTAGAGCATTTCCTGGAAAGGATCTGGCAATCCTTTTCTGATTTATGAATCTGGCAGGTTTCCATATTTAGGACTGGATGCTCTTCAGGGAGCAGGTGCTCTAGAGAGCATGAGTTTATCAGCTAGATATTTTGTAAGTGTCACTGTGTGGGTGTTATAGACCTCTTTGAAGATGCATCTCACTTCTATTGGAAGCAAGATGATGGAGGAAAGGGCAGGAGTGAATTGTTCCAAGCAATTTGAACCTGAGATGAGTCTTGCTGCAGTATTGATGGTTGATGCTGTCAGTGGAGCTAGGTAGGATTTTGGGTCAGTTTATGAGAAGCACATTTCCAAAGCCTATCTGATACATTTGATTACTAGAATTTTATTGACGACCTGAGGTTGTTGGTCTGGGAAGAGTTGCATGAGTGAAATAGATTTAGGGTGTCCTTCTGTGAGAGATCCTTAGTATCTGTTCTTGGGTTGTAGACTATGTAGTTCTAGGTGGAGGTGGTGGTGAGCAGTTGTTGCTTGTATGTTTTGAGACCAGACAATGCAGGCATGTAGTTTCTCTATTTTAGAGATGAAAAGTTGGAGGAACCTGTGTGGGAGGCTGGGGAACTGAGAGCACTTGAGATGGTGTTGAGCCTTTTGAAAAAATTGAGAATAGTTGTGTGAAGGAGGCTAATGTGGTAGACCAATCCTTAGTGAGGGGTATCAGTGCTGTGAAGAGGGAGTGGGGGATGTTATAGTTTGGACACAGATTTAGTCCAATCTTTTCAATTCTGGTAGTGGTGTTTATGCATTTGAGAATGGTAATGAGGAGTGGCACATATCTGGAGGTGAACTGGACGTTGACCTTACTGGTTTAAGTAGTGTTGGATTGCCTTTGATACGTGGGGCAGGGGGTGTGTGTGAGTGTATGGCAAATGATTTTTCATGAGGGGTAGTGCTGACATTAGTTCCCAGGTTGAGAGTTTGAAAACAAGGTGTCATGGTTCCCGTGGAGCTTTCTATCTTGTTAATGTTAGGAGTAGCGGGGGAAGGGATGGTAGGGGTTTCTGATACAACAATAACTGAAGGAGATTTACGGTCCTTGTTAGGTCTAGGGGTCGAATGGGTAGAGACAGGGGGAGAGGAAAATTAACAGGGGGGGATAGGTGTGGACATTACTTGCTTGGGCCTAAGGTTGGATTCAGTTAGATGTGATACTTCACAGGGATTGAGTTTTATCTGAATTCTTAGCTCTCAGCAGAGGGGACAATTGACATTCAAACTCTCTAAGAGTTTTGCCCGGGGCTTACATAAAGAAGTGCTGTTATGGGAAGGACAAGGGAGAGAGTTTGCGACCATTTGGGATTTTGTGATGGGCCTATATATCCTAATAAGATTAGTAAAAGTACTTTACAAAGAGGAGATGTAATCAATTTGCTCTTAGGGCTCCCCTTTGCTTTGCTCTTTAAGTGAATTGTATTTGAATTTCTTTGCAGCATTTCATGTGAGAATTGGTGGGTTTGTAAGTTTTAAGAAGTTAGGGCCTGCTTTCACGAGTTGATTTTCGATCAATATGAGTGACAAGAAGTGTGTTTGATACAGGACTAGTAGAAGAGCGCAGGAAGTGGGGGGTGTCTAGTTATGAAGTGGGTGAGGCGGTACAGGAAGCAGGATAGTGAGTGAATTGCTAGAGCAAGATATTGGGGGGCAAGAGGGGAACTCCTCATAAAGTGGAGGGAATGCCAGCTGGAGGTGTGGTTATGGGGAGGAGTATTATCTTTGCAGAGATGGAAGAAGGATAAATTATGTGGCAAGCATGCAGGGGGAGTGAGGCTGCTGTGCTCAGCCTGATTGAACAATCTGGTGTATTATGGTGAAACAGGGAAGAGGGGGTGAAAGAACTTCCTGTCATTCAGAATATTCACTTTATGCAGCAGGTAACTAGCTGTCTTGATGAGGGAAAATCTAAGAGCATAAAAATTGAGAGCAGGAGTCAAGGTGTCTTGACTTATAAAAATCTTAAGTCATCTTTTAGAGTCTTGAGTTCCTAATGATGAAAGGGAAGCTGGGGGGTGAGAAGTGAGTGATAGTCCAGTTTTGATTTACATTAAGGTCAGAAGGAGAGCGAGATCTTCTTCCATAGTCAAGGCAGTAAAGGGAGAGCTTGCCCTTTCTCAGTTTTGCATAGTAGAGTAAGAGAAGCAGTAGAGGGAGAGATAGTCCTTTTTCCATTTTGCTTAGGTATGTAGTCAACTTATCCTTTCCATGGTATGATAGTCCATTTTCAGTTTTCATTAAGGTAAGAAGGAGCGAGAGAGACCTTCTTCAATATTGAAGACAGTAGAGGGAGAGATAGTCCTTTCTCAGTTTTGCTTAGCGGGGAGAGAGAAGCAGTAGAGGGAAAGATGGTCATTTTAAATTTTCCCTCAGAGCACAATCATCTTACCCTTTCCATGTAGTGATGGATAGTCAATTTTCTGTTTCCATGAAGGTTAAGAAAAGACAACACACAGAGTACATTAGACATTTTTACATTAAACAGAGTTCAGTGTCAGGATAGTTGAGTGGATGCAAATGAATGTTGGATTTCCCTTTGATGAAGTATAGGATGGCATAGTTGTGAAAGTAAGAGTGTGAAAGACAAAAGGGACCCTTCTTTGTTTTTATTGATATCTGACCCTGTCCCTTTTTGTTAGAAGTGTATCTCTCCCATATTTGTGGAGTGATGAGAAAAGACAGAGACATTGTTCTATTGTTATGGCAGTAGATAGAGAGAGGTAGTTCTTTTTCACTTTTGCCTTGAAAGGGAAGAGAGGTAGTAGAGGGAAATAGTCCTTTTTCTATTCTATCTAGGTGTGCAGTCCCTTTTCATTTTTCCATTGAGGATAATTTCATGGACATGATTAAGGGTTGCCAGGGGTCACAACTGTGACCTCTGACTTGCCCCCTGCGACCCCTGGCACTGCATTTGTGACACCCTGGCCTCTGATGAAACAAGATCAGTGCCAGGAACACAGGGGTAGATCGTCCCTGTGAACATTGGTTGGGGCTCCAATCTCTTTTTTTGTCAATTTTGTATATTCCACTAATAGTGTATAATATTCACTATTAGTGTAAAAAATGGCGTAGAATTAGCTGCAAAATCACCCTTGCTGACAGGAGAGGCAGGTAAAAATTGCTTTGAAATGTATGCTGAGTGCAGGTGAGAGTGTGTTTATATGAGAGGTAGTGTGTATGTATGTGTGATTGTGCGTGTGTGTGATTAAACATGAAGGTAAAATGGCATGTGATGCCACTTCCACTACCCTTGGACTTTTGGTGAACTGACGTTCATGTATAATTTTTGAGACATCCAAAAAAGGCCCCTGAGAAAGGAGTGTGTCGTCCTTTTTTCCTTTCACTGCAGCTTGTTGGGGATGGTGGCACTCAGGAATACTGTACCAGTCGCCATTAGCTTTACTCAAAAGATTGACCAGAGGAAAACATGGCAGCTCAAGCAAGTGGGTGTTGAAATCCCCTCAGTGACTCCATTCAGCCGGCAATCTGGAGGCCAGGCAGCAAAAGGGAACAAAGTGACAGATTGAGGTCCCAGGCAAGCCCTCTACCTTCTGCAATCACCACTTCTCAGAGTTCAAGTGGGGGGCAGATCACTGAGCTGGAGGTGGGTGAGGACTAGGAACAGGAGGAGCTTCCGATGCGCCACTTGGGATACGGAGGATCTTCCTTGGTCCCTGGGAGGAGCAGGCCCACTCCATCTTGGCAGTAGGCAATGGGGGGCAGCGAGGGACAAGGAATCAACATCCTTGGTGCATCCTTTGGGGTTCCTCTGTATGAATCGGAGGCTGGGGCCAATAAGGGACATGTCCACAACCTCAGGGGTGCTCACTTATTTGTGGTTTGCTGCTCCACTCAGTACAGAACTTAGGGTGGTTGTTCCAGATGGACTGCTCTGCTCCTATTTTTCACTGTGTCTAGGCCCACAGAACATTTCAGGATGAAGTCAGAAGAGAGCCTCCAGTCCAGGCAAATGGGCACCTCCCAGATAATTCCAGGCTTATATGGGACTGCAGAAGGTATTTTTGTAGTGGATGGATTCGGAGGGCTCAGGCAGACTAGGATTTTACACAGATCCCATGTCTCAGAGCTTAATGAGGAGCTACAATATCATCAGCCATCTTCAGTTGTCTTACACAAGTTTTAAAGTCCATAAGAGTGAACATAGCAGAGATTTTTAAAGCCTACTGTTAAGTAGAAGTCGTGGTCAATTTGATGAATAAAATAAGGTTTAATCCAAAGAAAGGAAGCACCACCGGCCATGGGTCATCAGGAATAACATGATCTCCCATATTAGGTTTAAGAGTAATGAGAGACTTGTCAGAATTGGCGCATGTGATGCAGTTTCTAACGATGCGTTCAATGAAAATATCCATGCCTGGCCACCAAAATCCATTCTTCACTTTTTGTTTGGTTCTAATAATACCACTATGACCTTCATGACCATGTAAAACGATACTATGCCTTAATTTACACGGGGGAATGGCACGATCACCTCTTTTGAGCAAACCATCTATGCACGATAATTTGTTTCTTATTTCCCAAAAACATCTAAGTTCGGGATTGATGGTCTTTTTGTTAGGCCATCCACACAAAATGTACTTTTCAACTTCTTTTAATAAAGGATCTTTGGCAAACTCTTCACGCCATACACTTTGGTCAATGGACATAGAATCTTCGTTATGTACCAAAGCAATTTGAAAATCATCCCATTCATTGTGAGTGCTTTCCTTGAGAGGTAAAGGCATTCTAGAAAGAAAATCGGCGGTAACATTTTCTTTGCCAGGAACATAAACAATGGTGTAGATAAAATCTTGAAGACGCATAGACATGCGTGCTATGCGTGCAGAGGCTTTCAACATGCCCTCAGTGGTTAATAAACGCACTAAGGGTTTATGGTCACTTCTCATCAGCCATTCTTTTCCCCATACAAACACTCTAAAGTGTTCCAGAGCCCACACGCATACCAAGGTTTCCCTTTCTATGGTAGAATATTTCTCTTCTGCAGGTGTGAGTGCTCTGGACGCGTGAGCAATGATGCATTCCTTACCAGAATTGGATTTTTGCGCCAGAACAGCACCTAGACCTTTCAAACTGGCATCAGTGGTAATGATGCAAGAGAGCGACGGGTCAAAACCTGAGAGAGCAGTAGCAGCATAAATTGCTTTTTTCACATCAATAAATTCTGTTTCGCAATCATTAGACCAAATAAACCTGTTCTTGTTCTTAACCAATTGTCTTATATTAAATGTACGACATGAAAGATTTGGTAGATACTTCGAATAGAACTCAGTTAAACCCAAGAAAGATCTTACGTCATCTTTTGATTTTGGATGAGGTGCAGCTTGTATAGCCTCAACCAAGTTAGTTTTTGGTTTAATTCCTTCTTCACACAGTTCATGTCCTAGATAAGTTACAGATTTCACCCCAAATTTGCACTTGGAGTGTTTTATGGTCAAACCATAGTCACTGAGGACACTAAGCACATTTTCCAACACTGACATATGTTCTAGAGCATCACCTCCAAAAACAAGGATGTCATCTTGAAAACAGATGGCATTTTTGCAATTCCTCAAAATATCTTGCATGACACGTCGGAAAATGGCTGCCGCGGAGGCTAATCCGAAAGGCATTCTATTGTACCTAAAGCACCCGAAAGGGGTAATGAATGCAGTGTAGTCCTTGCTCTTATCATGTAACTCAATCTGGTGAAAAGCTGCAGATAAATCAATAGTAGAATGAAATTTCGCTCCCCCAACACTATTTAACATTTCAGAAATATGTGGTAAAGGAAATTGATCTATCACAATATTATTATTGAGATGGCGCAAGCCTATGCATAATCTGATCTTACCGTTGGCACGTTTGGCCACAACAATGGGTGAAACCCATTCAGAGGATTCGATCCTCTCAATGATGCCTTCTTTAACAAGAGTTTCAAGTTCTTTTTTAACCTCTTCACGTACAGCTATGGGGATGTTGCGAGCTTTATAGATTTTGGGACAGGCATCCTTTTTCAAACGTATCATGTTTGAAACCAATTAATTTACCAATTTCAGTTCTAAACACACTAGGAAATTTTTGTAATAAAAGATTCCCAAAACCATTAGTCTCGTCAATAACCATAACAGGATCTGAACTATTGGGATTGAGAATGATATCTAACTTACCTTGCTCAAACTAGCTAAGAACAGAAGGTCCCTTTTTGGAAACATATAATTTAGCAGTGCATTCACGATTCTTGAACCTGAAGATTAGAGTTCTAAAACCAAGAATCTCAATCCTCTCTCCCGAATAACCTTCTGGGCTGATGTCAGGAATTTCCAATTCACCTCCTAACTTCTTGGCAAATTGGGAATTCCACACAGTCTCATTTACGATGGAATAAGGTGACCCTGAATCAGCATACATTTTGGTGCTTACACCTCCAATAACCATATCACATACAGGTTTCTTTTTACCATAGAATTATCAATGTTAAGAATTGGGAGGTCAGAATCCTTAATGTTGAGAACAAAAGAGCTCCCATCACTACAATCTGTGTTGAGCTCCTCATCATCACTACCTTCACTCTGGTCGATACATTTGACTTTGTTATTTTTATTTTTCCTGTTGCATGCTATGGCAAAGTGTCCAACAACACCACAGTTTGAACATCTCTGTTTAATAGCTGGACACAGTTTATAATTAGCAAGATGCGACTTACTGTTGCATCTGTAACATCTCCAACTATCTCTGTTATCTTCATTTTTACCTTTGTAAGAGTTAGATTGTTTCTTCTTTTTAAGATCTTCCTCTTTGACAGAATGTTTAGGGTTAACCTTAGCAACAGTTACACTGTTACTACTGTTAGTATCATGTTTGACCTGTTTGGAACTCCTGCACGACCTTTCAGATTTCCTCACAATAGCTAGAATACTTTCAAGATTAGCGTCACCATTAACCCATAACCTCTCTTGAATTGTAGAATTGTTAACATGCATAACGACTTGATCTCTGATAAAGTCTTCCTGTAGAGTACCAAACTTACAATCCAAAGACAAAGTCTTAAGTGCAGAAACATAACTATCGACAGACTCATCAGTAAGCTGTTTCCTTTGAAAAAATTTGTACCTTGAGATACCTATGCACACTTTGGGTGAACAATAACGATCAAAATCTGAAATAGCTTTATCAAAAACATTCCTATCTCCATCACTTTCTACCCTAGGCAATTGATTAAACGCCTTTAGTCCCTTAGGACCCAAAGAGTGTAAGAAAATGCCTTTTTTCTCAGCAGCTTTCATTTTACCATTAGAATCTAAAGTTTCAATATAATTTAAAAAATACGCTTTCCATTCAATCCATGGCATGCAAGGTGAACTACCAGCAGACCAAAAACACTGTGGAGGGGCAAGAGTATAACCTTGTGCACACATTATGAAAATAAACCAAACAACAAACAAAAACAAAAATAATATTAAGTTCCTTGAAAATACGTATTCGATGAAACACAGGAAATAGTTCGCTGAGTAAAGCTTGAAGAAAGCAAAAGGAATTATAAAAAAAATAGTGTCTGATCTTCACTCTGTGAAAGGATTTCAAACGGAATGAAGTTTAAACAAACCAGAAGAAACTGTCAGCACTCATGCGAAAATAAAAAAATGCCAGAATATTACCGTCTCGGAAACATCACAGAAACGAATATATTCAAAGAATTTCTTGAACGAAGTAGAAATAAATCTTCTAAGAAGACCAGAAGTTGTAGAAAATAGCCCACAGTTCCGTAGTAGTTGCTATGGTGAAGCGAAACCTGAAACCGGCACGTAGCAGTAAAATAATTATGTTGCTAAAGCAACCGAAGAAGCGTGTCAATGCGCAGAGAGGAAATGCCGGCGCGACGTAAGACGTAATGCGTTGGTTACCGGAGGGGTAACATCACAAGAACGACCAGGAAGAATGTTCTTGTGGAGAATTCCTGCGAAGAAAATGGAATGGCGTCGTGAGTTCGGAGAGGAAGCAGGTGAGTGAAACGTTGGTTATGTTTGAAACATAACAAGGCAATGGATGCTCGCAGCGTCAGATGCTCCGCACCACTGAGGCAAACTTTCACGAACACTCCACACTGTAGCATACACTCTCCCCGAAGACGCGTCTTCCTCCAAATCAAACAAGGCAGGATAATCCACAGATAGTGAAACGAAGCACACGAAGGAAAGTGCAGAAATCCACAGCAACAGTCCTCCAAATCCAAACCAATCAGGAAACACAGCTTGAAGACAAACACGACGAAACTTTACGTCGTAACGTAGAATAAAGCAAAAAGCTGTCCCCAAAGCCGTAAGTCCATAAAGAAAAATATTGAAAGAAGCGTAGATTTAAAAAAAAAAAAATCCAAGTATAGGGTTTGTGAATGTGGTGCTTTGTCAGCTCGTCGCCAAATTGTTAAGTATAAGTCGTGGTCAATTTGATGAATAAAATAAGGTTTAATCCAAAGAAAGGAAGCACCACCGGCTACAAGTCTTCTAGCACCGGCTGACTCCGTACAACTGACAAACTTGGCTCACAGGCCCGATCAGATGCTCTATTCTAGAACATCCCGATCGTGCCATGAGCCAAGATATTTGAAAATAAACAAAGTGAACAAAAGCGTGCATGCAAGCACGAGATAAAAATAGAGAATGAATATGTAACACCTACCTCAGAAGCTCAGAGGCAGCGTGCACTATAATGTCTCAAATATCCACTAAAGTGGAGCTCATGTATAGGAACTGAACAAGAAACAATTCAAAAAGCTACATTTAAAATTATTTCAGAGATCTAAGATAATTCACAAGTTTGTGACTCACAAAATGGCCTTGCAGTTTAAGAGGGGGTGTATGCTCACTCCTGCATTGCATTAGGGTGCTCTCCACAGCGAAAACCATCCATTGACATTACTTGCAGTTCTTGGGCTTAGGACGACTGAACAATTCTTTAGTTCTCTGTTTCAGTGCTTAAAGCGCCAATAATTGCTTGAGTGTTCAAAGTTGTTGGATGTTAGGGGACAAAATAAATTCTCACAATGCCGCGCTCAGACCCTGTGGAGTGGGTGGTTTGTGTAAGTGTAAATCCATGTTATAAATTTGTTAAACCTTCTGCTTTTGAAGGTTCACTGTCATTGCACAAACATATGTCGGCATCATCGTACTGACATTTTGTCCTCTTTGAGCCACTGATCGAACCACTGAATTGCACAACTGTTTTCTTTTATAGAGAGAACGTCTGCATAAGCAAACAGTGCACTACAGCTCTTAGTCAGTAAACATCCATACCATTTTTTACAGTTACGTTTTTGGATTCCCCACACTTGCAGCGGCAGATATAAGATCTTAGCTAAGGTAGTCTTTTATGTGTGTTTGGTTATCAGTTAATTGAAGTCTTTTCCTTATTTATGCGCAATGAATTTAATTTCATCACATTTTCTAATTCCTACTCATTTGAATACATATGTGAAATATTGTTCATTTGCAGCTTGAACAGCTTTCACCACAATTCACAGAAAACATTTGCCTTTTTCTCACTGTGCATGCTCTTCTCTTTGGTGTAACTTCGGCATATAATGCTGGAGTGTGAAACTACGTTTTAATGGGCCCAGTGATATCGCAGTTTGTAAGCGTGAATATTAAATTATTAGAAATAAACTAGACAATCATGTGTATCTATTATTTGCAACCATTTTATTTAATCACTTTGAACAATGTGCTTTCACTAACAAGATTTCCCCAACATGTGTTACCAGTCATATTAATGTGTTATATAGCGTTGGAGCTGAAGGGTGAGATGCAGTTGTAAATATCATCAGAATGCTGAAAACCTAGGCCCTCTTTAAGAGTGGACTTTTATTTCCAACAGCACTTACCAGCCCTACCGGAATTATAAGATTGTGGTGTTTCCGCAGATCTGTTTATTGTCACATGAAGATTTCGGCTACTGAAATCAGCCAACATGTTCCTGATTAAATCTGGAGGTGGGGGATTGGGGCGCGAATGAGTATTTACAAGAGGAATCTGACTCAGAATTAATGATTCCTCTGGTAATTCCTCATTTCTAAGGGGAACCTCAGGGTCCAACTTCTAATTGCCTAGACTCCCCCCCAACGCCCATGTCTGGGATTACTAATAACCCTGGATGATTTAGTAACTCCTCGGATTAAAAAATCCAGAATATATTCCTGGCCACTCATAAATAGGGCCTAATGTGATTTTCCATTGAGTAAGTAAAATGGTTGTATTAAACATGGAGTTCAACAGTAAAACTCCGTGATATCTTCAGCACTTACAGTGGAGAGCATGTTCTGAGCACCTCAAGTGAGGGAACAGAACGTAGCTCAGCTTTCTTCCACACTAGAGGGAAGTGCATAAAAGGAAAAAGAAACTAAGGGCCCGATTATGATGGCGGTCGGACGAGCGTCTGACCGACATCCTGTCAGGAACGGGACTGGCCTACAGGGAGTCGGAGGTCCCGCCAGACAGATTACAATCTGACTGCTGTGGAGGTGGTCAGAAAATTGCCTCGTTGCATTGAGGCTTGTGCTGCGGCCCAAAAAAGGGCTGCAGCACAAGCCTCAATGCTACGAGGCATGTTTGTAAACATCCATGCACTATGTGTCAGGCACCACGTGACAGGTGCCTGCCACATGGTGCAGGGATGTTTAGGCTCCATGGTGGAGGGCCAGGAGGGGAGGAGGGCCCGCTAGGGGCCCCCAAAGGCGCTTACTGCCAGCCTTTTCATGGTTGACCGCCATGAAACGGCTGGCGGAAAGGGACACTATAATCCCTACGGCGGGGCCTGAGCAGGCACCGCCACAATTGTATGGATTGCAGACCATATGACAGTCCTTCTGATGCATGGCGGATGGTCTCTCTGCCCACCCCCCATCTGCCCACCATCCTAATGTGACGGGCGGTCCTGCATGGGTTGATGGTGGTGGGACCGCCACCGAGCACCTTGCGGTGGCAGTCCCACCGCCATCGTAATCGGGCACAATGTTCTCCGCTAGTCTGGTAGTTCGTTGTGCAGGCACTTCTCACTGTTTCTTTTCAGGTCGCTACTGCATGTGTCTGTGTGCATCTAAGAAATAAATAGAGGTGGTAAGTAGTGGTACTCTGATGCAAGGTGTAAACATAACTGTTATAAATGGGGGTCTCTAGTTGGCAAGGGTTTGCACCTTTGTCCAAGTAGGGACCCTTCTTCCTAGTCATGATAAGGGAGTTACACTCCTAAAATAACCCCTGCTCACCCTCTTGGCATCTTGGCACGAGCACTCAGGCTTATCTCAGAAGCAGTGTGTAAAGCATTTGCACATAACCAACAGTAATACAGTGAAAGCACTACAAAAGGACACCACACCAGTTTAGAAAAATATCCAATATTGTTATATATCCAAAACAAGACCAAAAACGATAAAAATCCAACATACAGTACTTAAAAATAGATACTTTGCAAGTTATCCTGAAAATTGCAGAAATACCTCAAAAACACAGTTTGTACGAGTCGGTAGCTCAGTCCAGAGCTACCTCGATGATGAAATCAACAAAGTCTAACAGTTCCAGCTGACCGCGTCGGTACGGGCCAGCGAAAGACTCGGTAACAGTACCTTTCTCTTTGCGGCCGGCACGTTGGGCGAGCTGGTCGTGGCAACCGTTGCGGTTGAGTTGCAAGATGGAAGCTGTCCAGGGTGCGGTGCCCTCTTGAGGCTGTGCAGGCAGTGGCTCGGTGACGATCGTCCAGACGGCGTTGGTGAGACCAAGGCTTACGGTGCAGGGTGAGGCGGTGCTCGATGCGGTGCTGGCAGGTTGCAGTGCAAGCGACAGAGCTGGTTAGCGGGAGCTGGCATCGGTCGGCCCAGACTGCTATGTGGGATGAGGCGGAGCGTCGCAAAACGTACGAGCTGTGCCCCCAGCCATGATGCAGTCACGAGTGTCGGTGTCAGCAGCAGCAACGGCATCGGTGAGACCAGGATGGGGAAGCGAGGCTGTGCGGAGTACGGTGCCCACAGGTCACGGTGCAAGCAGCCGCTCATTGGCGGCTGCGTCGGTCATCGTCATCGGTGAGACCAGGGTTGCGGTGCAAGATGCAGACGGTGCCTTTTGCAGTGCCATCAGGACACAGAGTGAGCAACGGAGTTGGTTGCATTTCCGTTCTCTGTGGCAGCTGAAAAAGCGGTTCCAGAAGCGGTACCCAGAGGTTGGTGAAGTCTTTGCAGTCCCTGAGACTTCAGAACAGGAGGCAAGCTCTACTTCAAGCACTTGGAGATACTCAGCACAAGTAAAAGAAAGTTCAGTCCAGTCCTTTCACTGCCCAAGGCAGAAGCAGCAACTGCAGGCCAACCCAACAAAGCAACAACACAGCAAAGGGGCAATACACCTCCTGGCAGCTCTTCCAGCTCTTCTTCTTGGCAGGTTCCTTGATTCCAGCAAGTTCTAAAATGTTGGGGTCTGGGCCCCAATATTTATACTCAAAATCCCGTTGTTCTCTCAGGCAGAGAGTGTCTGTGCTTAGTCCAAACCAGTTCTGTCCTCTCTTGCCCAGCTTCCTGGCAGGAGGTGGAGACAGCATTGTGGAAGGCAGACCAGGACCATTCAGGTGAAAGGAAATCTTCTCCCCCTGCTCTAAATGCAGCCCAGATCTATTCAGCCCAGTCCTGACTCATCCAGACTCTCTGGAGCTACTGCACATCCCCAGCCCCTGTAACTCCAAAGCCAGACAGTCAATGCACATCCTAGCAGAAGCACATTGGATGGCTAAGCAAGAAAATACCTACTTTCTAAAAGTGGTATTTTCAAACACAGAACATAAAAATCATCTTTACTAAAAGATGCATTTTTACATTCTGAGTCAAAAATAAGGGGTTATTACGGAAGTGTTCTATTCTTAATCCTGATTTTGTTTTATATCAGATCATAAAAACTAATTTAAGCCCAAGTTCTGGCCTGCCTGGAAGACAACATAAATTCTCAAGCTATGATAACATCTTTTGAGGCAATAACTGAGACAATAAAGGTGCTATTAACTAAGAAACAAAATGTCAGACCACGGAGTATTAAAAGGTGGTTTAATAGTCAATGCACTCACTTCCATAATAAACTAATTAAGACATTAAAAGTTAAACCCCAAAATATACCGGAGGTCAAACAGTCACGCCTTGAATACAAGCAGGCGTTAGAGAAACACAAGCTAGAAATCAGGCGAGAAGCCTGGGAACAACTTCATTTGGCATGCCAGAGTAAAGACCCTAGGCTTTTTTGGCAAATTGTCAATCAGGAGTATTTTAATGGCACTAATAATGGTAACATCGATGTGACAATTATGCCTGAGACTTGGGTAGATCACTTTTCTGGCCTTTACAAAATTGGTAGTGATCTACATTTTAGTACTAATCTACAATATGGAGCATCAAACCTGGCACCTCCGACATTGGACGAGGTGGACAGGGCTTTATCCCAGACTGTGAAGAACAAGGCCTCTGGCCCTGAAGGCATATCCGCGGATTTGTTTTTAGCTAATATTCCCCTGTGGCTCCCGCTGCTAACAAATATTTTGGGCTGCTACGTGGTCCAGGGTCCCCCTGATGCTTGGAGATCGGTCACAATAGTCCCCATTTTCAAAAAGGGAGACAGGTCGGACCCCAAATGTTTCCGGCCCATATCTTTAATTGATTCTTCTTGTAAGATTATGGGCCGAGTGATATTAGAGAGGTTGGAGACCTGGGTAATGGAAAATGGGAAGTTTTCAGATATCCAATACGGCTTCAGGAGAGGCCTGGGCTCGGTCGAACAGTGCCTTAATCTGCACTGGTCATAGGTAAATACACTCTAGCCAAGCCTGGATCCCTCCATCTTGGGTTCATGGACTTGACGTCCGCTTTCGACTGGGTGCAGAGAGGGAGACTCTGGGAGAAGATGTTGACCATGGGCATTGAACCGCCTATTGTGCACTTTTTAGCAGCAATGCACCACGGAGTGACGGGGAGAGTTCGATACGGAGCAGGTGGTGAACTCACTGCCCCAATAAAGATGGATCGCGGGGTCCATTAGGGCTGCTTTCTTGCTCCTTTTCTATTTTGTTTATATATAAATGATCTAGAAAGCCATATTAAAAACGGGAATGTGGATGCACCCCTGATAGGCCGTAGGTCCCTACCAGCATTATTATATGGGGATGATTGTGTTTTAATGTCCAGAACTGGGGTGGGGTTGCAGAGGCTTTTAACTAGTTTTAATAATTTTATGAATGATCTTGGCCTAAAAACTATTGTAGCGAAATCTCACATCATGGTGGTGGGTAAATCCCCCACGATTTTAAAGACATGTTTTGTAAATAATGAAAAACTGTCCTATGTGCCCACCTTTTCTTATTTAGGAATTCTCTTTGACCCAAAAGGTTCTTGGTCTCATTTAGTAGAGGCAAGGACCAGGGGTTTCAATCAAAATGTTGAGGCTATTTTTAGATTTAATAAAAAATTAGGCTCCCGGCCCATAAAAGCCATCATAGATATCTATAAAGCCCGTACGTGTGCTGTCACCTTGTATGGTGCTGGAGTTTGGGGTTCTCGTAATATTATGGGCTTACAGAGAGCTGAGAATGCGTTCATGAAACGACTGTTGACAGTCCCTAAAAGCACTGCTGCTGCCATCTGTCATAGCGAACTTGATGTCATCCCACTTTCCTTTCGTATACAACAAGCACCTTTATTACTATGGCACAATATTTGGGCAAAAGAAGAAGGAGTTCTGAATCGCGCTGTTATTTTAGATTGTTTAAAATTGGATTGTGTAAAAAAAATCCCCTGGATTACTTATATAAACAATCAGCTGGAGAAACTGGGATTGTCGGATTGCCTCGACAGCCCCGGAAACATAGTTAAAATATCAAGAGCAAAGCTGAAAAGAGAATTTTTAACACACTCCTGTTTGATTAGAGGTAACCAAGAGATGGCAAAAAAAAGGGTCGTTGACCATTCACTGCTAGTTTGCTCTCTAGGCACTGAGCCCTATCTCTCTTTTTATTTCAGCCACGTTAAAATGTTTTATCTTATAAGGTTCAAGATGGGCATCTCCCACTTATTGGTTTCATATCCACGTGATGCATATTGCGATGCCAAATTGGATTTGTGTCCATGTGATTCAGAGTCAGTCCAGAGCACCTTGCATTTTATATTTTTTTTGTAAAGTTTATATTAATCCAAGACGTGCTTTTTTAAAACCACTCTCAAGAGTTCTAAATATAAGAAAGTGTCGGGCCGCGTTACATGATCTTCTGCTACTAAAAGATGAATTCATTTGCCTAATGGTCTATAAGTATATTTCTTCCGCTGTTCGGCTCCGGAACATCGTTGGAAAATGATTTTATGTATGTTTATTATGATTATGTGCTTAGGTTTTAAGATCTTCTTATGTGGAATTAATTCATCTTGACTGAAATATTGCAGTGCCTAGGTATTATGGCTCCCTGCCCGTGGACAAATTGCCCTAAGAGACTGACACTTGGACATTTGCAATTGTTATTGCCATGGAATTATTATTCATTGTTTGTATTTTACCAATTTTATTGTGTCATTTTCCTTGAAATGTTTTTATGATGCACTCTTTTATGGCTGGTATACAGCCGAATAAAGATTTTTGACTGACTGACTGACATTCTGAGTCCAGGCATACTAAACTCCATTTCCCTATCTCGCCCAATGGGAAGTTATGCTTATAAGATGTTATAAGTAAGACTCCCATTCTTTCCTATGGGACAGATAGCCTTGCAGTGGTGAAAAACGAAATACACTGTAATTCACCACCAGGTTATGTCACACACACCAGTACATGTCCTACCTTTAACATACACAGCACCCTGCCCACAAGGGTACCTTGGGCCTACCTTAGGGGTGACATATGTAAGAAAACGGAAGGTTAGTGCCTGGCAAGTGGGTACACTTGCCAGGTCGACATGGCAGTTACAAACTGCGCGCAGACCCTGCAGTGGCAGGTCTGAGATACCTTTTCAGGGCTACTCATGTGGGTGGCACAATCAGTGCTGTAGGCCCACTAGTAGCATTTGATTTACCGGCCCTGGCACACTCAGTGCACTTTACTAGGGGCTTACCAGTAATCAAATATGCCAATCATGGAAACACCAATCCATAATAACAATTTACAACAGGAGCACTTGCACTTTAACACTGAACAGCAGTGAGAAACTGCGCAGAGACACTTAACCAGCAAAAACAGAGTCAAAACCGGGAGGTCAGAAAGCAAAAAGACAGGGGAAACACATCAAAAGATGCCAAGTCTAACAATAACCATGCTACTTCCTCTGAACTCAGTTGACAATAACTTCCCTCTTTCCCACTTTAGACATTGACCTTTTTGGGTGAAGAGTATATACATATGATGAATCCTATAAGAGCATAAACAGGACAATCACTAAATATTTCTAATGAAATGTAGTAACATATGTAACTTCCTTACAGAAATCCTCCTAATTCCTTTTTAAACCACATAGAGAGGGTTGATACCACTCTAGTAGCATACAGTGAATTTTCAAATCATTCCCTCATTAAATCCAGTTATCAATCAACACTGGAATTTGTATTAAAATTAAAAACAAAGATCCCACTCAAGATTTTAGGACCACAGCCTTTGTACTAGAAGAAAATGGAAAAAATAAGCACATTTCAATTGTTCACATCGAGCCTATTTCGCTTTCAGAAAGTTCGAAACTGATGATTCTTGAGCAGACATCCATTTCGGTAAGTACTTCTCCATATCAGTTTTGTGCATGTCCTTACCAATTTTACTGTAACATACCTCTTTTTGTGTTCTACTTTATGTACCTGTTCTCATTACACCGTCCCTATACCCAAGGCTTTGTAATGTATGTAGGTTCTAATTGGAACCTTGGGCATTGGTACAAGTTCGGGAGTTAGGCATTTGGCAGTTGCCATCCTGACTGGTAGCAAACCTCTGTACAATGTCAGGGCATCTTAGAATAAAAGCGCTACTTCTAAACCTGCTCCTGCATGTGTGCATCTTTACACAGTTGGCGACGATTTTCCTGCACCCTGACACCTTGTCAAACCTGCGCGTCTAGAGAGGGGTTCATAATGGAAGAAGACAGTTCTGTACGCATCTGCAGTGAAGTTTCTGCCTGCTATTTACTCTCTACTATGTCCTGCTGTGTGGTTTCCCAGGGGCGGCAGGCACGGAACCTGTGAGTACTGGGTAATATGTTTGTTTGTGAAGGCTATACCATGTATAGCAACCATCTTCTCTGGCTGACTCAGCATTGGAATGCTTGCATAGATGTTTGTCTGGAAAGCTACCCTGCTTGCATCACTGTAACACATTTACGGCATGCTCGGGACGTTGCACACGTAGTCCACCATTTTGGATTAGGACAATGTGCCTTACGTCGGAGCCATTTTATGTAAGTTGGAGCCATTTAATAGAAACTCTGTCCTGTGTTACCAATGCAATACCCTGGATAAAGTTGTGTTCATGTCATTTCTTCATAGTGATGCGCTCACTTACTTGCACGTCATTTTGAACAGAAGCGCCACCGGACCCACATTTCAAAATTGGTGATATGCACAAGTAAAGGTACATTTTCTTTCTAATATGTCCTTCGATTCACATATATTGTAAAGCGTATTCGAAAGGAATTCGCCATTTCAGTGATGCGCACACTTTAAAAGCATTCTTGATTGTGCGCCAACCTGCTCTGTGATGTGCACACTACAACCCGTTCAGGTATGTTCACTGACTCTAGTAGATGAATGTAAGCCAACCGTTTCAGTGATGTGCACACTGGTGAGGGGAGTGCATACCCTGTGATGGTCTCAATTCTACAGCTCTATTTGAAGTTCAGTTCTTTCATGGCATATCATCTTGCATAGTGATGCGCACATTTTCATGTGTTCCAAGTGTTTGTGTGTATCCATAACCACAGTGATGCGCACACTTCCATGGTTATTCAGTGCATTTTGTTTTCTTCCTGCACAGTGATCCGCACACTTTCAAATGTTTGTACTTATCTTTAACCACAATGATAAGCACACTTTCGTGATTACCCTATGCACCCTGTTTTTACAGTGATGTGCACACTTCTTGATTTGTTCTGGGAATTTTGAAGCATTTAAGAAAAACTTCAGTGGGTTGTAGAATCTGAAATATTACCATGTGCATTTACTTTTCAACTGTGTTGGTTGCCTTAAATTGATTTTGCACTGCTTTTGTGTAATTTTCTTTTTCATCTCTCATTATTTTGGGAAGTAACATTTTTATAGTTTTATAGAATGGCTTTAGGGAATTTTTGGAATCTGTCTCCTCCACTACCTTTTATACCAACTTGAGCGAAATCATCACTTAAGTGGGAGGAGTGGTGTGAGTATTTTGAAAATTACATTTCTACGTTTGAGGATGAAGATTATTTTATGGTGGATAGAAAAAAGAACATCCTGCTACACTGTTTAGGTGTGCAAGGTATGAAAATATATAAACAAATCAACAAGAAACCTATACAGCCTGGACAAGGTGATGTGTATGGGAATGCTTTGGATGATCTATCTAACTACTTCAAGTCCTGGTTTGCATTGCTGTTGATAGATTAAACTTCTTCCACAGGAAGCAAGCAAAAGAGGAATCCGTTGAGAATTTTGTTGCCGCACTCAAAAATGTAGCACTTACTTGCCATTTTGGTACGCTCCATAATGAGTTAATTTGTGATTAGATTGTTTTGCAGGCAGCTAACCCCAATATATAAGACAAGCTGTGGGCAAAGAGGGATTCGTCTCTCCAAGAATTTATTGATATTGTCAAGAGTGCTGAGCTAATGGGGAGGTGTGCAAAAGCTGTCTTATTGGAAGAAAAATCTAAATCTATTAAAGTTGAGAGTTCTGTTGTAGCCAGGGTTAAAAATGTTAAGAAGATGTCCCACAAATCCTTGGAGGAGTCTAATACTGACAGAATGGTCTATGCAACCAATTTCAAGAAGATGGATGGGAAATAATGTTTCAGATGTGGTAGCAAGTACCATTTGGCAAATGACATAAATTGTCCTGCACGCAAGCAGAATGTTCTAAATGAGGGTTTATGGGTCATTTTCAAAATGTGCCAGGCGAAAGTGAAAAAGGATGCAAAGGTAAAATATGTAGATCCATTTAATGAGTGCAAACCTATTTCTTCTGATGAGGTAGACATGAATTTATGTGTGTTACATGCGGATGAGGATATCTTAAGTGTACATTGTAAAAAGAAGAAGCCTGTTTGGGAGATGTCTATTAGAGGTGTGGACATCTACAATGTGGCAGACTCAGGATCGCACTATAATATATTTACCAAGGAGGTTTGGCAAAGAAAATTTGTTCCATTACTTTGGAACTTTTTGGAAAAACCTAACATATCTACCAAAACATTTATTGGTGAACCGATTAACATACTTGGTTATAGAGATCTGTGTCTCTGTTTCAAGGAAAGAGAAACATGTGGGAAGCTGTACGTGTATGTTTTGGGTACTTCTGTTTTAGGTTGGATGGATCAGGGTGAATTGGGCATTGTGTTAAATTTCAATAGTTCTTGACCTGTTTTGTCATTACAGCATGATGAAGACTTTAGTACTAGTATAGCCAGAAAGTATCCTAAGGTTTTTTCGGGTACTATCGGGAAGCTTAGAGGTTTCCAACATAAAATACAACTAAAACCAGGTGCTGTCCCATGTGCGCACAAGGTTAGAAACATTCCTTTCTCAATTGAAGGGGAGGTGGATGTTGAACTTCTCAAGTTACAAAAAGTGGGCATAATAGAGCCAGTAGAGTCAGCTAAGTGGGTGGCACCCTTGGTTGTAGCAAAAAAAGCCAGTGGAAGATTCCGTTTATGTGTCGACCTCTGAGAGCTTGAGAGCTTAACAAGAACATCCTTGTTGATCAGTTCCCTTTGTCAAAAATAAGTGAGATGTTATCACGCACCAGTGGGGTCAAATGGTTTTCCACCATTGATCTCACTGCAGCGTATCATCAAATAGCACTGCAGCCTGACAGTAAATCTATTACCACATTTGTGACGCCATTTGGTTGTTTCAGGTTTAAGAAGGTAGCATTTGGGTTAGCTTCAGCCACGGCTATGTTTTAGAGACTGATGCAGGTGATTTTCACAGATATGATGGATTTATTCATTTTTCAGGATGATGTATTGGTTATGGGGAAGAGCAGGAAGGAGCATGATAATAAGTTGGCAAAAGTCATGAGGATCCTTGAAGATAAGGGTCTTACTGCTGAAATTGGCAAATGTAAATTTGTGGAGAGTAACATTACTTACCTAGGGCAGCAGATTACTGGGGAAGGTATTAAACCCAAAAGAAGTTACTGGCTGCCATAAAGGATGCTCCCTCTCCTAAAAGTAAGGATGATGTAAGGACATTTTTAGGTTTTATGCAAAGTTTGTGCAGGACTTCTCTTCCAAAACATGTTGTAAGAAAGCTTCTAAAATTGAAGAGCCAATTTGATTGGACTGAGGCATGTGGAAAGTCATTTTTGGACATCAAAAAGGAAATTTGTGATGCTCCACCCCTGCAACATTTTGACCCCACTTTATATAGTGTTATAACAATGGATGCGAGTGGTAGAGGTATCAGTGCAGTGTTAACCCAGATGGATTTGAAAGGTTGTGAAAGAACAATTGCTTTTGTGTCCCAATCTATGACACCTACTGAGGAGAAGTACTCAGTTATAGAGCGCTGGCTTGCGTGTGGGGCCTAGAGTACTTCAGATAGTACATTTGGGGGTACAAAATTATCCTTAGGAGAGATTATAAGCCTCCCTTGAAAATCTTAACCACTAAGGGATTGCATAGTACCTCTCCCTGCTTGGCACGCATGTCTGTTAGATTAATGGACTATGTTATGTTATGTTATTAGGATTTATAAAGCGCGCGAATACCCATGGGTGTCTTGGCGCTGAGAACAGTTGTGACCCTGCTGGCTACCTAATTCTGGAACAACCAGGTTTTCAGTCCCTTCCTAAAGGAGAGGAGGGAGATTGCGCTTCTTAGCTCACTCGGAAGAGTGTTCCAGAGCTTAGAGGTGCCATAGAGAAAGCTGCGGCCTCCCCATTTCGTAGAACGAATTCTAGGCACTGTCAGGAGTTTGGCCCCCGTGGACCGGAGTTGTCTGGTCGGTTCATACCAGGACTATAATTACGAGGTACAATATGTCCCTTGAGTTCAGAAAGTTGGCGCAGATTTTTTGAGTCGTCTGTCGCTACCTGTAATGCAGGGAGGTGAGACAGATTTGGAAACGTTTTGTGTTGCAAATATTTTGGAGGAAGCCCCCAGTATCTCACAAGAGGAGTGGACCCTAGCCCAGAATGCAGATGCTAAATTGTGTGAGGTTGCATAGAGAATAAAGCATGATTGGCCTGAAAAATGTTTTATTCAGAAGGAAATGTGTGCCTTTTGGGAATTGAGGCATGAAAGTAATACCTCCTGAGTGTCTTAGATCTAAAATTTTAGACATAGGCCATGAGGGACATTTTGGCATCGGAAAAGCTAAAAGTAGGGTAAAAAGTTTGTACTGGTGGTCAGCTTTGGATCTAGAAATTTAAAGGAAAATTGGGGATTGTCTAGTGTGTGAAAATTCAGACAAATCTTACAATACTTTAAGACCATCTCTACACCCCATTACCAGTCCCATTATGCCCTGGGTGGATTTGGGCATTGATATTGCAGGGCCCATTTGGGAGAGTGGTGAATAAATGTCTTATAGTACTTGTGGACCATTTCTCCCAGTGGCCAGAAGTGGAAATGGTGCGTAGAGCTGAAGCAAGTACAACGATATGTTTCCTACAAAAATATTCTTCAAAGAGGAGTACCTAAATGCATTGTGAGTGACAATGGTCCCCAATTCATCTCTGGCGCGTTCAAGAAGTTTATGAAGGATAATGGTATTATGCACAAGACCACGTCACTGTACCATTTGGCTGGAAATTGTGCTGTTGAAATGTTTAATCACGGTATTGTGCAACTGGCTAACAATAATGATTTGGATTGGAGGAATGAGTTGGTACATAATGTGTGGACCTTCTGATTCACCCTGTTTTAATCTACTGGCCTTATCCCTTTTGTTATTATAAGGGGCAGAACTTTCATCACTAAGGATAATATTGGATGGATGGTCACACCCAAGAAAGCCTATTGGTCATCAGAGAAGGTAAAACAGAAACTTGAGCATGCATAGAATATATGTAAGAAATATTATGATTCCAAACATGAATGCAAACCTGTAAACATCAAAATGTGTGATAGAGTTAGAGTGAAAAGGAGTGGTATTTTGAAGAAAGGCAGAGCCATTTTTGCACAACCTATGGTGGTAGAAGCATTGCGAATGATGACAAAGTTTGGCATTTTTCTGCCTTGTCATTATGTAAATGGGAAGAGAGGTCACATCAGACTATGTCACACCACTTTAGTTTGTTGGATAACCGCAAGTTTGATTGGCTGACAGAGAATGAGGACAAGGAGAAAGGAGTCATTGAGGAGTTCACTAGTGAAGAATCAGAGAAACAAATGGTGCAAGATGGAGAAGGCTGTATGCAACCCTCTTGTTGGGAGGTTGTTGGACGAGATGTTGTGAATAATGAACAACCACATACAGTCGAGAAATCATAGGTAGACAACAAAGTGAGTAAATGTGGAAGGCAAGTGAAAAGACCCGCCAGGTTGAGCGATTTTGTTTGTGAATAGTTAGGTATGTTCTCCTAGATGTGCCTAGTTAGTTACATCTTTTCTTCTGCATCCTAAATAGGTTGCGTAATTTTTTTTGCATTATATATGAGAATGAGTTTTATAGAATTTTTAATTAAGCTGTTTCATTTACAAGTGTAGATATTCCCTGTAACTTTTCATTGCAACTTATATGTAATGTGTGTTTTTTTTGTGTAATGCAAAGTTGTGAAAAATGTAATGTTTTCTTTTGAAAAAAATGTGTTTTACTTTATGTACCTGTTCTTGTGACACCGTATCCCTATGCCCAAGGCTTTGTGATGTATGTAGGTTCTAATTGGAACCTTGGGCCTTGGCATGAGTTTGGGGAGTTGGGCAGGTGGCGGTTGACATCCTGACTGGTTGACACCCTCTATATGCTGTCAGGACATCTTAGAATAAAAGCTCTACTTCTAAACCTGCTCCTGCATCTGTGCACCTTTACACCTCTGTTAGTAAAGTGTTATTTACTTTTCTTTCACTTGTCCCCAGGTTCCTTCTATGGAGTGATGAAGCAGCACCAAGTTACAGACTCCTGGGCTCCCCGAGTGGTAGGACATAGGCTGGTGGCAAGAACTTCAATCAAGTACCAAAGTCCGCAGGTCTGACTTTCAGCAAAACCGATGGCCAAGGAAAGAAGGATTCAACAGGTAACAGTCAGCATAGTAAGTATCACAGGTGAGTATTCAGTATAGTAGGCGAGGCACTGTCCTCTGGGCTTGGCTTCTATATCTGCCGTTCCTAAACACTGGAACCGCAAGGTCCGCGGTCTTCTATGGGTAGGGAGGCCACCTGAAGTACAGGACACGGTCAAAAAAGACTAGACAGTCTCCTGCGTAATGAACCCTTTCCGTGGTCCCGGATCGCCGCTGTGCTCTTGGAAGAACCACGGTAGCCATATCACTAAGCTCCATTTGGTGAATTTTACTGGTTTGTTATTTGCCCAGTGTGCATGGATATAGGCCTTTGAGCTTGTAAACAGTAGTAACATTTGAAATTATTAAATCAAGACTTCTGATTAGTTAATTTTAACAGAAGATCATTATAATCAGCCGTATTTGACCTTCTTAGCACTTTTATTATTCAATGAATATATACAACTAAATTAACATCTACTGTCGAAGGTTTCCACCAGGATTCTGACTCATTATCTATAATTTTCAACATCTTTATGAAATCACGTTGGAGTGCCTCATTTTTGCTAACTAACCCCTGTTTGAGTAGGGTCCACAATTTCAAGAAATGCAGGGTTTACCTCTCTCATCAAACTGGGTATGATAAAGTCCACCAGCTCCCTTACATTTCCCAAGGTTAATCCTGCCAGCATTTAATAGGTGAAGAAGTCCCACTGAGTACCAGGACATGCACATTTTGTTTTGGAAAGCAACAGAATGCATGTTATTTGCAATTGGTAGGTGGAAGTTTGTAATAGGTGCTATGTATGACACTAAAAACATTCTAATCCCTTTGGTATCCAATTTTAACAGGTGTGATAAGTAGCACACCACCTCCCGGCATTCAAGGCCTGTGTGATGCTCTGACTTTGAGGCATGTCATCTTTCATTTGTATTGGAAATAACCATGTGCCAGATTCCTTTAGGACAAGTGCAAGGCAGAACAGAACATATGCCAGCCCTCAATAAGCACTCATACTTTGTGACTTAATATAGACAAGTCTTATTTTTTGGCTCACAAAAAAATGTTGGTCTCATCTAGACATAATATCATAAAGTTCTTTCAGCACAACACACCAGAGCAAAAGAAAGGCCTGCAATTAGAAAAGATATTAGATATTTCTCTGAATTTTCAAACTCAGATTTAGGGATATTTGGGATCACAAATCCCAACATACCCTGGATTATTGAGACACACATACAGTGGCCTAACAATAGCCCCCGCAGCCCCTGTGGTGCAGGGGCCCCCAAACTCCAAGGGGCCCGCTCCGGCACTGTGCACAGGTGGGCCTGAGAGCTCTTTACTGCGTGGTGGGCACCCTCCAAGTACTTTGCAGGGGGCCCCCCTCAAGTTTTGTTACGCCACTGCACACATATAAACAGTCATCGGTAATACCAATGGTTTTGACTCTTATATAGTGTAAAGCTACCTCCAGGCTACACTAACACCCAACAGTAGCTTGGAATAAGCAAACTTTTAAGATATAATAACAAAAATAACAGGGCAAGTAGAATCAGAGCAGAGTTCTCCCATAAGGCGTACAGAGCATTCTTTCTGAAGTGCATAGATTGCGCCCACAGTGTCTGATCCTCCCATGTCCCATGCACTGTGGAGATATACAGGGAAATCTGTGGCTCATTTAATGCTTCCCTCATACAGCAATGGCTAACTGTAATGTGTTGAGGTTAGGGGATGAAAGAATGCTAGAGGGGTTTATGGCATTTGAAAAGGATATTTTCTGGGCTCAGATAGCAATGCTGGCACTCACTTGCTGAGAGACATGGGACACAACTATTGGGATGGAGGAAAGGGGTAAGCAATTTTTTAATGACAAGAGAGAGAGATGTACAGCTCTGTGGGGACAGTGTGGGATGCAAGCAAAGGATGGGGAGTCCGACAGAACACCAACAAGCCTGAGCAAGAGGTGCAAACCATCACCCATTTTCCTACCACCTTCTTCATCCTCTCCATTTTCATAACACCTTCGCCACACTCCTGGCCATGTTGGAGCTCCCAGAGCCTGTGATGACAATGCTCAGCACAATTTGAACACCAGCCCACATGCTGATCAATGTTCCTGGCATCTCCAGGTGCTGTTCAAAAACACTCCAGACCCCATTCCTCTCTCCTTCTCCATCTTCTGACACTAGCCTCAGTCACATACCATCAAAAGCCCATCAGCATTTGCCTCAAATGACAGCAATCACTCTAGTCACACTTCATCTTGGAACCTACAGCATTAAATTCATTGACATTGGCTAAGGTTCAAGCTTTCAACCTACCTGATCAGTTTGATGGAAATGAATGTGGGGCCTTCAGCACGACTGACTCAGTTGGGCATTATGTTTTGGAAAACCTTTGTTATAGAAATATAAGAAGGATCAATTTGGTTATTGCCATAGATGATGGTCACATTTTGAGGTATCTTGTAATTACACCCTAGGACGTCCATGTGCAATAGGGTATGAGAAAAGCATGCTGCTCATGGGCTAGGAAAGGAATACAAGACAGTCAAAATGAGGAAAATGGTATATTTGTGCTGATATCAGTACAGCACACTTTTCGATATAACAGAATGCTTACTCATACAGTGCTTCTCATAACCAGAAGGACAAAATAAATAGAAGAGGTAAGGTTTCACCGACCAGCGACTAAATACTTTAAAACAGTTTCTAGTGTGTGGTATAATATAAACTCCTTATCAACTATTATATGAAATACATCTCTAAATATTGGTGAAAAAATGACTGCTCTTTATACAGATGATGAAAACCTAAACTTTTTGACCTACATTAAGAGGTAATGATTTATGTGCAAGATTGCCTATGTAATGTGAATGGAGAGACTGCTGATGTATTAATTAAAGAAAGGCACAGTTTCATGACAGTCTCATTAACAATGGTGAACAGCCAATCTGTGGACATGATTTAAAAAGGGCCTCCACACTCATGGCGGAGGCCCGCAGTAGTAGGGGAGTTTCCACACTCGGGGCAGACTCTCCGCAATGAGAATTCTCAAGCTCCAAAAGCTTCAAAGCCTCAAAACCCTATGTTGTTTAGTGAACTGTGGGAATGTAGAGGCAAAGTACATTTGCCACTGGCCGCAAATTTCAGTTGTTTACAGTTATAAAATATAATGAAAGTTTGTGTATTAGACAAGTATGAGGAAAAGCTGAGAAATAAAAACTGATGGGATTCTTGCAAGCCACACTTCCCTGGATTTCCCTTGGACTCTAGTTTTCAGAAACAGCAAAGATTAGTTGGGTTCCCAAAATACTTGGTCCCCTGATGGCCAAATACTGAAGCTACACCTATGGGAATTTTAAACTTAGGAGGCCATTTTAGGTTTACTTGATATGACGACTAATTGTTAGTTGGGTAGAGGCCCCCCAAACGACCTGCGACCAGCCACTCTAGCTGTGCATTTCCTCTAAAGTTCTCATGCCAATAAGCAATTGTTTGTTTCAGACAGACCTGCAAAGCGAAGGCTTCTCTCAGATTAACCAAAAGCAATATCACTCAGAACCAGGGTATCTGTTGCATAGTATACATTTTAACTATTTCCTTTACATGTCCACCATTGTTTTTTGTTTAAATCTGTTTTTTAACTTTTTTTTATATTCGGTTTGCAAACCTTAACATAGTACAAAGGTGGACATGTCCAGGCGATTTACAATAACTGTTAGATTGCGCTTAATTACTTGAATTGTACACTGACAGAGAGGCGATACATGTTAACGTAATAAAACAACTTGCGGTATAATCATATTGTTGCGTGCTTCAGTAGGAACATTTGGACTTTCACTCGGTTTATCGTTACCCTCTCTGC
Organism: Calotriton arnoldi; assembly: GCA_963921515.1. NCBI lineage: Eukaryota > Metazoa > Chordata > Amphibia > Caudata > Salamandridae > Calotriton > Calotriton arnoldi. Next base: position 530,480 of record CAWUFW010002667.1, read on the forward strand.
ACATTGGCAAGTTACATGTCCTCCACTCTGAGAGGGCCCTTTGGGAGCTCAGTCTCATGCTTTACTGTGGGAGCTCCAGCTGGTTGTTTTAACAACGGGTCCGCATTGAACAGTGTCAGTAACAATGGAAGGCGGAGCTGTACATGTCCACCATGCCTTGCCTGTCAGATCTGAACACGAAATGAGAATTTAATATAGGGTAATTTTTCTTACACTGAAAAGCTGCTAACACAATTTCTGATGGAAGCCGCGGGCAGGCTATTTCCACAGGCAAGGGTGTAGCTTTGAAGAAAGTATGACTAAAAGCGTCCCTCCCCCGTCTGAGATCATGAAGCCAAATTTTGGCTCATTGCATATCTAAAAGAAACATTACCAATTGGGTATTGTATGTAATTTTTTACTCACTGACAAAACTATAGAATACTCGCACAAAAGTTGTTTCTCAATAAGAGTGGCATAAGGGATCATTAGGTGGTCCTGACAAAAAGCCTTGGGGTAAGGCTTGAAACATTTAGACCCAAGAAATACATACACATAACCGTATGCCTTACATCTTTCCCCATTTTTAACCATATCAACGAGAGGTAAGAATAAATCATTTTCCCTGCTTAGACAGATATTTGTAATCATTTTTCTAACTAGATAAGACCCTCCCACTCTTATACCTCTCCATACTTCATAGCACGCCCCGTTCCACAGCGGGATGGTAAGAACCCCATGATGAAACATTCTACCTGGGGGAAACCCTGGTGGGTTAGGATTATTTTAAGAAAACTTTCTGTTTTCTACCTAATTTAATGAGTGGAACGATAGTCCAAATAAACGGACGGACTCTCTTCGGTTACTACAACCTCAAGGTTAGTCAGAGAACCACAAATGTGGTAGATTGAGGACATCTGTTAGTTTACGGCATATGTCTCTCATCCACCACACGTTAAATGAAACTCCAGTTTCTTTTCCTTATCATAGTCAGTGACAGCTAACTTCAATAAAAATGGTGGGGTGCAAAGGCGCTACTCACCATAAACGTGGAACTGGAGCACGACCGCTGTGGCCTTTATCCTTTCCACAAGCAGGAAAAGGAAGGACTTTCTTCCTGCTTGTGGAACGGAACTCCAACCAATCCTGGAGCTGCTTTCATCCTGTGAAAGCAGCTCCAGGATTGGTGGAAAATGCAAAAACAACAGTTGATGGACAGAATGCAGAACAATGTCATACATTCACCCCAGTACAGAGATCTGGGCCTAAATCCATCGTTTTTTTGCTCACCATGCCATTCCAGTTTGAACCCAGCCATATGCAAATCAGTCTTGACCCTGTGCCTCATGGGAACAGTCCAGCCCGAACTGCCAAGCCAGGTCCTCCCTGGACTGGAAACAAGCATCCTAGGACCGGTTTCGGGTTTCACCCTCTTCAGCCAGGATAGCTTGATTCCAGTGGCATGGAGAGCACGGGACCCACGTCTGGGCATACCCGTCCCACTCGGGGTGACAAATGCAAAAACAACAGTTGATGGACAGAATGCAGAACAATGTCATACATTCACCCCAGTACAGAGATCTGGGCCTAAATCCATCGTTTTTTTGCTCACCATGCCATTCCAATTTGAACCCAGCCATATGCAAATCAGTCTTGACCCTGTGCCTCATGGGAACAGTCCAGCCCGAACTGCCAAGCCAGGTCCTCCCTGGACTGGAAACAAGCATCCTAGGACCGGTTTCGGGGTTTCACCCCTCTTCAGCCAGGATAGCTTGATTCCAGTGGCATGTCAACAAACATCATGACTGCTTTATTTTTTCTTCCAAAGTTACATAGCACAAAAAGGGAAATGAAAAGAGTCCCAGCTCTGGTTTAATACTGATTTGGCCCTGACAATGTCCTCTCAGTTAAGTTAGTTTAATTTTGAATATCTACAATATTTCTTCTAATCAGGACTCAGATTGTCAAGTACATTTATTTCGATTCGGCTAGATGGATCTTCTACAAAAACATATTTCAAATAGATGTTGTCATATAACCCTGATGTTTGTATGGAGAGACAATGATAGATGGCTCTTTTTATATTATAAATTCAATTTGAATAATTTAAGTTAGAGCTTCAAGTGATAAATTTGGGTTGAAGAGCATCAATAATAGGCTCAACCAAAACAGAAGGATGTCAGAGAAATATGCACTTCTGGAAGGATCTGCCCAAATCAGCTGCACAAGTCAATCTCCTAATGAATTACACGAAAGTTCTCCATCACATCCAATATGTGAACATTAAAATTACTTAGGTGAATATTGATAATGTGAATTTCTGAAGGAAGAGAATTATACGAAACGTTTAGCTCAAAATAGTTTGTTTCAGCAGAAGTGATAACTGATTTAATGTGGTAAGTCGTATTCTAACTATTTTGCTATTGTTTGCCTAGATAGAGAGAAGATGCGAGCTCAGACAGCAGAGGTATTAGTCATGTTGCAGAGACCTTCACAGATTCCAAGATACCACCAATCTTGCGTGCTCGTATGTGGTAGGACGTTGGCTCTCTATATAGTGTACTAAAATTAAGTACGCTGTGCAGAGAGTCCAGTGAGTCCCTTATTGATTTACAGAGGCAGAAGTAGATAATATTAACGCTCTATTTGTGGTAGTGTGGGCGAGCAGTTAGGCTTATCAGAGGGTAGTGCTAAGCATTTGTTGTACTTAGAGGCAATAAATCAGATAGACACTCAAGAATAAATCCGAGACAAATTTATAAAAACAGGATTGATGTTTATGTAATTTTTAAGACTAAGAACTTTGATTTGCAGTAAGTTCTTTTAAAGTTACGATTTATAAGAGTTCGCAAAATATATCACTTTTGTGTGCAATTACGCACCATTGAAGTAAATGGGGAAAAGCAGAAAAATGCATATAAAATCAGGTAATGCTTTCATGAAGTTCACCTTTTTGTTTTAGGTTGATAGCACGACCAGGTCCAATATTCCAGCAGCAGAAGATTGGTAGCATCCCTGATTCAGCCGGGAGCAGGGTGCTGAGGGTGTTGGTAGCTGGTGCGCTATGATGAAGGGGGGCACTTGAAAAGACACTGCACAGGAGGACTAAAAATAGGTCTGGTGGGTCCCACTTGGGGGAGGAAGTCACAAGGGTCTCAGCACCATAGGAGCACAGCTGGATTGCTGTTACTGAGGCTGGTCGGGCGCAGAGCAGATATGACAGCTGGGCGCCCTGCGTCCCGATGTCCTCGTGGTCAGGAGCAGTCAACTTGGAGAGGCGATTTTGGGACAGCGGGGCCACTCACAATGTGGGTCTGAGGGTTCTCATGTACCACTATGGGTGCTTGCTTCTGGGGTTGTTGGAGTCTGGAATGGACTCTTTGTCTCGCTGTTTGCTGAAGGGGGTCCGGTAACACAGGTATTAGTACATTGCGGCTACGGTAGGCCCTGGTGTATCCAAACTTGGTAGCGAGACAGATCTGGCCCATCTGAGCCGATGTACCTCTTCTGGTTTGGATGCTGCACCGAGTCGCCGGGGAGCAGCAGGTTAACAAACCGGACTTTGCAGGATTGGTGCTTGCAGTGTGCAGGGGAGTGATACCTTCACTCCAAGGGAGGTTCTCAGTGATTTCTCGAAGACTGGAGGAGCTCTGGGGTTCTTGGAGTTTTCACATGTTTAGGACAAGACTGCACAATCATGATTGTTGAGTCCTTGAGGCAGAAGGCAGGGTTTGGCACCAAAATGTCTCTGCAGCAGAGCTTCAGTTCTCAGACAGCAGCTCTTCTTTGTCCATGTCTTCTTTGTGTCGTCTAATCTAAGGTTCGAGGTCGGGGAGGCCACATAAATACTAAATTTAAGGATGTCAAAGGGGAAGACAGTTATTAGTAGCCACCCTCTAAGTGACCACTTCTGTGGAAAGGAACACTACCCTAGCCCAGATTGGTGGCTTTTCCACTATCTCAAGATGGTGGATTTTCAAAAGAGCGGTTCACCTTGGGGGTGTTGCTGGCTCAATGTGGACACTCCTCCTCATCTAACTATTTTTCTTGCCTGTCCTCCCACCAAATGTGGAGCAGGACATGAGGGTTGACATCCCTCACTCTTTATGGAAGCCTGCGTTGCACTTCAAAGGTGGCATCGCCTTTGAAGCTTCCCGCTCTGGAAGACCTTTCTGGCCTAGAGGAGGTGTGAAGCACCTCTGCCCAGAACAGGCTTGGAATCTGGCCTATGAGAGTGATGGCTCTCACCCCATGAGGTCAGAAACATGTCTGGTGGTGGCAGGCTGGCTATGACTAGTCAGGGACCACACCTGAGCCAGGTAGGTTTTCAAGGGACCCTCTAAAGCGTTTCCTGTGTGCATTTATTAATAAATTCACCACTGGCATCAGTGAGGATTTATTAAGAGAAGATGTTTGGTATCAAACATCTTAGGATACAGTGAAGCCATCATGGAGATAGGAAACTCGTAATGACAAGTGTCCAGCCCATGTACTCTCTATGGCCTCCCTGTGCACTTACAATATCCAATAAGGGCTTAGATATTGCATGGTCATATCTGCTCATGCAGATATTTCCACACATGCGATATAGTGCACCCTGTCCTAGGGCTATATAAGGCCTGTAGTAGGGGTGACTTACCTATATCTCGTGCAGTGTATGAAGGGCATGGCACACAGGGCTGTGTGCCATGTCGACTCTTCTGCACCCAGACACTCTGCCTGCGATGGCAGGGTGCATGGCCTTGGTGAGGGGTCTCTGGGGTGGCACAATTCATCCTGTAGCCTCAGTGGACCTTCGTCAGTACCCATGCCCTAGGTACTAGGGTTACCATTTACCAGGGACTTACAGGGGTGGCTGAATTGTGCCAATCGTAGTACAGTTTTGGTAAAGAGATCTGGCATTGGGAACCTGGTCAACAGTTACCCAGTGGACTTACAGTTCAAAATCACATCAGGCATCAAGCAAAAATGGGGGGGGGCAATCATGTTAAATGAGGCACTTTCCTACATATGTCAAATTAGAAATATATACAATGAAATAGTTCTACCACTTGTTGTTGACTAGACTCCATAAAAGAAATAAACTGGCCTCCAGCACTCAGTTAATGATGTCACATCGTCAGAAATTCCTGTCTTGAAATAAGCATTAAATATCACTCTCATATCATTTGTGGTTGCTGCTGGACCAAGTGGACATGTTGTAGTCATGCTACTGTGTGTAGTTCGGGGTGTGCTTTCTCGCTTCTTGTTTTGTTTTTTTAAGTGCTGCTAGCTTTTTAGGGTCAGGGGGTTTGGGGTAGGTACAAATAATTTCTTCAATTTTCTGACATTTCCCTATGTGTCTAATATGATGGGGGCTAATTGTGACCACAAATATTTTCCTTTATTTTTCTAGCATTTCCACTGTTTTTGTCGAGGGGGCTCATATTTTCTTTGTGTGACAGCTGCGTTAATGTAAATGCATTTATGCATATGTCTGTAAACCATCTACATTGTATGTTGCATAGTATCTGCAATGCCCAAGTCTGACATGTTGCCTTCTTTCCTCTTCTTTTTACTAGACCACAGCTAGAACAAGAAGGAATTCCTTCTTGACCGTGAATCTACCTCTGCATAGTTTCCCCAGCTGACCATTAAAATAAAATAAAAGCCCTCAGGAAAGTGACCAGGGCAGATGAAACCTCCACAAATACCATTTTCGATGTTGGATGAGCTAGACTCACCACCTTCACATTCTTCTACATAGGCATACAGATTAGCATCCAGAGGAGATGTCAATTCAATATGCTGATCCTCACCTACAAAGCCCTACACAACCAAGGACTAGCAAGCATCAAACAGTTTGTGAACCTCCACTTACCCCAGACACCTGTGCTCTGCCGCCCTATCCCTCAATTACACCCCGCATTTCCCGAAGCAACAATGGAGGACGCTCCTTCTCCTACCTCGCAGTGAAATCCTGGAACAACCTCCTCTTCACCTCCAGACACCATCTAAAACATAGGCCTAGCCCAAGGACTGTAGAAAAATTGTATTGTTGCAACCAACCTGAAACTGGCAGTCAAGAACTTAAACACCTGGATCACCAATGCTGCAGACTGAGTTGCCCCCATCAAGCCAGCCAAAACACACAGAGCCACCAAATATGCCAGCTGATACACACCAGAACTCAGCACAATGAAACAGAGCTGAAAAACAACTGGAGACAAGATGGCGCACCAGCAGAGACCATACAGACCAAGCCACTTTCAAGTCAGCCCTCAACAAATACCACCACTGACTCAAAGACGCAAAAAAGGATGCCCTTGCAGACTGCATCAAGGCTAGCACCAACCACACCAAGGAACTCTTCACCATCGTCAGAGAGTTCTCCTGCCCAACAGCCACTGCAAACACGATCCCCTCCTCGCAGGAACTCTGCGATGCTCTAGCGAATCACTTTCACAACAAGATATCTACCATCGACAGGAACTTTGAGCCCAACCCACCGACCTCCTCTGCCTCCTCAGTCTAATGGAAGCCTCCCCTGACCATCATCCCATGGCATTGGAACAGCTCACCACACCTGATGCCACAGCCATAATGAACTCCATCCACTCTGGAGCACTCACCAACCCCTGCTCCCACCTCCTCTTCAACCTAGGAAGCAACAAGATCAGACAACAACTCAGCACCATCTTCAATGCATTCATCTCTACAGCCACCTTTCCTGATGCATGGAAACAAGCAGATGTCAGGCCTATATTCAAGAAACCCTCCGCAGACCACAGCGAACTCCAGAAATACCGCCCCATCTCACTGCTCCCATTTTCTGCCAAAGTCCTGGAGAAGGCCGTCAGCCATCAGCCATCAGCTCACTGAACACCTGGAGAGAAACAACCTGCTAAATGCCTTTCCAATCCAGTTTCCGAGCCAACCACAGCACCGAGACCGCCCTGATCACTGCCATGGATGACATCTGCACCCTACTCGACAAAGGAGAATTGGCTGTCCTGATCCTTCTTGACCTCTCCACAGCCTTCAACACCGTTTCCCACCACACACTCATCAAGAGACTGGATCAGATCGGAATCAAGGTAGACACACTCAGATGGATTGCATCTTTCCTCACAGGATACACACAGAGAATCCTCCTCCCCCCTTCACCTTGGAACCCACGAGCTCCATCTGCAACATCCCTCAAGGATCATCCCACAGTCCCTCCCTCTTCAAGACCTACATGACGCCTCTGGCCGACATTATCAGAATCCACAATATCAACATCATATCCTACACCAACAATACCCAGCTCATCCTCTTGTTCTCAACAGACCACCACCAAGACCAACTTCCAAAACTTCATGAAGAACATCACAGCCTGGATGAAGGACAACTGTCTGAAGCTCAACATGAACAAGACCTAAGTGCTGATCTTTGGCAGGCATGCCTCCCTCTGGAACGACACGTGGTGACCCGCTGAACTCAGACTCATCCCCACACCTATGAACCACACCCGCAACCTCAGCATCATCCTGGACAGCTAACTCACCATGAAACAACAGACCAACACAATCTCCTCTGCCTGCTTCCACACTCTGCACATGTTTCAAAAAATCTTCAAATGGCTCCCCATAAGAACAAGAAAAACAGTCACGCAAGCCCTAATCACCAGCTATCTGGACTACAGCAATGCACTGTACACAGGAACCACTGCCAAACTCATGAGAAGGCTCCAGACGATACAGAATTCAGCAGCCAGACTGATCCTCAACCTGACTAAACGGGCCCACATCACCCAACACCTGAGGAACCTCTACTGGCTCCCCGTCCATGAAAGATGCCAGTTTAAACTACTGGCATATGCCTACAAAGCCCTACATGACCAAGGACAAGCATACATGAACTACTGCCTGAATTTCCACCAACCGTCCAGAAACCTGCACTCTGCCTCCCTCACCATTGCATGGACACCACTCTTCCTCCGGAGGCACAGTGGAAGCCGCTTCTTCTCCCAGCTCACTACCAAGCCCTGGAACACCCTCCCTCTCCACCTCTGAACATCACCCTTGCTGATGGACTTCAGGAAGAGACTCAGGACCTGGCTTTTCAACTAAGCCCAGCAACCCAGCACCTGGATACCCTCTCAGGTGATAAGCTGCGCTTTACAACTACTGATTGATTGATTGCATTACTTTTGCACTCCATACCCATCACTAGTTCCCAAATTGCTTGAATTTGCATCAGGTTCCTGGCATCCTTTTGGAGTGCATATTTGATAGGTTGTTGGATATACTTTGGTCTATATGGGAGGGACTGGGTGGTGTGCATGAGGTTCAAAGATGTGGTTCAAACATGGAGCAGTGAACATTGCTGTGCACTATCATGAGGTATTGCAGAACCACAAGACACAAAGCACAGGAGACAAAGTAGTCCCTGGTTACTATTTTAGGAGAGAGGTAATTATCCTAAAGTTGAGACCTTCATAGAGTGCATAGTATTTGGCTAGGTGGAGTTCCCAATGAAATCTATTACAAGGAGTAAAGTGACAGAGATGAATGCACTCAAGCACCATTCTGACATAAAATCAGTTATGTCACCATGAGAAAAAATAAACCAATATAATGATTCTCATCACCAAAGAATTCAAATTTGACAGAAAACACCCAGTGACCTATCAATGCAATCTGAAGCTTCAGAAAACAATAGTGCTTCACCTCATTTGATTATTTTAGAATGCGGGGTGAAGGCTTCCTGCAAATCGTAGAAGCATTTTGTCCAAAATGAAAGGTTTTGAGCCAGACTTATGTCTCCCATAATGCTGTGTCAGTGCTGCATAAGAAAATGCTAGTGTGGGAGCTGAACCCCAAAGAATCACCTGAACCCTAATATTTGGTCACCCTGATCTTTACCAAAATATTTTGGCTCCCGTGTCTCCAGTTGATCTAGTTGATCTAGCAGTTGGAGAATACAGTCCTCATCAGAAAAACGCAATTTAGCAGAGTTAAACAAAATAAAATATTGGAAGCATAAAAGAATGAGTTCTAGATAAAAAAAAGGCAAAAATGAATTTATTGCAGAATAGTTAAAAAGGTAGTACATGGAAAAATGCATGAAATGCTATAAAAGCTCAAATACAGCGTTAGTGTTGGCTTTTTCAGTGGGTTCAGCCCGAGACTTTTTGCTTTTTAGCCTCCTGATTTTGACCTTGTTTTTGTTGGTTGTAAGACTCTGGGCACTTTACCACTGCTATTCAGTGCTAAAGTGCATATGCTCTCCATGTAAATTGTGCTTATGGATTGGTGTTTCCATAATTGGCTTATTCGATTTACTACTAAGTTCCTAGTACAATGCACATGTGTGCCCAGGGCCTGTAAATCAAATGCTACTAGTGGGCCTGCAGCACTGATTGTGCCACCCACACAAGTAGCTTTTCAAAGGTGTCTTCGACCTGCCACAGAAGTGTCTGCATGCAGTTTTCAAATGCCATGTTGACCTGGCAAGCAGTGTATGTGAAAGGTAGGACATGTACCGGTGTGTATTACATGTCCTGATAGTGAAATGCTGTGCAGTTCATTTTCCACTATTGAAAGGCTATCTGGCCCATTGGCTAACATGTGGGTTGCCTTGTAACATCTTGCAAGCATAACTTTCCATTGGGACAAGGTAGAGAAATAGAGTATAGTATACCTGAACTCAGGATTTAAAAATACATCGTTTAGTAAAGATGATTTTTATATTATGTGTTTGAAAATACCACTTTTAAAAAGTGGGTATTTTTTTGTCTAACCATCCTGTGTGCCTCTGCCTGTTTGTGTATTTCCTGTCTGGGTTCAGAGTGACAGAAGCAGGGGATGAGCATTCACACTAGACAGACACAAGTGGGGGTTGAGGTGTGGCCTGCCTTTCCTGAGTGACTCATGATAAGGCGAATAGACCTGCCTGCATTTAGAGTAGTGGGAGGAGTTGACACTTGCACCTGAATTGACTGTGGCTCGTGACCTGAAGGCGCCACAGAGGGCACCGCCACACTTCACATTAAATTTTACAGTAGTGTGTATTGTTTAGTGTAAGGGTATAGTTTTTTATTAATGTAAGTTAAAGTTTCTATTTCAATGTCCATCACTTTATCTGACTTAATTTATATGGGAGTGGGAATATTCAATTTTGTTAGTTTATTGTCCAGCACTTTCCCTGACTTAAGTTATATTGGAGTGGTAATAGTTAATTGTTTAGGTTTAGTGTCCAGCACCATCTCTGAATTAAGTTTTATTGGAGAGGGGATAGGTTTTCTTTATGAATTAGTAAGACCCCTGAGCAGCCCACTGTTCAAAATGTCAATACATAAGTCCAATGGTGTTTCTTTGTCTTATTATTTCATCTTCTTCACACAAGGTTAGGTGATCTCATTACATTCTGTAGTCGCTTTGGTCAATCCAGTAGCCAACACTTGTTTCGTTATTATGTACATAAACCTCTGACTTCATCAGGGCTGTTTTTTCATATATCATACTGTACACTATTGTTGTTGTCTACAAGCGTATTTATAGATCGGTCATAAATAGTAATAATCCTCCTTAGACATGTATGTTTGTTTATATCGATATCGTATCAACACCTGTTTCTGGTAACCATTACCAGAGGAGAGTACTCCTATGTTGTATGCAAACTATCCCTGATTTCATTTATATTGGAGTGGCAATTGTTACGTTTTTATGTTTAGTGTCTAGCACTTTCCCGAAGTAAGCTGTATTGGAGTGGGAATAGTTCATTTTTTCTGTTTAGTGTCCAGCACTTTCTTTGACTTAATTTACATTGGAGTGAGAATAGTTGATTTTTTTATGTTTAGTGTCCAGCACTTTCCATAATTTAAGTTGTATTGTAAGTTGTATTGTAGTGGGAATAGTTATTTTTTTCAGGTTTTGTGTCCAGCACCTTCCCTGAAATAAGTTGTATTGGAGTTGGAATAGTTATTTTTTACTGTTTAGTGCTTAGTCTATTTTGTGAATTACAATATATTATAGTGGGGTATTAAGTGATGAATATATATTGTTTAGTGTGTTTTTTGTGAGTTATGTTGTTTTGTAGTGGATATATTACATATAGTAGTTTTGGGGAATAGTGATTTTGAGTGAATTTAAATTGTGGGGGCAATCGTTGATTTATTTATCAGTAACTGGTTAGTATTTTACCTTTGATATGTTAATTTATTGTATGAGAAGTGGTTGTTTTATGTTTATTTTTATATTGTTGTAGAGTTATATTTTATTTTCTTGTAGTTAATAATTTGTAAAATTATGATGCGGTCAGAGGCTTTCCAGGTCTCATTGCGGGTTTCAGTTTCGACCGCCGCATTACGATGCAGGCGGTCGAAAGTGAAACCGGCTGGTCATTCCGACTGGATTCCGACGGGCTCAAGGAGCCCGTCAGCCAGTTGGAGGCCTGCCCATAATCCCTACGGACGGCGTTTCCGCCGCAGGGATTATGATGTCGGAAAATTACACTGGGGGCCCCTAGTAGGGCCCCCTTCACCCAGCGGCCTCTGGTTTGGGGCTGAGGGGGCACCTATGCTGCCCCCCTGTTCACCCCTGCACCGTGTGGCAGGCACCCTGAGGTGCTTGTCACACGGTGCAGGGATGAAGAGATCCTCCCATTTGTCTATGGGAGCTTGTGCTACGGCCAGTTTACGGCCACATCCCAAGCTCCCATAGACAAATGGGAGTATGCGACCGCTGCGGTTGGGACCGCCGACCGGAAGCTGGTCGGGATCGCCGACCGGAAGCTGGTCGGGATCGCCGACCGGAAGCTGGTCGGGATCGCCGACCGGAAGCTGGTCGGGATCACCGACTGGAAGCCGGTCGGTCCCAATTCCGTAATGGTGTCGGACGGACATGAGTCCGCCCGACATCGTAATAAGGGCCTTACTGTGGTATTGTAGTTGTGTATTTATTTATGCATCATATTTAAACATGTATTTATGCATCAGTAAAAAAACAACACATATATGTTGGAATAATTTTTATTTAGGAGAAATAATTCTTTATGCTAGTTTGTATAATTTGAAAACAATTTTTATTAATGAGAAAATATTTGATGTATTTACAAATATATAACACTGAGTATATTTTTGATTTTGATGAATACACTTATTGTATATATTTAGTCGCAATTTTTACAAAAAGTACTTTAGTATATAATTGGTATTTAGTAGGTATAGGTAATATATATTTGGAAATCAACGTAAATACATATTTGCATGTTTTTGTTAATAATATATATTGTTGTGACGTATTAAATAATATTATATTTGTAATAATATTATTTAATGTTGTATTTTTTTGTTTACATCCATTATTTGTATAAAGAAATATATATTTCCTTTGTATTTTTCCAGAAATACACATTCTATGATGTTTTATTGTAATATATATTTAAAACATATATTTTAATCAGTTTTGTAGTCAACATTGTTTCTGTTGTTTAAGTATTATAGGCCTCATTATGATGTTGGGTGGCTTGCGTCCGCCCGACACTATAGTGGTCTGGAATTGTCCGACCATAGGTCGGTGATTCTGACCTCACAATTTGGATGCGACCACCCATAGGCCGGTCGGAAACATCCATTTTGATATGGCAGCTTGTGCGGCGGATGGAAAAGGCCCGCAGTACAAGCTGCCATAGCAAAATGGATGTCTGGAAACAACCCTCCACCGTGTGGCTGGCACCTCATGGTGCAGGGATGTTTAGGGGGGCACCTTAGGTGGCCCCCAGGTCCCAAAGCGGAGGGCCAGGGGGGAAGGGGGCCCAACTATGGGACCCCAAAGTCACTTTCCGCCTGCCTTTTCATTGCGGGCGGACCGCCATGAATGGGCAGGCGGAAAGTGCCATTATAATCCAGAAGATGGAGCTGAGCCTGGCTCCGCTGTCATTAGGGGATTATGGTGCCTTCCAACGCACTGACGACTCCTTGAGCCCATCAGAAGCACATCAGAATCCTCCCGCAGGATTCACTCCGACTGCCGTCACCCTAATACGGCGGTCAGACTGAAACCTAAGATGTTGGACAGAAAGCCTCCGAAAGCTGATCAGAGGCTTTCCGCCCGACATCATAATTAGGCCTTATATTTTTAATATATATTAAATAATTTTATAATTAATATAATATTAGTTCATATATATTTTACACATTTTTGCAAAAAGAATACTACATCGATTTACATGTATGACATTTCTTCTTATATAAAATAGATATAAAAAGATATATAAAAATTGTATATAATATATTATTATTTAATGTTTTATTACATTTTTTAACATCAGTAAATAAGTAGAAAAAACATTTTTACAATAGTATTTTTCATTTGTTATACATTAGAACATTTTGTATGTTATGTATAGTTTTTAACATTTTTTTAGAGTATTGTAAATAAATCTTTTATTTCTTATTAATAATACATATTTTTAAATATAAGAAATAATTTTATATATATATTATAATATTATTTAGTATATATTTTACAATTTTTGAAGTACGTTTTTCATAAATATTCAATAAGTTGTATATTTTTACATTAAACAAAAACATTTAGGGGTTTATTATGATGTCGGTCGGAGTTGCCTCCGACCACCACCGTCTCAGACTCTGGACCGACCGACCTCTGGTCGGCGGTTCCGACCGCCTGATTACGATGTGACCAAACACTGTTCGTTCGGATACTCCCATTTCTCTATGGGAGCTTGTATTACGGCCGTAAACCGGCCATAATACAGGCTCCCATGAAGAAATGGGGATGTGTGTAAAAACCTGCACCCTGTGGTAGGCACCCCATGGTGCCTGCCACACAGTGCATGGATTTACAGGGGGCACCCTAGGTATCCCCTCGCCCAACAACCATAGGGGGCGGAGGCAAGAGGGCCCTGCAAGGTTCCCCACAGTCACTTTCTGATAGTCTTTCCATGTCGGACAGGCTGTAGGAAACCGACATCGTAATCCTGACGGCGGAAACAATGTCCATAGGGGATTACAGTGCGGTTCCATCCGGCAGGAAGACTCCGAGAGCCGGGCGGAACCAAGTCGGAATGGCCGGCCAGTTTACATTCTAACCGCCGACATCGCAATTGGACAGTCGGAATGCAAACCGACCATGTCGGTCAGAAAGCCTCCAACCGCGGTTGGAAAGCTTTCGACTAGCGGTTGGAGGCTTTAAGAGTGACATCGTAATCGGCCCCTCTATAACAACTATTTTTCCCCCCTATTCATTTCAATGGGGAAATAGTCTTTTTTTATAGTTTTATTAGGCGGCCATTTTTGTTTTTTAACCTAACTTTATTTTGTATTCTACCACTGTTGTTTTTTTGTCTTTGGGAAAGTAAGATCGTGGTTGGGAGATGTGTTTCTTCAGTTCAGGTAAGTTTATTTTAAACAATTTTTAAGATAATCTTAAGGTAGGGGGGACGTAGTTAGGTTATGTATATAGTGTGTAGTGTATTATTTTTTGATTATTTTGTTGTTTAGTGTGTTTTATCTAGTATATGGAGTTGTTACTGTTTTGTGATTTTTTATAAAAATTTGTGTTGTAGTTTATTGATAATGTGTATTACTATGTTACTTGTAGTTGTAGCTTTAGTTGAATTGTGTATTTTTATATAAATAGAAATGTAAATTTTTGTGCAGGAGGGAATTGTGTTTGGTCTTTTTTAGAGGTGTTTTTGTTCCCGATTTGGAGTTGGACAGAAGAGGAGTTTGTAGTAATGAAGTCCAGACAGATTGATGAAGTTCAAGATGGTTTATTGTAGATATGTAGATGAGCCCCACCAGGAGCACCCAGCATGCTGCTCAGCCCCCTCACAACTGTGGCTTTTCTTAACAGACACCCAACATTCCGTAATACATCATCATACTGTAACATTCTACTGGCAGGGCATGTGGTGGAAAATGGCATACACAAGCATGGACAGTAAACTAGAATACTACAGAGTTTTACTTTTTTTTTTTTTTTAAAGGAAATATGTATTAGTTTATTTTAAACTTTTTAATTATCTCCTTTTTTGGTTTTCCTGGAGCATTTCTTTTTTTAAATCACTTTTACTGGTTTTTTTATGGTTGTACGTTATAGAGGATTACTTCGAAGGATTCATTTTTGTACAGGTGTATTTTTGTATTTTTTTTGTGTAATCATTTTTTAAAATTTGGACTTGGAGGTATGTACTATTGGATTTCTCGTTGTTTGGACAAAGATCTGCAGCTACAAAACAGTAAGGGCCTGATTAGGATATCAGTCGAAATGACCATCCGACCGACATGGCCGCGGTGAGATTCCGACCGACTAAACTGCGAGCTCTCCGACCGCTGTATTATGATGTATTCCAGTCACTTTTCCAACCGCGTCGGTCAGAGACGACTCTGACATGACCGCGTAAGTTGGAAAGGAGTCCGAGACGGCTGTGTTGGTTGGAAAGGCTGCTCTATATGGATTCTGAATCCACAAATGCATTGGTTGTACCGCCAAGCCGATTATGATGCATTCGACGCGGTTGTGGTTCCATGGCAGCTTGTCGGCCACATGGCAAGTGTAAATCAGAGACACTGATGCCAACTAACACAACACCAACCATAGTATGCCTTCACAAAACTACATAGCTGATGTCAATTGAAAGAGTAGACATACCTACCAATCCACCTATAAAAGAAAACCTTACCAGACCATGATCCTTTGCTATCACAATAATGCAGAGTCTGACAGAACACATTGCTGTTTCCAGTTACACTGCAGCCGTCCCTTCACACATTCACACACCCCAATTGGATCACTCACTGCACTTTTCACATTTTTTGGTTCTTTCTTTTCTTGTACACCTCTTCAATCTCACACTCACACTCACTAATTCACAATGACCAAAAAGAAGCAGCCACATTTTTCAGATGAAGAGTTGATAGTGCTTGTGGATGAAATCCTCAGAGTTGAGCCAGTTATTTGGGACCAAAGTCCAACAAACTTCCATCACCCAGAAACACCTGATGTGGGACAGGATAGTCAACAAGGAGAACGCAGTAGTGAGCACCCTGCATGCAATAGAGGATATCAGGAAGAGGTGGTACGATGTCAGGAGGAGGGTCAAGGTCATAGCCAACAGAAACCACTGGGTCACACAATGGACTAGCGGTGGCCCTCCCGTGTCACCCGAACCCTTTACTGCTTGGGAGAGAAGGTGCATGCCATCCTGGCACCAGAGAGCCTGTATGGCATACCTGAAGGAATGGAGTACCTATGGTACTTGATAGGCTCTCCAAATGGGCAGAGGATAATAATCCTGTCAGATTCCCAATATGGCTTTCACCCAGGACGATCCACGGTGGACCAGAGTTTGAATATCTATATGGTACTTAACAAGTACACCAGTGTCCGCTCCGGTACTGTCCATCTATCTTTCATGGACCTGTCCTCAGCATTCAATCTCGTTAATAGATCTAAGCTCTGGCAGATCATGTTGTCCATAGGAGTCAGTGAAGACCTTGTCTCTTTTTGAGGGACCTTCACAGAGACACGAAGGCGGTGGTTTGTTACTCTAAAGACCTTAGAGTCACTCGCCAGTTCTCAATTCAGGGAGGGGTCCAACAGGGGTGTATTCTGGGCCCTTTCCTTTTTAATCTGAACATCAAGAACGTGGAGCAGGCTCTTTTGAAGTTGAAAACTGACTGTGTCCCCAGGTGGGTCAGCAAAGTCTGCCTTTACTATTGCACGTTGATGACACCGTTCTCATGGCTAGGACAGCCAGGGGATTGCAATCTTTGTTGAACTCATTTGTCCACTTTATGGAGGACTTGAATTTGTTGGTTAACAGCAACAAATCCTTTGGAATGCAAGTGGGTTCCCATCCTAGCTAACCTTATACACTTGTGATGGAGTCCATGCTTGCCCCAAAGACTAACGCTTCTCATATCTGGGAATAGTGTTTGACGCTGCCCTGAATTGGCATCCTCTCATTAGTAGAAAGAAAGGTGGTCTCATTAGGGCCAATACTGCTGTTTTTAACTTTGCCTCTAGACTGGGCAATTGACCTATTGGGGCCATCCTGTAGATCTATAATGCAAAGTGTATCACCGAGGTGGACTATGGCAGCGAGATTTGGGGTTATAGTGAGCATGAGGAACTCCAAATTGTTGAAACCATCTTCTTAAAATGATTATTATGTTGCCGCAGAGCATCTCCTCCTTCGTAGGGCATGAAGAATTGGGGATGTTTTTTCTTTCTGATTTGTTGTCTTATCGCCCCCTATCACTGTGGATGAAATTGTGGCTTAGGATGGGAATTGCCTTAAGTAAGGACATCTTAAGTGAGTGCCTCTCTCTGGACCATTGTTATCATATTCCCTGGCTTAGGTAACATCCCCAACCACGGCCTAACAATATGTTCCTGGAATATCAACGGATTTGGCCAGAAAAATTAATCCGCTGCCACACTTGACTTTTTAAAAGAACATGACATTATTCTCTTACAGGAAACCTGGGCAATAGATAGTATCCCTATTGAAGGCTACCTGGAATTCACGTCATTTGCATCAAGACAGTCCAAGTTTGGCAGGCCGAGTGGCGGCCTCACGATTTATGCAACAACTAAATTATCCCAACGCATCAAACAGATAAAATTTGAAGAAGACTGGCTCTCCGTAATAGTGTTGGAAAGCTCACCCACTGATAGCCATTTGCTCCTTCTCAATGTTTATATCTCTCCATGTACCATCGAGAAAAAATCCAAAATGGATTGTTTGACCAACATCGTTTGTAATCTACTAAGTGAGCACGGCAGCATACCTAGCATAATTTCAGGAGATTTCAACACCAATCTCTATTGTAACCCCTCCGAGGACATTGGGATTTATCCCCAATGGTTCCCCACATTTCGCTCCACAGTCGACCCCTGCAGGAAATAGAACATCGAAACTGGGGAGTATGCAGTCATCCAGCTAAGCAGTGTAGGATTCACCGTACTGAACGGACGTCTTCACACGGACACTCCACCTGCCTGGACCCGATCAGACGGTCAAACCCACTCCTTTTTGGACTTTTCCCTAGGGAGCAGGGAAATACTTCCTCTGATTGAGAGTTATTACATCGCACCACAAGGCGAGAGTGATCATCGGCCACAAATTATAACACTATCCGCCAACACCCCACGTCATCAGGAACTCGCTCACACTCATTCAGGTTGTCACATAGAGAACCTAAAGCGAATAAAATGGTCGGATGCTGCGGCTCTCCCTTTGATGGAAAAATATAGAGCTCTACTACACTTATCACTGGAGTCAGATACTTCTGTTATCAGCGGCTGGGCTAGCTTCATAAACCAATTATTTGAAGAATTGCCACCCAAGAGGAGCACCAGGCAACAAGTATTTCAATTCCGCATCTCACAAGTCACAAAAAAATTAAAAGCACACAGAAATCAAGCACTCCGCCTGCCAAGGAAGAGCCCAGGCAACAAAAATAAATTCAACAACTACAAGCAAGCCCAAGCAGCTTTTAAGATCGCAATACGCAGGGAAAAACAAGCGCATTCGGATCAATTTTGGCTGAAGCTTATTCATGAAAGCAAAAATCCCAATTCAAAGCAATTCTGGTCTCTCGTAAACAGGGGCTTACAAGGTAGAAGCGGTCACAGTAGTGCAAACATCAGTGCAGACGAATGGAGCCAGTTTCTATCATCTTACTTTAGGGTTCACAACAAAAAGGACGACCATCTCAAATCCCTCAGTCTAGCCAACGCTGTGACATCATCTCCGGAACTAAAGAGCTCAAGGCGACCTGACCTCAGCCCCCCGGCTAAAAACGCAACTGGAGAACTAATAAATGAGGGCTATGCAAAAAACAATGACTTACCGTCGGAGACCACAGTGACATCAGATGAACTAAAAAACAAGATCTTATGCTCAATAAGGAAAGCCAGGGCCGAAGGAGCCCCAGGGCCAAACGGTCTTCCTCAGGCTATGTTCAAATCAGATGTCGAACTATGGTCAGCTTACCTGACCCCCCTGTTTCTCTATTGCAGGCTAAATAACACTGTTCCAGAGTCCTGGAGAGGTGCTATCATTCACCCAATTTATAAAGGCGGGAAGAGAAATGACCCTAATAATTATCAAATGATAGCACTCTTCGACGTCGAGTCTAAAAATTATGCCAGCATTTTATTGGAAGAGTTGCAGGCCTGGGCCGACACAACTAAGCGCCTCTCTTTTAACCAGATGGGTTTTGTGGTGAACTCTGGTACAACAACTAATTTGCTCACCCTAACCGTCCTGATGGAGAAAGCGGCAGTTCAATAAACTCAACTGCATTGCTGCTTTATTGATTTTAAAGCGGCCTTCGATCGCGTGCCCCGGGGCCTGCTGTGGCAAAAACTAGAGTCCTGGGGCATACCTCCGACCCTTTTACACACTATTGTCCAACGCCACTCGGAAACATGGATCAGAATCAAGCTGGGTGAAGGCTCCCACGTTTCCAGGAAGATTGGAACCAAAAGCGGTGTCAAACAAAGCTGTGTGCTGGCCCCACTTCTTTTTAACCTGTTTATATCAGACTTATCCCCATTACTTGATAGTGTTAACTGCCACCCCCCTCAACTAGACGGAACGCGCATCAGTAACCTGCTGTATGCCGATGACTTGGTGTGGCTAAGCCACACAAAAGTGGGCCTACAGAGGCTACTCGCTGAACTGCTTCCTTATACTACAAGAAACTCTTTAGAGCTGCATTTGCTAAAAACAAAAAAATTTCTTTTGGGAAGCAAAAGAGGCTACGCGGAGGGCGGTACTTCAATAATGCAAAGCTCGAATCAACATCTTATTACAAATATCTGGGAATCTTTCTCAACACCAGATGTTAATTCGTCAAGCAGAAAGAAGCATTGAGGACCAAAGCTTTGTCATTAGAGGCCGCCGCCGCAAAACTGTCAAAACAGCTACTTGGCCCAAGCCTAACCCCTATGCTGAAAGTGATGGAGGTGAAGATAATCAACTCTCTGTCGCATGGGCACGAGATCACGAAGGGCACAACAAGTATTTTACTAAAACAAACTAACAATCAAAAGTTTAAACGCGCGTTTCGCCTGCCAAAATCAGCTTCGCCAGCCGATTATAAAGTTTTGTAACAGACTGCACCATGCCCGGGAGGGCTCCCTGGAGGCCAGACTTTGGCAGGAAATATCGAAAAACCACACCAGCCAGAAGTATCGGCAACACCTGGATCGCAGATTACAATTACTTGGAGTCAAGGAATTCTGGGGAACAAACCCCTCTCAGCCGGTGCTAAAGGTAGCCAATCAAGAAGAGCATCAGACTGTGGTCTTGGACTGTGGTCTTTTCATTCAGACAGGGCAACACTGTCAAAAAGGAAACACGCTTGGGCAGTAATTTCCAATTTCAAACCAGGCGTCGAGTCGCCCTATTTATCAAGCACATTTGCACTTTATTGGAAACAAAAGTTTTTAGCTCGGAGGATGGGTGACTGGCCTTTTTTAAAGAACCTTCCTGAATGGCGCCGCTCCGGCAATAGTATCAAGTGCAGGATGTGCGGCTATCACTCCGAAGCAATGGAACATATAGTTTGTGTATGCCCCGCAATGCTTACAGTCAGACGGTCTTTATTGCGGGAAGAATGGATTAGGCTAGGAGTTCGATCATGCCGCCAGGCCATAATAGCTGCCTTAAATCCAGACAACACCAAGCTGAATATTGGGCTTACCAAATTTGTCAACAAGGCGTCAAAACTGTTGGGAGATACCAGTGCTGCTAAATCTTCCTCACCTCAGCAGGGCGGCATTCAGTCTGCAGGCTCAACAACAGCACCCTAGACTGCCAATAATAGCCGATTAGAACCTGGCTTCCTAGCCGAACATTATCCGCTTACAATGCTTTTGAGGGTTTAAAGCAATTCACAAGTTCTGTATTTTTTATTCAGTGGTCTTTTTACGAATGAATCGAATGTGTTTTAAATTGTAATGGTTTTAATTAATCAAACAATAAAGTCTTATTATTAGTGCTTTTCCCTGGCTTAGGTATGTCAGGGAATGCTTTATGTACTTGAGAAGAGCCGACCTATTTACCAACCCTGAGAAAATCTGTAGGAGAGACCTGTGTTGGGTGAAGGACAACTTTTTAAAAAAGGGGTGGTTGGACAGGGAACAAGTGGAGCTGACTAAGCCCAGCTTCCGTAGGCATTCTTTATTGAAAACCATGCCATCGAATGAGCCTTACCTTTAATGGTTTAAAAGCAGCCATGATCGTTTTCTATTGACCATGTTTCTCTTGGCCCTTTTTCAATACATTCTAGCCCATCCCCGTGGGGCGCATAAGGGTCAGAGCCTCTCTCCCTGTGGCTGCAACGGGAAGTCTCCACAGTATATGATGCATTTTTAATGTTTTGTAGCTTTTATGAGGTACCAAGAAAGTCCTACCTTATCCCCATTTAAAAAATGGCTAATTTTAGGCAGATCAGACCCACGGTTATTTTTTTACAAATGCTTTCTAGCAATACAGTTCTATATGTCCTCAGTTTCTTAAGGTCTGCGGTTAGGCTCAGATACAGTTGTGATTAATCTATGAGGGTTAACTGTGGCCACTTTGGATTGTTGTGACCTTCATATATAACCTTATTTGTTTGTGTCATAGTCCATCTCATTATTTTTATAATCCAGGGGGCTGTGTTTGACGAACTGTACATTATAAGTCCTTTATATGATGCACACTGAGTGGTTTTAACTTTTATTTCTGTCTTGACTCTTATGGTTTCTTTCTGTAAAAACCGTACAAAGTTTTCAAACACATTTTGACAAGTATAAGTGACACGTAGGTAGGTGGGATTGCATAGTGGACCCCTAGTCAAGGTTTTTGCCTTTCCTCTTGATTTCAATTCAAAATATAAGACTAATATCTGGATGTCACAGACAGGGGCACTTTTACTGTACTTTTATGCTCTATTTATATAGATCGACTAAAGTTTACTATGATTAATCATATCCAAAACCTGTCCAGCACAAACATTAGCACACTTATCCTACACTCTGATGTGCACATACACATTGTCCACAGAGCTACACAACAACAAACACTGTAGAATTGGAAATACATCTCAGTGCATACTTACATTCATGAAAAGAAGTTGTTGATAAGCAGTTGTCGCAAGTCAACTCCTTCCTCCTCTCCACTGTCTTCATTGCCAAGACCCAAATTCTCAGCCGGTGGCACCTGCTGATCTCCTTCATCATCAATTAGAGGGATGTTTTTCCTTATCGCCAGGTTGTGGAGCATGCAGCTGGCAATGGCACTCCTTTCCAGGTGAATATTGTAGTGTTCCTCCAGTTTTATCAAGACAGCGGAATCTTGCCTTCGGACGGCCAAAAGCCCGCTCCACTATCTGCCTTCTCCTCCCATGGGCCTCATTGAAGCGGACTTCTCCTGGGGTGACTGGATTCTGCAATTGCGTTAGTAACCATGGCTGGTTGGGGTATCCTGCATCTCTTAAATGGAAGATAGACGTGAGAACAATGTTCAAGCAAACATTTACTAAAAAGACACACAAAACCACTCACAACAAACATCATTAAAAACCTTACTTACCAACAAGCCAGTCCCGCTCTGGAAGTAGTTGAGTCATCAAACGGGGTATGATGATGTTCTGTAGAATGTATGAGTCAAGGGCTGATGCAGGAAATCTGGCACAGACGGGGGAAATACACATATCTGGCAAACACACCACCTGTACATTGATTGAGTGGAAGTGCTTCCTGTTCCTATATACTTTCTCATTGGCCAGTGGTGGAATCAAAGCAATATGTGTCCGATTGATTGCTCCAATGACATGTGGGATACACCCAAACCCATAAAAATCAAATTTGACATTGGCCAATTCCCTTGGTTTGGGAAACTTGATATAACTGTCCATGTGTCTGGTCAATGCCTGCAGTACATCTTCAAGTACATTGCTAAACATAGACTAAGACATTCCTCCAGATGTTGCCACTGTGTACTGGAAGACTCCGTGGCCAAGAAATGCAGTACTTCCATTACCTTAACTTTGTGTGTCAGTGATGTCAGATAGTGGCGATGTGGACGCAATGAAGGTGCCAACTGCTGGCACAAATCATTCATTGTTGCCATATTGAGACAGTATTTTCTAATCATGTCTCTCTCTTCCATGGTTTATAGATCGGGAATGGGCCTGGAGATGGGAGGTTGTCTTCCGGCTCCTCCGCGATACCTATGTGTGGAGTGTATACACAGTAGGTGTTAGATCACAATGTCCCCAGCAACATGTACTTAGACAAACACCAAAGACCAAATAATGGCAGTGCAAACCAGATTTCACAGAACAAAAAGCTTATGAACATACCACAGCATACATGTCATTTCTGAATATGTCTCTAATGTATAGTTACACAGGAATGTAAGTACACTAGACTCATATCATTAGTGACAGAAATTTTGAGGCAAAATCAAACAGGAAATAGTCCAAATCTCACAAGCCAAGAACCCATGACTTAGGTTTTTAAATTACTGTGCAAGTGCTGTTGTAAACACAGTAGGATCATGTTATGTATTGCATCATGTACATCACATACATCTTGAGTTTCACTCAGCACTTCATGCAGACAAATGTTACATGGTAGACACTGTCATGTTGTCATGTCTACATTGCACATACAATGACAACACAATTCATTGACAATGTATATATTTCTTAATATGCAGATGTACACCTAAGTACAGTACACAAAGACCACTTACAAAGTCCCATTTATTTTCAATGCCTCAGTGGGGTGCTTGAACGTTTGAGTGTTTTGGCCCTTTGGGATGGTAGGATTCTGTTCACGAGACACACACACCCTTTCCACCTGGACATCACAAAGATTGCACACTGGGTGACAGTGACTTCCAGCACTGTTATATGGTGTATTGACACCTCTTACTGGACATGGGTCGCATACTGCCTGAGAGAAAGTGGAAAATCAGAAACTGTACTGTGTAGTTTCATGTTGGTTTAGCCTGCCAACAAGTGTTTGAGGGTCCTCTCAAGGTGACTTCATCATGTGAGTATGGCCATTTGATTTGGATGCACCTTTAACTAACAATAAAGTGCATCCAGGCATGATGGAGTACAAAACAACAACATTGGCAAGTTTTTTCCCCTAACCGAACCTTCATTCAAAAGTCGCGGTAGGCGGTTCAGAACTGAGGCGGACACAGACATAGGCTGTAACTTGCTATGGTGACAGTTGCGTCTCAATGATTGTGTCCGCCTGCAGTGAAGACCAACGTGGTAAACTTCCATTACTAATATAACAATCTTACTCGCGGACCACCAGCTATTTTTTACCGTGCGGTAGGCGGAGTGTTAGGCAGCATTTGAAGGCATTGGATGACTTCGGAAAATGCGACCGACGTGGACCTATTCCTTTGATTGCACACACAGTTGACTGCCTATGTGGTCTAGATATGTCTTGCATTTTTCAATACAGATAACTTGCCTTCAGAAACTGTACTTCTACAGACCTCCCCATCACTCTGCTGCTTTTCACATCCTCTATGAGCTGCAATGTCTCGCTTTACAGGAAGCAAGGCCCCAGCCTTCACACCAGAGGAGCTGAAGATGCCGGTAGACACGGTCCTTTCCCTGTACAAGCAGCTGTATGGCACACCAGAGGAGCAGGTGAGAACAAATCTGACAGAATACATATTTTAAATGTCAGGTAACCATGCACATAGGGCAGATTGTTACAATGAGACACACTTCTGGATCTGTAGCCAATTGTTTAAAAGTGTGTATGTAAATGTGATGGACACGTTCACTGCTGTATGTGTGTCAGTACTGTTCTGGACTTTATATCACTGTTCTCATGTGAATATCCCATCATCAACCACAAACTTCGTATGCTGTATTAGTTAGGCATGAACACATCAGTTTGACATAATGATGCCTTCTTTTCTGTCATGTTTCAAAATACATTAGCTTGTGGAGTCATAGCTAATCAAACTCTTATGGTGAATGTGAAATGTCATTTGCATATGTGGTTAAGTTGTTAATGTATACAGTCACAACAACAACTCCACACACTTGATGCAATATCAGCGTTGCGTCAGTTATGTCACAAGTCTTCACATAGCAAGTCACAGTGCTCAACAATGGTCATGACAGATGTAGGAAGGCAACCAGGTGTATGGGTTATAATGTCCATTCAGGCCATGTGTAGATCATGTTGAACAATGTTTTATTGACACAGTGTAAATACCTATACTAGTTAGGTGTATAACCCTTCCGCAGAAGACATAGGTGTGCTGAGCTTAGCAGTTATGAGATTTCATACCACCTGTGTTGTTCTCCCATCCACAGTGTAGTGAGAAGTGTTGAATAGTTGCATAGGGCAAGGTCAGGTTAGAGTGTGGTGTCAACAGGAAATGAATATGTGTTCATAAATATGTAAATGTCACATTTTTGACAACAGGTGCAGTGTTGAGAATTCTAGTCTGCTAACTGGATATTGGTTAAGCTAGCTACTCATGACCTATGTGAAGAGGAACCTGGATATGTACATCCTGCATGTGTACTAAGTGTTCGATACCATGTCATCCTTACAGGTCAATGCCCATCAGAAGGTTTTGCTGTGGAGGACCATTGCCCGGAAGGTGCGTTCACTGGGGGTCACACGTCGATGCAGTGGCTACTGCCAAAAACAGTGGCAGGACCTGAAAGGCTGGGCCAAGAAGATCACCGAAGTCCAGCTGAGTGTGGCACCTCCAGGCAGGGGGTGCGCGCACCGCACCGTGACCCCCCAATGCTTGGCATCCTGACGATGGCCTATCTCAACCTTGATGGGCAGTTGAGAGCCAGACAGCAGCAAGAAGGGGGTCAGTATGTACCTTGATGTACTTCGTACACCAGTATGCATGCTCACGTATTGCAGCCAGTGTTATGACTTTTAGGTGTGGATATCAGCAGGATGTACACAATAAGAAATAGTGTTGTCAAAAGGTATCAAGTAAAATGTTTTTCACTAAGATTGTGGCCACACAATGATCCTACCTGGCCTGGTGGTATACTAAGCCAAATGTCCCTGAAGTAATATTCAGTCATTGCCATTGCCAGTGTGATAAGCTGTGTTTATATGGCAAACTGTTACAAATGTTGCAATCAGCCTACAGTACATTTGATAATACACTATGCTGACATGACACACTACTTGTAGACATACAAATTTGGCTTGCTATGCCTATATTCCATGTGTAACTTCTATATGAGTTACACATGTGCCACTTATAACTGCTTCATCTGCTAATAGACAGATGTGCAACTGTAATATGATCTGTGTGAAATAGCGTATTCCAGTCCTACATCTTCATGGTGACTTATCAAAATACGTTACCTGAAGCAGGACACCTGCTGTTCCAGACGTTCTGGATTAGGGATAGCTCACTTTATGCTGTATGTAAAGGCTGCAGTGTTATTCCATTTCTTAATAGAAGGTCTATTCATCCTTGGATCACATGAGGTAAGTGTGGCATACTACAAGGGCATCTAGAGTGAGAGACAAAACATCAGCTGGTACAAAGATGTGGTTAAGATGTTGATAAGGAGAAACATGACGTTGCATAAAACTATGTTCCTGACACCATTATATGAGAGTGCGCACAGGTCTTGTTGCTTTCAGTAATGTTATATTGACTCTATATAACCTAATGTTGTCATCCAAGTTCAATTTATAATGTTAGCCAATGTGGGTAGAGTTGTTATTACACCTATGTACCAAGTACATATCAACATCTCAACTAATTTCTTTTCAAACCAGTTTATCAGCATCGGGCCAGGGCAGCGAAGGAGACAGTGCCATGAATATTAGGGAGCGATACCAAAGGGGATGATGGACGGAGCGTTGGAGCTAATCAAACACTCACCCCCAGTCAACTGATCTGGGTTTAATCCATCATCATTCTTTAGCTCACTCCACCACCCCAGTTCAGACATGGCCATATGCAAATCAGTCTGACCCTGTGCCTCATGGGAACAGTCCAGCGCTGAACTGCCAAGCCATGTCTTCCCTGGACCGGAAACAAGCATCCTGGGACCGGTTTCTGGCTATTCAGCCGTCATCAGCCAGGCTAGCTTGAATCCAGTGGCAAAGTGAGCAAGGGACCCACGTCTGGGCATACCCTGCCAGCTTAGGGCGAACAAGCGATACCAAAGGGGATGATGGACGGAGCGTTGGAGCTAATCAAACACTCACCCCAGTCAACTGATCTGGGTTTAATCCATCATCATTCTTTAGCTCACTCCACCACCCCAGTTCAGACATGGCCGTATGCAAATCAGTCTGACCCTGTGCCTCATGGGAACAGTCCAGCGCCGAACTGCCAAGCCATGTATTCCCTGGACCGGAAACAAGCATCCTGGGACCGGTTTGTGGCTATTCAGCCGTCATCAGCTAGGCTAGCTTGAATCCAGTGGCAAAGTGAGCAAGGGACCCACGTCTGGGCATACCCTGCCAACTTAGGGCGAACAAAGCGATACCAAAGGGGATGATGGACGGAGCGTTGGAGCTAATCAAACACTCACCCCCAGTCAACTGATCTGGGTTTAATCCATCATCATTCTTTAGCTCACTCCACCACCCCAGTTCAGACATGGCCATATGCAAATCAGTCTGACCCTGTGCCTCATGGGAACAGTCCAGCGCCGAACTGCCAAGCCATGTCTTCCCTGGACCGGAAACAAGCATCCTGGGACCGGTTTCTGGCTATTCAGCCATCATCAGCCAGGCTAGCTTGAATCCTTGCTCACTTTGCCACTGGATTCAAGATAGCCTGGCTGATGAGGGTTTTGAACCCGAAACCGGTTCCAGGATGCTTGTTTCCGGTCCAGGGAAGACATGGAGGGAGGGAGCTAAAGAATGATGATGGATTAAACCCAGATCAGTTGACTGGGGGTGAGTGTTTGATTTGCTCTAACGCTCCGTCCATCATCCCCTTTGGTATCGCTTTGTTCGCCCTAAATTGGCAGGGTATGCCCAGACGTGGGTCCCTTGCTCACTTTGCCACTGGATTCAAGATAGCCTGGCTGATGAGGGTTTTGAACCCGAAACCGGTTCCAGGATGCTTGTTTCCGGTCCAGGGAAGACATGGCTTGGCAGTTCGGGCTGGACTGTTCCCATGAGGCACAGGGTCAGACTGATTTGCATATGGCCATGTCTGAACTGGGGTGGTGGATGGAGCTAAAGAATGATGATGGATTAAACCCAGATCAGTTGACTGGGGGTAAGTGTTTGATTTGCTCTAACGCTCCGTCCATCATCCCCTTTGGTATCGCTTTGTTCGCCCTAAGTTGGCAGGGTATGCCCAGATGTGGGTCCCTTGCTCACTTTGCCACTGGATTCAAGATAGCCTGGCTGATGAGGGTTTTGAACCCGAAACCGGTTCCAGGATGCTTGTTTCCGGTCCAGGGAAGACATGGCTTGGCAGTTCGGGCTGGACTGTTCCCATGAGGCACAGGGTCAGACTGATTTGCATATGGCCATGTCTGAACTGGGGTGGTGGAGGGAGCTAAAGAATGATGATGGATTAAACCCAGATCAGTTGACTGGGGGTGAGTGTTTGATTTGCTCTAACGCTCCGTCCATCATCCCCTTTGGTATCGCTTTGTTCGCCCTAAGTTGGCAGGGTATGCCCAGACGTGGGTCCCTTGCTCACTTTGCCACTGGATTCAAGATAGCCTGGCTGATGAGGGTTTTGAACCTGAAACCAGTTCCAGGATGCTTGTTCCGGTCCAGGGAAGACATGGCTTGGCAGTTCGGGCTGGACTGTTCCCATGAGGCACAGGGTCAGACTGATTTGCATATGGCCATGTCTGAACTGGGGTGGTGGAGGGAGCTAAAGAATGATGATGTATTAA
Source organism: Calotriton arnoldi (assembly GCA_963921515.1). Lineage (NCBI taxonomy): Eukaryota > Metazoa > Chordata > Amphibia > Caudata > Salamandridae > Calotriton > Calotriton arnoldi. Next base: position 559,365 of record CAWUFW010002667.1, read on the forward strand.
ACCCAGATCAGTTGACTGGGGGTGAGTGTTTGATTTGCTCTAACGCTCCGTCCATCATCCCCTTTGGTATCGCTTTGTTCGCCCTAAGTTGGCAGGGTATGCCCAGACGTGGGTCCCTTGCTCACTTTGCCACTGGATTCAAGATAGTCTGGCTGATGAGGGTTTTGAACCCGAAACCTGTTCCAGGATGCTTGTTTCCGGTCCAGGGAAGACATGGCTTGGCAGTTCGGGCTGGACTGTTCCCATGAGGCACAGGGTCAGACTGATTTGCATATGGCCATGTCTGAACTGGGGTGGTGGAGGGAGCTAAAGAATGATGATGGATTAAACCCAGATCAGTTGACTGGGGGTGAGTGTTTGATTTGCTCTAACGCTCCGTCCATCATCCCCTTTGGTATCGCTTTGTTCGCCCTAAGTTGGCAGGGTATGCCCAGACGTGGGTCCCTTGCTCACTTTGCCACTGGATTCAAGATAGCCTGGCTGATGAGGGTTTTGAACCCGAAACCGGTTCCAGGATGCTTGTTTCCGGTCCAGGGAAGACATGGCTTGGCAGTTCGGGCTGGACTGTTCCCATGAGGCACAGGGTCAGACTGATTTGCATATGGCCATGTCTGAACTGGGGTGGTGGAGGGAGCTAAAGAATGATGATGGATTAAACCCAAATCAGTTGACTGGGGGTGAGTGTTTGATTTGCTCTAACGCTCCGTCCATCATCCCCTTTGGTATCGCTTTATGAATATTAGGGAAGCAGCTGGCCACAGTGGTTCTCGTGCTGCCAGTGAGCAAGAGGGAACCAGTGGCACAGAGGATGATGGGAGCACCACTGAGGAGCTGACTGACGTGATGGCTGGAACATCTTCATCAGAGTCTAGTTCCAGTGAGCCCTCCCATGTGGTGGTGGATCCCCCTAGACCTATGTCCACCATCCCCCCTTCCATCTCCACCCTCACAGCTGCTCCCCAGCCACCTGTCCGTGGCTGCTCCCCTAAAAGGGGAGGAGTCTCCTTTGTGCCAGTCACCTTACCACCTGCCTCTGTCTCCCCTGCTGCCCTGAGTGTGGAGGCCATACACCTCCTGAGGAAGATCTCTGTGGGTCAGACAGCAGTGCTGAATGTCCTCCAGGTGCATACCAATCAGCAGACCCAGATGGTATCTTTCCTGGAGAGCATTCACTCTGACATGTCTTCCCTACAGAGATCCATTCAGGCTCTAGCCTCCACACTGATGGCAGCCTTATCCCAACTCCAGTTTTCAACCCCGCTTCCTTCTTCTTCCCCATCCACAGTCCCTGTTCCCATACCTGACCAAAGCACACGCAGACCTGCCCACGCATCCACTTCAACATCCACACGCAGTGCACAAACACACAGACATAAAGCAAAAGACAGACACAAACACACACACTCAGCAGAAACGAGACACACTGACTTCCACATCCACTGACATGTAGGCAGACACAACACACACTGCATCACATGGTTCACAGTCAGACAAACAGGCAGACAGCACACCATCACACACAGCCATAACAGACACCACACCAGCACACAAAGACATGCCACATATGTTACAACCCTCTGCATCCACAAGCCCTACCCTTGCCTATCCTCGTAACCAATCTGCCCAAAACTCCACCTCATTGCCCTTGACCTCTTCCCTTCCCAAACAGACCAACCCCCTCCCAAACCTAAAAAGAAGACCCTGCTGCACCTGCCACCCCTGCCATACCCTTCCACATCCACACCCAAAACACCTAGCCATCCCCCTACTGAGACCCAAAAGCAACAGCTAGGTACCCGGAAGAGGAAAGCTCCCCATCCTTCTACCACCCCACCCCCTCCCAAACCCAGAAGATCAACTTCTCCATCCTACCCCTTCACCACCCTTCAGGGATATAAAATACCGTAAATGGTGAAACCCAGCCGCTCCCCCCTACATCCTGCCCTCCCACTGAGCCAGTTGACCCCACCAATCCTGAGCCCAGCCCTCCCAAGGACCAACCCAGGCCACCCTAGTTATTTTATTTTGGTGCCTGACCTGTCCCCTAGATGCCCCTTCTGGGAGGTATCCCTCAGCAGCATTACTGAAGGCAAGTTTCGGTGGGCCACACTTTGCTGGCCCACAACATGGACATTTGAACTGGCCATTGGCCTTTGATTTCATCATTGCACTATGGAGGCTAAATAAAGAATTTTTGTTTTGCTTTTCGTATTCCTGTGTCCAAACATATATTTAGTTGTTAACTGTCATTCATGTGTAATTTATGATGTGTGAGTACAGTTCTGTTAGTATGACCATGATAGCATATGGTTCATAGAGTAGGTAAGTCTACTGGGATGTTGTGTTGATTTGTGTACCTACATTGGCTGGGTGTTAATGTCCGCATGAGGTTTGTGTAGGAGTGTGGGGTGAAGGGCCAAACCTTGCATTGGATACTGTATGCATTCATAGTTTAGGCAGATTTCTAAGTCCATTGTGCAAGTGCATCAATGGACAAAACTCAATGAGGTGTACATTTCATATTTATTTGAAGTGAACAAAGTGAATCTTCTTGTCAAAATACTTGGAGGCGTTGTGCCTCTACATACATGATAGTTACTTTAGCCACACATGTACATAGAGCAATGTGTAAACTGCAAAATGTGACTTGAAAGATATCAGCCAATTGCTGTTCCTTCAGTGGATCTTGTCAAGTGCTTCTAATGCCAAATTTGCCACATGTGGATGCCACTTTGTGACAATACCCATTAGTGCCAGTTGAGACTGATTCTCAATGTCCTGTGCACATGGAGAGTGTGAGGTAGGTACACATCAGACTGAGGCCTGGTCCTGTTGTCTTCCAGGACTCCCCTTAAATTAGAGATCCATTGTATGCAAGGTGTCTATGCACTGTGGCCTCCTGTGTAGAGGAATTTGGATGGTTATAATGCCATTCACATTAGTTGGCTATCTCATGTGGATGGTGTGTGTTGGTCCATGACAATGTTTAGTAAGTTAGACTGTGTTTCTGTACTTACAAATTAACTACTGATGTATGTTATAGTTACATGAGGACCTGGCTTATGGTACAGGAATGTGTGTCACAGGAGTTGATAGTTATAATATGGTGTGATTGTTGACTTGTACACTACATTGTGGACAAATGTACATCAGCTTCTGGATTTAACGCACACTTAGAGTATGTTAGTCTGTGCATGTACATTATTAGCAAACTGAACATAGGCCACATCATGCTGACGTGATGTACCCTTATAATCTGTCTTGGTGCACACATGGCCCCACATTTGATCTTCCATCCAGAGATATCATGCACCATACTGGACCATGGTTAGCTGCACGATAGGGGATGTATGTGGTGTCAGAGGGTCATGTTGTTGTTAAGTGTGGGTCAGGGTTGTCAAAGAGTGTTTGTGTGTCAAGTGATGTTGAGTGTGTTTAGATGCCCAGGTATGCTGTGTCACATGCAAACAGTGGCAAAGCCACAAGCGTTAGGACTTCTGGATTGTGGTAGAGTGTATCCGTCTAGTGATCTTTGCATTGTTACTGCTTTAACTTGTTTGTCACAACAAGGCCTGGGCGGTGAACTCCGCTCCGCTCGCGGAGCTTGCGGAGTTTTCGGAACTCTGTAGCGTAGCAGAGTTTTTTTCCTCGCTCGCGTTCGTCAACGTCAAGTTGGCGAGCGCGAGCGAGGAAAATCCACCTCCCGGCGAGATTTTTCCTTGTTCGCGATCGTCAACATTTGGTTAGCGAGCGCAAGCATGGAAAATAAACCCCCGGCGAGATTTCTCAACGCGGGGGGTCAGGTTTCTCATTGCGAGTGGTCGCGTATGCTCGCGACCGCTCGCGTTGAGAAACTGCCCGTTTGCGTTGAGAAAGCTGCCGCTCGAGTAAAAATCTACTTGAGCGGCAGAAAGGAAAGCAGCGCCCGCTTGCGCTGTGTATGGTGCCGTTCGCGATGATTGCACAGTGCGGACAAGCATCCGGCACTGAAAATCACCGCGAATGGCGTTTTTCTATCAAACTCCGCCGCTTGCGGAGCTCAGCATAGCGCGGCAGAGTTTTTTTTCCACTTTGCGGAGTTTCGCGTAGCGCAACTCCGCAAACTCCGCCCAGGGTTAGTCATAACATGAGTTGGGATAGCTTCGTTTAACAAGGAAACTGGGGTGGGGACTCATAGGGATGTGTATTATGTCTATGTGGCCAGATTTTTCTGCCAAATGAGCGCAATGAATGTGCTTTTCATGTATTGCTACACATGTAATATGTCAATACTTCTGGCATATGACAGGATCTAGATAAGTGAATGCACACCTTACATTGTACCTAAGATGCCTGAGTGTTAGACATTGGCAAAGGCTGTTATTATTAATTTACTTTGGTGATACGAAGGTGACTTCAGAGCATAGGGATTTGTAGTTGGCTCAATGAAGACAGTAGGAGATTGTGCTTGTAGTGTTACAGATATCTCAGCTAATAGGTCTGGGGCACTGGTAGGCAATGCAGCTGCAAATTCTGCTTTCTGTTTTTTCAAGATGTTGCTGCCCTCAATGGAGTTTGGATGGTAGCTATCTGTGCATACAATTGCCATTATGTTAATGCTAGGCACCATCAAGTCCATTAACTATTCAAAGACTGATATACATTTGTCAGTGCTTGCTCCTACAATGCACCTTCAAGCCCCCTCATGTGGTACATCTGAAGTTATACCTCTTCAGCGTGACACTGCACTGCGACACCCTCATTCACGGTGCAGATTAGGAGATCAGCTGGACCCTCAGTCTTTGCTCTCAGCAGTGGTGATGAGGGTATTGGGTTCAGGGAGGATGTAGTGTGCGAGTCTACAGGTTTCTGCAAGACATACTTTTGGGTGTACATTATTGTTATTTTGCCATGACATGTGGCACATAGAGCAGTGGTGAGCTCACCAAACATATTTCTTTACCTACATCTATGTGCCTAGGCACATTTGTATTCCTACCTTTTTGCTGGGTCTGTCCCTGTATTTCCAGTTCACACTGTCGATACTCGATGCTGACATTCCCTCGTTCCCACTGTACAACATGCTACAGAACACTTTCACATTACAGTACCTTTGCTTTGTGGTCACTTCAATGTGTAGGGCAGTGGTCTTCAAACTGAGGGGGGCGGGCCTCCCTGGGGGGGCCATAAGTGTATGAGGGGGGGCGCCAGTCTCTGGCCAAGAGAAGCATCATGTTTTGTTTTAAGTGTTAGAAGCATGAGCAGCAGTAAGCCACCTTGTGATGGACCGTCAATTACATCTTTTGTCAATTCGGACTTATATGCCTCCCCTTCCGCCAGCTCAGATGAGATCATTGGAACGACACAGACGGCACATCGGAAATACGCACCATAATAGGGCGGGCGGTTCCAGGGCCAGACCACACTTCGATCTGCTCCATTCGACCTTTCCGAAACCGTTGCGGTCGGAATTTCCAGTTGGAGTCGGAAGAACTGCGTCGGTTGGTAAGCATGTATTTTTTTGTTTTTGTTTTTTAAGTCCTCATTTGTCAATTCTTTTATAAGTGGATATAAAAAAGAATTCAGGCGGCCTCGATTCAGAGAAGGAAGAATCCCGGTCACTCCTCAAAGGAGGGGATGGATAACATCCCGGGTTCCCGTCGCTATACCACCAACATTTTTACTCCAATTATACAGGTACTTGTGGATTGGACCAAAGGCCAGGATGCTAATCAAAATTTAGCAATCCCCTTTAAATGCAAAAACCTGTATTTCCGATTGATAATCATTGGACCAGGTGTCAAACATAACAAAACAAAGTGGAAACAGAGAAGAAAAAGGATTTAAACGTGGAAAGAGGAAAAGATAGAGATATAGGAAAGGGTATCTTAAACTAAGGATATGCTACTTTATACCAATTATCCTAAAGACTCCAAAATGTTGTTCTCTTAGTGTTCTGTATAGCTCGATCTAGATTTGCTATTCTTTGTACCGAGCTTACCCATTCTCCTTCGAGAGGGGGGTTGGGTGGAATCCATTTAATACACAATTCTCTACGTGCCATGAGAACTAAGATGAAAGTAAGTGTTTTATATACTTTAGAAAAGGACCTATTACCCTCCTCTACCGGTATTACCCCAAAGATAACCAGTGCCAGGCTCACCTTAATTTCTTGACCCAAAATTCCCAAAAGCGTCATACCCACTTTCTGCCAGAAGGTCTGGATGGAGGGACACTGCCAAAACATATGCGCTTCATCTGCGTTTGGCTCACCACACTTTGGGCAGTTCCTCACAGCCTGTGTCCCCATTTTTGCCAATCACCTGGGCGTCCAATAAGCCTTATGGATGGTAAAAAGGTGATTTTTTCTTAATGGAGCAGATTTCACAAACTACCATAGGAAGGATAAAGATACTTGCCATAATGAATCAAGGTCGTAAGCCGGCAGCTCCTTCATCCAGATCGCTCTCAACAAGGCCTGTGTGTCTTCCATGGACTGTATCAGCATCCAGTACCATTCTGATACCTCTCTTCGCAAAAGGGGATGCCAGTAAATCTTAGATTCCCAAAACAGATTACCCTTTCCACCTTTTCTTGGCATTTTAGCCCAGCTCAATAGTTGGTAGTGTTTGAACTTTGAAACCGACCCCTCGGAAATCTCCTGCATGCTATGCCAAGAGATTAATTCTACACCTTCTAAGAGTTTACCCCATCTAAGAATTCCGCTTTCTTTCATTGGTACAGCAAGTGAGTCTTGCAGGCAAGCTGGTGTACCTGGTGATTTCTAAATGGGTGCGTAGTGACTAAAATATGGTATCTGTAGCAGAGTTCTTATTTGATACCAGATCTTGCATGCCCCTGAAGAATCTTAAGTCTCACTTTTTTGAAGTACTTGGGGTCACCGAATTTAAAGAGGAAGAAACTGGATATATCTGGTGGGCCAAATGTGAGAGCACGGAAGAGTGGTGATAGATCGGGAGTATCCCTCAGCAATTGCCTGAAGATTTTTAAATGAAAAGCCCTTTGATATTGAAGGAGGTCTGGACTAGCTAAACCGCCATTTTCCTTTTTCTCCCTAAGTTTTTTCCAGGCGATTCTAGGTCTTTTATTCCCCCATATAAAACTGGAAAAAACCCTTGTACCTTCTTGATCCACTCCTTCTTGAACTCTAAAGGAATTGTATTAAATAAAAAGGTATATTTAGGAAGGATGGACATTTTTAAAAGGTTTGATCTTCCTAAGAAAGATAGGGGAGGGATTCCCAAACCTGAAGTTGTTTCTTTACTTTAGATGTTATCATATCAAAATTCACTAATTTCTCCAAATTTTGAACAACTTGGATTCCTAAATATCTGATACTTTGTCTAGTTAAATCACAGTGGTAGTTGGTATTCCATTGCATAATCTCAGTTTTCTGTTGATTTACAGCATAACCGGATATTTTACCAAAGCTCTCTAAAGTTTCCCAAATAGCTGGTAAAGATAACTGTAAGTGACCTGTGAAAATAATCGAATCATCGACATAAAGCCCAATCTTTTTTTCCCAACCATTACATGAAAAGGGAAGTATATTCCTACATGCTCTTAATTTTAAGGCCAATGGTTCGATGTAGAGGTTGAAGAGAAGGGGGGATAAAGGGCATCCCTGTCTGGTTCCCCTGCCGATATTTAATGGTTTAGACAGGTTCCCATTGACCAACACTCTGGCCAACGGGTTTTTATAGAGAGCCTTGATTGCAAATGAAAAAGTTTCTCCCAAATTGAAACGTTGGATCACCTCATAAAGAAGGGGCCAACTAACCCTATCAAAGGCTTTTGCGGCGTCGGATGCCATAACCGTCAAGGGGTTACCATACTCTGTGGCCAGGTCGATAGCGCCGAGTAACTCATGTGTTAGGTCTTGTAATTGCCTCCCCTTTATGAAGCCCTTTTGATCGGTGTGTATCAGAGACCCTACAATCTGATCTAAACGCCTGGTGAGAATCTGAGTATAAACTTTATAATCACTGTTAAGAAGTGAAATAGGTCTATACGACTTGCACACCCTCGGGTTCTTATTAGGTTTAAGAATAATTGTTATGGTGGTGAGATCCCAGGAAGAAGGAAGTTCTTGATTTGAGATGAAAGCTGAATTAAAAAGCTTAAGCAAAATTTGGGTTAATTAGTCTTTTAATAAAGTATAGATTTCATTGGGGAGGGCATCAGGGCCTGCGGCCTTCCCTTTTTTTAAACTACTTATTACATTAAAAACTTCCGCAATAGTTATAGGGCCATTTATATTACCTTTCTGCTCCTCATTAAGGGATCGAAGATCTAAATCCTGAAAAAACTCTTCTAGCTGATCCTTACTAACAACTATGGGGCCGATTCCGATTCGGGCCGGAATTCTCTCTGACCGAGCAGGACCCGGAGAGAATTCCGACCGAATCGGACCCTAGCAGTCCGACCGAACGAGTACGATGCGTTCGCATGCCATCGGACTCGATTCGGTCGGACTCCCATTGAAGTCAATGGGAGCCTGTCGTACGACGCGTACGCGGGCTCCCATTGACTCAATGGGTGCGAGGCGGTCAAGGGCGCCCCTACAGCGTGTACGCGTCCATGCGCATCGCGTCGTACATGCACAGGTAGGGGGACCCATGGGTCCCCCTGTGTGCGACTCGCGCGCCTACGCGTACAGGGGGGTCCGACGCGGACCCCCAAAGTCCGGCTCCGACAGCTTTTTCGAGCCGGACGGCGCGAGTCGATCGGAGTGGTCGCGGGGCGCATCGTACTTACCCGGCCGGGAAACGTCTCCATAGCGCGGTGCGAGTCGTGTCCATGCGAGTCGGTCGGAGCGTGTTGAAGCCGCGTTCGAGTCGGTCGGAGATTTCGCGGGTGCCTGCATCGTACTCGCTCGGCCGGACCCGCGTACGATTCGGTCGGGAAACAGGGCTCCGAATCGGATCCGGTAAATCCGAATCCGATTCGGAGCACTACCGGCCGAGATCGGAATCGGCCCCTATATCTTCTGTGTACAAGTCTTGAAAAAACTGGACAAATGCGTTTTCGATCTCACCATCCTCAGAGATAATATTCCCATGTGGCTTGACATTTTAAATCTTTAATGCAGTTTCTAGCTTGATTTGCTTTGGTCTTGCATGCCAGGAGTTTGCCGCACCCTTCCCCATATTCATAATTAGAAAGTCTGCTGGCTTCCCATTTTCGCTTTACCCTAGCCTCCAAATAATCAGCTAAGTTAGATTTTACCTTTATCAGCTCACCTTCTACCCGTGTTTTGATTGTAGAATTAGGGGCATGCGCTAGAGTACCTTGTAAAATCTTAATGGAGGCTTCAAAGGTTTTAATCTCCTCCCTGGCCTTTTTATTTTGTGCTGAGCTTAGGCTAGATAGAATACCTCTAAGATAAGCTTTATATGTATCCCATACCTTATTTAAAGGAGCTGAGTCGAGGTTAAAGGTAAAAAACTCCTTTGTTGCTTTTTATAAATCATCGACTACAGAGGTATCTAAAAGCAACTGGGACGTTATCTTTGGAAAAAATCTCAAGCGAAACAACCGCAGAGTGGTCCTATAAGTGCTCGGGGATATGAATAACTTTCTTGGTGTTATTACTAATGGCTAGATCTACCAGAAAAAAATCGATCCTAGAGCGATGTCCATGCTTTTTATTATGGAAGGTGAAGTTTCCCCCCTCCACCCCCTTCCTAGAGCCCATACATTTCCAGATATCAATAAGACCTGTATTGCGTAATAATTTTTTCAAAACCTTTCTCATTTTGGGTGCAGTGGCGGCTGCCCTCTTAGAAGTTGTATCCTGCACTGGGTCCAAAAAGACATTAAAGTCCCCTCCCAAAATAATCGGTTCATTAATATCCACTAAATGCAAAAATAAAGTACGTAAAGGCGTAGGGTCATTTAAATTAGGGCTGTAGTATCCGGCGAATGCCAGCCAAACACCATAAATTTTGGCTTTGGCAATTACCCATCTACCTAAGGGGTCCACCACACACTCCCCTAATAGGGCTTGAGAGGATTTTTTTAAAAGAATAGCAACACCTTTAACTGTGCAGGACTGAGGGGTACATACACAATGTTCGATTCATTGTTGACCTTTTAGGATCTCCAGCCATTCTTCTTTAAGAAGATGTGATTCCTGAATAAAGATAACCTCGGAATCACTTAGCTTAAGATATTCTAGAATCTTTCTCCTTCTTAAGGATGCCCTGAGTCCATTAACATTCCAGGATAATATCCTTAGAAGCCTAGTCTTATCCGGGCTAACCATAAAAGGAAATAGTGTACCAAAAGAGACCTGAGTAATTCAGCCAATCTCGAAAAAAGAAAAAAAAAAATTTGAAAGGGGAATTTCCTTCTAAAATTGACAAGAGAGGACATTTTTTTGTAATTTTCTCCCACATGCTCCCCACCCGGTCTGTCTCTATTTTTTCAATTTTTTGTGAATTAGCATTTTCACCCGTGACACCACCCACCCACCCTGGGGAACCCTCCCTACTAACTGGAGGTATACTGTTGGCTACCTCATATGAGCTCTCCTTCAGCACGGCGGTCGGCTTGGGAAAAGATTATACTGGGGAACATGGCGGCTGTTAGTTAGCTCCGGTCGCGAGCTCTCCCAGGCAGGCTGTAGCGGCGAATCTTTTCTTCATACCTGTGCCTTTTTGAGCGTACTGATCGCAGGGTGAGGGGGCTGTGCAGAGGCTGAGCGCGGTGGGTGGTTGCAAGTTTGCCCGAAGCTGTTGGGATCGTTCCGGCGGCCCCACACCGATCTGACACGATTTGACATGGCAGGGCAGCAACGACGGCCAGGAACGCTGGGAGGAGTGTGGGCGGAGGCGACAGCGTGGCTTAGCTGGAGCCGCCGCGCTGCTGCGAGGATCGGCTTCCCAGGGAGCGGGATTAGTTTGTGCCCGTTTTTGGGAGACACCGGCCTGGGGAAGCTCCAAAACAATACTTCCTTTAAAAATCAGAAGAAGTCAGAAGATGACATCAGAGGACCCCTGATGATCCCGGTAAGGAGGAGGGAGCGGGCTTCACCAGAAGGCAGTATTAATATCAGCGCCAGTACTGGAGTCTCCAAGCAGAAACCAGTCGCCCCAGCAAAAACTGAGGATAGAGGGAGGCTAGGTCACACTGAGGGAAGCGTGAACAGATACACCCTAAGAAGTAGAGGTGTTTGGGGGAAGGGACATTCGGATCTAAGCTCGCTTATTTCCAGGGACATTCCCCCAAAGACCCCTGTGGTGTCACCACCCACACAGACTTAGCAAACTGCATGTAACCTGCGCTACTCTAAACCTAAAAAACCGCCCTTGGATAAAGCAGGTCAGAAAGCAAGTATTAAGTACGCAAGGAAAAAGACAGAAGGCATAAGAGTAACACCCTTGCTCCGATCTTATTTTAAAGTCCAGGCACAAGGAGTCTCTGTCCCAGTGGTCTCTCAAACTATTTCTCAAACTACCTCTCAAACCCTTAAGAGTACGCTACATAACCAAGGGAGAGAAGGTATGGAAGCTGCAGGTCTCAAGAAAACGAAGACTAATCCTATTTTATTAGAAAATAGGTTTGATCTCTTAGCAGAAGAGAACTCAGAATTGAGTCCACCTAGCCTTAGCCCTAGTTTCAGTCCCGGCTACAGTTCTAGCTCTGTACCATCAGAAAATCAGTCTCAGGTTAATACAGGCACCTCCCTTGCAGGTGCGGATCAAATCAACTCCCCTGGTTTAGAAAAACTAATATCTACCCTGTTAATAGAAGTTAGGGAGAAGTTCGCAACTTCAGAACTTAACCAACAGAAAATTCAGGGTTCTTGTGAAGCCATGGAGGAGAAAATCAACAGCTTGGTAGAAAGAGTTGGGGCTATGGAAGCTTCATTGGAGGATCTTTCTAAGAAGGTAGACACTAATCAGGAAGAGATACAGAAGCTAAAGAAAAGCGAAAAAGATTTCAGAGACAAACTAGAATCTCTTGAAAATAGCGCAAGAAGGAACAATATCCGAATCCTAAATGTTCCCGAGGGCCTTGAAGGGGGGACATAAAGGCCTTCGTGATTCATCTTCTGAAGGAATTTAACATGGATGTCGATCAATGCATCCTAGAAGAAGATATACAGAGAGTTCATCGTGATCCTTTCGTGAGTCGCCCAGGGAGAAAAACCGCAAGAAGGATTCTTGAGAATTTTAAATCGTACTCTTTGAAGGAAGGAATCCTCTCTGGGGCTTTAAAGGCAGGAACATATAAAAAAATGATTGGTCTTTTCGTATTAGGTCTGATATCTCACGCACCACCCTGGATAGGCAGTGGGAATTGGGCAAATTCATTCAGGAATTAAGAGAGCTGGGCGCTACTGCAAATATAAGATTTCCGGCATCTTTGAGGGTCATGAGAAATAACAAAATGCACAATTTCAGAGACCCAAGCGAGGTGAAGGACTTTATAGAGCAGATAAAGGCACCATCATGATAATCTTTTCCCAAGGTAAGCATGTATTGTAGTGCATCATAATACTGCGGTCAGAATGATCGCTTCTGATGCGACATCGAGCGGACAGACCAACCCAGACAAGCCCGAGGAGGCTTACCCACCGACATCATAATAAGCCGATAAGTACATTAAATTATTTTAATATGGGTGGGTAATTTTATGTCATTATTTGTATTTTTTGTTTTACATGCTATATGTGGAGGCTTATTTACAGTTTGTTTTGTTATATTCTACTTTTTGGTGTTTCAGTAATTTGTATAATTTTTATTGATTAAAACATATTTTTATTACATCAATTATTATTTTAAAAATATATATTTGTTTTTTCGACATAATAATAATATTTTAGCAATAAGAAATAAATTAATACAAATTAAGATTGTATGTTATTTTTTTGTGTCGTCATTTTTTATTGAAACAAGATACACAACAAAGGTACAGTATAGCATAGAATGGAACAATTAGTACTATACAATACAGTGATGGGGTGGGAAAGGAAGAAAAAAGGGGGGGAGAGGGTGGGGGCACCAGAGAAGGGACACATGTCACAAGTAGAGTCGGTGGGGCTAGCCAGGCAATCTGGTGCTGGACGCTGGGCGACCCCGCCCCCGACTGTAGCGGGTGTGGCTCCTATGGGCCATGACTCCCAGCAGAGGGGGAAAGGGTGAGAGTCTGAGCAATTTGTAGTATGGCGGGGGCATAAGGGGGAGGTCACCACCCACGTTGCGTTGTATTGCTTCCAATAGTTTGTGTAGAGTAGGTTGACTTCTTCCTACTGTGGACTGGAAGGCAATATACCATCCTTCTACTGTGTTGTTAGTTTTGGCTTGTTGGGCTAGGGTAGTGTTATAAACATTCCACCATGGAATGTGGAATTTTGGTTGGCGTCTATGTCCTGATCTGTGTAGCCTCCCTACCCATGTATCTTCAAAATAATCCAGTAGGGGATTTAATTTATTTTGGATGGTTTGGTAGAAGGGACTTTCTATTAATAGGTTATAGTGGTTTGCTATTTCAATGATAGGGACGTAGGCTGGAGCTATTCATTTTTTTAATTTCATATGCAAAATTGCTATTTGTTGCATATTCAACACTGAGGCCCTGATTACGATGCCGGTCAGACCAGCGTCTGACCGGCATTGTGTCAGAATGGAAACTGACCAACTAGTAGTCGGCGGTTGCATTCAATGAATTTGGATGCGAATGCCCATGAGGTGGTCGGAAACACTATTTTTCCATTGCAGCTTGTGCAGCAGCCGGAAAAGTGCTGCAGCACAATCCACATTGGAAAAATGTTGGCAAACATCCATGCACCATGTGCCAGGCACCATGTGGTGTCTGGCACATGGGGCATGGATGTTTGGAGGGCCAGGCCTCATAATGGAGGTCGCAAAGGGATGCAGGCCCTGCTAGGGGTCCCTAAAGTCCGTTTCCGACAGCCTTTCATTGGGAAAGGCTACCTGAAAGGGAAATCGTAATCCCTACTGCAGTGCCTATGCAGACACTGCCCCATTTTAGGGGATTACTTTCTGATCAACGGTCGCACGGGCTCACTGAGCCCGTCGGAATCTTCGGTCAGTCCCTGCGTAGGCTGCCTCTGACCACCGCGAATCTTAATGCGGCGTTCGGACAGCAGCACTAGAGGTCAGTCGGACCCCAACCCACATGCCATGGGTTGTGGTCCGACCGACATCATAATGAGGACCTGAGGGTAGATTTTTGTAGGTGTCGCCATATGCTCTGGCTAAAGCGGTAGTAGCAACCTTGTATGGCTGTGTGGGAAAACTTTGAGAATAGCTTGTATCATTGATTGTTCAAAATAAATGATAATCTTTTGGGGGTAGTAGTTGTTAGTTTGTTGTTTTATTTGGGTTAGGAGTTCTATATAGGCAGATGTTTGTTTATTTAGCAATAATGCATAGATGAAAGGTATGTTACTAATTCTCCATATTATTTATTATAGATACGACCTTGTTTCTATTCAAAAAGCGTTTTTCTTTTGCCAATATCTTTGGCGCCGTTTGACGAATCTTCGCGAAGTTTTCAAAACTAATGGTTCACTCAGGTCAGCTCCTGTCTTGAAAGTTTTGGGGTGATTCGTCAAGCGGGGGCCAAGAAAAAAGAGGGGTCCCAAAATGCGTTTTCCCCATGTTAATTTCCATAGGAACTTTAGACACGGCTACAGCCCGAACTGCTGAACGGAATTACACCAAATTTGACAAAAAGGTAGCTCTTGGTCCAGAAAGTGACCTTTTTTTTTTTTAATGGTTTGAATCCATTCAGTAGTTGCTGGGAAATTAAAAAAATAAAAATGTATATATCTGAGCACCGAGGAGGAGTCGTGACTCCTCCCGAGCACGAGCTGACTTCTGATTGGCTGCCAACACTCCAAACCAGGAAGTGTTGGCAGCCATCTTGTGACTTGGTAACTGTGTCACAAGAAAACAGTACAAAAAAGGTGAAAAACAAGAAAAGGGGGCAGGATAGAAACACCCTGGCCCCCTAGGCCTGCTCAGGGGGTCCCACAAGGACCCCCAGGGCCAAACAAAACATAAAAAAAAAAAAAAAAGAAATAGTCCGAATTCACGTTGGGGGCGCGAATCCGGACGAGAAAATTAAAAAAACAAAGGTCAGACTCCTGCGCTTCGTTATCCTTAAGCCCCTGGGTGGGCCAGGTCCCGGGGGCAATGCCCAATTATGTAGCGGGGGCCCGCAGGGGCCCCCGCAGCCCCGGGGACTGCCACCTACCCGGGGCTTCATTCATGATGTGCGAGCATACACCACCTGAACTCAGCGAGTGGTGTCACTGTGTGCACCAAGCACCTCTAGCCCAGGCTAGCACGACCTCAGGAGGAGAAAACTGCAGCCTTTTAGTACCACCGTTTGGTGGGAGGAATGAAAACAATCATTGATAAACATTGTTTTGTATTGCGGTGTTCAGAATGAGAGCTCCTCAGGACACTGTAAGACATGCAAGCATCAAGTCGTGCTTGAGGTGTGAAATGATACGCGGTTTCCACGTGGTGAAAGTAAGACCTGTGGATGTGTTACCTTCTTTGCTATTTAGATATGACTGGCTGCGCGAGCTCCCGCAGTCCCGGTGTGTTTATGTAGTTCTCCGCCTTCATGAAACAGGAAGTGCTGTCAATCAGGCTTCGCTGACAGCTCCGCCACTGTCGCATCGTCCAACAGATGCATCCAGGTGCCATCTTAATTAAGGAAGAGATAAAATGAACTCACCAACGGCACTTGATGGCAGATGGCCCCTCAGAAGCACGGATTCCAGAAGACGACAATCAACCACGGGCACGGCGGCAGGGTAGCCTGCAAGAGAATCAATGAACGAGTCAAAGACACGTTGATGGCAAGGAATAGAACTGTTTCTTAAACACAATTACTAGCTTGGCAACGTTAACTGTTGCCTGAACAAGAAAAAGAAAGACTTGGCAAAGCTAATAGGTTTGGCTTTTTATAGTGCATGCACAATCACCCACATTAAGGTACCAATCTGAACACATAATACATACCGGAGCCCATGCAACCAACGACTTAAAATTGAAGGCACGATGTGCACATCAGCAACATGCATAAAGGTAATCGTGCAGGTACAGAGAACACACACACTGGCACGGATGCGCACAAACACAAACGTTTCCCATGCACACATAGACAACATGCAGAAAGCACTCGGGCAGGACTCGGGTCGGCTAACATAGCTATGCCTTTTGGCAGCGACACAAATTTTGATTTTTTAAAATTTTAATTTGATCATTTATTCAGTGCAGCAAGTACCCAACAATTTCTCTTAAGTTTTAGATGCTACAAACCAAGTGATTCCAAGCAAGAAACAAGCTGCAAAAAACTACCTGAATAGGAAGGTTTTCAGTGCCCTCGTTAAAAGCCAAATGGGTGAAAGTGCAGAAGAGCAGGAAGATGAAAGAGAAGTGTATTCCACAGCTTAGGATCCAATAGTGTAAGTGACCTGCCACCTTAACTTTCTTTCTTTATCATTGGAACATGCAAAATAATTAATTGCCTGAAACAAGTAAACCGACAAGCACACAGTGAACAAACAACAAGCTCAGAACAGAAGAGGTGGGTTCATATAAAGCTTTGAGAACTAGACAAAAGCATTTTAGCAATATTACCTGTTCAGCTAACAGCCAGTGAAGTTCTCTAGATTCACTACGAATATGATCCTTTTATTTCAGATGCTACATTTTGACATATTGTTGTTTTTAAATTATAAAGCTGCATATTCCAGAGATGCCCATAAAAGAGCCCATTGCAATATTATGTCCCATTCATTACTAAACAGCCACATGGTTAAGCCGCATGGTTAAGCCGCAGATGTGTGGCTGTTCAAGTGCATAATTATTTGGGGATCATACACATAAAAAAATGAAGGACATGATGGTATTCAAAAGAGGACAGAGGTACATGTTGAAACGCATAGGGATTAGAGTGGCTCATTGCAGTATATCTAAAAAGACTGTAGTCGTTTCAGGCTGAAAGAGCACAGTTTTACAAGTTGAGAGCACCCATATGCAGAGCTTTAAGTGGGCCAGTCCCTCCGGATCTCGGACCCGGTAGTATTTTAGAACGGAAATTGAAACGGGTCCCTATCGGGCCCTATATTCATGTCCTTAACTTTACTGGGGAAAAACTGACGATTTCTGAACAGTTAATGTAATAAATATTCAGGTAATCCATGTCAATGCTTTACTTTCAGTTTATATTTCACAGGTTTTATTGAATTTTGCACTCCATTAGAGTGTTAGCTATTCCCAAGATGTTGTGTGTTTCTGTTTTTTTTCATTCAGCATATTACTCTTACATAGCGCATGCTTTGAAATGACTTGCCTCCAGGTGTTTATAATGGCCAAGATTGAGATGTCTAGATTTGAGGTTGAAGGCAGTGCGAGTTTCTCACAGTGCCTGTCAGTGGGCCAAAAGGGCATTCACACTGCATGGTCATCAAATCCTTGGCCTCACTGCAGAGCACACACTGACAATCATTGTCAAAGTCAATGGACCTGGCTGGTTTTAGGTGTATGTCAGTTTTTATGTTATTACATCTGGATTCAATAATAGAAATCGCAGAGAGACACCAAAATACAGGTTGGGTGGCACACTATGAGATTCACCGAAATTTAGTTTACGTGGTTAAGCCTATAACTACAGATGCCACACTCCTTTTAGGGACCCCCTACTTTTTCATCCCACTTAAAGCGCTACCCATATTTATGCACAAATGTGCTATTTGTCTAGTGCAAACCTAGCAGCAGAGGAAACTTTATGGACAAAAGCAAAGAGCATCAGTCAATCAGTGACTGGAGTACAAGTTGGTTTCTAAGAGCGAAAGTGGCCATTTACTGCATTGTGATGTGGTGTTCTTTAAAGAGATCAGTCTTAAGCTCTTTTTTCAATTGGAGCAGGGTTGGACAGGCCTAACAGATACATGGGTGTGGTTAATGCAGAAAAGATTTAAACCATTAGAAAATGGTCATTACTCCTGCTTCTCTCAAACAATGCCGTAGAATAAAATGGTCCAATATTTCAAAAGCAGTGAAGAGGTCCACAAGGATCAACCCCACTGCAATTTCAATGTCCTCTTTAAGCCGTGTTTCTGCATTATCCGTAATCAGCAGAGAATCCTTCCCTCTTTTAGGGTGGAAGCCTAGCTGTCTTGGAGAGATGGCTTCTTACACGTATGCAGATAGATGTTTAGCAACCATCTTCTGTAACACTTTTCATAATGCTGGCTGGAGGGTGATGGGACAATAGCAGGACCAGAGTTCGCTTTCATGACACTGTGGCAACCTGTCCCTTTTTCCACAATTCCAGGCCACTCAGCTTGATAGGAAAAGGTTTTCCTCGATTCTGTTTTGCACTCAAAGAGGTAGGGGTCTTTTGGAAAATCCAATTTGATATATAAGATTCTCAACTTCATCTTTAGCCATCTGGTTAAAGGTAGACTCACTATGTTCATCACTCACCAGAAATTAATAGGCATCTCATGGGTAATAACCACCACCACCAAGCTGTGTTGCTAAGTTCTTTTAGGTACTATATGTAGTAATGTCTCCGCATGAGGTATAAGTAGTAAATGCCATTTGCCAGTGCAAGTTTGCCGGCTTGGGGGTAGGAACACTACTTCTTCTCATAGCAAATTACACTTGTGGACTGTAAGACAGGGCAGGTAATAGCAGCCCTCGTGAGATAGGGCCACATGCAAATGCCAGTTTTGAGGCCAACCCTTTCTGTGCTTGGCTAAAGGGCATGTGCATGTCCACCTGTGGAAGTTTGGCCTCAGAGCCTGGTTGTAGGTAAGGCCTTGCAGCCAACCCCCATTTTGCACAGCCGAAGGCAATGTTTAGCTGGGGTTGGCCATGCCAAAGGCCAGGCTCTACAGTTAACCCTCACTGTGCACAGCTGAACGCAGTGTGGGTTGATTACTCTCAGAGGGTTAGGAACATGGTTTAGTCCTGTAGCTAAGCTCCAATTTTGCCAAAGGCCGTGTATTGGTACAGCTTGATGCTCTCACCAGTGTTATCGTTTAAGATGTCGTATATAAGGTTATAGGCTGTGTGTGACTGGATCTTGAATTTCAGTGGCTTTTAGGTTTTGTTTTTGAACCACAACTGCACTTTAACTGCACACCTTTTTTGACTTATGACCACTCTCGACACTTACTAATAGTTAATATTATCATATATCAATTAAATCACAGATGAATGTGTTGAATTGAGTAATACAAGGATATATATATATATATATATATATATATATATATATATATACATATATATATACATATATATATATACATATATATATATACATATATATATATACATATATATATATACATATATATATATATACATATATATATATACATATATATATATACATATATATATATACATATATATATATACATACATACACACACACACCCACACACCAAATGCCCACTCGAAAAGAAGAATGAGCCCGACATATGCTGGGACACACACCAGGATTTATTCCACAAAGAAAAATATAGCAGAGATTCAGAAAGTTCAGGAAACGCCAGGCAGATGCGTTTCAGCAATCGTGCTTTCATCAGTGCCGGTTCAAGTTTCCAAAAAGAGCCTCACACCTGGGGATTGTTTTAAAGTCCTGTGGCGATCTCAGGCCACTCCCATTCACTCGATGTTTCCTCTCCGCCTCTGCTAGCAGCTGTGATGCCTCCCATGATTCCTCGAGACCTGAGGCATGCTGGTCGTTGAAGTCCAAAGTGACAGCCCATACAGTAAAAAGCTGTCAAACACCAAGTGGTGTGTCTCGCAGACCCTCAGACATCCGATCTCGGCCACAGGAATAATATTTCTGGAACCTGGTGTGGCCCTTGCAGTCAATGCTGCAACCTCTCTCCCCGTGTGGTACCTTCAAGCCAGTGCTGCTCAAACCACTTGGGGGGGTGACGTGCTGTAGTTTAATACAAAAATCCAAAGGTGCTGGCTTGCACGTCACACCTAACCGAGAGGGCATGCCGGTAGCCAGTGATTAGCGTTACTGGCAAAATATAAGAACCAAATGCCCACTCGAAAAGAAGAATGAGCCCGACATATGCTGGGACACACACCAGGATTTATTCCACAAAGAAAAATATAGCAGAGATTCAGAAAGTTCAGGAAACGCCAGGCAGACGTGTTTCAGCAATCGTGCTTTCATCAGTGCCGGTTCAAGTTTCCAAAAAGAGCCTCACACCTGGGGATTGTTTTAAAGTCCTGTGGCGATCTCAGGCCACTCCCATTCACTCGATGTTTCCTCTCCGCCTCTGCTAGCAGCTGTGATGCCTCCCATGATTCCTCGAGACCTGAGGCATGCTGGTCGTTGAAGTCCAAAGTGACAGCCCATACAGTAAAAAGCTGTCAAACACCAAGTGGTGTGTCTCGCAGACCCTCAGTCATCCGATCTCGGCCACAGGAATAATATTTCTGGAACCTGGTGTGGCCCTTGCAGTCAATGCTGCAACCTCTCTCCCGTGTGGTACCTTCAAGCCAGTGCTGCTCAAACCACTTGGGGGGTGACGCGCTGTAGTTTAATACAAAAATCCAAAGGTGCTGGCTTGCACGTCACACCTAACCGAGAGGGCATGCCGGTAGCCAGTGCCTAGCGTTACTGGCAAAATATAAGAACCAAATGCCCACTCGAAAAGAAGAATGAGCCCGACAATGCTGGGACACACACCAGGATTTATTCCACAAAGAAAAATATAGCAGAGATTCAGAAAGTTCAGGAAACGCCAGGCAGACGCGTTTCAGCAATCGTGCTTTCATCAGTGCCGGTTCAAGTTTCCAAAAAGAGCCTCACACCTGGGGATTGTTTTAAAGTCCTGTGGCGATCTCAGGCCACTCCCATTCACTCGATGTTTCCTCTCCGCCTCTGCTAGCAGCTGTGATGCCTCCCATGATTCCTCGAGACCTGAGGCATGCTGGTCGTTGAAGTCCAAAGTGACCGCCCATACAGTAAAAAGCTGTCAAACACCAAGTGGTGTGTCTTGCAGACCCTCAGTCATCCGATCTCGGCCACAGGAATAATATTTCTGGAACCTGGTGTGGCCCTTGCAGTCAATGCTGCAACCTCTCTCCCCGTGTGGTACCTTCAAGCCAGTGCTGCTCAAACCACTTGGGGGGGTGACGCGCTGTAGTTTAATACAAAAATCCAAAGGTGCTGGCTTGCACGTCACACCTAACCGAGAGGGCATGCCGGTAGCCAGTGCCTAGCGTTACTGGCAAAATATAAGAACCAAATGCCCACTCGAAAAGAAGAATGAGCCCGACAATGGGACCGAGACATTTTCACATTTTCACATGTATACATAGTATAATATATATATATATATTCACTGAAAAAAACATAGGTTTCAGGGACGTTATAGTTAGAAATTATCATTTATAAAACCTTTGAAATTCACTGAAAAAAAACAAAGGTTTCAGGGACGTTATAGTTAGTTGGACATTTCACTCGTACAAAACCAGAGAAATTCGGCCGTTATAGTTAATTGAGCTAACTATAACTAGCGCCCCCACAATGCACTGCATACATATATATATATATATATATATATATATATATATATATATATATATATATATATATTATCTACTGGCGGTCGCCAGTAGATAGTTATAGTTAGGACCTATTTTCCATAGGAACTCCACAACATTCTATTTGAAATAACTTTGGCGCCGGTTGACGAATCTTTGCGCAATTTTCAAAACGTATGGCCCGCTCCGGTCCGCTCCTATCCTGAAAGTTTCGGGGTGATTTGGCAAGCGGGGCCGAGAAAAAAGGGGGGTCCCAAAACGTGTTTTCCCCATGCAATTTTCCATAGGAACATTTCATCGCAGCTTCAGCCCGAACTGCTGAACGGAATTACACCAAATTTGGCAAAAGGTAGCCCTTGGTTCAGAGTCATGCCTTTTGGTTAAATGGTGTAAATCCGTTCAGTAGTTCCTGAGAAATTTGAAAAAGAAAACACATATATATCTGGGCGGAGCCTAACCACACATGTCATCGTGAGATCTGATTGGCTGTCAGCACTTCATCCTGGAATTGCTGGCAGCCATCTTGGGACCAATATAAATGATAGTACCCCATTGAAATGCATTGTAGTGAATCGAAGATTTTGAGGGTTACCAAAAGGAGAACTATAAAGGGTGATAACAGACTTTAGTTACATTAGAATTCATTTGTTGATGGTACCATACTAATTTCAGGAATTGTGGTGTGTTCTAAGGTGATTTTACCCTGTGAAAAACCTTCTGCTGGGATATCATGAATCATGTTTGAGAGAAAACTATTTTCACATGCTTGTCCCATACAGTTTTGGAAGGTGCTCCAGAAGCTAAAATGAGAGCATATTTTCTGTAAATTCACATTATCTTTCTCAGTCATGTGAGAATGAAGTCTGACATTCTCAGTAAAACATGTACATCCAACAAGGGCAGAGACTGTCAGTTGATTCCTTTGTGTTCTACTGCAGCTTCCCAGAGTGTTCTAAAGAACAACTAGAGTGCTAACAGCCTTACTTATGACAAAAGTATGGCACACCTGAAGCCATCTTGATTGGAATAAACTGGTAACACTTAAAACATTTAATTTAAAAGGGAACAAAATGATGGGGTTCGTTTTGTCATAGAAATTATGGTTAGTGCTGTAGAAAGAAAAATTAGGACATGTTTCAAGTGTGATCTCAAATATCTTCCTGTTATATTTCAACAGGAGCAGCCTGTCAGTTGATGCCTTTGTGTTCTACTGCAGCTTCCCAGAGTGTTCTAAAGAACAACTAGAGCGCTAACAGTCTTACTTATGACAAAATTATGGCACACCTGAAGCCATCTTGATTGGAATAAACTGGTAACTCTTAAAACATTTAATTTAAAAAGGAACAAAATGAGGGGGTTCAATTTGTCATAGAAATTATGGTTAGTGCTGTAGAAAGAAAAATTAGGACATGTTTTAAGTGAGATCTCAAATATCTTCCTGTTATATTTCAACAGGAGCAGCCTGTCAGTTGATGCCTTTGTGTTCTACTGCAGCTTCCCAGAGTGTTCTAAAGAACAACTAGAGAGCTAACAGTCTTACTTATGACAAAAGTATGGCACACCTGAAGCCATCTTGATTGGAATAAACTGGTAACACTTAAAACATTTAATTTAAAAAGGAACAAAATGATGGGGTTCATTTTGTCATAGAAATTAGGGTTAGTGCTGTAGAAAGAAAAATTAGGACATGTTTCAAGTGTGATCTCAAATATCTTCCTGTTATATTTCAACAGGAGCAGCCTGTCAGTTGATGCCTTTGTGTTCTACTGCAGCTTCCCAGAGTGTTCTAAAGAACAACTAGAGCGCTAACAGTCTTACTTATGACAAAATTATGGCACACCTGAAGCCATCTTGATTGGCATAAACTGGTAACTCTTAAAACATTTAATTTAAAAAGGAACAAAATGAGGGGGTTCATTTTGTCATAGAAATGATGGTTAGTGCTGTAGAAAGAAAAATTAGGACATGTTTTAAGTGAGATCTCACATATCTTCCTGTTATATTTCAACAGGAGCAGCCTGTCAGTTGATGCCTTTGTGTTCTACTGCAGCTTCCCAGAGTGTTCTCAAGATCAACTAGAGCGCTAACAGTCTTACTTATGACAAAAGTATGGCACACCTGAAGCCATCTTGATTGGAATAAACTGGTAACACTTAAAACATTTAATTTAAAAAGGAACAAAATGAGGGTGTTCATTTTGCCATAGAAATTATGGTTAGTGCTGCAGAAAGAAAATTTAGGGCATGTTTTAAGTGAGATCTCAAATCCTCTTCTATTTCATTAGAAAATTCTGACATGCAGACTGAAACAATCACTTTCAATACCAGCAGTAGACTTCCAGTTAACTCCCTGGTGAGCAGTAGCTTTACTACAGTGATCTAATGAACAACTAGAGTGCTAACATTCTGAATTTATGGCAAATGTGTGACACATCTGAATGCCTTCTTGATGGAATCAAAGTAAAAAACTGAAAGCATTTCCTACTGAGGAGACTGCAGTAAATGACGAAATTAGGAAACTTCATAACAAATAAGTCTCCCAAGATGGCCACCAGAGAAAAAAGAGCCCAAATGTAGCACACATATCACCCAGATGTAGCCCACATATAGCCCAATGACAGAAGTGTGCAAGACACTTTTTATTTTTAGTTTTTCTGCAGTTTTATATAGTGCAAACTGGTCAGGTATTGGAGCGTTACATCTTACTTGGACCCCTTATTGCGTATTTTGCACGAAGTACATGAGATTGATCTTGCGAAACATTGAACTTTACGATTCTGTTAACCTGAAGTTGCTCTGAACCGGGCTTTGTAACACCCGTTTTTACCTACTGGTTTTAATTAATTCTCACTGTATTGTATTAGGAAAGAGGATTTACTGTTTTTATGTACACTTTTATGATCTATGTTTCTAAATCAGATCAAATAAAGTTTAATGAATTCTATGGCAGGATGGAGGCGAGGATTATGCATATCTTTCCTCACTTTATTTGCATAGCAGTTCAAAGAAAACGTAACACAACAATCATTAAACAAAAGACTACACAACCCATGAACCATTAGGGGGTAGTCTCCAAGGCAACTATAGTCCAATCATATCACAGTCCATCGTATATAATATCGTGACGTCCCTTCCGCTTCCTCTTTCTTCACTGCTCGTCAGTTAAGTGCATTCCTTACATTCTTGGCTTAATCTGACGTTGTTGCTGTTTGTATAGCGGTTTCTTGTGCACGTTATTAGCATTATTGCCTTGGTATTGTTTCATATTCCCTACGCAGAAGGCTCTTGCCCGAGCGCGTTCTCCCCCTCGCAGTTTCTCCCGCTGTGTGCTCTGCGTGCGGTGAGATCCTGTCAGGCGCGTCTGGTCTGAGCGAGGCAGCTCCGTCAAGCGCTCCCGCTGGTCTTTACGCGCGTTTGGGAATCCGGTCACTCCTTTAGTGTCCGCTTGATTCCCGACCAACCCTCGCCTAATTTTGACACCGCTACGCGGTGATTTCCCCTCACGGCCACGTTAGTGACCAGCGCCACCTGGTGGTGGTAATTGGTATTGCGCCTCAGTCTATTCTTATAACAGCTTCGGGGAAAGCCCAGCTGTTGGAGCACCGGTGAGGGGGCTGTCTTAAGGATTTTAAGGGCATTTGTTCTGTGCTTACACCCTCTGCTATCATGTCTTCTCCAGAAGACCATTTTTACTCCTCCTACCAGGAAGTGGAGGAGGAATGGCCCCCCAACTTCTCCCTCCAGCAGTGGACCAAGCCCTCTCTCTGGCTATTTCTAGGGCGCTGGCTCCTCTTAGGGATCAGGTTGATAAGCTGGTGAAAAGCATCCCTGGGGTGTTCAGTGACCCAGATCTGGTGGTGGCGGGTCCAATTAGCTCCCAGATGGGGAATAAAAGGGCCGTTAAGCATAACGCGGGGCACTTGGAAGGATTTGATAAACTTACGGAGACCTTCCTCAAGAGTGCGCGAACGCTAAAACATGCACCCTGCCGGGAGGAGGAGGGGCCCGAAGAAAATTGCGACACTGTCACCACTATTGTAGACCCAGACGGTGGGTTTCCCTTAGAGGGAGAGGGTGTATCGGAGGACTATTTCTCCTCCGATGAGGATAAGGACTCAGGGCGTCCCAGGCATCCAGAGTCCTACTCCTCTCAGTCCCCGGTTGGGGACGGGGTCCACTCGGACATGTTCGAGCCTACCCAAATTTACCATCCTAGGTCGGCAGAGTGGACACCTGACGCCAAAGTGGCAGAGTATGTGGTGGGGAAAATCCATCAACCCCTTGAAAGGGAGGTCAGGAATAGGATGAGGGAGAATGCCCCAGGCCCTCACTGAAGGGGAAGGTGGCACACACGCCTGAAATTGATGAGAAACTATGTACCTTTTTCTCCAAGTATATGAGGGATCCCAAGAAAGGAATTGATAGGTCTTGGACGTGGTAGGGCCCTTGACCCAAATTATTCAATTGACGGAGCGTTCCAAAGAGTCAGGATACCCTTTGTCCATGGATATTGTGGCTGGTTGGGCGCACTACCCTAAACCCTAAAACACTACCCCCTCCACTACCCAAATACCACTGCACTACCCTAAACCCTAAAACACTACCCCCAGCACGACACCCTACACTACCCAAACATAACTGCACTACCCTAAACCCTAAAACACTACCACCAGCATGACTCCCTACACTACCCAAACACTACTGCACTACCCTAAACCCTAAAACACTACCCCCAGCACGACTCCCTACACTACCCAAACACCACTGCACTACACTAAACCCTAAATATACCCCCAGCATGACCTCCCACACTACACAAACACCACTGCACTACCCTAAACCCTAAAACACTACCCCCAGCACGACCCCTACACTACCCAAACACCACTGCACTTCCCTAAACCCTAAAACACTAACCCCAGCATGACCCCCTACACTACCCAAACACCACTGCACTACCCTATACCCTAAAACACGACCCCCTACACTACACAAACACGACTGCACTACCCTAAACCCTAAAACACTACCCACAGCATGACCCCCTTCACTACACAAACACCACTGCACTGCCCTAAACCCTAAAACACTACCCCAGCACTACCCCTACACTACCCAAACACCACTGCACTAACATAAACCCTAAAACACTACCCCCAGCACAACCCCTACACTACACAAACACCACTGCACTACCCTAAACCCTAAAACACTACCCCCAGCACAACTCCCTACACTACCCAAACACCACTGCACTACCCTAAACCCTAAATCTACCCCCAGCACGACCCCCTACACTACCCAAACACCACTGCACTACCCTAAACCATAAAACACTACCCCCAGCATGACCCCCTACACTACACAAACACCACTGCACTACCCTAAACCCTAAAACACTACCACCAGCATGACCCCCTACACTACTCAAACACCACTACACTACCCTAAACCCTAAAACACTACCCCAGCATGACCCCCTACACTACCCATACACCACTGCACTACCCTAAACCCTAAAACACTACCCCCAGCACAACACCCTACACTACTTCACTACCCCAAACCCTAAAACACTACCCCCAGCACGACCCCCTACACCACCCAAACACCACTGCACTACCCTAAACCCTAGAAAAGAAACCCCCACCACATGCCCAATCCCCCTTACCTCTCACTTCTCATGGTTCCTCTCTCCTCGTGGTTCCTGCTTCACGTCGTCTCTGAGGGGCGGTGCACGTCGTTGTGAGGAAACAGAACAACCTCTGTTTCCTTACAACGACATGGATCGTCTACATGTTTTTTAGAACGCATGGTCATTTACCATACATACCTTTACAACAAAATTTGTTGTAAAGGCATGCGTGGTAAATGACCATGCGTTCTAAAAAAATGCGTAGTAATGACTTCGTGATGTACAACGCATGCGTGGTAATGCATGCGTTGTAATGGTATCGCAAAGTAAAAAAGTCGTTGTAACGGCTGTTTACCGGTCGAAGCTGGCCCCCGTTCTTCAGTGAGACGTTTATTTGATTAATTAGGAGGAAGGAATGTGTTTTTTTACCGAAAAGTGCATTCCCGGCTGTTGTATTGTGAAAGTGTCCGCGTGGCCTGGTTTCACTTCCGGTGAGAGAGTGGAAGAGTCTGTTTGGATCTAAAGGAATTCTGTTGTTGGACGGGGCCGGCGCGACATGTCATCAGAAAACATAGCTAATGGAAAGCGTCCTCCCTGAAGTGTGGAGCAGTGTCATGAGAGGTCAACGAGTGTGCGTCCCACCGCAGTATGACCGTACCGCGTGACTCATGTGCCGCCTCCAGGGTACGGGAGGCAGAAGCGGCATCGCAGGTCCTCTTGAAGACCGTTGTAGCACTAATTCTACATTTTGGTACTAGGGCATTTTAACTTCGTTGTTTCTGCCAGATACAAAGAAAAGATCCTGTGTTATTCAGTGCCCTCGTTACCTTTTTTGTGGGTTGTGGTGCTTGTCACATCGCTGCCCCACCGGTGCACACGACTGGGCACCCCACCTCGTGTGCCATCTGCAGGGCCTCTGCCCTCGGATCACTGGTTTCGGTTTCTGGAGTGGCAACATAAACAGTTGCTCCCAAAGGACTAGCCTGAACACTTAGGTGAATATCCCCTGCACCAGCATTCCACGGAAATTCTTTCCTAGCTCTCCCACGTCAACGAGCACGGCTCCACTCGCGACACCGTATGACGTCATCGGAGCCATAAGAGGACCTCGTCGGCGTGCTGACGTCAGTTCCACACATTTTTTCCGTGCCACCGAGGCAAACAGGGGACCGAGAAATTTTCACATGTATACATAGTATAATAAATATATATATATTCACTGAAAAAACCATAGGTTTCAAGCACGTTATAGTTAGAAATTAGCATTTAAAAAACCTTATTAATTCACTGAAAAAACCATAGGTTTCAGGGGCGTTATAGTTGGACATTTCACTCGTACAAAACCATAGAAATTCCCCCGTTATAGTTAGTTCAGCTAACTATAACTCGCGCGCCCGCAATGCACTGCTGATGACGTCACATATTACATCACTCATGACATGGTCAGTGACATCACTCATGACATCACTGATGCCATCTCAAATGACATCATTGATGACATCACTGATGACATCATCCAGTGAATGTGTGTTTTTCTGAAAATTAAATATGTTTTATATATGTATATCTCAAGGTCGATGGAAGAATAAATGGGTATATAAGTGTCTAAATGGATGATTTTGTTTTGTAAAATTGATTGTATAACTGACTAAGTGTATCTTAGTGAATACATGGGTTAGTGAGTAATGTTTAAATATGAAAATATCTGTATCAGTCTCTCACTTTGTGTATAAGTGGCTGCATGGGTTGGTGAGTAGCTACATGAGTGTCTATATGGGTTATTAGTTGGTTTTTGAGTATCAGTATGAGTGTCTGAGTGTCTGTATGGTTCGGTGGGGGGTATTACTTAGTGCATAGATGCATGAATGAGTGACTCACTGTTTGTATGTGTTGAAGACAGCATGTGTGCAGGACTGTATAGGTGGATGAGTATGTGTATGGGTGTGTTAGTGAGTGAATGACTGTCTCAATAGTGTCTTTATGAGTAACTACATATGTTTTAAACTAGTATATGTGAGTATTAGTGTATATAAGTGAGTATATGTGAGAGTGAGAGAGTGGAAGAGTTCCTGTACAAATAAGTAGGTGTTTCTATAAGTGATTGTTTAAGAGAGTAAATATGTGTAAGTTTCTGTAGAAGTAAGTGTGGTAGTGTGTGTATAACTGTATATGCAAGTTAATGGATGTTTGATACTTTGTTTGCATGTGTGACTATGTGTGTGAGTAACTCTATGGATGAGTGGCGGTGTGTAACAGGATGTATAGGTGTATGAATACATATGATGAGTGAGTACATGTATGAGTGACTGTATAGGGACTGTTGGTGAATGAGTGGATGTGTGTGTAGATCTTGGAATTACTGAATAGGTGTGTTGTAACTGGTATTGGTATGTCCATTGTTTTGAAAATGTTAGTTTGTATTTTTGAGTGTGTGTATCAAAGGTTATATTAGGGTGAGAGGAGGTCTGCCACTCTATCACAAGGATGATGTCATCAGTGATGTCATGAGTGATGTCACTGACCATGTCATGAGTGATGTAATATGTGACGTCATCAGCAGTGCATTGTGGGCGCGCGAGTTATAGTTAGCTGAACTAACTATAACGGGGAATTTCTATGGTTTTGTACGAGTGAAATGTCCAACTAACTATAACGCCCCTGAAACCTATGGTTTTTCAGTGAATTCCTAAGGTTTTTAAATGCTAATTTCTATCTATAACGTGCCTGAAACCTATGGTTTTTCAGTGAATATATATATATATATATATAAATATATATATATATATATATATATATATATATATATATATATATTCACTGAAAAAGCCATAGGTTTCAGGCACGTTATAGTTAGAAATTAGCATTTAAAAAACCTTAGAAATTCATATGGTGCTTGCCAGTAGGTAGTTATAGTTAGGACCTTGTTTCCATTCATAAAGCATTTTTTCTTTTGCCAATATCTTTGGCGCAGTTTGACGAATCTTCGTGACATTTTCAAAACTAAAGGCACACTCACTTTAGCAGCTGCCTTGAACATTTCAGGGTGTTCCATCAAGCGGGGGGCGAGAAAAAGGGGAGGTCCCAGAATGCTTTTTCTCCATATTAATTTCCATAGGAAATTGTTGACGCAGCTACAGCTCGAACTGTTGAACGGGATTACACCAAATTTGGCAAAAAGGTAGCTCTTGGTCCAGAGTACGCTCTTTTTGTTAAGTGGTGTAAATCCGTTCAGTAGTTCCTGAGAAAATTAAACATTTCTCAGATATACAAATATGGCCGCGCAGGATCCGCAAACCCTCACGATCTTGTGCCTGAGATCTGATTGGCTGCCAACACTTCAAACCAGGAAGTGTTGGCAGCCATCTTGTGACTCGGTTGAACGAGTCACAAGGAAAAAGGTAAAAAAGCATTAAAAAATAAGAAAAAGGGGCAGAGTAGAAACACCCTGACACCCTAGGTCCACTCAGGGGGTCTCACAGGGACTCCCAAGGACAAAAAAAGCATTTTTTTAAAACAATTTAGACGGGATTTGCATTGCCAAGTTTAGATTTATTATAACCATTGCAGAAAAGAAGATATAGAACTTGCTTTTCTGATGTGGCTAAAACCAGCTCTAGAGTAGCCTCTACTGATTGGCCAGCCTTTGACAGGCTCACCAAGCTGTTCGGATGAGGTGTGAAATGGCCTGAAATGAAACAAAGAGTCATCTGGTGGGTGGAGAGCTGCAAGCTGCAGAGCAAAAGGCAGGAAGGGGGCTGGGTAACCAAACTGTTCTTCAAAGAGGGAAAGACACTTAGGACAGAACCCAGACCCATCCCCATTACCTGCACCCTCAGCCAGATGGGAGCCCTGTAATTGAATTAGCAGAGGGGCTGGAAGGGGATTGTTAAGGAAAGTTAGCCATGCCTTTAGGTTGGGTTAGCCAGACCTTAAGCTCCAGGAGAGATTTTCTTCATTTTGGATCTTGGCAAACAGTGGTTTCTGGGACAACAATATGCCACATTTTGGAGGAAGTTGTCATACCTGAGGGTGCCATCCTGTACCTCATTGGTCAGAGGTGCCCCCCTGCTTGTCACCCAGAAGCATGGATAAATATGGGAAAGCTGCCCAGCAACTCTAACCCCTGCTATAAGAAATAAGAAGATGCAGGACTGTCCTGCTAGAACCCCTGGCTTGCACCATGAGGACTGCACTCATAATGGCTGCACCTGCTGCACACTTTGGAACTACTGCAGAAGAAGGACTTCCTTAAGGAGCGGACTCCCCGAAAGCAACACGTTACAAGAACTCCACCTGTATCATCTCCACCAAGAAGAAACCAGCTGACCACCTGCAGCTGGACTTTAAAGGATTTGGCCCAGTGCATTGTGTGAACTGTAGTCCCCACTCTTCTAAGGAGCAACTGGGACCTTGGCTGTTGTTGTGGGTAGAATCATCAAGAACCCAAAAGGACCTTCTGGAGGCATCTCCAGAAATTTGAGATCATTTGGAGCCTTTTGACCAAAAGCTCCATAAGCTGACTGACCCGTCGTCGAGAGTCAAGCCGGTGGCATCGAACTGCGACCCAGACTTAAATTCAGGTTTGCCCCGCAGAAGCTCCAGAGCTCTTCGCCGTTGATGAGATTTCCACAAATCGACCGAGGCATCCCACTCAAGCAAGCAGCCGTTGTTGAGACCAAACCCAGCCTGGCGAGGTGACCCGTTCGACATCAAGGGAAAAAGCTCCAAAAAAGTGACTAAGTCAGAAGGTAAAAACATGACTGGGCCCTACAGCTCACTGTATCCGACCCGTGCTCCATCGCAGTCGACCTGAAACTTTGACTTTGTCCCGGTCCAGTGTGACCAGATGTTGCAAGTTGGCCCTTTTGGCTTTTAAGCACTATAAAGTATTTAGTCTTTAAAAAATCATATCTCTGGCTCACCCCATTGGATCTTTGTCATTGTGCTGTCATTTTAATCATAAAGGTATTAACTATCTTTACAAATTGCTGTTGGATTTTTATTGTGTGTTGTGTCTTACTTACTTAATGTATTGGTGTTTTTCAAGGCTTTAAACAACTATCTTCTCAGTTGAACAAAGGTTGAGCAAGGGGATAATTTATTGAGACTCTGACTGGACCTTATATTGTGAATGTGGCTTTATTACTAGTGTTAGGTGCCTATGTACAGCTACTAATAAACCACCTTTCAACATTCATTGTCCCAGAATACTCCTCTTCAGAACAATGGCAAACAACTATGTACCGGATTTGCTTATCTGCCAACATCTGCATGACTCTTGCTGTCCAAGAAGCACTGTCTGCTTTTCAAGGGTGTCAATGCCATGGATAGTTTGTGCAAACCCACAAATATACTGAGTTTGTGGCTATTAACAACTTTGTCTCCTTCCATTCCCTCCTTGGATTGGTCTAGGATTTTCTCCTTTAATCTGTTCTCAGGGTTGGAATAGGCACAGAAGAGCCCTAAATTGGAAGCAATGTAGAGAAATGTGTTTCTTCAGTGGAAACATATTTTCCCTTGGATAAAAAACATAATATTGCATGATCAATATGCATATAAATATTTACTTATGCAAAAATGTAATTAGCATTTACAAAAGACTTTGAGGAGTACTGTCAGGAACATTGCAACAGTTGTAGCTTCCCTAGTAGTACTAATTGTAACATTCAAAAGAAGGATGAAAACTACAGGAGTTGGTTTTTAAGCTTCCAAGTCCAATTTACATGCCCATATAAAACCATGTTTGTGATTCTTAAAAAGTTGTATAGCAGTCTTAACATAATTCACTCACAAATACTTTTTTGTGAAAATTGTATTTGTATTTATATAGCTCTTACTAGCTCTGAAGTGAGTATTTTTTCCCAGGGCACAAATAGGCATTCAGGGGCTGAGCTCTCTGGAAAGTTGGGAACACCCACAAATGTAATTCTTTGTGGGAATAAAAAAGGGTTTTCATGACCCATTCGCATCCAGGAAGCAGAAATTTACTCTAGTTATGGGAATGCATAAATCAATTTCCAATATTAGAATCAGAAGAGAATGCCCTGTAAATGGGAAGAAATTGCAGTACAAGGAAATGAACAAATGGCTTTTCATTGTCACAAATACATTGTCACTAAAATTGTCCAGGCATTCGCTTCCACATTTGTGGCTTTGTCTTGAAAACCTTTGTAAATTCCAAAATAATCAGATGTTGCCTAAATAAATAGAAGCCTACAGGACCAAATGTCCAACATTTTGGGGTGAATCTGGCCCTAATTCGGCATATATATATATGTGATCAAGGCTCATCACGAGCTGAAACACTTTATGGCGACTGTGCATTTGAATAAAAACTGAAGCACAAATTCCGTGGTCCGTATCCGTTCTTGTGAGGAACCTTTCGGTGAGAATGAATTGAAGGATATATATATGTATATATATGTATGTATATATATATATATATATATATATATATATATATATATATATTATCTACTGGCGGTCGCCAGTAGATAGTTATAGTTAGGACCTATTTTCCATAGGAAATCCACAACATTCTATTTGAAATAACTCTTGCGTCGGTTGACGAATCTTCGAAATTTTCAAACTTTATGGCCCGCTCCGGTCTGCTCCTACCCTGAAAGTTTCGGGGTGATTCGTCAAGCGGGGGCCGAGAAAAAGGGGGTCCCAAAACGTGTTTTCCCCATTCATTTTCCCATAGGAAACTTTAGCCACGGCTACAGCCCGAACTGCTGAACGGAATTACACCAAATTTGGCAAAGAGGTAGTTCTTGGTTCAGAAAGAACCCTTTTGTTAAATGGTGTAAATCCGTTCAGTAGTTCCTGTGAAAATCGAAAGGAAAATCACATATATATCTATGGCCGCGTCGGATTCGCGCACCCTCCCGATCACGAGCTGCATGCTAATTGGCTGTCAACACTCCAAATCAGGAAGTGTTGGCAGCCATTTTATCCTCGGTAGAACCGAGGGACAGAAACAAGTGCGCAAAGCGCAAAAGGGAGCAGGGTAGAAACACCCTGACCCCTAGGTCTGCTCAGGGGTCCCACAAGGACCCCTGGGCAGAAAAAGCATTTTTTTTTTTAAATCGGCGGGATGCTCTTAGGGTGCGCGAATCCCGCCGAGAAAAAAAGAAACAAGTGCGCAAACGCACAAAGGGGCAGGGTAGAAACACCCTGACCCCTAGGTCTGCTCAGGGGTCCCACAAGGACCCTCTGGGCAGAAAAAGCATTTAAAAAAATAAAAATCGGCAGGATGCGCTCAGGGTGCGCGGATCCTGCCGGAAAAAATCGAGCGCGGTCTCCCGCGCTTCGATGCAAAGTTGCCCCGGGTGGCCCAAGTCCTGGGGGCATGCGGGAGGTGGGTTTATTGTTTATGGGGGGCCTCTAAGGCCCCAAGCCCGGGGACCGCCACCCCGGGGCATTTTTAAAAATGATGGCGGGAGGGCTGTGCGCCTCCCGCTGCCCCGGGACCGCCACCCCCGGGGCTGTTTTTTAAAAATAAAAACCTGTGTGGGGGACTCCAGCCCCCACATGCCCCGAGGACCGCCACCTCCCCGGGGCACTAAAGATTTAGCCCCGGGGACCATCACCTCCCGGGGCTTTGAACTAAGTTGGGAGGGGGCCGCGCGGCCCCTCCTGGAGCCAGTGATGGCCCTGGGGACCACCACCCCCAGGGCCGGCTCCTGCAGTGTCCCGGGTGCCTACCCCGGGACACTGTAGTTTGCTATGACAGGACGGGAGCATCGCGGCTCCCGTCCTGTCATAGCAAACTTGGTTTGCATTTTGAAAGAGAGGCAGGAAACCTGCTCTCTCTTTCAAAATGCAAACAATTGCTTTTCCACACGGGGAGCAGCATGTTAGCTGCTCCCCATGTGGAAAAGCAATGCCGGCTCGCGCAGGGAGGCGGGGAGCCGGCTGGGACTGTGGGGGATTGGGGACCCCCACAGTCTCCAACGAGAGCCAGGCCCCGGGGGATGGGGTCCCCGGGGCCATAAGTGGCCTGGGAGGGGGCCACGCAGCCCCCTCCCCAATTATAAAAAAGGGCAAGGCCGGCCCCGGGGATGGGGTCCCCGGGGCCTTAAATGGCCTGAGGAGGGGGCCACGCAGCCCCCTCCAAATTTTTATTTTTTAAATAAAAAAGAGGGCATGCCCTGGGGGATGGGGTCCCCGGGGCCAATAGAGGCCCAGGGAAGGGGGGCCATGCGGCCCCTTCCCGTTTTTTTTTTTTTTTTTAATAAAACAAAATAAAATAAAAAGGCCCCAGGGGATGGGGTCCCCGGGGCCAAAGTGGCTGAGGGAAGGGGGCCACGCAGCCCCCTCCCATAAAAAAGAAATGAAAAAAAAAAAAAAGACGGCATCGTGCCGGGAGGCCCCGCCCTCAATGCAGCAGTGTGCAAACGCGCCCCTGGCGCGTTTTAAGAAGGGAAGTAATTCCCCTTGAATACTGGGGGTCCCTGAGGGCCAACTAGCCCACCAGGAACCTCCAGTATGCGCCGAGGGCTGTGTTGCAGAGAGGTGTACAGAGGCCACGCCCCTTTATACACCTCTCTGCAACGCAGCTCTGTGGCGCTTTTGGAGGTACATGGTGGGCTAGTTCGACTCCAGGGACCCTCAGGATTCAAGGGGACTTAATCCCCCAACTTAAAAACGCGCCACGGGCGCGTTTGCACAGTGGTGAAGGGAGGGTGCGGGGCTTCAGGTGACATGTGTGCAAACAGGCCCCGTGGCGCATTTTAAGATGGAGAATGAAATCCCCTTCAATCCTGAGGTTCCCTGGGGGCCAACTAGCCCACCAGGTACGTCCAGAACGCGCCACAGAGCTGCGTTGCAGAGAGGTGCAAAAAGGGGCGTGGCCTCTGAACACCTCTCTGCAACGCAGCTCCCTGGCGCATACTGGAGGTACAGGGTGGGCTAGTTGGACCCCAGGGACCCTCATGATTCAAGTGGACTTAATCCCCCAACTTAAAACGCGCCATGGGGCGCGTTTGCACAGATGGCACCTCAGGCCCCGCCCCCTCCCTTCACCATTGTGCAAATATTCCTCTAAAATCAGCCGAACTACGAATTCCAATTTACTCACCTGTTATCAGGAGAGACCTCAGTGCTGCATCTTTGAGCCCAGTACTGATCCTGAAAAGTAATTTTAACCGTACTTACCAGTAACTTGAATTTCCTTCCATAGGCTAACATTGACTGGTTTCACTTGGAAATTCTTCTAAGTGTGGAGTTTTGGAACTTTATAATATTCCTCTAAAATCAGCCGAACTACGAATTCCGATTTACTCACCTGTTATCAGGAGAGAACCCAGTGCTGCATCTTTCAGCCCAGCACTGACCTTGAAAAGTAATTCTAACCGTACTTACCAGTAAATTGAATTTCCTTCCATAGGATATCATTGTCTGCTTTTTGCTGAAAAAGTTTCCAAGTGTCGATTTTTGAAACATACAAATATTCCTCTAAAATCAGCAGAACTACGAATTCCGATTTACTCACCTGTTATCAGGAGAGAACCCAGTGCTGCATCTTTTAGCCCAGCACTGACCCTGAAAAGTAATTCTAACCGTACTTACCAGTAACTTGTATTTCCTTCCATAGGAATCCATTGTCTGGTTTTCAGCAGAAAAGTTTGTGTCGATTTTTGAAACATACAAATATTCCTCTAAAATCAGCAGAACTACGAATTCTGATTTACTCACCTGTTATCAGGAGAGACCTCAGTGCTGCATCTTTGAGCCCAGTACTGATCCTGAAAAGTAATTTTAACCGTACTTACCAGCAACTTGAATTTCCTTCCATAGGCTAACATTGACTGGTTTCACTTGGAAATTCTTCTAAGTGTGGAGTTTTGGAACTTTATAATATTCCTCTAAAATCAGCTGAACTACGAATTCCGATTTACTCACCTGTTATCAGGAGAGAACCCAGTGCTGCATCTTTTAGCCCAGCACTGACCCTGAAAAGTAATTCTAACCATACTTACCAATAACTTGTATTTCTTTCCATTGGAATCCATTGTCTGGTTTTCAGCAGAAAAGTTTCAAAGTGTCGATTTTCACAAACTACAAATATTCCTTAAAAATCGCCTGTATGACTTAAACGCATTCTTTCAACTGTTTACAGGAGATGCACCAGTGCTGGATACAGGATCCACCACTGAGTAAGAAAAAGTAACGATAACACTACTTACCTGCTAAGTGAATTTCCTCCCATAGGATAACATTGGTGATTCTATGTGAAAAAGTTTCTGTGTCAACTTTTAAAATACAATAATATTCCTTAAAAATCACTACTGTAACCAAAACGCTTTTACTCAACTGTTTACAGGAGATGTCCCAGGACTGAATCTAGGATCCAGTCCTGTGGTTAGAAAAGTAATCCATAAAGTAACTAATTGCATTTAACTAGAAATTCACATTGAGCTCAATGTTGCATTGTGTTTGAAATTGTGTTGCCCATTGCAACAACTGTAACTACTGTACTTAAAAGTCTATTGCCTATTTGCCAAGTATTTAAACTAAAGTAATTCATTCTGAGAAAGTATATTTTGTAATGTAATGTATAATGAAATTACAATGTAATTTAAAAAATAAAATATGTAAAAATAAATAGTTTAAAAAAATGTAGTAAATCAGTATCAAAAAAATAAATATAACAATTAATACATTTAAAAATTGTCATTTACAAAACCTTTGAAATTCACTGAAAAAACCATAGGTTTTAGGGGCGTTATAGTTAGAAATTAGCATTTAAAAAACCTTTGAAATTCACTGAAAAAACCATAGGTTTCAGGCACGTTATAGTTAGAAATTAGCATTTAAAAAACCTTTGAAATTCACTGAAAAAACCATAGGTTTCAGACACGTTATAGTTAGAAATTAGCATTTAAAAAACCTTTGAAATTCACTGAAAAAACCATAGGTTTTAGGGACAGTTATAGTTAGTTGGACATTTCACTCGTACAAAACCATAGAAATTCCCCGTTATAGTTAGTTCAGCTAACTATAACTCGCGCCCCCGCAATGCACTGCTGATGACGTCACATATTACATCACTCATGACATGGTCAGTGACATCACTGATGACATCACTGATGACATCTCAAATGACATCACTGATGACATCACTGATGACATCATCCACGTGATAATCTGATGCACCTCCTTACACCCTAATATAACCTTTGATACACCCACTCTAAATTACAGACTGCCATTCGCAAAACCATAGACACTCCAACACCAATAACTACATACCCACTCACTGATTCTTAGGTCTACACACACATCCACTCACTCACCCGTACAGTCACTCATACTTACAGTCACTCAGTACAGGACTATCATATGCACTCATACTCCTATATAGACACTCAAACACCGCCACTCATCCATAGAGGTACTCACACACCTAGTCAGTCATGCAAATAATTAAACACACTGCCATTTACTCACCTACACAGTTATACACACACCAGCTCACTTACTCATACAAATACTAGCACATTCTTACGCTCTTATACAATCACTGATACAAGCACACACTCATCCATACAGTCACTCTCACAATCACACACTCTCGCTTATAGCTATTTATATACTCCAACACACATATATACTGCCTTTCACATATGTAGTTACTCACACATGTACCACTGGGACATACATTCACTCACTAACACACTCTTACACACTTACCCACCCATACAGCCTATCACAGATGCACTCTTGAAACCATCCACTCAGTGAATCACCCACTCACACATCTATGCACAGAGTCGCACACACCCCACCCACACAAACACTCAGGCACCCATACAGATACTCAGACAACCAATCAATAACTCATATAGACACTCATGTAGCTATTCACAAACCCATGCAGCCACTTACACAGCAACAGACAGACGGTTACAGACATTCACCCAGTTTAGTCACTAACCCTTGCATTCAGTAAGATACGTTTAATCACTCACTTATAGAGTCAGTCACGCACCTACTAAATCCTTCATCCACACACTTATACACCCACTCATTCTTCAATACACCTTTCCCTATATATTAAAAATATTTAAACTTTACAGAAACACAGTCACTGGATGATGTCATCAGTGATGTCATTTGAGATGTCATCAGTGATGTCATCAGTGATGTCACTGACCATGTCATGAGTGATGTAATATGTGACGTCATCAGCAGTGCATTGCGGGGCGCGAGTTATAGTTAGCTGAACTAACTATAACGGGGAATTTCTATGGTTTTGTACGAGTGAAATGTCCAACTAACTATAACTGTCCCTAAAACCTATGGTTTTTTCAGTGAATTTCAATGGTTTTTTTAAATGCTAATTTCTAACTATAACGTGTCTGCAACCTATGGTTTTTTCAGTGAATATATATATATCTCGCCACACTCCGCTTTACACTTCTCCTTGACTGGAAAAAAAACGGACGACGAACCCAGATTTGGTGCAATTTAGGTGTTTATTTTCAGTGTGCCACCATTGCTGCCATGACGCATTTCGGCCAAACTCGGCCTTGATCACATGACACCATATGGTTATACATCTGTAATTGCAACAGGAGAAATTCATCGACATTTCCCATTTAATCACCAATGTAGATTATTATACCAAATAACAATAATCTGCCTGAGAATTCATCCATCAATACGAATATTAGTCATTGCAACATATGTACACATACTCTGTGGTACTGAAAATTCTGGACCTGTGTCATTAACATCATTGTAACATGACGATTTTGGTATCAGCAGACCGGTAATGACAGGTATGCTATATCTGAGTATTT
Organism: Calotriton arnoldi; assembly: GCA_963921515.1. Taxonomy (NCBI): domain Eukaryota; kingdom Metazoa; phylum Chordata; class Amphibia; order Caudata; family Salamandridae; genus Calotriton; species Calotriton arnoldi. The sequence goes on from CAWUFW010002667.1 coordinate 599,392, forward strand.
GCGTCATATTCGAGTGACGGGATCACTCTAATATTAACGATTCCCTTGTGAACCCTCGGGTTCCATTTTGTGTACTGGCAGCCATTTTGTGGTTGCCCTCACATAAGGCAATGACTAAAGCCAAAACGCACCTTAGGGGACACGTACACTTTCAGTGACCTGGGCAAGCTGACTCCACTGTCCAGAGCCAGAACCTGTTCGGCCAGTTTTAGTTCCCAGTGGCCGATCGAGATTAGGGGCCCAGGTGCAGCATGCCATAAACCCTTCATTGCACACATCTATATCTAAATCTTATTCACACCTGTCACTGCTCTTTCTTTATGACCTGCTTTACGAGGAGGAGGTGCCCGGTTTTATTAGGGGTCCAGATTATATCTGTTGCAGGTGTTGGGCCTCACTGGGTATTTGGTTGTGGGCTGGACAAACTGAAAATGGGCTTGTCATCATGAATCTGTTTTTTTTGTTGTAAGAAATATGTGAATGACTCACTGTAAAAATAAGGAATGTTTGCCTAAAGCATAATATTCTGTATAAAAGAGATAGCTGGTTTGCATGAAAAAGGCAGTCTCCTGAGAACATACACATTGTTGTACTTCTAGGATACCTGTTGCTGGCTGCAGCCAATAAATTGATCTTTGAAGCCACCAAGAAGACTCTGTGTTTCTGTAGTCTGAGACAGGAAGAACTCGAGGTCATTGGGTGTGTTCCTGGCACCGCTGGGTCCAATAAAACCCAGTACTTCAATTGGCGCCCAACGTGGGGCGATTTCAGCAGTACCGGTCCAAGCCAGAGGTCGTGAGGAGCTTCGTGTAAAATTCTGGAGGAAGGCCAACCACTTCATCGACCCCTGTATGTCGTTCGTGGTCCGAAAGTCTTTGCTGCGAGGTTCCCGCGTCCCGATGGCTACGAAGGACTGCTGCCCTGACTATCGCCCTGTCTTGGACCCTTTTATGATTTGTAGAGCGAGACAATAGACGAGTCTTCTGGTGACGCCATCGATACCTCAGTTAAGTATAAGTGGAGCGTCTCCCAGTCCTTAGTCTTGGTTCTTAGTTTTGGGTATCCCATGGGATCTTTGATTTGTTAGGATCTTTTGATTTGGAACTTGCAAGTACCAAAGCCGAAGGACTCGTGTATTCACGAGACTGTCGTATTCGATAATCCTTTGAAGTTTGAAGCTAGACTAGTGAGCGAAGATGCCTGGTCTTAGCAGACTTGGAAATTTGTTTTGTCTTGGTTGTAATAGGGATTCCCGATTGGAGGACTCGTGTCCGGTTCCTCCAATTGGAACTCCAACCTATGAGCTCTACGTGAAGCATGGAGTGGGCCCTATCACGTATAATAACGTATGGGTTAGGTACACAAGGAAAGATGGTGTCCTAAAGTGGCCCCAATATGGTAGTTTTGACACCGAAATTCTGGATAATTTAGAGGTTAGACTTTTTAAGAAGAAAGCCCGACAGGCGATGTTTGACTCTTTCCGCCTATGGCGAAAAGAAGCCAAACAGAAAGAAATTAAATTAGTAAAGAAGAATAAAAGAGAAAAGGGTATTTCAATAATGCAAGCTGCTATGCAGTATAAGGATGATGAAGAGGAACAAGCGAGTGAACAGCTGCACAGGCAACGTAAATTGGCAATTGATAAATGTTATCCAGTTTTGCCACCTCTTCAGCAAGATACAGTGAAGGAACTTGAGAAGGATCCTTTAATGTCTCATTTGTTGAATTCACCACCTCCTTATGCGCAGAGTGCTACAGCACCTCCGCAACCTTTAGTTGTACAACCCCCAGTTGTTGTACCTCCGGTTCTTCCACAACCACCAGCTGTTTATCAGTTGGCACCTACTACTATGGCGCAGCCCCTCAAGGGCTGCCACCTTTACTACCTGTTCCATCTTTACTTCCTATGACTTTGCCCCCTGCATCTATTTCCCTCCACACTATCCTTTCTGACACTGCCTCTGCATTTGCTTTGTCTCCTCCTGTTTTTCCTCCTGTTCATTTGTCAACTTCTCCTTCTGTCCGACAGAGAATGACAAACACTGTTACTAGTATTTTGTCTCCTTTCTTTGGGTCACCGACTACGACCCCCGTTTTAGAGCGTAAACAATTGCGTAGCCAATTGCCCGATTCTAGAGAGAAGGGAGTATTGGATCATTTGGCGCATAAATGGGTCACTGACCCTACAAGATATGAGTTAGAGTCTGTTATGGATGTCTTCCACCAATGGCAAGCACCGAAACAGAGATATGTTTTTGACAAAATGTGCGAAGTTCTTCTTGAAAGATTAAAAGATTGTGATATGGAGGCCAATCCGCCTGAGTTGTGTCGTGTACGGTTTGAGTTTTCCAAAGGCACGATTGTGGGTTCCGATATTGAGAAAGCAGTTGCGACATTATTATCATTTAGGAGTGAGGGTATTTCTCGACTGTTGTTTGAGCCAGAACCCTCTGTTAAAAGGAAGGTCAGACAGTATCCCATGAGAGAAGTTCCCCAGTTTGGAAAGAAGGAGACCTAAATGCTGTTCCACCTATTCAGCCTCATTTTCAACGTGTGTGGGTACATGTTCCATGGAAGCGAACTGAAGTCCTGGCTCTTAAGCAGACTCTACCCGACTCCCGTAAAAACCCTGCAGGTTATTATAAGGAATTATCACAGACTGCAGACTCCTGTGTTATGAATTTAGCTGATATAGACATGTTGTTTGGAAATGTGGTCCCACAGCCTTTATGGAGAGTGATCCGTCACACGGATCATGCGCCGGAGTTAGGGGACACATGGATTAATATCAATGCGGCAAATGACAGACAAGTAGGCGGTGCTAAACCAGAGCCTTTAGTAGCAGACCTCCCTGGTAGGATCGTTACTTACATGAAGACTTTGATGCCTGCAATGCGTGTAAATTGGGATAAATTGTCTGCATGCAAGCAGAAGAAGGAGGAAAGTGTATCTGACTTCTTCACTAGGTTTGAAGAGACATTTATCGACCACAGTGGTCAGGATATGAGTACAGAAGGTGGTCAAAGGTTGTTTGTTGACAAGTTTGTGCATAATTTGCTTCCCGAATTGTGTAAAAATTGAAAGATTCAGAGAGTTCTTGGGCCGTTTCCTCTTCAGCACAGATATTGGCTACTGCACAATACTACGAAAATAGAGATAAAGATGAGAAAGATAGAGCAGACAAGAAAACTAAAGAGTTAAAAACAAAGGTTCTTTTACAACAAGCGTATCCGCCTCGTAGTAATCAGCGTGACTATCAGCAACCTCAACAGTATCAGAGGAATTCGCAAAGGTTTGAGTATCCTCAACAACGTGCTCTGATAGGCCCTAACCAATGTTCATATTGTAAGGAAGAAGGTCATTTTAAATATAATTGCCCTATTTTGTTGCAGCGTATGAATGGTATTTCTGGCGCAAGAGGTCGAGGTGTTCCACAAGCACCTAGAGCTAGAGGACGCGGAAATTTCACCCAGAACGCGCGCCCATTTTCTCCTCAAAATTCAATGAATAGTTTTGATCAGCAGAATAACGCGTCTGGTAGGACGACTCAGTACTATGCTGATGACTACTATGCAGAAGGTGAGAGTATGGAAGGTGATGATTGCTAGGACAGCCATAGACAAAGAGAGGGAGTTGTTTCAGTTCCAGTAGATCAGAGTGGACCTTATATTGAGGTGATTACATCAGGTGTGTCAGAGCCTTTTCTGTTGGATACTGGTGCTACAAAGAGTTCTATTATGCACTCTAAATTCCCTGGCGCACCTTTGTCTGGCGAAACTAATGTTTCAGTAGGTTTTTCTGGTGCCCGGTTAGGAACCCGATTTCTAGCCCTATGTCTCTTTCTGTTGGACCTTGTGAAATCGAAGCACCACTTATTCTAACGACAGGTTGTGGTGAGAACTTGTTAGGATTGGATCTGCTGAAAAGATTGTATGCGACATTGTATTGTTCTCCTTCGGGAGTACAACTCACATTGGGTAAGACAGTGGTTTCACCAATATATTTGTCAAAGGACAAACTTCCAACAGAATTGTCGTTTCTCCCTGATATTCTTTGGGCTACTGGTCCCAATGATGTAGGTCTTTTGGAAATACCGCCATATGTTGTAACGTTGAAAGCCAATGTTAAAATGCCGCGCATTCCCCAATACAAGATCTCTAATGAAGGTGAAAAAGCGTTGCTAGCGATCATTTATGATTTGATTGAGAAAAATGTAATTGAAGAGACAAGAGGTAATGTTTGCAATAGTCCTGTTTTACCTGTCTTGAAGCGTACTGACTCTTCTCAGCCACCTGTTTACAGGTTTGTGATTGATCTTAGAGAGGTAAACAAGATAGTTGTGCCACAGTTTCCAGTCGTTCCCGATATCACTGCTTTACTGACAATGATTCCAGCCTCAGCCACTTGGTTCTCGGTGATTGACTTGAAGAATGCTTTCTTCAGCATCCCTATTGCCGTAGAGAGCAGGGATATTTTTGGATTCTGTTTAGGAGGCCGAAGCTTCCGATTTCAGAGAGCTCCTCAAGGTTTTTGTGAAAGTCCTTCTATCTATAGTCAGGCTCTGAAGTCTCAGCTTGACACTCTTGTGTTACCTGATGGCGCTACCCTTCTACAGTACGTCGATGATTTGTTAGTTGCTGCAGATACTAAGGAGATTTGTAAAGAAGCCACTTTGTCATTGTTGCGTCATTTGTCTGATTTACACCACAAAGTGTCTCTTTCCAAGTTACAGTATTGTCGACAAGAAGTGACCTATTTAGGTCACCTCTTATCGAAAGAGGGAAGAAGATTGACCCCAGAAAGAATTCAGGCAATTGCAAAATTAAGTGTGCCAATGACACAGAGAGAAGTGCGTGCTTTCTTAGGTATTACATCCTATTGCAGACAATGGATACCGAATTTTTCATTGATGGCTAAACCTTTGGTAGCATTGACCTATAAAGACACGCCGAATCCCCTTCCTTGGTCCGAAGATTGTCAGAAAAGTTTTTCCGAATTGCGTGATGCATTGTGTTCGGCTCCTGTGTTGGGTACCCCGACTACAGCAAGCCCTTTACGCTGTATGTCCATGAGAGAGAAGGATGTGCATTATCAGTGTTAACACAGTCTTTTGGGGACAAGCAACGTCCATGTGCATATTTCTCGTCGATTTTGGACCCGGTAGCTAGAGCGTTGCCGAGTTGTTTGAGAGCCACAGCGGCAGCAGCTGTTTCTATTCGACAGTCTGCTGGTTTGGTGATGAATAATACGCTGGTCGTGATGGTCCCACATGCAGTGGATATTTTGTTAAACAGGACCAAGACACAGCACTTAACTAGTGCTCGATTGTCAGGTTACGAGTTGACACTTTTAGCGAGCCATGTGCACATAAGAAAATGCAACACGCTGAACCCAGCTACATTGTTGCCAATTATAACAAAGACAGATGTTCCGGAACAGCATGATTGCTTTCTTAGGACAGAAGAAGAAACGAAAGGGAGAGTAGATCTTAGTGACACTCCTCTTGTAAAGTGTGATGGTACCTTATGGGTGGATGGGTCATGCTTCAAGCTTCCGAATGGTGATACGACTGCGGCATATGCTGTCACGACTTTACATACGATTGTTGAAACTGCACGTATCCCACATAATTCAGCTCAAGCAGCAGAGTTGACTGCACTTATGAGAGCGTGTGTATTATCAAAAGGAATGAAAGTGACCATATATACCGATAGCCAGTATGCGTTTGGTGTGGCCCATAGTTTTGGACGCTTGTGGAAGGAACGTGGGTTCCTCACGTCTCACGGTACGAAAATACAGCATGGTCAATTGGTGAATGAGCTCCTGGAGTCACTTACTTTGCCATTGCAAGTCGCGATTGTGAAATGCAGTGCACATAAGAAGATCACTGACGACGTTGGTCGCGGTAATATGTTTGCTGATGAAGTTGCGAAAGAAACAGCAAGAGATGTGATGAGTCGAATGTATGTTGCGGGCCCTGCAAGATGGATTGGTGACGTTGGAATGTGTGAAGATACGATAGAGAGTGTGAAGTCCATCCAAGCTGAAGCTACGGAGAAGGAATTAAGTACGTGGAGAGAGAGTACGGGTAAATTGGATGCAAATGGTTGTTGGGTTGAATTGTCGGAGCATCAGCGATGGTTGTTACCCGATACATATGTGCTTGCAGTGGTTACAATGGCACATGGGATGGCCCACATCAGTGTGAAAGGAATCTGTAAGTTATTGGCTCCAGTGTGGCAAAATGCTGGAATTCCCAAATGTGCAGAGAATGTGGTCAAAAATTGTATGGTTTGTTTGAAATACAATCCTGGTAAGGGAACCCCAACTCCAGCTGGTCATTTTGCGCCTCCAACGTATCCGTTCGAGGTTTTGCAGCTAGATTTCATCCACATGGAGAGGTGCAACAATTTGAAATACGTACTCATTGTTGTTTGTGCCTTTTCAAGATGGGTAGAGGCATATCCTCTGAAAGATAATACTGCCTTGTCCACAGCGAAAGCCCTTCTCAAAGAGTTCTTCCCTAGGTTTGGTTTGCCGAGAATGGTGTGGAGTGATAATGGGGGTGAATTTGTGGGTCAAGTGATGAAACGAGTGTGTGAAGGTTTAGGAATCCGGCAGAAATTTCACGCTGCAAATCATCCCCAATCAGCTGGATTAGTTGAGTGCTATAATGGCACTCTTAAACTAAAACTGGCCAAGATACAAGCAAGCTCTGGCCTTAAATGGCCTGATGCGTTGCCATTAGCACTGTTGTCAACTAGGATGACCGTACATTCCCGAGTAGGACTTAGTCCTCATGAGATAGTGTTTGGTCGCCCGGCTAACATATGGGGAGTGCCGAGGCCAACGAAATTCAGCGAGATTGAACACCCTGTACTGCTTGATTACTTGCATGATTTGACGGCTAAATTGCGTGTTTTACACCAACAGGTTCATAATACACTGCCTCAGGCTTCTAAAGATCCAGGGCATGCAATCAATCCCGGATCGTGGGTGTTAATCAAGAACTTTCAGCGGACAAAGAACGATCAGCCCCGCTGGATTGGCCCCTATTTGGTGATTTTGTCCACAAGATCTGCAGTGCGAGTACAAGGGAAGAAAAACTGGATCCACGGCGTACACTGTAAGAGGGTCCCTTTGCCTCTACCATATGACCGGTGGGTCCAGGAGGGAATTGCTGACTCGGAAACTGAAACAGTGCCTCGTTTTCTGCCTTTTAGTGACGCACGCGTCACAGGGACAAATTCTGAGCGAGAAAGTGACGATCTTCTCCAAAGAGCAATACCATCACCACTTCGATTGGACACTACTGAGCCTGAACTTTTGTTTTGCGACCAGACATTGCCTGGAAAAAGCCGTTATAACTTGCGACCGAGAGTCATGGACAAATAAAATGAAATTTTGGTCCTCCCATCCGAAAACCTGTTTTTGAACCACCATCCGGGTTCAGCTGTAGGGTCGTGGTGAAAAGACTTGAGTGTGTAGCCTGCGGACACAAGGTCTACGGGTCTGGTTTGTTCTAGGGCGTTCCTGGGACATTCAGAAACACTCTCAAGTGAAGAAAACCAACCGCCGCGAACAGCACGTTAGAGGATGGAGCCTTTTCAGATGGAGAGACCTGTTGAAAGAATAAGTTTCAAGAGGAAAATATGTGCAACCATGAGCAGAAAATGTTTTCTAATTATGTGTCTTTGTATTTTACTTAGTCTAATGATGTCTTTAGTGGGGTATATCATATTCTCTTTTCAAGTGACATCTGCACCCACTGTACAGCCCATGCCTTCCTCTACTATCTCCTCACATTCTTTTCACCCTCTACCTGAACACGAGTCCGTTAGAAGATTAGAGTTTATGAACAACTCCTTTGTTCAGCTCTTACACCAACACCAGCTAGTAGTGAACAGAACCAACTGTTGGGTGTGTGGCCTTATGCCTCATACTACTGAGAAAGGTATTCCCTACCTAGTGCTGCCATTCAGCTACAATGGTTCTGTGTGGGCATACCGAACGATGTTCATCTATGCTCGCGAAATCCACCCCCTACGTTCCGTCAAAGACAACCCAAAGAATAGTGCTCTAGTTAAGGGGATAGTCGACATGATAAGGGGAACTAGTTCCTACGAAACTATCCCGGAAGATGAGACACTAGCGTATATTGGATGGAACGTGACTGGATATGGAGCGAGTCTGAGCGAGAACCAGCAAGCAAAAAGATCCGCTCCAATTTGGATTGTACCCCATCAGGGTCATCTATGTCTGCAAGGTAATGGCAAGAATCCAAGAGCTCAGTTAGGGAAGAGTATCTGCACTGAAACGTATATTTTTGCGTCTCAGACTTCCCCTTTGTTCTTAGCAGCTAGGGGTACCTACTTTATCTGCCATGATAGGGCCTACACGTGGTTGCCCCCTGACTTCTCGGGCACATGCTTCGCTTTCATTCCTGTTGCCTCCCACCTACACAGCTGCGGCAGATTACCATAAGATAAGAAGAATTAGGGGTGTCTTCAGCAAGGAAGACACTGCAGGACAAGAAGCGGGAGACTTCTTTAGGGGTTTTCTGCCGTTCTGGGGACCTATGGCTAACAACAGGAATGTGAGGCAATTGACGCGAGTGGTTGAATCCACCATAGTCGAAACTGTCGGTGCCCTTAATAATTTGACTGCTGAGCTCCAGTCGGATCGCCTTATGACCCTGCAGAACAGGGTCGCGTTAGACATCATACTTGCAGACCGTGGTGGGGTATGTAGAGTGATCCAATCCAGTTGTTGCATTTTCATTCCAGATAACGCTCCAACAGTGTACCAGGCCATCTCCAAACTACATAGGATCTCTGAATCCATCCATATAGATGAAGGAGACTGGTCGTTGATGGGATGGTTCTGGGAACTGTTATCCACCTGGGGATGGAAAGTTCTGATGGTCATTGGGATACTTCTAGCCATCCTTTTCCTGTTTTGTCTGTGCATACAGTGTGTTCCTGCCATATGCGGCCTATGTGTTACATCATGTGTAAGGAAACCTGTATCAAGGGACGAGCTAAGTAATAGGATGATGCTACAGCAACATCTCAATGAATTCATGAACATAGACCTAGACTCAGATTAGCATGAGTGTAAGTAAATTGCCTATGTAAGGGCAAAAGGAGGGTCTGTGGTACTGAAAATTCTGGACCTGTGTCATTAACATCATTGTAACATGACGATTTTGGTATCAGCAGACCGGTAATGACAGGTATGCTATATCTGAGTATTTGCGTCATATTCGAGTGACGGGATCACTCTAATATTAACGATTCCCTTGTGAACCCTCGGGTTCCATTTTGTGTACGGCAGCCATTTTGTGGTTGCCCTCACATAAGGCAATGTCTCAAGCCAAAACGCGCCTTAGGGGACACGTACACTTTCAGTGACCTGGGCAAGCTGACTCCACTGTCCAGAGCCAGAACCTGTTCGGCCAGTTTTAGTTCCCAGTGGCCGATCGAGATTAGGGGCCCAGGTGCAGCATGCCATAAACCCTTCATTGCACACATCTATATCTAAATCTTATTCACACCTGTCACTGCTCTTTCTTTATGACCTGCTTTACGAGGAGGAGGTGCCCGGTTTTATTAGGGGTCCAGATTATATCTGTTGCAGGTGTTGGGCCTCACTGGGTATTTGGTTGTGGGCTGGACAAACTGAAAATGGGCTTGTCATCATGAATCTGTTTTTTGTTGTTGTAAGAAATATGTGAATGACTCACTGTAAAAATAAGGAATGTTTGCCTAAAGCATAATATTCTGTATAAAAGAGATAGCTGGTTTGCATGAAAAAGGCAGTCTCCTGAGAACATACACATTGTTGTACTTCTAGGATACCTGTTGCTGGCTGCAGCCAATAAATTGATCTTTGAAGCCACCAAGAAGACTCTGTGTTTCTGTAGTCTGAGACAGGAAGAACTCGAGGTCATTGGGTGTGTTCCCTGGCACCGCTGGGTCCAATAAAACCCAGTACTTCAACTCGGTTTCAACATATTTGTCGATGAATTTCTCCTGCAATTACAGATGTATAACCATATGTCACGAAGGATAGTGAACAACGGAAGTCTTTCTTCTGTGTTTCTATGAAACGGAAGTCTTTCTTCTATGTTTTCTCGGTTCCTCACATATTTCTGTGGTGGGTTGAGCACTCAATGTAACTTGACAAAGGCTTATTGCTGAAACGCGTCGTTCTTTTTGCACATAAAATTCAGTGCAAAACCACTTGGTGTACCGTCTTTTCATTTCATATGCTGAATGAATACTGACTCTTGTATCGATGGTTGCTGCTTCCATCGACGGCACCCTCATTGTGAGGCCAGCGGCGGCGCCTAAGCAACGTTGTTTGGAAGAGAGATATATATATATGCTCATGGAGGATTTGGTTTCCTGGTGAAAAGGCACAGCAATGAGTCTAACTCCAAGTGCAAATATTCTTTATCAGCAAACAAATAGTTTAATCAATTGCAAATTTTAGAACAGCCAAACATCATATGTGCCTTGCCCATGATAGAAGGGAAATAAAGTTGGCACTTTGTAGGCTATCATCAGAGTAATCAAATACTTTATGCACCTTCCCCACATACGTATTTTTATTTCAAGTCAATTACTGTTGCAAGCAGTATAGTATTTTGAAGACAATTCAAATCAACACCAGAGCCATCTCCATCACTCAGTTGGTTTGCAGTTTTCTTTTGTGAGTGGGAGGGATCAGTGGTGCTTCTGTACTGTGTGACATAGTAGGACCGATAATTCATGAACTGGCACAACTGAGGTGGGCCTTAGAAATTACTGAAATGACGCCTAAAATCTCCAATAACCAGTGTGGGCCTTTCTGTTGTCTCACCTGCTCCACCTCTTCCTGACCCCAAGGAAAGGTGTACAGATGTGGCACATGTTGCTGGTCTCCTGACGCTATTAGTGCAGTGATCAATATTACTTCACTACTTTTTACTGCAGGACATTTGGGGATGGGATTAGACTCTGCCATTCAACATACTCTTCTCTCTACTCCTGCTCTTCAAACATATGTTTGTTGATGTGCCACATGGTGTTACAAAGATGCACACAGAGATGCAAAGTACATCACTGCTTAGCTGTCAGACTAATGGACGTAGACAAAATGAATGAAAGTCTATAGAAAGTGGCTCCAAGGTTTGTCACTCTAGCCATAACACTAACCCTAATATGTTCATTGAGAAGGGACCAAGGCTTGTATCTGTTGATGCTCTAATTAACTAATTAAGAGGGTTGAAGCGCAAGATCAAGATTATAATAATCTTCCTAACAACCCTTCTGAGTCTTTGTAAGACTAGTCCAAGACTAATAAACAAACATGCACAAGATCAGGTTTCCAGGTTAAAACTTCATGGGTTTATTCAAAACTATAATCATTACAGAAAGCAAAAAGTAATTCGTTAGTCAATTAACTTTATCAAAAGCAGTCAAAACAATATGCTGCAAAATGAGTAACATAAGGTCAGCCTCTTAAGGAAACCCAATGAAAGCACTAAGTATAAAGCAGATAGACAGACTTACATAGAGTCTGCTTGGCAAGGAAACAAATAAGTATTACATTAATTAAACAGACTAGCACCAAATTTGCCTTCTAAGGAAACCCAGAAAGAACTGGCTCATTTCCAAAATAGAAGCAGTCTTTGTAACATTTCAGAATACAGAAGCCACACTGTTAGACCTGACAGCCTTAGGGTGATCTTCCCCTAACATTATGCCTGCCTCCCCTCAATTTTCTGTACTCCTTTTTCCTGGCTTTAGGAATCTGCACTCTTTAGCACTGCAAACCAGTGCTAAAGTGCTTGTGCTCTCTCCCTCAAACATGGTAACGTTGGTTCATACCAAATTATCATTTTTAATTTACTTATAAGTCCCTAGTAATTTGCCATACATGTGCCAAGGGCCTGTAAATTAAATGCTACTAGTGGGCCTACAGCAGGGTTTGTGCCACCCTAAGTAACCCTCTAACCATGTCACTGAAGGACCTGTGTGTGTAGTTTACTGCCACTTCGACTTGGCATTAAAAACTCTTTACCAAGCCTTAAACTCCCCTTTTATTACATATAAGTCTCACCTAAGGTAGGCCCTAGGTAATCCATAGGGCAGGGTGCTGTGTAAGTAAACGGTAGGACATGTACTTTTATGTTTCGATTGTCCTCATAGTGACAAACACCCAAATTCATCTCATAGGCTACCATTTGGAAGTCCTTAAATTATCTTTAAGCTGCAATTCCTGATTAGGAGTAGCTGCATCAAGTTTCATATCTCTGGAATGAAACTTATAAATCCTCTCTACTGGTACAGTTGGAATTAACATGACTTTTTTTTAGAAATGCCACCTTTAGAAAGTGGACATTTCTTTGCTCTTACTGCTCTGTGTGACTTACAACTTGTCTCCAATACATGTCTGGGCTGGGTACAGCTGGACTTTGTGCATTCCTTCCAGACAGCCACAAACATAGGAAGGCTTGGTGTGGCTGAGTACCCATCTACATACATCTGCATTCAGATTGCCCTTCCTGGGCAGGAAGGGAGGAAGGGACTAACACTTACACTTCAATAGGCTGTGGTCTGACCCAACAAAAAGGACTGATTACCCGCCCCCCATATAGCCTGGCAGACAGGAGTGGGCTGAAAGGGATACTGCTGCACTTCAAGGTCACTCTTTGAAGTCTCCCCCACTTCAAAGGCACATTTTGGTATAAGTACGGGGACTCTGACCACACCACATCTGTACACTTCTGGACCTGTGACTACTCTGCCAGAAAGAAGAACTGCTATGCTACTGAAAGGACTGTCACTCTGCTGGGCTCTGTCTTGCTGTTCTCTTGCTTTGCTGAATAGCCCTGCTGCCTACTGTTCTCTGGCCTGGGTGAGAAGGACTGGACCTGCATCACTTGAACCCAGACAGACTTCAAAGGCTTCTGGCTTGCCCCCTGTTCTGGAAGTCTCAGGGCCATCAAAGACTTCTTGCAACCCTGCTGCTGGACTCTGCCATCTGTGAGTCATCCCTTGCCTGAGGAGTCAACCCAGTCCTGGGCCTCAGAAGTGGGTTCTGCAGCTGTGTCTGCTTCAAAATGGATGCAGTGATGGCTTTGCGTTAATCGGAACTGAAGCATTGCCCTTCAGCGTCAACGCAGTAGCCGATCGACATCGCCTCGATGGACCGTGTGGGCCGACATTTATGCACAGCCCAGTTCGACTTCGAGCAGCACCTGCATCGTAAAGGGGTTAGACATCAAAAGCTTTTATCAACTATGTGGACTGGCGCTGATGCTTCACTTCCATCCACAGAATCTACGACGACGCAGTGCCTCCTTGACTCCTCGCACAAGGTCTTCGAAATCGATGCTTGCTCCATCCAAGGTACTTTGTCAGCGGGACCTGTATGAATCCTGTAGCCGGCATGCCCTCCATCGCAGTCAGCCTGATTTACTCTAGTCTAACATGATCCCAAGTAACCTTTTTATGACTTCTAAGCACTGTTTTCAGATTTAATCTTTAAAAATTCATATCTCAAGTTCAACTTGGTGGAGTTTTGTGGTTTTGGTCTTATTTTATTCAGATATATAGTCTCTATTTTGCTAAACTGGTGTGGGGTGTTTTTGTGGTGATTTCATTGGGTAACCGTATGAGTTGCTGCACAAATACATTGCCTGCTAAGTTAAACCTGCCTGCTCTGTGCCAAGTTACCAGAAGGTGAGCACAGGATAATTTAGGTTGTGTTATGTAGTACCCTGACTAGGATTGAGGTCCCTACTTAGACAGGTCGCAAACCTCTGCAACTATAGACCCAATTTCTAACACACCCAATTTTCATGATTTATTATGGCATGTTGAAGTTGAGCATAGCAATGTGTCAACTTGTGAACCAATCATTATTCTATTAAATAAGATACTTCCATAGGCACCTACTTCTGATTGCATTCTATTAGACAGTCTATGCATAACTAATTAAAGCAATGAATTTGCATTTTTTGTAATACAATAGTCTATTCAGCTAATGAATGATACAAATAGAGAGAGATTCTGCAAGAAACCTTGAAAAGTTACAGAATAGAGGAACATCCTACACATGATGTCCTTGCTAAAACACAAATATTAGATTACAGAGACCACAATAGAAACTTCTTCGTTGATGACTTGCTGAAATGGAAGAATACACATCACAGACAGAGAGGTAAAGGCCTTGCTCACTGTTATAAATTGGGTTGCTGTTTGACTGTGTTGTGAGTCCTGGTCAAGCAACAACCACAATCCTAGTGAGGGTAAAATACAAGCAAACCCCAAATAATCCTGTGCTCAGCCCACTGGTAGCTTGGCATAGGGCAGTCAAGCTTAACTTAGGGGCAAAGTGTAAAGCATTTGTGCAATACTTCAAACAGTAAAACAGTGGAAACGCCACATAATGCGGATCCCCACCATGTTTAAAAATAGAGCCTTCTTTAATAAATAGAACAAGACCAAAACAACAAAAATCCAATTGGTAGAACTGGAGATATTCAGGGACATATGTACAAACCCCTATCGCCACCACAATGTCACTTTTCCAATGTTGTGGTGGCGATAGGGGCTTAGCCTTATTTACATGGCAGCGTTAAGCCACTTGATGTGGCTTAACGCTGCCTTGTAAATAAGGCCCCCTTTCACACTATGGTTAGCGTGAAAGGGGTGGGCAGTGGGTGTTGCGTTGGGTGTTCCACTGCAACACCCATTGATTTTGATGCTGCCCCCTATGTACAAGGGCAGCACACATAGGAGGCAGCGCCAAAATTAAGACCACGGAAAACCTGGTCTTAACTTGGCAAAATGAGGAGAAATGCATTATTTCTCCCAGTCTTTGCTCGTTTCTCTCGTTTTTGCTTTTTTCATGTGTGCTGCCTTGTGCAGCACACATGGAAAAAAACAAACTGCCATGGATTGTTTATGTACAGGAAGGTCCCCCTTCCTGTACATAAACAAACAGTAAAAAAAATGCCATTTTGAGACTTTCATGTGTGCTGCATGAAGCAGCACACATAAAAGTGACAAAATGGCATTTTAGGATTGCTTATCCTATAGGAAGGGACACCTTCCTACACATAAACAATCCACCCCTGCACGCAGACACCCTTCCACTATGGTGCAAGGGTGCCTGCGTTGGCGCTACACTGCTAAGTGTAGTGCCAGCGCAGGGCGAAACGCAAGGCTGCACCATATCCTTGTAAATATGGTGCAGCCTTGCATTTCTGAAGTGGTGGAGTGAGGCGTTAAGCCATGATGGCTAACTCGTCACTCCGCCACTTCCTCGTACATATGCCCCTCAGTTTTAAAGTTGTAGGTCATAATAGCGCCAATTGCTATGGAGTGCGGGCTGGTTATGAGGACCCAGTTAGGCCCACTGAACAAAGTACCTTAAATCCTGATGGCGGAGCATGGCGTGGATCCGCGTCAAAGATACACCACGCATCCAAAGCGATGTGTCAGTTCCAAGATGCAGCGAGGCTGTGGTGTGAGGTACTGTTGCATCGTTGGCAAGGATCCCATTGAAGGGGCTTGTGATCCGGCGCACAGCTGGCGATTCACTGGTACCAAGGAGCTGCAAGTCTGCGATGCTGAGTCTGTCATCGTCGTCAAGGCATCTGTCAGCAAGAGATGCGAGGACCAGGGTCAAGGGTGCACTGAACTGAGGAGATGCATCGGTTCCAAAGACTGTG
The DNA here is from genome assembly GCA_963921515.1 of Calotriton arnoldi. Lineage (NCBI taxonomy): Eukaryota > Metazoa > Chordata > Amphibia > Caudata > Salamandridae > Calotriton > Calotriton arnoldi. The sequence goes on from CAWUFW010002667.1 coordinate 615,122, forward strand.
GAGGACTGTGGAGGTGATGCAGGTCTTTGTGACGGGTCCAAACCACGCAGCAGCAGTGATTCATTGGTTCTGCTTTGAGATGTGCCGCTCAGCAGAGGAGATATGTCGGTTCTACCCGGGATGTGCTGCTTAGCACAGAAGATGCGTCAGATACGCAGGCAAGCACCTTAGGCCCACTTTCAAGGGTCAAGGATTGGGGTGGCATCACGTGGCAGGGTAGACTCACAGATGGCAAAGTCTAGGTGCAGGTGCAAGGTTGTTGGAAGCCTGTTATGTCCCTGAGGCTTCAGATCAGGAGACCAGCCAACTAGCCCCTGGAGTCACTCTGGGTTCTGGGTTCAAGATATACAGGTCCAGTACTTCTCACCTAGGCAAGAGGGCAGCAGGCAGCAGGGCAGCACAGTAGGGCAGCAGTTCCCTCAGAGAAGCAGTCTAGCAGAGTGGCTGTCCTTGTAACAGGTCAGCAGTCCTTCTTCCTGGCAGAGTGTCCACAGGCCCAGATGTGTACGAAATTGTTGGTGGCTGAGGTCTCCTTTTTTTACGCTGGTGCCCTGGTTCTGAAAGGTAGGAGAAGCTTATAGACAATGTCGTTGAAGTGCATGGGATTCCCTACCTCCCCTGCTGTGGCTCCAAGCTGCCTGAAGTGACATTGCAAGGGTTGTTAGGCCCTTTGTGTGAAGACAGGATACAGCCTATTCAAGTGAAAGTGAGGCCAGGGCAAGCTCCTCCCTCCCATCCTGCCAGTGATGGCCCTACCAGTCACACCTAAGCTCCTATTGTGTGTGGATGTCTAGGAGGAATACACAAAGCCCAACTGCCAACTACACTCAGTCATGCGACCAGAGACAGGCTGCAAGCACCAAATGGCTAACCCAGGAAAATGCCTTTTTAAAGTGGCATTTTCAGAATTGTAATTTAAAATTTGACTTTATCATGTTAGGATTTTAAATTAGGATTCCAGAGACACTAAGCACGAACCAGTTATATCTCCCCACTTATAAAATGTAATAAGGTAATCACAATGTTATTCTATGGGGGATATAGACCTTGCAGTATTGAAAAATGAATTTAAGAGTTTTTCCATACCAGGCCACGTAAAACTTAAAAGAACATCTCCAACTTTTTAGATACACTGCCCCTCCCTTGGGGATGTCTTGGGCCTACCTTAGTAGTGACTTATATGTATTAAAAAGGAAGGCTTCGACGTGCTGAAAGGTTTATTTTGCCAGGTCAACATGGCAGGGTAAAACTGCATTCACAGGCTCTGCAATGTCAGGCCTGAGAGGTTTAAAGGCTACTTAAATGGGTAGCACAATCATTGCTGCTGGTCCAGTGGCAGTATTTAATTATCAGGCCCTGGGGATATATAATGCATTTTACTAGGGACTTATAAGTAAATTAAATATGTTATTTGGGTATAATCCAATGTTGCCATGTTTTAAGCGGAGAAAACAAGCATTTTAGCACTGGTTTGCAGTGGTAAAGTGCACAGAGTCCTAAGGCCAACAAAAACAAATTCAGCAAAAAGTGGGAAAGCAAAACATTTGGGGGATGACCACCCTAAGTCTTACAGGTCTAACATGTGTCCCCCCAGCTAAAAGTGGGGAGAACTACCCAACTACTTGGGAGTTCTCTCCACTAAGGTGGAAAAACTGGAGAGACCATCAACATTGGCGTAGTCTGACCCAGGGTGGTGTTCCATCGTAAAGTGAAGTCCCTGTAGGAAAATGGACCCCCTCAACAATTTTGTTTCCTCACCTCTCATTTGCATTTGTCACCTGAGAGACCTGTGGTCTGTCCGAACCCGGAAGTGAGTCTCAAACAAGTATGTTCTCAACTTCCTCAGTGCCCAGATGACAGCAAAGGCTTCTCTCTCAATAGCACCCCAACTTTATTCCCTGGGAAGTAGAAACCTAGAGGTGAATGCTACAGGTTGATCTAGACCATCATCATTTAGCTGTGATAGTACTGCCCCTACACCATGCTCTGAGGCATCCATTTGGACAATACGCCCCTGGGAAAAGTCAGGGGCCTTGAGCACAGGGGCTGTGCATATGACCTTTTTAAGGGAGTCAAAGGCTTTCTGGCAGGCCTCTGTCCAGCTCACCTTCCGGGCCTGCTTCTTGGAAGTCAGCTCAGTCAAGGGGGCAACAATGGTTCCATATCTCTTGACAAACTTCCTGTAGTACCCAGTGATGCCCAGGAAGGCCCTCACTTCTATTTGAGTTTTGGGGGGGCTCCCAGGCCAGGCCAGTCTCTGTATTGGCCTGGAGGGGCTGCACCTTAGCCCCTCTCACCAGGTGTCCCAAGTACACCACAGACCCTTGCCTTATCTGGCTCTTACTGGTCTTGATAGTTAGGCCTGCATGTTGCAGGGCCTGAAGCACTTCCTGTAGGTGAAATAGGTGATCCTACCAGGTGCTGTTGAAGACGGCTATGTCGTCCAAATAAGCAGCACAGAAGGCCTTTATCCCAGCCAACACCTGGTTCTCCAGCCTCTTGAAGGTGGCAGGGGAATTCTTGAGACCAAGGGCATCACCTGAAACTGAAAGTGGCCCTCTGGTATAGAGAAGGCTGACATCTCTTTGGCTCCCTCAGACAGGGCAATCTGCCAGTATTCTGAAGTCAAATCAAAAGTGCTCAGGAATTTGGCAGCCCCTAACTTATCAATGAGCTCATCTGCTTGGGGGATGGGTGAGTATCAGTCTTGGTGATTGAGTTGAGCCCCTGCAGTCAATGCAGAACATGAATTCAGGGGTGGTGCCCGGTGGGGCCGTCTTTGGTATCAGCACCACTGGGATGCACCAGGGACTACTGGAGGACTCAATGACCCCCAATTCCAGTATCTTAGTATCCCCCAGTGCTGGCTCTAGCAATGTCCCAGGGTGCCCAACCCCGGTACGTTGCAGTTTGCTATGGCTTGACGGGAGCACCGCTCCCCCAAATCCATAGCAAACCTGCTCTGCTTTCAGGAAGCCAAAGCAGAAAATACTCTTGCTTGCTGAAAGCAGAGCATGTCTGTTTCCCTGTCTGCTGTCAAGTGAGCAGGAAAACAGACACAATGCTTTGAGATCCAGGGAGCTGCATGTTAGCAGCTCCCTGGGTCTCAAAGCAATGCTGGCTCCCACAGGAGGCGGGGAGCCAGCAGTGCCTTCAGGCTCCCCCCGAAGTCCCTAACGAAGAGGCCAGGCTCCGGGGGTTTGGGTCCCTGGGGACGATATCGGGGAGGGGGCCGCGCATTTAAAAACAATATATAAAGGCCTGGCCCCGGGGGATGGGGTCAATGGGGCTGAAAATGGCCCAGTGGGGGCACCACGTGTCCCCTTCCTTTATTTGAAAAAAGAAAATAATTTAAAAAAGAAAGGATGGTCCTTGGGGCAAGGGATCCCTGTGGCGAAATTGGCCCGGGAGGGGGGCCGCCCTCCCTTTTTTTAAATAAAAAATTATTTTAAAAAGTGGCAGGCCCTGGGGGATGGGGCTCTGGGGCTCAAAACATTCCACGCGCCCCCCTCCTAAAAAATAGAGAAACAAAACTAAAAAAAGAAAGCCGGCAACTCGCCGGAGGCCCGCCCCCTTTTTCCACTACTCTGCAAATGTGCCCTCTGGCTGGTTTGGGGATGAAGTTCCCTTGGCTTTTGAGGGTCCTTAGGGACCAACAAGATCTCCTGTTATCTCTAGTATTCCTCACACAGTGGGATTGCTGAGAGGTGATCAGATGCCACGCCCCCTTTCTCCACCACTCTGGAAACGCACCTCTCATATATATTTATCGCCCCTAATGAAGTTACATGTTGTTGTGAAATACGTGTTGGCCTATGAAGGAACCCTGAAACCAATAAACTCTCCATTGATTCAATAATTCTTGAATATGAAGCTTCATTTTTGAACACTAGATTAACCCCAAATACAGTCTGTGTTTAATATATAGTTTATACAGGACTGGAGGGTGTTGTCCTTTAATCCTTTTTGAGGTCAGTGCCCCCCACCCTTCTTTGTAGCAAGATGGAGCATGGGCGGGATACAGGGACCAGGTTAGGTTTGCTGAACAAAGTACCTTAAATCCTGATTGTGTTGTGCAGCAGCAATTCCGAGGAGCTATGATGTTGCGATGCGAGGTTCTGCATCGTTGTCAAGGATGCCATCAACAAGGGGCTTGTGATGTGAAGGCCTGCGTCAAAGATGTATCACGCACCATTAGTTCCAAAGAAGCTGAGGGGCTACAATGCGGAGTCCTGGGTCATCATCAAGAATGCCATTGATGAGGGTCTTGCGATGTGAAGGCTTGTGTCGAGGATGCGTTGCACAGTGGTGGTTCAGAGTAGACTGTGGGCTGTGATGCGAAGTCTTACGTTGGGCATGCATCTCGCAGCAATGGTTCCGAAATGGATCTTCAAGGAGATGTGTCACACTGCATCGGTTCTGCCCACAGAACCACAGCTGGGCTGGCAGAGCACCTTCAGGCCCACTTCCAAAGGTCCAGGACTCGAGTGGCACCACCTGGAGGACAAGACTGACAGCAAGTAGAGTCCAGGTGCAGGAATCAAGATGATTGGAGCCTTTTCTGTCTAAGAGGCTCAGATCAGGAGGTCAGCCAACTAGACCTTTAAGTTACTCTGGTGGTCCTGGAATAAAGATGCAGGTTTATTCCTTCTCACTCGGGCAGCAGGGCAACAGAGTAGCAGTCCTTCTGGCAGAGCAGCAGTCCTTCTGAGTCTTCCACAGGCCCAGAGATGTACTGAAGAGTTGGGTCTGAGGGTCCAATATTTATGTCTGGTGCTAGCTATGAAGTAGGGGAAGGTTCTGGAGGTTTCCACCCCCAGAGGAGTTTGGAATTTCCTGCCTCCCTGCCCTAGCCCAAGCTTGTCTGTGGTCACAATAGACTAGCGTCAACACCCTTTGTGAGTGTTCTGCGAAAAGCCTTTTTTTTTTTTCATCAAACGCACAAAGAGGTGATTTATTGAGGCCTCAGTAACAAATGCAAGACACTCACCCAACAGAACATCACCCTGTCAATGATAACATACCAATGACATAAGGCTAGCTACCCTACATTCAACCTGTTCAGTTCTAGAACTGCAGCCTCTTACTTCTCAGTAATACTTATTTGTATCAATACGCGTAGCTTAGAAATGTACCGCTGAAGCATTATATCTCATATCCAAGATGACTGCTACATCCAGCTAGATCACATCCCAAATTCAGATGGCTGACATTCTAAATTGATATAAATCAAATCCCTTACCCATTTTTCATTCATTCATGAATTAAATCTTTATTCGGCTTGAACAGCCAAAACAGAATATAATAATAATACTGATATCAATAGAAACAGTCATAAAAGAATACAGTAGTAATACAGATATTAATAAAAACATTCAATGAATCAATTACGGTAGCATCCAATTACAGCATACAATTAATGGCCTTCCAGAAATAATACATGCACCATTCAAAAACATTCAGCGGGTCAATTACAGCAGCATCAACTTACATCATACAATAACTGGACACACACTTAAAAGCATCACGAAGAGAGATATTGACCACATTGCTTCCTTTTTTAAAAATGCATTTTTATTGAATTTTATTCCATTTTCCAACCATCAAGCACCCACCCCCCCAAACCCCGCTAACTACCCCCTCACACAGCAGGTGACTTGCGACAAATGCATAATTAAATTCAATCAAAATTTTCACAGATTAATCAATTGCAATGTATATTCATCACAAATAATTTAATTATTGCAACTACGAGGAGCTGACCGGCCCGCCTCCAAAAGTGCCAAATACAAAGTGAACCATATGTGAATAGCTATCTGTCTAAAATTAATTGACCCTCATACCGAGATCTATCAACCCACTAAGATACAGAGGCCCAGATTCTCAAACCTTTTCGTCATGTACGACTACCTTTCCGCATATATATGGCTTTTCTAGATTATAAACTGCTAAAAACCTGGCCAGCCATTGTTGGAATCCGGGCGGTCTAGAATCCAGCCACGCCGAGGCAATGCGATATGGTCTAGATACCCCTAACGAAGATGGCATCTGTGTGAGGCACCTACTCACTTTTCTCTCCTTGTGTCCCATTCTTCTGATGATGGAGTAGGGAAAAATGCGGCGTGAAGATCTTTTCGGCACTAGGACGCTGCAGGTGGAATGCCTGGGCCACTTTTGTGGCTGAAAGATGGGAAACGGCCACAAACGCTGAAAGGTGCTTGTCCGGCCGTTGCTCTCGGCGGCTGCAGCAGTTACGGCCACAGAACACTTGTGTTGCCTCGCTGCGGTCAAAATTGGGCAGGTGACCCAGCGCCTTACTGAGGTTGAAGCTATGGCTACACGAGGCAAAGGGGGGAACCAATGCCCGGTACACTTGGCGGCGCCTACTATGGCGGTCTCCCAGCTGCGATGAGAGGTGGCTATGGACAGCAAACCCAACATGAAGAAAGGGGAACCCCGACCCGGTAAGGAAAAAGTAGAGCATGTTAAGAGGAACTCCCTACGGAATGCCCGGTAACCGGGGGGATCGCAACCGCCTATTACAAGTTTATTTTCCCCTGTGGGAGATTTGGGGCCACAACTGGAAATTAATAAAGGGCAGGAGGGAATCCTGGGCGCTACTGACCATGCGGGTCATGAGCTTGGCGCAAGCAACTTGACTCCCATAAGTGAAAGCAGAGAGTCAGCTAATGTATCTGAAATGGAAACCGGACCCTGGTTGCTGCAAAATGAGGTAACCATTCTAGAGGTGCCCTTGACAGTAGCAAATCTAGACCCTACTATGGAGATGGCAGTTGGTGGAATACCCTTACCCATGGTTACTGAGATGGGAAATGTTTGCGAGGGAGAGCTAATAAATAAGGATCCCTGCAGTGTGAGGAACAAAAATTGTGAGGGAAAATCTGTGGAGGTAATGTGTTTGACTCCTGACACAATGGAGAATTTTTTTTCTCTGACTGAGGAATCAGATATGTCAGACGCAAGCATATCGGTGACAAGTGGGGAAGGGGCCTCCTAGTTAAGCAGCAGTAGCATGCAGGAAGAGGCATTCGGTTCTCTTAAGCAGAAAAGATCTCTAATTAAAAGGGGTAGAATGCAGAAGCTCGGGGGGCAAATTCGCTGCTGGATGCATATGAAAAGAATACCCCAGAGGAATTAAGGTGGGACTATTCTGCTATACAGTTGCTACCCCAGAACAAAAAACAGGAGAAAAAGAGATATCTGACCCCGGCTGAAAAGGTATGGAGGGTGTGCAGGGGTTGCAAGCCGCTGGGAAATACGGTGAACATTGATTCTGCAATTACTAAGGTTCTTTTTCAGGTGGAAGTGAAGAATAATACCAGTATTTGTAAAGCGCGAACAATTACCTGAGGGTGTCAAGGCGCTGGGGGCCGTCGGGAAGATTAAGCGAGCTATTGCCCAGAGTCAGATGGTGCTGGGCTAACCTGCCGCCGGCGCCGGGGATCGAACCGTGAGCCCCCGTGTTCCGGAGTCAGCTGCCCTTGCTGCTGCGCCACACCTCTTCCTTATGATAACCAATGGCCGTGGTTGGCTGCAAAAAAACTTCAAAGCTCCGTGAGGAAAATTGGTAAAACTTGCTCCGACATTGCCAAGAGATTATGCATGGTTGAAACTCGGACAGAAGTTTCGGAAAATTAGTAAGGCTGGGCGGTAAACTCCGCTCTGCCAGCGGAATTCACTGAGATGTTGTCAACCCATGCTCCACTTGGAGGCAGACTTTGGTAAAACCTCCACAACCTAGGAAGAGCGGAGTTTACCAGCATGAGCATGAGACCCTCAAACATATGGTCATTGTGAGTGCATTAGGGACTGACCTCAGTTGTTGTTTACCAGCCATAGCAGTCAAAAACGGACTCCCTGGAAATGCCCATAAAGCATAAACCTAAATGAAGGACCAATCTCAAAGATGGGGAAAAGCCCTGGCAAGAAAGTTGAGGACAGACTTCAGCTCCGAGACGAGGACGGAGGCAGATAAAGAAGAGCAGCAGTGCTGAACGCGCTCCAGCCAAAGGATGCAGAGACAGCAGGGAAGTGGAACAAGTACGCTGAGGAAGGCAGATTTATTTTAGAAATTTTATAAGGTGCAGACAATGCATCAGAGCACTTTGAGTACAACAACAGCAGAAACTCACTGGCAGAGAGACCGAGTGGAGCAACTCGACAACGAGGCAGAGAGAAAGCAGGAGAGCTGAGGTCACATCACAGCCGTTGCCATGTTCCAGGAGGAGCGTGGCTGAGTCAGCCAGCCAGGTACGGGAATGATTGTGGTTAAGGTGAGGGAAGGGTGGGGAGCTATTGGGAGAGGAATCTCTGGTCAAGGGCAAAAGAGAAAATCTGAGAGGCAGAAGTGAGTGACTCAGCAAATCTAAGGCTGTGGTGTTAATTGCAGAGCCACTCGGGCATATGTGCCATGCTCCACTATTTTATTGGTGGTGTATGTGCCTGCTGACTGCACGCAGCTTGCTGTTTGTTTATTTTGCACATCGGTGCGCAGCACGAGGGAAAACTAATAACAGTGGGGGAGGCCAAGCAATACTCTGCCCGGCCACGGAACTCCACGGTATTTGGCAGAGTTTTTCTGCAACTCCGCGGAATTCCGTGAAGTGAAACTCCGCAAGCTGCACCCACCCTTAAAAATGAGGTGGCGGCTCTGAAGACTCAGGGTGCTTCACAGGAAGGGTCTTGACTGATGTCATGTAGAAGCTGGAAGACCAAGAGAACCGACAATGACACAATAATTTAAGACTTCTGGGGATTCCTGAAAATGTTTAGGGCGGCAATATTAGGAAGTATTCTGTTTCTCTGCTGAAAGATGCCCTTCCTGAACTGTCTTCCTGGGACTGGGACAAGGAAGTTCTGCGAGTGCATAGGTTTCCCATGATCTTGGCAAAGAAACTGACCTGGGACGCAGCTCAACCCTGTGCAGTATTAGTTTACTTTGCAAATTTTCTTTTACTGTAAGCTGTATATGATTTGGCACGTCCTAATGCTAAAAAGACTTTGAGAGTATATCTTTTTTTCTAAGCCTGATTTTGCGCATGCCACAGTAGAAAGAAGATGGCGACTTAGGCAACTCTTCTCCCCCTTCCAGAAAGTGGGAGCGGTGGTGTACTTGCAGAATCCTGCTAGATTGAAAGTTGTCTTTCAGGGTCAGAACCATAGTTTTCCTTTAGAGATTCAGGCCCAAACATTTTTTGAACTAAATTTTGGATGGGGGATCTGTTAGTAAATAAGGTAGCGCATGTGGTAGCCCAAGCCTGTTAGAGGTATGGACATTTGGTGACTATGTCAGCTGAGGGACGGGGCGGGGGAGGGTGGAGATGGGACTGCAGCGGATGTCCTCATTCAGGCTCATTGCCTCATTGCAGTGGTTTTGGAGGTGGGTGGGGGGAGGTATGGGGGAGGGGGATCCACATGCTGGTGAGTTTTGAAGATGGTTAAATCACTTTACACATAGGCTCCATGAAATGGCTTGCTGGTATTTCTACTGGGCGTTTAGGAATATGTATGTAATTACATGGGTAAAGTTACAGATTTTGTATGGGTAAATTGCATGTGGCAACTATTAATATCTGTGGGCTTAATGATGTTAAAAAAAAGGCAGAAAGTAGCAGTAGCAGAAGAAACCCATATCAAAGGGGCACAACAGCATTTATTGAAATCCCTGGGGTATAAATTGGTTGGGGGGACAACACAAAGGGTACGGATGCAGGGAGTGGCTATTTTGGCTTGCAGGGGTGGGTTTCAATTTACTTGGGTGTGGGCCGATAAGTCTGGCCGCTGGGTTATTGCAGAATGTCAGCTAAACTCCGGGGGAAAATGACACAATGTGCAATGCACAGGAGCCATGTTGATGACACTGGTGTAATTGAAGTTGTTTCTAAGGAACTAACACAATGGCCTCTCTCCATTATTTTATGTGGAGATTGCAATATTAATCTGCCAAGTGATTGGTCCCTGGAGGAGGGGTGGCGTTACTTAAGGAGGAAACCAAAAGTTTTCCAGGCATTGCAGGGCCCATGTCAAGATCATGGCTTTGTTGACAGTTGGAATTTTTTAAAACCTTTAGGGGCACATGCATCAAGCATACATCTTGCGATTCTAAAAGAGAGATTTTTACCGAATCGCTATTTTGGAATCTCAAAATGCAATGCATGTAGGAATCGCAAAATAGCGATTCAGTAAATAGCCAATCGCTATTAGGGAATATGACTTCATTCATTCCTATGGGCCTAAAGGCCAATAGGAATGAATGGTTTTGCATTTGCTAATTTGCAGTTACCAAATTGGTAATCGCAATTAGTGAATGCAAAGCCAAGGGTGCCTGGGAGCCTAAGGCCCCCGCTGAATCACCCCCAAAAAAGAATGTGTGCACACATAAAGCACACACATGTCCTAGGGGGCATGTGTGTGCTACATCGCACTTTGAAAAATGCATTTTTGTGCATTTTTCAAAGTATGCACATGGTTACCATCAACTTGAAGTTGATGGTAATTAGAGTTTCCTAAATGCACAGTTCGCATTTAGGAAAGGCTTCCTGCATGTGTATTAGGGAATTGCAAATTGCGATTCCCTATTTGCATTCACAATTTAGGTAATCGCAAAAAATGCGATTACCTAAATTGCGAATGTGAAGCCTTTGATACATTAGAAATGGCCTTTTTCCGTTTGCATACGGGCCGATTCTGCGGATCGGCCCATTTGCGAACGGAAAATGGCTTGATGCATCTGGCCCTTAGTCCTCGGGTTTACTTTTTTACTTTTTTTTCTGCTCCCCATTTATTGCATGCCAGATTAGACAATGTGTTTGTGTCCAACTCATTAACACAGGGATGTAGTATAGAGAAAGCACCATGGATCCTTTCAGATCATAATCCACTAGTCTTAGAACTAGAGGGTGCTGACCTTAATTTAAAGGTGAAATCGTGGACCTTTGAATGATCGCTTCTGTTAAATGAAGAATATTGCAATCATATAAGGCAATGGATTCCCTTATTTTTAGGGGATAATTTAGGGAGTACCTCTAGGGATGGTTTGGGATGCCATTAAGGCTGGAATCTGTGGCAAGACATTGAGGTTCTCCCTGAATCATAACAAGCAATCCAGACAAACTTTACAGAAGCTGCAGGCTATTCTAGCCACTGCTGAAAAGGGCCTGGTCACTGCCACTCAAGCGGGTGGGGGTCCACAAGAGGGCCAATTAAGGGTTGCTGTTGCCAAATGTGTTATTTTAGAAATGTTGGTGAAAAAAGCTGTGGATAAATTGGTTGCTCAGCGAGCATATGGGCCATCATCTAGCAATTAAAACTAGGCAACAGGCAATGTTAAATATAATACGTGAGATTAATGTCCTGTGTTAGATCGAGTTACCAACCAAGTATGATCAGAGTCTGCTAGGGAACATCTTGATTCAATTCCGTGTGTAAAGTTCTCTAGTGAGGATCAGGAACAACTAGGCAATCCCCCTCAATATATTGAGATTCTTCCCTCTATAAACTGCCTTGCAAGGGGAAAAGCTACAAGCTCTGATTGTATCCCGACTGAGTTTTATTATACATTTGCCCCTCAGATTAAGGAGAGTATGAGTGAGCTATTTTAGCATAGTTTCAAGGGAGGTAGGCCCCCGAGTTCATGGTCCCCTGCTAAAATAGTTGTTTTAAAAAAAATAAACCCCCTTTTGAATTGGGCTCTTATTGCCAATAACTCTGATTAATGGCGATCCCAAAGTGTACTCGAAGGTTTTGGCTACACGGCTAGCACCCATTATTCATAAAATTATTTTGGTGCTGCAACATGGGTTCATCCCCGGAAGATCACCAATGGACCATATCCAAATGGTCATTTCTATGTTTGATGCTACTAGTATGACAGGGGACCCTGTGGCTTTAATTCTGCTTGACGCAGAGAAAGTCTTTGATCGGGTCTCCTGGCAGTTTCCCTGGTTAGCAATGTTAAGAATTGGGCTTGGTCCGGGTTTTATTCAGGTGGTTAAAATGCTATATGTTGACCCAATGGCTAGGGTTGCTGTGAATGGGGTATTTTCTGAGTCATTTTCAATTTCACAGGCAACTAGGCAAGGTTGTCCCTGTTCCCCATTGCTGTTTGCTATTTACATCGGACCCTTTATCCGCATATTAGAGAGCAATGTTTTAATATCAGCAATTCAGACCCAAGGCAGGGAGACAAAAACTTGGGAGATTCTCTGGTTATGCCTTGAATAAAAATAAGACCCAGATAATTGTTAATGAAGGAATTGAGATGACCGATAGCCGGGTTGTGGAGAAGGCAATTTATCTGGGAGTTAGTTTGTCTGCTAGATTGGTTGATGTCGTTAGAGATAATATGGAACCTCTTTTGTGTATAATTAAGCAAGACCTTGCCAGATTAAATAATCTACATCTCTCTATAGGGAGTAGATGCAGCACGATTAGGATGCTTTTCTTTCTAAAAATGTTCTACTTTTTTTCAGGCTATATCTTTAGAGTTTACATCGCAGTGGTTTAAAACAATGGAAAAAGTATTCTCCTGGTTTATCTGGTCATATTCCAGACCCAGACGGGCATTTACATTTTTACACTACCCAGAGAAAGAGGAAGTTGGGCACTCCCTAATCTGAAATTATATTATTGGGCTACTACACTGATATATAGCTGAGTGATGTTGTTAGAAAATTCTGATAGTGGGGAAACAGGGCAAGTATCTACTCCTTATGAACTCATGTTGGGAAAAGAGGCTTGGGGCTGTCTATGGCGGCAATTAAATGACAGTTATTATAAAAAAAAGTGCGCTTCAAGACCATTCATGGTGTTTTTATGGAGTGCCGTGTGAAGAACTTTAGGGACTGGCGGATTATGTTTTGATACACCCCTGGCTAATAACCGAAATCTACCGGAGATTTTTAGAGATACATTTATGAAGAATTGGGTGCTTGGAGGGGTGTTCTGGGTGGGTTGGTTTTTTTCATCCTCAGGGTTATGTTCCTTTGATAAGCTGAAAAAGGAATTTAATTTTGGGTGGAAGGATTTTTTAAAATATCTACAAGTGAGAGATTTTTTGTTGCAAAAAGGGGGTGGGCCAGCAGGATTTCTAAGATATGAGACTATAGAAAAAATCTTGGAAACATGAACAATTTCAATTGGGGAAATCTATGGATGTCTTAATTCAGTTATGACCGATTACATGGATAAATACTCTCAAAAATGGCAAGAGAAGGTGGGGATATCAGACAGAACATTTTTTCAATCGTTCGACTTGGCATAATCCATTTTAATGTCGGTGCGATTACAAGCACTGTTTTATAAGGCCTGCTTTTTCCTATACTATACACCTGATAAGATAGCCAAATGGGGAGAGTGTAAAGAAACATGCTGCCCTCGATGTGAATTACATAAAGCTGATATTGTACATATTTTTGGAGTATGTGATGAGTTAGAAAACCTGAAAAAATAAATATCCAGGTTTCTGCTAGAGGTGTTGAAGTTAGAGGTAGTCTTAGCACCAGATGTAATCTTAATCTTACTAGGTGTATCAGAGACGAATCGGCTGGAATATGGGCATGAGTTGGTTTTTATTGCTATGGCATTTTCTGGGCAAAGCCTTTGTGATGCGCAAATGTCGTAGGTGACAACTCCTCTCCCTCATCAAATCATGGATTGCCATCCTGCCACTACTATTCCCCTTTGTCTCACTGTCTTGAAACAATACACAAAGACCAACTGCCTGCTACATCTAAGATACCCAGGATACAGACCCAAGATACAGGCTGCAGGGACCAAATTGTTAGGACAAGAAAATACCAACTTTCTAAAATTGACATTTTCAGAATTGTGACTTAAAATCCAATTTTACCAATAAAAAGGGTTTTAAATTCCAATTTTTAGACACCAAACTTGCTATTCCTACCTGCTTCCAATTGAAAGCTGTCACATATTAAATGCAATAAGTTAACCTAAAGTTATCCTATGGGAGAGGTAGTCCATTCAATAATGAAAAACTAATTTAACTATTTTTCACAACCAGGACATGTAAAAGTTAAAAGTACATGTTCAGCTTTTTAAATACACTACACCTTGCCCTATGTGCTGTTAAGGGCCTACCCTAGGGGTGACGTATATGTATTAAAAAGGAAGGTTTAGGCCAGGCAAAAGGTTTATTTTGCCAGGTCGAAACCGCAGTTTAAAACTGCAAACACAGGCTGCAATGGCCAGTCTGAGAGATGTTTAAAGGACTACTTAAGTGGGTGGCAGCATCAGTGTTGCAGGCCCACCAGCAGCAATTAATTTACAGGCCCCAGGTACATGCAGTGCCGCGTTATTAAGAACTTACAAGTAAATTACATGTGCCAATTGGTGTAAGCCAATTTCCCCATGTTTAACGGAGACAGCACAAGTACTTTAGCACTGGTTAGCAGTGGTAAAGTGTGCAGAGTCCTAAATGCCAACAAAAATGGGTTCGGAAAAACAGGAAGGTGAAGGCAAAAGGTTTGGGAATGACCCTTCTGAAATTGCCTAATCCAACAATAGGCACCCAAATAAATATCTATATGATGTAAAATGCCAATTTATACTTTGCACACATTGCTTATCTAATACCCTCCACCTTAATGAAGAAGATCAGCTATCTCATCTCCCCCTTTTGAACTCAAGTGATCCATTTTGCACTTACCCAAGGTGAAGTCCTGGACTCCCTGAAGATAGGGCAAACCAATCCACTCCTCCAGAAAACAGGTGTAGACCCTAAAAGACTTGAATACATTTTGTCCATTGACTAACCATGCTTTCCTGGTAAAAAGTTTGAAAAGTTGCATTTTTACACAACTCAGTCAATATACTGATGCCTACAACCTGCTAGACAACTTACAAATAGGCTTCAGAGCTGGCTGCAGCACAGACCCAGCTAATCTACAGATAATTTATGATGCTCTTCACATGTTGGACAAAGGTGACTCCTGACTACTTGTACTACTAGAGCTATCTGCTGAATCTGATTCAGTAAAGCACAGTATCTTATTGTACACTCTGAACAGGAGAATGGGGATAGATGGCACAGTCCTGAGCTGGTTCTCCCCTTACTGTAACAACTAATCACAACAAATTAAACTGAACATATTTCTATTGGACTCTGTTCATGTCCACCAAGGGGTCCCACTGGGCTCCATTCTAGCCCCTATTTTCTTCAGTCTGCACATGGAGACCCCGACTGCAATATTACATCCAACATATCTTGACAATCCCCTTAATGCTGACAACACTCACCATGACCTCAACATTTAATCTTTGGATGATGTGGTCCACTTAAATCATACTCTAAAAGACATACAAGCATGGCTGTTGTTGAGTCACCTAAAGCTTGACCAGCTGAATTCTAAATTCCTCCTAATCCCCCCACATGGCTAAACCCCCTATCAAGAATTGCTCATCTATCTAGATGCATTAAACTGCTGAAACATAAATATTGAATGGTCAAAATCTCGTAGGATCACCATTGACACAAAATTGAACTTGCAGTTCACATCAATTTCACAACAAGAAGTGCTCAACACCAGCTCAGACTTCTCAACAAAATCAAACATTTTATTCCTCAATTGGATTTCAAAAATGTGGCTGAAGCCCTTCATATCTTGGCTCAACTATGGCAGTGTGATTCAAACTCGTAACCTAAAACACCTCTCAATATGGCAGCTAGGCTAGTATCATAAGAAAGGCATTTTGACCAAATTACTCCAGTTCTCATCACTCTCAAATGGCTCCTGATCGAAACAAGGTTCTCCGCTTTGTGGCACCCTAAAATACCTAGTCCAAAAAGTTACCCCATTTGAGGGAGCCACTCCCTGCGCAGTGCTGACTCTCTTCTTGTGGTACCTCATAGGTTAAAGAAACAAAACCACAACTCACACTCCTTCTCTGGAAGAGCAGCCAGAATATGGAGCTCATTTCCATTGAGGATATGCTCCTATTTGGTTGTGTCTTGAAAGAAACTCTGCTTTGATCTATAATTATGAATGATGAACTTCATGCTTCCCTAATACTTTGAAAACAGATCCCAATTCGGTCTTTCTGTATCTTTTAGTTGTATCCTTCCTGAGAGCCCTGTACAGTGATTTCAATACCTGATTCTGCACATGCTTACATATGTCCAATTTTTTTGTTAACGGCCTTATTAGGAGTTTGGCTATCTGACCACCATAGAACCGCATCCACCAGCAGCCCGCAGCACTGGCGGTCCAAAGACCACCTTATCACGAGTTGACCACGGGGCTGGCGATGTTGAGGTGGAGATATTGCGGCGTTGGTGAGTACTTTTTCCAAATATTTTGGTGCATGTCGACTGCATATGTGTCGGATGCACACATATGCATGATATATGTGGAAAAATACCATATACCCATTACCGGGGTTCAGCCCATATGTGGAAATTCCTGGCAATGGGTATATGGAATAAATAAGACTCACCAGTATATCACTGCACACAGGGCTTTAATACTCGGTGTGAAGATCCTGTTGTGAAGGGGGTACCTGGAGACAGGATTCCACGTTGGACTCTGCCTGGAATAACAAGAAAGAGGTGAGTATGCACCCCAAATCCTTCGTCATTGCCATCTTGAAGCAGGTGGTCGGACTGCCACGGTCCGCTTGTGGATCAGGCAACTCGTAATACGCGCAGCAGTGCATCTCCCCCATACTGCCCTATAGCAGCTGCCTTTCCCCAATTGCGAACCCGGCGATCTGCTTGTGGTCTCGGTGGTCCAGCTGCGGTCTTCCCTAAGCTAATCTGCACAACTCGTAATACAGTGGTTGGACCGCAGATGCCTTCATGCTCAGACCGCCTATACAGTGGTCCACTGGACCAAAAAAACCTCATAATAAGGCCCTAAGTATCCTGTATATAGACTCTGATCAGGTCTCCCCACACTGATGGGGAATGACATGACAAAACACTTTTTTATATCATTATTCAAAGTAGTCTTCTTAAGTGTATTGCATAGCGCTCTCATACCCCCGGGGTCTTTTATGTGCTTTATACAACCACCAAAAAATAAATAAGTGATACCAAACGTCTTAAAACTTTTAACATACTGCTTTTTCTGATACTGGAATTATTGCATATGTCTGTTCCTCTATATCAGCAGGATGGCATTGTAGTGTTTGTGTTCAAACGGTATTATTTACGTTAACATCTCTGCGGACCACGACTTGCTGGCTCATCATATGTCCAGTGACACTACAGTAGCCTAGTGAGTCTAATTAGCCAGTGCTCTATGGAACTGTAACAAGTATAGTATTACTGTGACCAGAGCAACAGAAAATGTGATATTTGTGAAAGAAATGCATCTGTAGTGTTACATCTTTCTAGATGCTTTTGGATATGTCCGTGAATTTTTCTGCAGTGCCTGAGTACATTTGGGCCTCATGTTGTAAAACCATTGTTTAATAAATAACTGCTTGTATCTGGGACATCCACGTAAATTCTACAGCTGTCTGTCTACTAGAGTCGAAAGTAGACTTGGGCAAAACATAATTGTTGTTAAATCAATTGATTGCGAAAACCGTAAGGCGTCTTTCTCTTAAATTATTGATCGCTCTGTGCTGGCTTCCATAGTTTCCTGAGACAACTTTACTCAGCTGGAAAGCATCTGCTAAGAGGGAGTAACTGAACTGAAACAAATTGTCTTTGTTTTGTTTCTGAGTGCCGTGTTCTCTGACAGAACAGAAGATGTGCATGCTCGGCCTAAGAGAGTTGTTGGGTAAGAAGAGGGGCAAGTTAATGCATAACTAACAAGTTCTTTATAGCGAAACACTTATTCAGAATGGGAAAAGCCTGTTTGTTAAGACATCACATGTAAAATACGCATTTAGGCCAAATAATGGTTCTGCGTAAGAATGTGAATATTTAATGTGAACTGTCTCCATAACTTCCATAACCGCTATTGTTAAATGGCAAATGTTTCTGCAAAAAAACATCCCTACTTACTCATATCTGAGTAATATATATAGACATCCAGATAAGGAAAACGGAGGACCACGCTGGTACCTTTCACCAGTGGAAAGAATTTCGTAAATTCCTAATCACAGTCTACAGTGGGCTTAAAGCAGACGTCGACTTCATTCTTTTTCGCTCTGCATAGAATCGCTTTTTCCTAAAATAAAGCTCATGCATCACTGAGGATGAAAACTCCATTTCACATCTGTGTATTAAAATTAAGTATATGGATCAGTGCTTTCCTGAAGTGCGTTTTTCTCTTTAAAGTAATCCCACACAGTTCAGATACCATAACAGATATACATCCGCTCAGCATTCTATCAGTCACGAAATGTCAAATTGCATGGTTTGATTTTTGAAAAACATTCTTTAAAATTGAGGTCTCTGCTCTTTTAATTTTCAGTGCAGCACTTAAATGACCGCTCTACGGTGGAAACAACACACACTTTTCCATTGTGAGTTTTCATGTTTAAATGCCCTGGTGATTGACTGTCATGTTGGTTGCTTTTTTCACGTTATGGGGAGCCATGTTTGACATAAATTTGATGTTAAACATTACATAACAGTCAATTAAGTGTGTAGGAAAATTCACTTTTCGTTTGACAGTTACAGCTGTGGTGATGTTGCTGCCCTGGGATATGTTTCTCATCACTACAACGCCGCTCAGCGCACCATCTCGGCAGCTACATACATGTGTGCTCTAATTACCAAAATGCGTGTCCGATCTGCTACTTCTGAGTTTTTTGTACTGTCGAAAACAGAAATTCGATGCTATTCCTCCAAGCCATGTTTGTATAGAGCACATTACAATGGAGCTCAGCCTCATATTATATTTCACTACAAGTTATATTATCAGTTTCGAGTGGCATGTTTATGTGACCATCTCAAAGGCTAAGGGGCATATTCTCAAGGCGACATCGCCGCGTTAACGGCACTTTTCTGCCGCTAAAGCTGCGTTATTTTTATCGCCTTATTCTCAAGCTGTCGCTAACAGCAGTTAGCGACAGATTTCTTGCGATAGCGGCCGCTCACAACATCGCCAACGATGTCAGCGACCACTACCGCTAATCATATGCAATGTAGGCGTTCCCGTGCTAAAACGCATGCTAACCCCACTAGGCGATATTCTCAACAATCGCCCGGACCGGCGATGCGATACAAAAACACACGCTAAGGCCCGTTAGCTGCAGGAACTTAAGACCAGACAAAAGGAGGTCTTAAAAATGGTGAAAATTGGCAGCATATAAGGGAGACTACCCCAGAGCCCCATCTGATGATCCACTGATGCCATGGAGGTACTAATCATGCAGCTTGGAGCACCAAGAAGGCCACAACAACCACTGCCAATGCCACCAGGACCACCACCGAGGCTGGGCCAAATAAGACAGCAGGTCTATCGCCGACGGACCATCCTCACAGACCGAACGCCAAAGGATGTCATTGCGCACTACAGGCTCAAATGGACATCCATCCTCCGCATCCTGACACAGATAGCCCACAGGCTGACGGCACCAACACAGCGGATAACCAACATCCCTCCACAAACAAAGCTGCTGGCTGTGCTGCACATGTTGGCCTCAGGTACATTCCAACCAATAACTGCCAGAGTCGGAGTCTCACAGCCAGCCCTATCAAAGTTCCTCACAACAGTTTTGGATGGCTGAATCAGCCTGATACCCCAGCACCTACACTTCCACAACACTGCGCAGGAACAGCTGGAGACCAAGCAAGGCTTCTACGCCATAGCTGGCTTCCCGCATGTGTTGGGGGCAATTGACTGCACACATGTCCTACTTGTTCCACCTGCGGACACTGCCCACATATACCGCAACAGAAAGCACACACATTCCATCAATGTGCAGGCAATAGTGGACCACCGGGGCCTGTTCACCAATGTCGTAGCCAAGTTCCCAGGCAGTGTGCATGATTCCTACATTTTCCGCCAGTCCATCATCAATCAGCGCTTTGAGGATGGCACATATGGAAACGCACTGCTTGTTGGTAAGTACTAACTGAACACAACACACACCTCAACTCCACAATCATGGAACACACAACTGTGAGATTGCACATGTTACAAACTCACATTCAACATGCCAATCTACATGCCCACCTACCAGACACGACAACACAAGTAACTGTGGTAACTTGGGACAGCCATGTAGATAAACCATCCCCAAAGGCATAGCCCCTCTGCCACACATTAGCAAATGTGGTGAGAGGTGGCAACCAAGTATGTGCAATGTAGGCACTCGACCTACGAAGAAAGAATGTGCAGAAGGCCGAGTGTGGCAGTGGTGTGCTGGACAGTCTTGATTGTGTAGAGCACAGACATGTCCAAGTGGGCATATAGTGCATTTCTGTTGTCCAGCCTGATGGCAATGACAGCGTTGTTGACTGTCCTACCTGACGGGGGTGGGAACCATGTGAAGGCAGCATGTAGGATGCAGAGCCTGTAGAAGCAGCTGCTGGCCACTGCGTAGACCTGTATGTACATGGAGAGGGAGGAGTCGAGTACGATGCCTAGGTATCTAGAGTTGGTGGGTGTTGGGCTGGCAAAGGCGGTGGCCCACCAGGTGTTGCCACATGCTGATGGTGTGGTCAGGAGGATGAGGACCAATGTCCCCCCAATGTAGAGCACCCCCCAGCTGTTGAACATCCATGTTGCAACTTGTTATAATTCTCCCTGGAACCCCAGTCTGGTGTGTGGGGGTGCCATGTTGAGGGAGAGTATGAGTACGTGTCCGTGTAGGTGGTGATGTCCAATGTTTCCCTTCATGTAGCTCAAGTCCTACTCCAGGCATCAGCAGGTGCATCTGTCATCTTTGATGTTGTATGTGAATGATGTGGCATTCATAGCATGCTTTATGTTGGAGTTGCATATTGGGGCAAGTGTGTACGTGCAGTTGGAGATACATGGCTGAAAAATCTGGCCTGCGCTGTTGGCGTTGCCTGCAGCAGTGTGGGTGTTGCCGTTGATGGTGGAATGTACCAGATCCTCATTGACTTCACTCCTTTAAGTCTGTATGGCGCCTGCTGTGGGTTTGGGTGTCATGTGGTTTCATGACGAGGAACTGTACGCTGTGCTGGTCACACCATGGGCGTTGAGTGGTGTTGTTGAAGTGGACGCAGTTCTCACATGTGAAGATGGGGTTAAAGGTGGGCCCTGACTTGTGGATCAGTGTCGAAAAGAGATGGCTCAGTTCGATGTTAGCAAGCATCTGCCAGAGGGTAATGGATTTGGAGTACTTGTGGTATGTGAGGTGAGTCCCTGATCATGGCTGAGTACGTAGCCCATGGAGTAGATGATGTGGTGTGTGATGACGTTGATGGTGAATGCTAAGTGTTCCCGCCCTCTGTGGGCCCTGCAGCTGAGGGTGCCGCTGACTGTTGCCTTGTGGCAGGTCTGGACCGGAAACTGCAGGTGTTGGGCGGTGGGGAATGTCTAGCGGCAGCAGCTGAACAGAACGTGAGCCGTGTCCGGTGTGGCCCATTGGTACCTAAACGTTATCCTGGCGTTGACTGTGAGTAGTGCGGATGGGTGGCAGCGTTAGACGTTATGAGAGCCAGGGACCCTGCTTGTGTAGGTGTCAGGCTTGCGGACATGTGCAGACAGGCCTGACATTGGTGCACTGTTGGAGTGCTAGTAATGCAACCGCGCAGCGCACACAAGTGAATATGCTGTGGGGGAGGTACGAGCATCTGTGAGCCAATGTCATTTGCATTGATGCTGGTCAATTGGCCAGAAGCTACACATGGCAAATATTATTCACAAAGTAGCACCAATCACACACCAAAAACTATTAACAGTGCCCACACAGCATGCATAACTACTAATGGACACATCTCTCCATTACATGTTACAGGTGACCAAGGATATGCACTCACCCCATGGATGATGACACCCCTGTGAGCCACCAACACCCAGGCCCAGAGGCAGTATAATTCTGCCCATGTACGCACCAGGGGCATTGTGGAGTGCACATTTGGCGTGCTAAAGTCACGTTTCCGGTGCCTTGACATCACAGGTGGAAGACTGTTGTACAGCCCAGAAATAGTGTGCAAGATGATCATAGCATGTTGTGTATTGCACAATATATGTGTACGCACCAATGCCCCATGGATCCAAGTGCCAGATGCACCGGGCGATGCTCCGGATGATGATGAAGATGAGGCAGGTGGAGCACACCCCACAGCTTCTGCAGCAGGCACAGCACGAAGGAGCAGAATCATAGACAATTTCTTCACATGAGCTCGTCACATCGTGACTGTCCCTACCAATCATATATCTGTTCCAAATGATCCCAAGCACAGTATACATAAAAAAAAAAAATCGACACACATACCATGTGTGCATGTTAACATCTGCATGAGTACATCACTCTGACACGTGTAAGTGTAACATTAAGTGGTCACAATATCTCAATTAGAAAATGATGGTGGATCTGTCACCTCTGAACAGAGATGTTGTTTAGTGTGACATCAGTTCTAAACTAGACATGTTAGGGTGTCAAATGCGTTTTGAAAATCTACTGTTCAGCGTGTCATATGTGGATTCCAATCACATATAGGATGTCAATAGTGGTCAACTATGAATATCAGGGTGTCATGTGGGGTAATTAATGAAATTTAGGGTGTAAATTGGGGTAAATTATGAAACATAGGGTGTCAAGTGGGATAAATTATGAAATATAGGGTGTCAATTGGGGGAAATAATGAAATATAGGGTGTCAATTTGGGTAAATTATGAAATATAGGGCGACAATTATGGAAAATTATTAAATATAGGATGTCAATTGGGGTAAATTATGAAATATAGGGCGTCAATTGGGGTAAATAATGAAATATAGGGTGTCAAGTGGGGTAAATTATGAAATATAGGGTGTCAATTGGGGGAAATAATGAAATATATTGTGTCAATTTGGGTAAATTATGAAATACAGGGCGTCAATTGTGGTAAATTATGAAATATAGGGTGTCAATTGGGGTAAATTATGAAATATAGGGTGTCAATTGGGGTAAATTATGAAATATAGGGTGTCCAGTGGGGTAAATTATAAAATATAGGGTGTCAATTAGGGGAAATAATTAAATATAGGGTGTCAATTTGGGTAAATTATGAAATTTAGGGTGTCAATTGGGGTCCAATCAAAATTAACATGGTGTAATTTTTGTAAAATGATGCATCTTCATAAAATAATGTTCATCTGTGTAGGAGGTTGCACTTAGCGTGCAAAACTGCACGCTTTTCCGAAAATGCGATGTATTTTTCATCCTAGCGATGGGAAATACATCGCTAAACACATTGATATATACGAAATGTCAGCCCAAAGCCTTTTTGCGTGCAGATTTTCATCGCTAAGTCAAAAAACGGGCCGCATTCACACAGGAAGTGATGTCAGCATGCTTCCAGTGTCCTGGAGGTGTGCTGTGCACTTTCAGTTTCTCTTTTGAGCACATTGCTGGGGATTGTGGAGAGTGTTGGAGGTGTTTGGTGGTGTGTGCTGCAGATTTGAGAGTTTGAGAGTGTTGCTGTGGCCTGTCGATTGTGTCACTGTGAAGTGTGGTGTCCTTGCATTTACGTGTTTTATGTCTCCTGTCCTCAATCTTGTCGGGTGTTTGTCTTGGGGTAGTTAAATTTATTTGTAGTTGTTGGGGATATTACCTAGGGTTTCTTTATATTTTGGCAGTGTTGTTAGGTGTGTGCAGGGAGATGGTGGGTGTGGGCAGGGAGGGCAGGATGTCCGAAGGGGCTTTGGGGAGCTTCCTATGGCTGATAAAGTTTTTCCTGCCCTTGATGGTGGAGAGGGGAGGCCGTATCCTCGCAGGATATCCTGTCAGTGTGCGCAAGCAGAGGTGGGAGCGTGTGTGTGCGCAGATGCTGCGCGTATTTGGAGTGGACCACACTGTGCGCCAGTGGAAGCACCGCTGGCAGGATAGCCTGGCCCGGGAGGGTGACCTGCTGGACTACGTGGGACTCATCGGTGGCCTAGAGTGTGGTAAGTTCAAAATTCAAATTCATCCATGAAAACTGTAACGAAAAAAAAAATATGCCAGGTGGGACACACTGGTGTCCAAGTGCAAAAATGTTGCACCGTGATGCGGGAGACGTAATGCGTCCACGCACAATGTTGGCACATCAGAGACACAAGGCGATATCATATTGACAATCATAGGGTGCAAGTTTGTGTAATCCACTGCGCTGGAGCAACACTTAGCACTGTTGTGCCAAAGCTGGCACACCTGTGCAAAAATGGGTGCAGGATAAATATTGTATGTGTACAGGAAGGGTGACTGTACATGAACAATCCGAAGCATTGTTTCTGTGACCTGTGAGCTGGCCTAAATGAAGTGTAAAAATGCTGTCCTCATAAATTGTGGTAGGTTAGCTACGCTGCCCTTGTACATAGTCTCCATGTGACAATCTATGAGATCTGAACAGAAGCTCATATGAAATAGGAGATCTCCAGAGTGACTTACACCACCAACATCTGTGAAACTGCCGTGTGCGTTCTGCAGCGATGCATTTGTACACAGAACATGTATTACATCATTTTGCATGTAGAAATGGGGTTTTGTGAATGTGTCACACAACTAGTATGTGCTTGTTTGCTAGCATTATTGTCTTGTTTGGCCAGACTCAGCATTCACTGGTTTTGTGTGAATGGCAGGCAAAGTACACCCAATCATGTAGCCAACATGAAACGCAACACTACAGTTATGTAGCATTTTCAGTTATGGTGATGATTTGTATGATGAATATGACACGTGTGATTTAACGTCTGATACTAACACAAATTACTTTTGTTGTCTCACAGTTGGACGACCTATCATCACACGGGGGGACATTGACAGATTCCAGGACCCACACGCCACAGGTGAGTTTGGACATCATATATTGGCACAGTGCGGTGTGATGAATGTCTGCCTCAAATGATCTACGTTGTAGTATGCAGTATGGGTGTGTATCACATGTACCATGACTACAGTGTGATGATGTATTGTGGAAGTCAAAAGTGTGTACAAATCTGTAAGTGAAGGTGGAGCAATGCATTTGTCTCCCAGTTGTAAGTTTGCACATCCCCAGTCAGTGATACACATGGGAATAAGGTCTATGGATTCTGTCACCACAGCACATGCATGTGGATTACAGAGCGCACTGATAGGAGAGGAGACATGTATGTGGTGTTGCCGATGAGTATCATCAGACATGGAATGCATGTACATCCTTGACTGAGAAGACTGTGCAAGTGTGCCCTATCATGCACAAGGAGGCAGTGGTTTTCAGGCTGTGCGTGCTCAGACACAGGTCTGCACTGTGCTTTCGTAGGTATGCTGCATACCAGCTTCACAGGAGTGGCAGTGCATAGCTGTGAGCCAAGCATATCAATGGCATGTTCCACACACACCAAGCAAAGATTGCCCTATGAATCTCATTGGCATGTTTGTCCACTGCAATGGGGTTGTCAAGCTGTCTCCTTGGGGTCATTCCCAGGCCGACTCAGGATCAGGTGTACGAGCTCCTCTGTCACAATTGTTGACATTACTCTGCATGCATTTACCCCACATGCTTTAGCTCAGCATTTATTGCTGTGCCATATTTTCAAAATGCAGGCCTCTAGAATGCTATCTGTGAGAAAGGATTACCCATGACAACACTATAACCATCATGACTCCAGGGTGCCGTTACAATGGTGAATGGATTGTAACAGTCTGCGTTGTAAAGGCCTGCATATTTGGCTTTACTACAGAGTGATATTAGTGGATCCAAGACATGCATGAGTGACAATTTAGAGGAAAGGATGTTTCCCCCTTTCTAGCTGCAACGCGTCACCAATTGTGAAGTAGTGGTGGAGAGAGGGACAGCGCCTCATGTACAAGTCAGTGTTCAGCCACCCAACCTGTTTACATGTGTGCTGCGTTATGCAGCACAGTTGAAAGTGTGAGTAGGGCTGTCCCAGGGTTGCTCCTGTGCAGGTAGGGCAACCTTCCTACTCATCAACAAGCCACCCTAAACACAGACACAATTGCACTCTTGTGCAAGAGTGCCTGTGTTACCACCGACTAGATGAACTGCACACTGTTGCTGTGGGACACACAGGGCTGCACATGAGCATTGCACATATAATGCAGCACTGTGTCACAGGAGAGGATGAGGGTGGTGCTACACACCGGGGGCTAATGCCTCCCCCCTCCGATTCCTTGCACATGTCACCCTCAGTCAGGGAATGTCAGGGCAACATCATTGGACACTGTCAGTACAATTTGGTTGTGACAGAACATGTCCCATGCCATGCACTGTCATGTCAGTCTCCACAGCATGTAGTCAGTGATCCAGGATTCAACATCTAGTTGTCCATGTCACTCTCTGACTTCACATAGTCACGCTAGAGTGTGGGCTCCCATGTTGAAGTGACCTTGTATTATGGATTTGAATGGAGAACATTAACATAGTCTAAAGCACTCACAATTTCCCATTGTTCACATTTTACAGACAACATGATGCCAGCTGAGTCACACGCCTTCCAGGTGAGGAAGGAGCGGTACCAGCATATCAAGAAGGTTCCCAAAGGGTACCGCAACATGGTGCGGAGGTACCAGGAGGACCGTGCGGCTGCCAAGTGGAAATCTGTGGCCGATGTGGCAACACGTGGAAAAGGCAGTGGCACACAGGCCACCCCAGGCCCCTCTGGCGTCAGTGGTGGGTCCCAACGTGGTCAGTCAGTGTCCCATCCCCCTACAACAACCTCCCACCCAAGGGACAATCCCACCTGGCCCTGCGGATCAGGTAATTCCATTTACTGTCCGGCACAGCAGGCTCATAATGGACAACAACGTGCTGCTGGCCGAGATGAGGCGGGACATGGCCGAGCAGACAAGTCACCTTGAGGACATTAAAAAACACCTGGGACTGCCATGATGTCTGGACATGTTGTGCCCCATCCCCCTCTTCTCCCTTCCACCAATGTTTGAACTAGTATTTTAGGTAGTGTTAGGTAAGTTTATTTAGTGTTAGGTAGTGTAGTTTTAGTCTAGGTATAGTTAGTGTTAGATTTTAAGGTAGTTTTAGTGTTTTTATATTTTATAGTATTTGGGGATAAGTTTCCTTTTCCTTTGGGTGGGGGGTTGATGTCTTTTTTTAATAAAAAACCAAAAAATAAAAATATATCTTTGTGTAGGTTAAATGTGTAGGTAGTTCATGTATAGCTTAGATGTCTTTGTCCTGTCTCGTGATGTGCCTTAAGGGTGGGAGGGGGGTTGATGTCTTAGATGTGTTTTGCGTGTTTAGGATTAGTTAGGGTAGATAGTTTAGGTACTTTTTCTCTTAATTCTAGTTAGTTTATTTTAGAGTAGTAGTAGTAATGATCATAGTTAGTGTAGGATAGGTACATTTTTCAATTTTATAATAAATGGTTAATAGTTTGGATTTCGGCTTGCACTTATGTCAGGGGTGATGTGGTGGAGTGTGTATTTTTACCTTGTATGCATCTAATATCGTCAATGGACTCTCCGTTGAATGTGTAAGTGTGGTCATGACATGTCACTTAGCAGGATGGATTGTGTCAGGATACCTTAGATGTGAGCACCGCAAACTTGCATGGTTGACAGGGTGGAGAGTAGGATTTATGACCTAGTCTAGGGGCAGTTGTTTGGGAAGTTGTAGATCTTAAGTGTGACTCACAGAGTTGGCCAGCACATTGTTGTGCATTTACAACACAAGGTAGGGACATGGCATTGAGAGGATATTGTAGTAGCAACTGTTATCCATCATGGAGATGGATGTATGCGCCGGGTACCACAGATTGCATCATAGCCCTGCATCTCACATGCTCCTTGCGCAGAGTCCATCTACATTGCACAGACCTTGGCACACTTGCTGTGTCGTCCAAGTGTGTCAAATTCTTTAGAATTAGATGTTCCTGTGCATGGAGGCAGAAATTCCGTGCCATGCAAGTAGTAGTCTTTCTGTGTGTCCATTGGGAAATGTATATGGCAGAACAGTGGTCCTGATTTACAAATGAGTCATCTGAGAGTAAGTCATGAGTTTAAGTTTTCCGGTATTCACAACTGTCATTTAGGAGTAGTACAGTTAGATGTACTGACTTCACTTCTCCTATATGCCTCTTGGGAATCAATGGAGTTGTGAAGTCATGATTTTGTCACCTTTAACGTTTTGGGCCATGCACACAGTTCTGCAGCCCACAAAAGGTAATATGTTGCATTGCTCCCTCTTGTGCCAGTGTCATGGCATATTCTCACATCTGTTACCTTTTGGCTCATAGTGATGCCACCCTTGAAATGGTGGCACTGCTTCTGACTTCATGGTCAGTGCAGTGCACCACGCATCCCTTGTCACATTGATCTACCCGCTCATAGTGGTCACACCATGTGAGGGTTCCATAGTCAGTAAGCATTGGTCGTCCACAGGAAGGGGCTGACTGATGCCTTACACTTTGGGGTGAGTCCCTATTGCCAACTCTATTTCACTGAGGCCGACATTGTGGTTCAATTAGTGGCTGGTAGACATGTGCCCTTACGTATCTTCATCAATGTGTATATGGTGTGCACCATCTTGGGATGTGAAATGCAATGTGCATCTTCACAACAGGGTCCGTCCAGCCTGTAGGGTGTGAGTAGATATGCCCGGAGAAATTCTTCCTGCAATTGTAAAGGGTGACACTACTTGTGACCTGCAACAGACTTTGCCTTTTGTCAGACATTCCTATTTCCTCCATGGATGTGGGGCTAATTTGGGATACTGCCAGATTGGTGTATTGGAGCATTGGGGGCACAGCTGGTCCACACATACCCGGTCCTCTCACTGCCTATCAGGATCACAGTAAAACATTGACCTTTGTATTATTTACCTGGATGTGCCTTTTGGTGGATTCACTGCACCTACATTTAGCGAGACAGCTATACTAGATTGTTCATGGACAACAGACATCTGTGTGATTGAAAGATATTTATTCACATGTCTGTTGATATAGTTGGAGACTGGACCAGTACTTGGCCATGCAATCCCCACATTACATTGATGCCCAGTGGAGGGCCAGCCAGAGTCCTTTAGGGTTGACAAGTCCAAAGGATGAGGAAGAGTTCAGTCAGCAGTCTGATTGCTGTGTCATTGGTAACCAAACGAAATATGGCAGTCCATGTCGAGGTCCAAGGTGAGTGTCACAGAGTGTATTGGGGGACAGTGGAAGGTGATATTCCGTGGCATGATGCTCAGCCCACAACCAAGTTGAAACTGACCATTTGGCCTAGATGAATGCTACCGCTTCCTTCTTTGCAACAAGGCACATTCATCCTCATCTTTGTCCTCTGATGTGTCATGTGCCTCACATGTGGGTGGTGGTAGATTGGCTGCAGCACTGTGAGGCACTGACACATCAGGGGGCGGAGATGTGGATGTAGAAGCAGCAGCAGCAGCATTCATTTGCACCAGACCTTGCTGCAGCATGCAGTGATGATGATCTGCAGGGCATGGAAGATTCCAGCTACATCTCGCTGGTGTGCAGCTGTGGCAGCCATTTGTTCCGCCTGCATCCGCTCCATGTTCTCCATTATCCTCCGCATGCGGCCCAACTCCTGGCTGCCATCGCTGGAGCCACCCTGACTGGACAGTTGTTCCTGTGTCTGAGTCATGACTCCAGCGATGGCAGCCAAGGAGTGTTGGAGAGCATTGAGCGGACTGTGGGTGTCCGTGATGTTTAGTACGTGGTCCCGGATGGAACTCAGACACCCACAAACAGAATCAAGTTTGGCCGCCAGGCTGTCAAACCCCACCCGCACCTGATGAGCCATCTCCTGCTGGACCTCTAACACACGGCGTTGGAATTCAAGATTTTTGTCCGGGAGGTCCTGGGAGACAGCCGTGGTGGTTGGTGCTTGCTGCTGTGTGGTTTGTGCAGGGGGTGGGGTTAGCACGATGCAGCTGGGTTGCCCTGCTCCTGGAGGTGGGGTACTGATGGAGTCTAGCAGCTGTTGGAGGCTCTCCGTGTTGATGGTTGAGAATTCCTCCTCTTCATCAGTGAAGATTGGGACAGGCTGCTGTTCAGGAGGTGATGTTTGTCCCTCTGCAATTTAAAGGGGAGAAACATTTTAACTGTGTTTCATGGATGATCATGCATTGGATGAGTTTACAAGCAGATTGCATGACAATGTACATTGTGACTGTTTGTGAGGGGCTGCCTATTTCTTGCTGGATGTTGCCTTTTTCGACTACATCACAGGTATGAGGTTGTACTTGTACATTGTCATCTCACAATTTACAGTTATGACTAATCTGATTGGGCAGTTCATACAGACAGGCGACAGCAGGTGTGTCCTCTGTTCAGTTGTGAAGGTGATGCAGTTTGTCCAACATTGTAGTCAATGTGGTTGAACTCCAATTTTTATGTGTGTGCACTGCATTGTGGAATACTCGCCCATGCAGCTTTTGTTTTTCTGCCCATTATCCCTTTCAGGCAGTAGGCCTCCACATCTGTGCATTTCCAATGCAGAGATTTTGCAAGCTGGGCTAAATATGTGTCATGGTCAGAGTTGGGACACTTATGCATTGTTAACGAGCAGAGGTCTTGGTTACGTCAGGGGTTGTATGTACACGTGGATGTGTCAGAGTGTGACCTGCTACTTTAGGATGTGGCCCACACTCAGCCACCTCTGTAACGTGGCCTGCACCTTGTGGAGATGTGTGGGGTGCAGGCATGGTATTCATCATACACTGGCAATTGCATTGCCAGTGTGGCTCACAGACCCGCACCTTTTCTGTGTACTGCATATGTGCATCGGTTGATTGCAAAATTAGTTGTGTGTGAGGTGGGCCCCCTTTAGGCACATTGGCTACTAAGACCTACTTGCTGTTTCAATGTGTGCTGCACTATGCTGTGTACATGTGCATCCAGGTAGCTTTGTCTATTGTGGTTTGTATTGTGTGCATTGCTTGCTGCCCTCCTGTTGGCTTACCCGTTGTGAGTATGGTGCTGTGTGAGTTTATGTTGTTGTTGCTGGCTGGACAGACAGTGTCAACAACAATGGCCCTTTACGTTGACCCCACGTGTGATGTGTAAGTGGCCCGGGATTAGATGGATGTGGAATTCCAGTGCATATTTGTGGTGCTCAGGCCTTGTCACCACCACCCTGCCAACAGAATCAATTGGCAGGGTGATGTGTGTTTGTGTATGTGACACGCAGCTGGTCACATACACAAACCACTTTGCTCACCCTACCACTTTGAAATATCACCAGCCATCCATGATCTAAGTCAGAGTTATCACTCAGACCGTATCATATCTTCCAGGAGTAGGTGAAACACCAAAGTAGATATAAGTAGAACAAAATTGATGTGAACGTACAGGTGTGTTACCACACAGTAATTAAAACACCTCCAACATGTTCCTATCAAATCTATTTAGTCTAAATATCTTATCACTCAGTTTGGGATGTTTACCAAACTTGGACATGTATTTAGTGTCCAGCGAAAGATTGGCCACAATATTTATCAGTGGTGTCTCAGGATAGGGCTAAACAAAACCTGGACCTTTATTTGCACGTGCAGGAACATTTTTAAAATACTTTGTAACTGTGACATAATGTTCAGTATCTCTAATATATAATGAATTGTATGTGTTTGTTGTAAAAATAATTAGTGATGTGTATAGAAAAAATAACATTTTAAAATAAATACATATATTAAAAAAAGTTGCAAAATATGCAGTGTCCCTGCAAAGAACTGTTGTTTTTTCATTACCAAAATTTTTGTATTCCCTTCTTATAAAAAAGCAAAATATCTTAGGCAATTTAAAGGACATGGGCATTTGAGTTGCCCTAGCGTAGCGCAAGGCGACGCAAGGCGACATAAACGCTTATTTGTAATTTACAAAGCCACACAAAGCCTGATTTGCGTGGCCTTGCATGGCTTTGTAAAGAAATGTAGCTCAACAAAGCAGCATACATTATATTTGTTAATGGTAAGAGTTCCATGGGTAGAACATGTGTATTCCCATGTATCCACCCATGGATTTCACACAATCCCAGATTTACTAGGTTTTGTAAAGCTAGAATAGCGTGAAATTGGTGTGCCTACCATAGTGAGGCATAACGAGGAAAATCTTTTTTCTCCATGCTATTGCCTATTTTTATGTGTGCAGCATCCCGCATTACACTTAGAATGAGGAAAATGAGGGGCTTATTTACAAGCCCCTTGTGCCGCCAGTACGTCACTTTTTCCCATGTTAAAAGTGACGCACCGGCGGCGCAAGGGCTTGTAAATAAGCCCCATAATCTTTAGATTCTTTTTGTATAGGAAGGGAGCCCTTCCTGCACAAAAGCAGTCCTTTACGTAACAAAGGTACCCTAGCACCATTGCAGCGCACATAGAAAGAGGAAAAAACGAGGAAAAATAAACATATTTCTCTGTGTTACATCACACCTCGGAAGTTGTACAGATATAGTGCCTCCCCATGTTCACAAGTTATGTAAATCTGGGGCAGCGTGAAAATCCATATGCGTTGTGTGGGAAAACTCACAGCAACGCCCATGGAATGCCTTCTGGGAGCAGAGTAAGGCGAAGCAGAAATTTGCGCTGCGTTGTCTTACTCGAGATTTATGAGGCCATTCAAAGCCACGCAGGGTGGCCTTGCGTGGCTTCATAAATCGGATTCAGAGACCTGCGTCATGCATGTACCACTGTACGTGGTGCAAAAGTGACATGAGGCTCTCATAAATAAGCCCCTGGGAGGTGTACGGATTTGCCAGTTCTCCAGGTTTACATGATTTTGTAAATCTGGAGCAGCATCAAATTCCATGGGTGTTGCGTGGGAAAACGCACTGCAATGCCCATGGAACACCTCCCAGGTGCAGAGTAAGGTGATGCAGCGATTTGCACTGTGTTGTCTTACTCAAGATTTATGAGGCCACTCAAACCCATGCAAGGTGGCTTTGCGTAGCTTCATAAATTGGGTTTATGTGGTGCAAAAGCGATGCAGGGCTCTCATAAATAAGCCCCTCTGTCTGCAGCTGACCACCAATACTAGATGGGTCTCTCCAGGGTCAATATCGTTGGCCACCTTTCACCTCCTGAGGACCAGGAAGTGAAAACGTTTGACTCCCCACCCTCAGATGTCCTGCAAGGCAGCCACAAGGCTATGAAGACAGTGGAGGGTAAAGCAGAGGAGAAGGCTCGCCCAGGGAGCCGGTGAAACCAGCTCTCCACAAAGTATGTCCTTTGGAGGCCATGGGGACTACTGAAAATGCTTTTGGTGGCTAGAGTGCATAACTAGGAGCAAAATTACCTTTTGGGCCCGAGTTATACAGTTATATAGTTTAAAAGCTGCCCATTTAAAATGCTTTTTTGAGAAACGAAGCACATGACACTTTATGTCAATATCTGAAAATTACCCCCAGGGTGGGCTAGTGCCCATGCGTCAGCATAAGTTCCATCAATTATTTATGTCCAGGGAGGAGACGTGCATGGGGCCCCCCTCCTCAAAGTACTACAAGGCCTGTTGACCCCATCCCCTGGGCCGGAACACACTTAACTGGGGGATTGATCCCCATCCCCAGGCCTCAAAGACAAAGACCAGGCCCCCGAACCCAAGAGGGAGAAGTTTAGTCCTGCCGCAGGCAGTTGCAAGAAATGAAGTCTGCTTCTGCCCACTGGAAGCAGGGGAAGCTACTGCTGGCTCTCATGCCAAAGTGGGAAGGCACACGGCGAGCTGGCTGGTGAGTATAGTGGGTTGCTGCACTGCCTCAAAGATGGCCACAACTCTGGGTGTCCTTGGTGGGACCAGGGCACTCATCTTGTTAGAAATGAGGTTTCTGGTTGGCTAGGGTATGCACTTAAGCCACGAAGAACCCAGCACTCTATTTAGGGTAAGGGAGTTACACACCCAAGATGACCACTGCTCACCCCCTCGGTCACTTGGCAGAGCAGTCAGGCTTATCCCAGAGGCAATGTGCAAAGCATTTGCGCAACACACACACACACCAGTGACACAATACACCATAAAAGAGACTCCACACAGTAGTCTATAATAATATCTCATGTATTGTACATAACACATAGACCACAATCACATAAATCATAAATCACTGTGCTAACTAGGCAATTGTCATTACATCACAGGTAGTGAATTAAAGTAAATACTTATAGGTTGCACACGTCATAGGAACACCATCCCTGCACAAACAAGCAAAATCCTGAAATAATGCTCGTTATCCTAACAATGCAAGGAATAAAATGACATACATCCATATATCATGAGCAGTGATGCAGCAGATAAGGGGATAAGGACACATGAATCACAACACTGAGCATAGTGTGCAAGTCCTGTAGCAGTACTCGTGACACTGACAACGCTAGGCAGATCACAACACATAGGCTAGCATCAGAGCAAATGCATCAATGTGGTTATGGCAAGTACACGAGAATCATAAAGCCTTTCACCATGAAAACACAGGCCATGGTGCCCTTGCACTGCTATTATGCCTGTTACGACATCCAATACACCATTTAGGGCGCAGAAGCCTCTGGGTGCCTCTTACAGGAATTATGGTAGTAAATTTTGAGACCCCGATCCAATTTGGGATTGACCACTGGTGGCTGTTAGTGCAGGGGAGTGAAACGCAACACCTGAAGGTCCTGGTGAGGTGATCCCTGCCTTTAGGTACCTCTGCTGAATACCCACTGCGGTGCAGGAAGAGCTCTTTCGAACTCACCTGCTGGCGCATAAAACTCGAACCTTCCTCTGATGAAGGCAAAAGGCTTGCGGCCAGTGGGGAAGTCCACAACCCACAGGAATGCCAGCAGCCTCTGGAACGTGCCACACACTGGTCTTGGAGCGATCACGTTGATCCAAGGGGGTGGAGCTACCAGCTCTGGCATCATCGGGGCTCTTCGTTACCTCTGCATTACGACCGGGGAGAGCCTGCTTTTCAAAGCCATGGAGACTCATCGGTCCCTTTGTCAGGAAGGGGGGCCTGTGCAGGGCAAAACACAAACTTCTTGTTGGGGAACCCAGGGCACACAGTAGCGCTTCACCACACTCTAGTGATGCCAAAAGCCAAGCACTCCTCCTGTACTACTGTAACACGACGTGAAACGCTCAGCAGAACATGAAAGAAGCACTCAACTCACACTTACTTTGTTAAAAGGCGAAGTACAGTCCAGTCTTTCTCCTGCTCCAGGCAGAAGCAGCAACTGCCTGCCGACCCACCCCTGACACATCAAGGGGCAGCTCTCCTCACACAGCTCTCACAACTCTTCTTTCAGGCCGTTTCCTTTTTGATCCAGAATGGATACTTTTGAAGTCTTTGGTTTCCCTGAGACTTCCAACAGGAGGCAAGCTCTACATCAAGCCCTTGGAGATCTTCTCAAGCAGGATACCACACCAGGGTAAAAAGTGTCAGTTCTTTTTCTCTACCCACAGATAGAAGCAGCAACTGCAGGCCAACCCAACAAAGCAACAACAATGCAAATTGGCAATACTCCTCCTGGCTGCTCTTCCACTCTTCTTCTTGGCAGGGTCCTCTTGTTTCCAGGAGTTATCTAAAATTCTAGGGTCAGAGCCTCAATATTTATACCACATTTCCTCATTTTAGTCTTTGTTTCAGAATCTCTGAGCTCACTACCAACCAGTTCTGTCCTCCCTGGTCCAGCTTGACCACATGGGGATGGAGACAGCATTGTGCAGAGGAGATGCAGCCTATTCAGGTGCTAGTGAAAACTCCTTCCACCACTCTAAATGCAGAAAGGTCTATTCAGCCTGGCTATGAGTCACCCAGGAAAGCCAGGACACACCTCAACCCCCCTTGTGATGGTCTAGAGTGAATGCACATCCCCAGCTCTTGTCACTCCAAAACCTGACAGTTAATATGCAAACAGGCAGAGACACAGAGAATGGTAAAGCAAGCAAATGGTAGATACACTTGGGGGCTAGAGGAGTTTTAAGTACCTGCATGAGCCAACTCCCCACCAATTTAATATCACACAAAACGAGCCACGGGTCCAAGATAAAAGGAGGTTATATAGCTGTCTGAATGTACTCTGCCATACAGAGTGGGGGGTGTCCCTTTTCAGGACGGTTCCCCTCACACACCAGAGGTGTCATGCTTCATCATAGGGGTGCCTCCTCACGCGAAAGACCTGGTCTTTGCGTGGGCTACAACCCCCTCTCTACGAGGGAGGAGCTCAGGGATGTTTTTATCGAGTCAGGCAGGGTGTCATAAACCCTATGTGAAACTGGCGTGTGTTTAAAAGTGCAGTGCTGTGAAGTGAAAGGTTTAAAACTGGCTACAGGGTTAGCTATGCTATGGCTTTATTCGGCTACCCGGTGTCAGGATTAAAAACAGAGAATAGCTGATAACACAAGTGCCGACATTAAAGACAAATGTGTAAATCACTAGACCAACATGTTTCGATCAGAAAGACCTAGGTTAGTGTCCCAGCCTTCTTCAGGGTCAGTTGTTCAGCTACTGCAGTAATTGGGTGTAAGTTTAACGTGAAAAAAATGAAAAACACGTGAATAGATTAAGAGTATAGTACTGAACCAGTATGTTCGACTGTTCAGTAAGTACTGCATACAACCACTGTTGGTTGCAAAATTCACTACGTCCAGGACGTGTACTGATGATCTGCATGATCCCACAAGCCGTGGTTTTGGTGCACGTACCACATGGCTAATATGCCGGGACAGACGAAATTCACTACGTCTGTTGAGTAATGTCATTGCTATCTTTGGCCTAATAAAAAACACTCCAGGTGCAGTAGGGCCCTGGCTTCACCTCCTAGTGCAGGGCCGGCTGTGCTTTATGGCAGGCATGGAGGGAGGGAGGGATGGTCTCGGCTGCAGCTCCAGCCTCGTACAGTGCCCCTGCTATTACTAGTGAGCGAGAGGAGCTGAGGTCGTGGTATTGGTATTGGTGGTGGTGCTATTGGTGGTGGTGGTATTGGTGGTGGCGGTTGTATTGGTATTGGTGGTGGTGGTATTGGTGGTGCTGGTATTGGTGGTGGTGGTATTGGTCGTATTGGTGGTGGTGGTATTGGTGGTGGTGGCATTGGTGGTATTGGTGCTGGTGGTATTGGTGGTGGTGGTATTGGTGGTGGTGGTACTGGTATTGGTGGTGGTGGTATTGGTGGTGGTATTGGTGGTGGTGGTGGTATTGGTGGTGGTGGTGGTATTGGTGATGGTATTGGTGGTGGTATTGGGGGTGGTGGTATTGGAGGTGGTGGTGGTAATGGTGGTATTGGTGGTGGTGGTATTGGTGGTGGTGGTGGTATTGTTATTGGTGGTGGTATTGGTAGTGGTATTGGTGGTGGTGGTATTTGTGGTGGCGGTGGTATTGGTGGAGGTTAATATTGGTGGTGGTGGTGGTATTGGTGGTCATGGTGGTGTTGGTGGTGGTATTGGTGGTGGTATTGGTGATGGTGGTGGTGGTATTGGTGGTGGTGGTATTGGTGGTGGTGGTATTGGTGGTGATATTGGTGGTGGTATTGGTGGTGGTGGTATTGGTGCTGGTGGTGGTATTGTTGGTGGTGGTTTTGGTGGTGGTGATATTGGTATTGGTGGTGGTGGTGGAATTGGTGATGGTGGTGGTATTAGTGGTGGTATTGCTAGTGGTATTGGTGGTGATGGTATTGGTGGTGGTATTGGTGTTGAGGGTGGTATTGGTCGTGCTATTGGAGGTGGTGGTATTGTCGTGTGGTTTGTGGCCTCATTGTCTGCATTGCTAAGTTGGCTTAGGCCTGGCTGCCATGATGCCTTTTTGCACACGTTACTTTGTGACTTTGTTTTTCCAGCCTCTGCTTGTGCCCGGCTATATTAGAACTGTCTGCCTTTTTGCCTTTCACCTTTTCTCCTGTTCCCTGTGGGTTTCGTCTGCACAACATGTACAAGGTCGAAAAACAACGTCCCTTGTTCTTGCTGATCTGGCCAGTCCCTCGCACTTAGACATAACACTAAGTACAGCTGCACTGGAGAAATTCGTGTGCTTTTAATATTGTGATCTCGCTGTTTGTGGGATTTGGAGAAAAACCTTTCCAGGGAGAAGAGCTGTGCTTGTCTGATGATGTAAACCTTGAATCTAGATATTGAGGTATGAGGGTCTGCCTAACAACGCCCAGAGGTCTTCTATTTTTATAATAAACTAGTTAATAGCACAGGGAGGGTGGTAAGGCCATTTAGCCCTATATCCACTGCTTTTTTAAATGCTTTCCCCGTTTGTATTCTATGGAATTGTAACTATGCTTCTTATTTTATCATTATGCATTATGCTGATAGTACTGGCACGTGTACTGTATCTTAGAGGACGATAGTTGAAATAAACATTTTAAACTATACTGTGTCTCTTATTACGCACGTTGTGGACAAGTATGAGTGAGTTATGAAAGGGTGTTCTTGCTCCCGCGAGTCCTGAGAGAGACCGTGTTCTGGGTTGTCTAATCATTGGTAGCATCGCTGCGAATGAGACGCTAAAGCTAGTCGGATTGGGATTGTGGGGGAAACATCCTTTACCACGCAACCATTACAACGCGGTATGGTTACATCGTGGTTTTGACAACGCAAGTCGTTACATCGACTTGCACTGGAGGGCGCTCTAGACTAAGGAATAGTGTGAATTACTATTCCAATACCTTCCCTACTGTACGTAGACTGGAGTTGGAATAGTAATTCACACTATTCCTAAGTCCAGCGCCCTCCAACGCAAGTCGATGTAACGACTTGCGTTGTCAATACCGCGATGTAACATACCGCGTTGTGATGGTACGCGTTGTACCATCATACATTCGGATTGTGGGTACTAAGGTGCATGGTTGGTTCACCACTATACTCCGAGGTCCTATTATCCTGTGCATACCTCTGTATATGTGCAGAATCCCTACAACATGGCGCCACCAACGTAGTGGGCTTCTTATCTGCGAGACGCTTGAGTAGTGCTTGTGCTTGTCCACAACACCCTTCGCATACGCTTCCGGAAACGTGTGTGAGGGTGATACCTCCTATATTGATGTTTTTATAGGTTCTTTCAAGCTTGAAGTTATTAAAAGGTGTTTAAGTAAACCCTATATTGCAGTGCCTCATATTAGGTTGTCGATCATTTCTGGTCTTAATGGCGGATATAAATATACCGGCACATAGCCGCGCTGCGCTCCGGGCTCATTTACTGGCTTATGGAGTGCCTGACGCGGGTGTCACACTCATCTTTGTGGTGCAGGCTGACCCGGCTCACCACTTTGAGGTGTTTTACTCTTGGGTCACTTTTCCAGCAGTGGATGGAACGGACAATTTGTTTCATGAGTACGCTCTCACTGCCCTACCCAATGCTTATCGGCCTTATCAGGCTCTTGAAGTACCACTTACGGCATGGCAACACCGTATTTGGTTTAATGGCGCCGTCCCACATCCGGTCACCCCGGTCCGTTTAGGTCCCCTATCAATAGACGGGGCCACTTGGCCAGTCCTGGCCGGGTATACCCCACATCTGCGTTATTTGACGCTTGCGGATGATGAACTGCGTGCATTGCATACGTCTTTGATACGCGTTCACAGAGCTTTGGTACAGTATGTTACAGGCAACGTCCAGGGAGCCCCTCCTGGAGTTGCGGCGCATCCAGCTGGACCGGGCGGTGTAACCATAAGTTCCGTCATGGTTAATTCGGTGATGGGCAAGCGCCCACAAAATAAGGATGATTTGCCTTATTGGCTTGCAGAAAAATTTGACCAGCTGGAGGCAGTTTTTCCAAATACTTCTCCTGTGGAAAAACACAGGATTTTGACGATTAGTTTGCCAAAAGACTTAATTCCCGAGTTGGCAGAATGCAACAACTGGGGCAAGGTATTCGCAGCAGTATATGCGAAGAGTTTCGGCACTCCTTCTATGACAGTCTCCCCTCTGTAACTAAATGAGTGCAGGATGAGCATGGCCCTGAAGCGGCTGTGGAATTGGGGATGAGGCTGGTGGGAGTGTTCGATGTAGTGGCTGATTTAATCCTTGCGAACGTCAAGGGCGATGCAGTTAACTTTCAAGTAGCTAATGCTTTGGCTTTAGTCCCAGAACCGGACAAGCCACGCGAATTACCGAAAATTATTGCCCAGGCTTATAAAACCATTGGCCGCAATAGTCTGGGAGTTAAGCCTTTTGCTAAAACGCAAACTCAATCACAGCCACAACAAAAAACTCAATCGGAGAAAGATGAGAAACCGTTCTTTACTAAAAAGAACTGGAGGTTGAAGAAACAGGGTAAGCAACAGAAAAAACCAGGGTCGCGTGGCGCATCCCCGGTTTCCGTCTCTTCTGAACGCACTTATGATTTGCGCGACAGAGCGAGAATTAAATCTCCTGAGAGATTTCAAGGCCCTGACCCGCGTTCTCCTCGTTCTTCACAGGCACCATCAACCTCCCAGACTGGTGGAGGAGATCGCCAGGTTAGAGGCAGGGGTCGTGAGGCTCCACAGGGACGAGACCAACCTCGACCACAAGTCCGAGGGAAACCCGAAGAATTTCCACGTTCTCGCCCACAGTTTCAGAAGAAAAAAGTTGCAGCTTTAACAGCGAGGTATGCCACAGACGGTGAGAACGAGACTCCTGAATTGGACGTGGGCAGTGACGCTACTAGACAGCGCTGCGGAAGTTACCATAGTCCGGGAGGCACTGCGTCCTTATGTGGAGGCGACAGCGACTGACACATTCATTACTGTCGAGACAGCTGACACCCGAGTGGCACCCCCTGACAGACTATTTAATATTGTCCTTCAAATTGAAGGTGACCTTGAGCGTGTTATTAAAGGGATTTTCTGGGAGAATCTGACCTCTTCTTACGACATTTTGTTGGCAGAGGCGGATTGGCCGCCCCCATTCGTACTTGCTGCTCGTAGAGGGGAGGAGGTAATCCTTCTGAGCTTTTCTCGTCATGTCCCCAAGGACAAAGCGGAGGCTCTCGCAGCTGGATGGGCTGGGGCCCTGGCTCCGGCGTTATACCGCAACCACGTGGGATGGGATCAAGACTCTCCCCCCCATGATATTCCTT
Source organism: Calotriton arnoldi (assembly GCA_963921515.1). Taxonomy (NCBI): domain Eukaryota; kingdom Metazoa; phylum Chordata; class Amphibia; order Caudata; family Salamandridae; genus Calotriton; species Calotriton arnoldi. Next base: position 656,152 of record CAWUFW010002667.1, read on the forward strand.
TGCGGTCGCTGCCACAGCCACAACCCCAATATCCCATCCGGCGGGAAGCTAAAGGTCCCGTTTCCGACATTCTGACACAGTTAGAATATCAAGGAGTAATTGAAACATGCGTATCACCAATGAATAATCCCCTTTTTGTGGTTTCTAAACCCGATGGATCGTACCGCCTAGTATTGGATTACCAACATTTGAACTCTCATTGTCGGACGTTTGCAGTACAAAATACCCACAGTTCTGCGCTTGTAGACAGTCTTGTTCGTAAAAAATATAAAACGACACTTGACCTATCCAATGGATTTTACACACACAACTTGTCCCCGGAGTGCAGCCAATGGAGCGCTTTCACTTCTGGTGGTAAACAATTCAAATTTCGGCGTTTGCCCATGGGCTACAAGAACAGCCCGGGTGTCTTCGCTGCCCGTGTTGTCTCTTTGTTGGACAGCATAGACCCAGATGCGTGTTTGTACAACGACGATATCTATCTGACAGACGACGAATTATGGCCGCATCTTTCATGTGTGGACCGCATTATTCTTGAATTTGCGGTCTTAGGATACAAATTTAATTTTGCCATATCTCACATTGCTGAATTTACTGTTTTGTTTTTGGGCTATGAGCTCAACAATGAAGGTAAGGGCTTAGCTTCCCATTTCTTGGAGAAGTGCGCACTTTTGCGCCCTCCAACCACCCTGAAGAAGCTTCAGTCATTACTGGGTTTTCTGAACTTTGGTCGTACTTACATTCCCGAATATGCCCAGCGTATCAAGCCTCTATATGCCTTGATACAGCCCAACTTTTCGAAGTCATGCTGGCTTCCTGAGCATTCTTCGATACTGCACTCTTTGCAGTCTGATCTACTTGAATCTAAATTCTTGTTGACTCATGATAACCACACAAACCTGGTGATTAGAATTGTGCCAGGGGCAGTGGGTTTCACATACTTAACCTTTAACGAAGGTGACACAGTACCGATTGCATACAAGTCACATCTTAACACTTCAGCGGAGTTGCGCTTTTCCTCTGTGGAGAAAGTTTTGACTGCAGTGCAAATGGCGATTCTGAAGGAACGCACACTGGCACAGGGAAAACACATTTTGGTGGTAACACCATATCCTGCCCTTGAGGCAGTGACGAAGGCAAGTGTCCCGAACTCTAAGGCTTTGCACCCCCGTTGGATACAATGGGCTACATCTCTGACGTCCCCGGATGTCACTTTTATCTTTGATTCCTCTCTTCAGACACAGGAGTTCTTACAGTATGAATTTGTTCATCCTCCTCCTCTGTCTTTGCTACCGCTTGAGGAGTACGAATGTATTATATATACCGATGGTTCGGCACAACCGGCCACGGGTTCCAAGCATGCTTATTCTGCAGCGTGTGCTATTGTTGCAGGTAATATGGTGAACGGAGAGTTCAAGTGGAATGTAGTGCACACACAGGCACTAGGAGACAGTACTGCACAATTGGCTGAGCTGCGTGCTTTGGTGCTCGCACTTGAGTTCGCGAATCCAGACGTGATGACTCTTATTGTATGCGATTCATATTACTGTGTTCAATCTTTCAATGACAACCTATTCTTTTGGTCGCAAAATGACTATAGAGATGCAAAAGGCAGCACAATTAAGCATAAGTTGCTTTGGGTTCGAGTGGCAGATCTTAAACAATGTTTGCCTCTCACACAGGTGATTCACACCCTTGGCCACCAGCGTGTGGGCGCACACGCTGTCGGTAACAGTTTGGCAGATGAAGCTGCCAAATTAGCAGTAACCACGTGCTTAGTCGCAGCAGTTACAAGATCCATGACTAAAATAGATAATGAGATTTTGTCAGCTATTGCTGCAACAAAGGAAGGTGCTAATTACCCACGGGGTTTCCCTTCCAAGTACTCTTATCAGTTAAGTCCCGAACAGGTTCCTTACGTAAGAATTCCAGACGTTGGTGATCGGCTGATTCCCAACGCGGACCGCAGACCTTCCTTGATAACGGCCGCACACGAAGGCTTGGCTTCGGCCCATGCTGGCGTATCTGCGACTGTTTCCATCTTGCAGCAGCGTTACTGGTGGCGTGGTTTATATAAACAGACCCGTACTTTTGTGCTTTCTTGTGACGTTTGTCAGCAAATTAAGCCTTTGACGGTTACACGACCACCACAAACACAGCTCTGCATTTCTAACAAACCTTTTGGGTGTGTTTACCTGGATCACTGCGGTCCATTTTCTTCTGACACTGCATATAAGTACATCTTGGTTGCAGTGGATTCGTGCACACGTTTCATCTGGGTTTGGCCACAACGGAGTGCTGACGCTCGAAATGTCATAAGGGATTTGCGTGTCTTTGTGGGAATTTTTGCCTGCGGCACCTTCCATTCCGACCAAGGTCCGGCATTCGCCTCTAAGGCGTACTAGGACGCAATGGGGTCACTGGGGGATGCGGGTGCAATTTTCGTCTCCGTATAGACCTGAGGGTAATTCGATTGTGGAGCGAATGAACCGTGACTTAAAGCAATCCTTGACAGCTAGAGTCTTAGGTACTGGCAGGAACTGGCTGGCCCACTTGTATAGCGTACAACGTGCACTTAATAATCTCCCTAGAAGATCTCTGGGTGGGCGGACCCCATACGAAATGCTCTTTGGCATCCAAATGTTTATGCCCGACCTTGATGGTCTAGACATGGCGGCGCAATCCGCAATCTTTGACGTAGATAATCATTCTACTATGTTGCAGGACTTGCAAGAAGCCCGTGAGAAACTTCCAAACGAACATTTACCTTCAGCCACAGACGCTGCCCTGCAGATTCCGGTTGCCGGCTGGCTTCCGAAGGTTGGAGATCTGGTCCGAGAGAAGGTGGAGAACAAAAAAGAATTTGGCCCCTCTTATCGTGCACTGGTTCCAGTCCTTGGCTTGAAGGGTACTCGTACAGTCATCTTACCACTGCTTCCTGGTCGCAAAGACAACAGATACATCTCAGTGGACAATGTCAAGCTACAACATCTGGCCGATCCTGAATAGCGTAACACCAGCAGTCTCCTGTCCAGCCATTTCTAGGACTCATGTTTGTGGCCCTCCAGCCCTCACGGTCACTGATGTTGCCATTGAGATGGTAGATTTGCCTGATCGCCTGCCCGACTACCCGGATTCCCCCTGCAACGTGGAGACCGAGTATACATACCCCGCCAACGAGTCGGTGGCTCACCTACCAACAACGCCACTGAGCCCAACCCGTTATTCCTTTGATTCGGCTTCCACCTCATCACTTATGCCGTCCAGCTTCAGTATTTTTATATCCTGGTTCAGAGACAATTTTTTGATCCCTCCTTTGACATACATCTGGTTGGTACTATTCCTGGTTTTTCTGTTCATGTCCATTGGCTTTGTGACAGTTTTGTTCTTACTCATCAATGGTCACTATTTACCAGAACGCTCTGCAGTGAACTGTGTCGCTGGAACTTTGGCTCCGCATTCTTCTTCTCACATCATGAAGCGTGACCACACATTTGTGAACATTTCAGCTTTCCCAGTCACTGATGGCATCGTATGGGATGCGGTAAATTTCCAAATTCATGGACCAACCGAGATTATAAATGTACCAAATGTCCTCCGTGTTTCAATGGGTGATGTCGTTAAAAGTAATATTCATTCTGACGATTGGGATGTGCATGCAGTCGAATCGTTATTTTCTGATTTGAAATATTATGCTGCTTTTAATGCTGAAGATCTGTATTTAAATTCTGCAAGTTATGCTGACTTATATTGTTACCAGCATTGGGGCAACCACTTTCTCCATAAACCAAGTACTCTTCGGGGTCCTTTTAATTACACCCAATGGGAACATTGTCCGACCCCTTTGCCAGGTAGCTCCCAAACTCTTAGAAGTAAATTCACTTACTTTACAGACTTTGATAGATCAAACCCTGGGTCCTATTATTTTAAATTGAACACTTCGTCCGCACAGAAGATCATGTTGACCCACACCAAATTGCTATATTCGGGTTCCTTTTTGAACGCATTAGCAGTGGGTGGTTATGAGCACTGGCAGGACACCATTGACTTAAAATCTATTTGGGGCACCAAATCATGGCAGGTACGCGGCACGGAAGCCTTACACCGTGCTTGCCTAATCCTGGCCCAAATTTTATTTTTAAATCATACGATCTATCAAACAACGTGTTGGGGTTTGGCTACTTCCAAACAATTAAATGCACCATCCATTCCCGGATTGTCTTCTACTCCCAACGAGAGCTTGCATTTCAATATTTCCTTTGCCACTTTGCAAGCTTTGTTTCAAAACATTTCGTTTAATGTCTCTATGTTTGTTCAGTCACCCTGGTTGGCTTGGCCCATAGCATCGAATGCCTACCAACTGCGTTTTCATGACTCAGCTCCTGGTTACAAACAGGATAGGCCAGATCCGAGGTTTTCTGACTCTCGTACTGTTACAACATATTCTGTTGGTAAATTGTACAAGATGATGTATCTGTGTTATATCATGGTCAAAATCAATTGCGTTCAGTAATGCAGTTTGCATGGACTTTGCAAACACTAAAGATGGGTAAAGTTCCTTGGCATTTTTTGGACACCTCTGCCTTATTCTTGCCATTTAATTTAACTGAGAAACAGCAATTCATGTCCATGAAAGATGCAACATACATTCTCTTACATATCGAAAAGATAGAGCCATTACCATTCTCTGTGGCGGAGTTGGACTCTGCAGTGTGGCTAGTTCACGGGGTTATCCCTTTGCCTTTTTCTTTATTTGAGTTCAGTTCCTGCATGAAACATTTTCCTGTTGGCCGTTTTCAGCCTTTAGGCAGTGCCTTCTTGCATGAACTTTGGTCCCTGCCTTTCATGTATAGATGCCTTAGGGACGGAAAGGATGTTTTTCTCACAGGAGAGTCATGCGATTCTACTGTGGGTAATTCCCTGATTTGTAAAAACATTAAATTGCATGGGGCTTGTAATGTTTCGGCTCCGAATCTTGCTTGTGTTTTAAAGGGCATTCCTGCTCCTGCTATATCACCTACTTTTACTGTGCTTGCAAATGGTAGCTATCTCCTTCTGAATAATCAAGACTGCTGTGGAATGCTGGCCGGCATCTCCTATATTGTAACAGTTTCCCACCGGGTTGTGTGCTGCAAAAATATGCTTTTTCCTCCCCCGCACGACATAATAGATAGTTCCATTTGGCCTTCCATTCCGACTTTGAAGGCGGATTTCAATAAATTGAGCAGAATAAAGGCGCTATTATTGAACCTGGAGGATATGCTCACATCCGCATGGGAGACATTCATCCTCCAGGTGGCTAGCACACACAGTGAGATACAGGCCCTTTTGAACACAAACCTCCCACAACATTTCGGTGAGCTGATTCACCATGTTTTCAATGCATCTCGCACCGAAGGTCTTGTGCACTTTTTTAAAGTTGTGGGCTCTGGCCTTGTTACCTCCTTTCAAACTATATTTGATGTAATACCAGCTTTTATTCATTCTATTTTTTCCAGCGTCTTTGGCGGCTTTCCGTTGGTCCTCGCCTTAGCGTCTGGTATATTGCTTTTGGTCTGTTTGCTACGCAATGGCTGCACTTCCTGGGGGCCTCCTCGACCAAGGTCGACTCCGGATGCTCCGTGAACGCATGCTCATCGGCTTCAGCATCCTACCATTGGCGACACTCAGTGTGTCCTATAGACTTTCTTTTCGCTTTGCGTATTTCACTTGCGTGCAACCTGTGATGTCTTGCATCCGGTATCCTTTCTCTTGGTCCTTGGATTATTGCCTCTCCAATATGTCTCTGTCTGACCCGGATTTTGGCCAGTTGAGGTCCCTTAGAGGCCCATGAACGGGACTGTTCTGGCGATGGCTTGATGGCGCGTGCGGCTGCACTTGGAATTTTGGCGCAATGGGATGTCTGGGCGGCTGCTCAGTCTCTCCTACAACTAAGTTATGTTGAGTATCACGCAAGTTGTCCTGCAATGCTGATCACTGCTCCCTCTTGCGAGGAACATGAATGCAGTTTTGATTTGTTGAACTGGATGGCGTCTCTTTTTTCGGACGATTCCAACGATCTCCTCTTGGAAGGTGTGGCACTTTTTTGCACTTACACTTTATTGGATTAGGGGGCCTCCGCTTTCAGCGTCCTGCATCTCTGGATTTTTTTTTTGTGCCCTTTCTGGAATTTTTTAATCCTGGATTTTTTATTCCATTCACTATCCTTCATTGGGGACTATTTATGAATAGACGTTTCCATTCTGCTCCATCTATTTGAACTCTGTCTTCGTCCTATGTCTTCGCCTATGGCCTGACCAGGGGAGGGTGTCGTGTGGTTTGTGGCCTCATTGTCTGCATTGCTAAGTTGGCTTAGGCCTGGCTGCCATGATGCCTTTTTGCACACGTTACTTTGTGACTTTGTTTTTCCAGCCTCTGCTTGTGCCCGGCTATATTAGAACTGTCTGCCTTTTTGCCTTTCACCTTTTCTCCTGTTCCCTGTGGGTTTCGTCTGCACAACATGTACAAGGTCGAAAAACAACGTCCCTTGTTCTTGCTGATCTGGCCAGTCCCTCGCACTTAGACATAACACTAAGTACAGCTGCACTGGAGAAATTTGTGTGCCTTTAATATTGTGATCTCGCTGTTTGTGGGATTTGGAGAAAAACCTTTCCAGGGAGAAGAGCTGTGCTTGTATGATGATGTAAACCTTGCATCTAGATATTGAGGTATGAGGGTCCGCCTAACAACGCTCAGAGGTCTTCTATTTTTATAATAAACTAGTTAATAGCACAGGGAGGGTGGTAAGGCCATTTAGCCCTATATCCACTGCTTTATGAAATGCTTTCCCCGTTTGTAATCTATGGAATTGTAACTATGCTTCTTATTTTATCATTATGCTGATAGTACTGGCACGTGTACTGTATCTTAGAGCACAATAGTTGAAATAAACATTTTAAACTATACTGTGTCTCTTATTACGCACGTTGTGGACAAGTATGAGTGAGTTATGAAAGGGTGTTCTTGCTCCCGCGAGTCCTGAGAGAGACCGTGTTCTGGGTTGTCTAATCATTGGTAGCATCACTGCGAATGAGACGCTAAAGCTAGTCGGATTGGGATTGTGGGTACTAAGGTGCATGGTTGGTTCACCACTATATTCCGAGGTCCTATTATCCTGTGCATAGCTCTGTATGTGTGCAGAATCCCTACAACAGTATTGGTGGTGGTATTGGTTTTGGTGGAATTGGTATTGGTATTGGTGGTGGTGATGGTGGTATTGGTGGTATTGGTTGTGGTGGTGGTATTGGTGGTGGTGGTGGTATTGGTGGTGGTTGTATTTGTGGTGGTATTGGTGGTGGTATTGGTGGTGGTGATATTGGTATTGGTGGTGGAATTGGTGATGGTGGTGGTATTAGTGGTGGTATTGCTAGTGGTATTGGTGGTGATGGTATTGGTGGTGGTATTGGTGTTGAGGGTGGTATTGGTCGTGCTATTGGTGGTGGTGGTATTGGTGGTGGTATTGGTTTTGGTATTGGTGGTGGTGAAGGTGGTATTGGTGGTATTGGTTGTGGTGGTGGTATTGGCGGTGGTGGTATTGGTGGTGGTTGTATTTGTGGTGGTATTGGTGGTATTGGTGGTGGTGGTATTGGTGGTGGTGGTGGTATTGGTGCTGGTGGTATTGGTGGTATTGGAGGTGGTGGTGGTAATGGTGGTATTGGTGGTGGTGGTATTGGTGGTGGTGGTGGTATTGTTATTGGTGGTGGTATTGGTATTGGTGGTGGTATTGGTATTGGTGGTGGTATTGGTGGTCATGGTGGTGTTGGTGGTGGTATTGGTGGTGGTATTGGTGATGGTGGTATTGGTGGTGGTATTGGTGGTGGTATTGGTGGTACTGGTATTGGTGGTAGTGGTATTGGTGGTGGTGGTATTGGTGGTGATGGTATTGGTGATATTTGTGGTGGCCGTGGAATTGGTGGTGGTGGTATTGGTGGTGGTGGTTGTATTGGTAGTGGTGGTATTGGTGGTGGTATTGGTGATGGTGGTGGTGGTATTGGTGGTGGTGGTATTGGTGGTGGTATTGGTGGTGGTGGTATTGGTGCTGGTGGTATTGGTGGTGGTGGTAGTGGTGGTGGTGGTGGTATTGGTGGTGGTGGTGGTATTGGTGGTGGTGATATTGGAATTGGTGGTGGTGGTGGAATTGGTGATGGTGGTGGTATTAGTGGTGGTATTGCTAGTGGTATTGGTGGTGATGGTATTGGTGTTGAGGGTGGTATTGGTCGTGCTATTTGTGGTGGTGGTATTGGTGGTGGTATTGGTTTTGGTGGAATTGGTATTGGTATTGGTGGTGGTGATGGTGGTATTGGTGGTATTGGTTGTGGTGGTGGTATTGGTGGTGGTTGTATTTGTGGTGGTATTGGTGGTGGTGGTAGTGGTGGTGGTATTAGTGGTGGTGGTATTTGTGGTGGTGGTATTTGTGGTGGTGGTATTGGTGGTGGTAGTGGTATTAGTGGTGGTGATATTGGTGGTGGTATTGGTGGTGGTGATATTGGTGGTGGTGGTATTAGTGGTGGTATTGGTGGTGGAGGTATTGGTGGTGGTATTGGTGCTGATGGTGGTATTGGTGGTGGTATTGGTGGTGGTGATGGTATTGGTGATGGTATTGGTGGTGGTGGTTGTGGTATTGGTGGTATTGGTGGTGGTGGTATGGGTATTGGTGGTGGTGGTATTGGTATTCGTGGTGGTGGTATTGGTGGTGGTGGTGGTATTGGTGGTGGTGGTATTGGTGTTGGTGGAATTGGTGATCGTGGTATTGGTATTGGTGGTATTGGTGGTGGTATTGGTATTGGCGGTAGTATTGGAATTGGTAGTGGTGGTATTGTATTGGTGGTGGTGGTGGTATTGGTGGTGGTTGTATTGGTGGTGGTGGTGGTATTGTTATTGGTGGTGGTGTTGGTATTGGTGGTGGTACTGGTATTGGTGGTGGTGATATTGGTATTGATGGTGGTGGTATTGGTATTTGTATTGGTGGTGATGGTAATGGTTTTGGTGGTATTTGTGGTGGCGGTGGTATTGGTGGTGGTGGTATTGGTGGTATTGTTATTGGTGATGGTGGTGGTGGGTTTGGTGGTGGTGGTGGTATTGGTGGTAGTGGTATTGGTGGTGGTATTGGTGGTGGTGGTGGTATTGGTTGTGGTGGTATTGTTGCTGGTGGTATTGGTGGTGGTGGTAGTGGTGGTGGTATTGGTGGTGGTGGTATTGTTGGTGGTAGTATTGGTGGTGGTATTGGTGGTGGTGATATTGGTATTGGTGGTGGTGGTATTGGTATTTGTATTGGTGGTAATGGTGATGGTATTGGTGGTATTTGTGATGGCGGTGGTATTGGTGGTGGTGGTATTGGTGGTGGTGGTGGCATTGGTGGTGGTGGTATTGGTGGCGGTGGTATTGGTGATGGTGGTGGTGGTATTGGTGGTGGTGGTGGTATTGGTGGTAGTGGTATTGGTGGTGGTATTGGTGGTGGTGGTGGTATAGGTTGTGGTGGTATTGTTGCTGGTGGTATTGGTGGTGGTGGTAGTGGTGGTGGTATTGGTGGTGGTGGTATTGTTGGTGGTAGTATTGGTGGTGTTATTGGTGGTGGTGATATTGGTGGTGGTATTGGTGGTGGTGGTGGTATTGGTGGTGGTATTAGTGATGGCATTGGTGGTGATGCTATTGGTGGTGGTGATGGTATTGGCTGTGGTATTGCTGGTATTGGTGGTGGTATTGGAGGTATTGGTGGTGGTGGTATTGGTGGTGGTAGTATTTAGTATTGGTGGTGGTATTGGTATTGGAGGTGGTATTGGTGGTGATGGTGGTATTGGTAGTTGTATTGGATATGGTGGTCATATTGGTATTGGTGGTGGTATTGGTATTGATGGTGGTGTTGGTATTGGTGGTATTGGTGGTGGTGGTGGTATTGATGGTGGAGGTGGTATTGTTGGTGGTATTGGTGGTGGTATTGGTGGTATTGGTGGTGGTGGTATTGGTGGTAGTGGTGGTCGTATTGGTGGTGGTATTGGTGGTGCTATTGGTGGTGGTGATGGTATTGGTGGTGGTATTGGTGGTGGTATTGGTGGTGGTGTTATTGGTGGTGGTATTGGCAATGGTATTGCTGGTATTGGTGGTGGTATTGGAGGTATTGGTGGTGGTGGTATTGGTGGTGGTAGTATTATATTGGTGGTGGTATTGGTATTGGAGGTGGTATTGGTGGTGATGGTGGTCTTGGTATTGGTAGTTTTATTGGATATGGTGGTCATATTGGTATTGGTGGTGGTATTGGTGGTGGTGGTGGTATTGTTGGTGGTATTGGTGGTGGTATTGATGGTGGTGGTATTGGTGGTGGTGGTAGTGGTGGTGGTATTGGTGGTGGTGGTATTGGTGGTGCTAGTTGTATTAGTGGTGGTGATATTGGTGGTGGATTGGTGGTATTGGTGGTGGTGATATTGGTGGTGGTAGTGGTATTGTTGGTGGTATTAGTGGTGGTATTGGTGGTGGTTGTATTGGTGGTGGTATTGGTGGTGGTGGTAGTGGTATTGGTGGTGGTGGAGATGGTGGTATTGATGGTGGTGGTATTGGTGGTGGTGTTGGTATTGGTGGTGGTATTGGTGGTGGTGGTGGTATTGGTGGTGGTGTAGGTGGTGGTATTGATGGTGGTTATTGGTGTTGGTAGTATTGGTGGTATTGGTGGTGGTGGTGGTATTGGTGGTGGTGATATTGGTGGTGTTATTGGTGGTATTGGTGGTGGTGGTGGTATTGGTGGGTGTGGTGGTATTAGTGGTGGTATTGGTGGTAGTGGTATTGGTGGTGGTATTGGTGGTAATGGTGGTATTGGTATTTGTGATGGCATTGGTAGTGGTGGTGGTATTGGTGGTGGTGGTATTGGTATTAGTAGTGGTATTGGTGGTGGTGGTGGTATTGGTGGTGGTGGTGGTATTGGTGATGGTGGTGGAATTGGTGGTGGTGATATTGGTGGTGGTGGTATTGGTGGTGTTGGTGGTATTGGTGGTTGTGGTATTGGTGGTGGTATTGGTGGTGGTATTGGTGGTGGTGGTATTGGTGATGGTGGTGGTGTTGTTGTTGTTAATAAATCAGGCTTTTGAAAACAACCCGTCAGGTGGCTTAGTGCAGATGACATGTAACACAGATGTGCTGTTGTCAGCTTCAGCCCATTAGCACACGATTATGTGCTACCTGGAATTCACATGACCTAATTTGCTAATCATTTCTAAATCCATTTTACTTTGGGGGGGGGTTTGAAACAGACACAAGATAATGCCGGGTTAAAGTGATTGAAAGCCGGCGCCCATGCTGCATAAAAAAACACAAGTGGTTTCAGCGGAAGCAGCGCATGTCCGGCCTGCAGTAAGAGAAAATCAATAAAGTAAATAGTGCTTACAGACTAAATAACAGGTCCTGTGTAACAACCGAAGTAAAGGGGCCAGTAGCCATGGGAGGTAACAAATGAAGACAAGGCTGTACTAAGGAGGGACTAACAAGCCTATTAAAGAATCCGAAGGCAGCATTTACGAAAGACAACGACACAAGCCAATGAAAAATATGGAAGGAGAGTGGGTGCAGCTTCTCTCCCATACTCTACTACAGCAGTCTCGCAGAGCGAGCAGGGTATGCGCGCTGCCGCTAGGTTCGACCTAAAAATTGGATATATATAAAAATAGGCAAGAATCAATTGATAAATCAATATTTGTCTTATGCATTTTTATTGTCTGTACTCATACAGATGCTTTCTTGAGATAAGGGGTACACATACATATTAAAAAAAAGTCAAGAAGAAGCCCAGGGAGGAAGGATAGGGAGCACACAAAGTTAGAAAACAGGGGCTTAAATTGCTCAAGAGGACATGTATAGGTTACAAGTTTCATGAAATAAAATACACATTCATGGTATAGGGGTTACTTTTGTTGAACATTTAGTTTCATTTGATCCCGCCCATTATCACCTCAACAGGATCTCCCCCATATATTTTAGATAGCATATAGAGTGGATGCAGATCAACAAGGGAGTTATCTAGTGGAAGATAATTTGTACTCCTAACTCCCAGGTATCGCCAGGGGTATTAAAACAGATGGGTGTACCCATTCCCCCTTCCCCTCAACAACCAACAAAAAATAAATACCAGCCACAGACATACATCCAGGAAGCCAAACATGTCAGAGCAGAAAACCCTGAGCTTCAGAGAAGAGAACATATAAGAGTTACTTCGACGACCATCTACCCTGAACATTGGAACTAGTGCTCAAAATCTTGCACAACAAACAGAAGTAGAAGCGCTCCCCTTATAAGGACCACTCTACATGGAGAGGTACTGTTGGAACATTTGAGAGCACGTACAGTACCCCAACATTCCAGTGATATTTGTGGACATCCCAGAATACACTGGAGACTTTCGCCACAAAGGAACCAAATGCTCACAAGATTGGATGTTTCTATCAATCAGCCAATCAATCACTCAATCAGGTTTCTTGTAAAGCACAACAACTCACCTGTAAGGGTCTCAGGGCACTGGGGGGGGGGGGGACAGCTGATACCTCGAAGGCACTGTGGTTCAGTCAAAGATCCAAGTCTTGAGGTCCTTCCTGAATTGAGGCAGTGACGGTGATTGCCTGAGGTGGAGAGGCAGGGTGCTCCAGGTCTTTGCTGTGAGGTAGGAGAAGGATCTTCCTCCGGTACGTGGTCTTGCGGATTCAAGGGATGGTGGCCAGGGCTATTTGGGTGGAACCGAGGTCTCTGGTGGGTGCATGGAATGTGAGGCAGTAGTTGAGGTACGCAGGTCCTGTGTCATGCAGGGCTTTGTAGGCATGTGTGAGGAGCTTGAAGGTTATTTTTTTTGTTGACTAGGAGCCAGTGGAGGTTTCTCAGGTGGCCAGTGATGTGGCTGTGGCGGGGGATGTTGAGGATGGTTTGGCAGAGGCGTTCTGGATGTTCTGCAGTTTCTTGAGGAGTTTTCTGGGTGATGCCGGCATAGAGTGCATTGCCGTAGTCGAGTCTGCTGCTGATGAGTGCGGGGGTGACTGTCTTTTTGGACTCTGTGGGGATCCCCTTGAAGATCTTTCAGAGCAGGCATAGCGTGTGGAAATAGGATGATGAGACGGCCTTGATCTGGCGGTTCAAGGAGACCGAGGAGTCCAGGATGATGCTGAGGTTTTGTGCATGGTCTGTGGGCATGGAGGGGTTCCAAGTGCTGTGGGCTACCAGGAGTTTTCCCAGGCAGATGGGGTTGAGCCTAGGATCAGGACCTCAGTCTTCTTTGAGTTGCGCTTGAGGCAGCTGTCCTACATCAAGGTGGCGACTGCCTACATCCCGTTGTGGAAGTTGTTCTTGCCGATTGAGGGTTTGTTGGTGAGGGAGGGAATCAGCTGGGTGTTGTCAGCGAAGGAGATGATGTTGAGTCCATGTTTCTTGACGATGGTTGCGAGCGGGGCCATGTAGATGTTGAAGAGAGTGGGGTCCAGGGAGGAGCCCTGAGGCACTCTGCAGCTGATCTCTGTGGGTTCAGAGTGAAACAGTGGTAGTCTGACTCTCTGTGTTCGGCCGGTAAGGAAGGAGCAGATCCATTCCAGGGCTTTGTCGTGGATGCCGGCGTCTTGGAATCTTGTGCATAGGGTGCGGTGGGAGACAGTATCTAAGGAGGCCAAGAAGTCCAAGAGGATGAGAGCTGCAATTTCTCCTCAGTGGAGGAGGGTGCGGACGCCATCTGTGGCAGTGAGGAGGGGAGTTTTGGTGCTGTGGTTGCATCAGAATCCAGATTGAGAGAGTTCCAGGATGTGGTTTGCTTCGATGAACTCAGAAAGTTGGGCATTGACAGCCTTCTTGAGGACCTTGGCTGGGAAGGGGAGCAGAGAGAGGGATATAAAGTTCTTGTTTCCATTTAAACAGCAGAAAGGTTAAGCCACATTTAAAAATCTACAGAAAACTTCAAAAAGGCAAAATTGCAGAGGAACATTACCAACTTCAACAAAAAAAGAGTATATCCCCAGCTAGATAATGACGTTTACAAGCAGCCAGACAATCCATGCACCCTGTCTCACTAGCAGGGGAGAAACAAAAGAAAATGTATTTCCTTCTCTGACACGTCGTCTTAGTCAGACAGCTCAAGTGACACAGATCATTCGATAAGCACAGCTCAAAAATCAATCAGGACCACCGTCTTTTTTAGTGAGAGGGCGAAACAGAATGAGAGGAAGAAACAGAGGCAGGAGATGGTTCAATCCCAACCAGTACCCAGGAGAGATAACCAGACGATGGCAGACGTACAGATGGGGGGACCAGAACTAATCCCAATCTACAATTTCTCCAAGAGAGAACTTGACCCAGATGAATTGAAGGTACTAAGTAAGGGACTGTCTTTTGTCCCTGCAACTAGACCTGATTACATGCAAATTTGATTTGAAGCACTACAAATCTTTATAAAAATGTGTCTGAAGATATTTTTCACAGGGGCGATGTCAGCACAAGAAAGGAATTACTCAGGATTAGGAGAGCCTTTGAATTTTTATCCAGCAGCAGCCAATATGCCCATTGAACTACAAACTTTTGAAAGAACTACCCTGCGAGACATTGACAACATGAAAAAGAAAAAGAAATATATCAAATACAATCTCTCCAAGGAACAACATCAAGCACTTATAAGACTAAAACAAGACCAAGAGATTATCATAAAGCCAGCCGATAAGGGCAGTGGAATCGTGGTTATGGATAGAGAGAAATACGAATCAGAAATTCAATGACAATTGTTCAATGAAGAACACTACAGAAAGATTCAAGACAATCCAAGCCAGATGATACTTGTAAAAATCATGGAACTGATCAGTGAAGGTAAACGAGAAGAATGGGTATCCGACAATGAAGAAAAATATCTATACAACAAAAACCCAAGGATTCCTCTTATATACATCCTTCCAAAAATACATAAAGGTCCATTGAATCCACCAGGAAGGCCGATCATTTCAGGCGTTAATTACATCTTGGAACATCCAGCAAAATATGTGGATGTATTTCTCAAACCACTAATAATGGACATTCCAAGTTACTTGAGAGACACCATGCACGCTATCAATGCACTGGCAGGGATGCCATTCAACGAGACAGAAGACACATTTGTAGCATTAGATATTGTCAGTCTCTCCACCAATATTCCACAAGAGAGCGGGTAAGAAGCCATTGAATATTTCCTCAATAAAAGCCCACAACCACATGAGGGCCCTACAGAATACATTCTACAGTTTGCACAAATGTGCTTCAAATCCAATTTCTTTCAATTCAACAAACAGTTCTATATACAAACCAAAGGGACTGCTATGGGATGTCCCTTCACCCCAAAAATGGCCATAATTTTTATGGCACTATACGAAGAGAAGTGGGTCTACAACAAGAACCCCTTTATAGATCACATCAAAGTGTGGCTAAGATATATAGACAATGTACTGCTGATATGGAAAGGACCAGAAGAAATGATTAAAGAATTCACCCAGTGGCTCAATGCTAGAAGCCCTGACATACAGTTCTCCATGGCACACAGCAAGAAGGAGATTAACTTCTAAGATATTACCAAAAAACAGGAAAACAACAAGATATATACCACTCTGTACACGAAGAACACCCACTGGAATACTTTTTTACACTATTCTAGTTTTCATCAGAAAACTTTGAAAGATAATCTACCTTACAGTCACTGTTTGAGACTAAGGAGGCATTGCATGAGAAGAGAGGATTGCTTTACAAATGCTGGGAAATTATTGCTTAAATTACATCAACGTAATTACCCCAAATAACTCCTTAAAAGTGTCCTGAAACGTACATCGTATACTCCAAGAGAGTCATTATTAGAACCAAAGGAGAAAAGTAAAGATGACTGTAGGAGAGTAGGATCTGCCTCTTATGTTGCCCCCACTTTTTTTCTGATGTTAGCACTGGTTTCTGGCTATAGTCTGGCTGGGTCCCTGCCAATCAGGGCCCCAGCCTCTCTGTTCTCTCTAAACGACATGGAGTGCACTCTAGGTGCACTAGTGATTGGATACTGTGGTGCCTTATGAGTCCCTAGTATATGGTACCTTAGGTGCCAAGGGCATAGGTACTTCACAGGCCTACCAGGGGCTGCAGCATGTGTTATGCCACCCCTGGGAAGCAGTCTACATCTGACACCACAGGCCTGCTACTGCAGCCTGGGTGAGGTGGTGCTAGCACCCCTCACTGAGATATAGGTTTCCTATATCTCTCCTGCACACACATATAAACCTATCAGTCACCCCTAAGGCAGGCCCTATCAATCCTGAGGGCAGGGTGCTTGGCTTCTATGTGAGGGGGTGCCTCTGCCTGAGCAGGGCCCCTCTGCAGCTCTCAGAGTCTATTCTCTGGTGCTGTTTGTGGATGCGGTTAAACCATATACTCTTAAGTGCATTATATCCTCGCGGTAAATGCTAACTTTGGAATGGCTGCATCAACACATGTCGTGTTTGGTGTCAAACATCTTGGAATACTACCCCCCCGCCAATCTTGGCGGCGGGGGTAGCATTCCACCCTTCTAGAGGGAGAAGACATGTACCTGCTGTGGAAACGCGGTAGAATCCTAAAGAGCCCTGGCATCACGAAATGGATGCCACCAGTCACAGACACTGGGCTGCCCTCCTGCTGATGACCGAAACTCGCAGTGGAGGAAGCCCAACAATAGGCATCCTGTCACAGGGAGGTGTAACCACCTTCCAGACAGGGTTTAGTGTATTGGGGCTGGGTGGGTGCACTCTTAGAGTGCTTTGAAGTCCTGCACTGGGGGAGCAGAAGGCTCCTCTGTGCATATGCCAGTTCAAACCAGCTCAGGGGCTACCTGCCCCTGCTCTGGCGCGAAACTGGACAAAGGGAAGTGGGTGTAGCCACCCCCTCCCTTGACCCTCCCATAGGTGGGGTCATAGAGCTAGTCCATCCCTCTTTTTAGTATAAGAGGGGGAACCTTGCCATTGCAAAGCAGATAACCCCTGGACGACGCTCTACAGAAGAATCCTGGCCCTTCGACGTTCCACTACCTTTGGAAGACAGAAGAATCTCCCTTGGAGTCAAGGAGTGACTCCCCTGCTTGGCAGGCACCAAAAACGACAACAACGGTCGCAAACTACGCCGCTCCCGCCGGAGTCCGAAGTCCCTGCAGCCCAAGAAGTGGATTTCCTGACCTCTCCCAGGCCATCGTGAGTCCCCAGCGAAGCTGAGGCAAGTGGACCCCACGAGTAACGAGGAACCGCGACCCCTGGGTACCGTGCACTATTGTCGAGTGCAACCCCTTCACAACATTCTACGAACCTGTGCTTTGGACCACGTATGGTCCCGACCTCCAGCAGGAATCCCTCCGAAGATCAGAGGCCTACACCGTCCCAAGTGACCGTGGGCCCCTGTTGAGTGATTCCGCCCGAGGTGTCTTTGCGATCCCTTGCCCGCTGGCTTGTGGGTCCCCAGAAGACTTCTTAAAGAAACCAAAGGGCTCCCCTGGTTGCTCCAGGCATGCCCTGACTTACCCTCGCTGGGTGAGTTCCACAGACCTTGCTGGTCTGCGCCATCGACTTTTCTCCATCTCCCCGAGACTTGCGGCTGCCAAGGCTTGTTGGCTCCGATCGAGTTGCCGACACCGCAGTCAGCTGCAGACGTCGAGGGACACACCGAATCCAGCTTCTGGTTGTCGTCGACGCCTCCTGGACCACGTGGCTGAAGAGTCAAGGCACCCACAACCGACCTGAAGCGACCGACGACGGTGGGCATCCATCTTCCTTGCCCCGGGTCACTGCCAAGTGACTTTGAACACTGTCCCCTCTGCTTTCAGGTCATCCTTCTTCAGAATCCAGGCTTGGATTCCACCGGACACTTCTTCAGCTCCCGCAAGCAGCAAGTCTTCTTTGTTCGCCATTGAAAACGACGCCGCGACCCGACACCAAAGGACACCTGTGCACCCGGCTTCCCTGGGTGAGGTAACTCCAGCACTACGGTGCTCCTGTGGGTGTGGGCCCTAGAACGACTTACCCTGTAAGTGACTTGCTTGTAGGTTCTATAGAAGTATCCTAAAACTCTTTATTTCCAACCGCGACTTGCCCCATTGAAGTCAACGGCGATCCGCGCCTGTGTATCTACACTGCACGCGTCCCCCGTGGGTCCTTTACTTACCTGCCTTGGGTGGTTTTGTGAGGCCCCAGCACTTCTGAAGGCCCTAGGCCTTGTCTCCCTGCAAGTCGTTGTCCCTAAGTCTCTTACTTAGTATATGGTCTGGTACGCCCCTAGGGCCCCAGCCATATTTTGTGCTTAACTTATTGTGAAACGTTGATTTGTGCATATGTTTGTCTTCTAATCTCATAAAGAGATTAGTAGAGAGTTATTTAGAAATAAATACATATATATTTGATATATATACCTGTGTGGTGTCTTTTCATTTGGTGATTCAAGAGATTATATGGTAAAACAAGCTGCTTTACATTCCTCCGAGACTTAGCCTGAAGGCTGCTCTCCACAGCTACCACTAGGATAGCTTTCTTTAAAAGGTTGTCTTAAACCTATCTACCATAAGAGTCGATTTGCCCTGGTGCAAGGTGTCCACTTTAATTAGTGAACAGCATATACCAGGCCAACTTCTCACATTGGTGGGCAGCGTGTGGGATTCCAGCTTGCCATTGTTTTACCAGAAAATCTCTATTTGAATTACTAACTGAAAACCATTATAGGTACTCAAGGTACATATAAAGTCAAGCTTAGTATCAATAAGTTCTACTAAACTTAGAGCTGTGTGCCAAGGGATAGCACACCCTTTCCACAGCTCAAGCTAGGATCAGTAGGCCACAAACTAGTGTAGGTAGTACAACACTGCACAACACTAGAATGTCCTTAAGGGGTGGACCCAGTGGATCCACTCAGCCTCAGTATAAGGACATGGCTTTCTCTGACTTGAGAGCCATGTGTGTTGACAGACACCTGAGACTAGGACAGAGTCCCTCAACACTCCACCTGATAGATCTGCTGACAGCAGATGACCTTAGATTGGCTCTAGGAGCTAAAGGGTTTGAATCAGTGGGTGGGTCAGTCATAGTATCTGGGTCAGATGATGAAAATCAGAATGACCAAGACTCTGTGATTGAAGGGCCAGGCTCCAAGGGGCCTGAAAAGGACAGAGGAATTCTCCCTAAGAGAACTGACAGAGAGGAGGAGAGGCACAGATCCCCTTCCAGGGAATCTGACCACTCTTATCACTCTGGCAGAGAATTTGTCCAGCAGAGGAGCTCATACTTTTCCTTAAGAGAGACCTCCTCTGAGAGAAGGTGCAAACTGCTCCAGTATGAGGAAGCCAGAGTGGCCCTCAGAACCAAGCAGTTGGCACTGGATAGGGAAGCCCTGGAGATCCAGAGAGCTTCTAGAAAAGAGGGGTTAGAACCCCCTGGTGGCAGCAACAGTGTCCCTAGAGGCAGAGAATATATTCCTGACCATAGGAACCTGAGCAAGGTTGTTCCTCCCTACCAGAGTGGGGATGATATCCACAAGTGGATAACTGCTATGGAGAGGGCCTGTAGAGTACAGCAGGTCCCCCAAAAGCAGTGGGCAGCAATCTTGTGGCTCTCCTTTTCAGATAAAGGAAGAGACAAGCTCCTCACTGTTAGAGAGGAGGATGCTGATGATTATGAGGTCCTGAAGAGTGCACTGATAGATGGGTTTGGCTTAACCACTGAGCAGTACAGGTTGAAGTTCAGAGATACCCAGAAGGCACAGACTCAGGACTGGACTGACTTTGTTGATTGTGCAACCAAGGCTCTAGAGGGTTGGCTGGTTGGCAGTAGGGTTACTGATTTCAAGGGATTATATAATCTGATGATGAGAGAACAGATCCTAAATAATTGCCAGAACCAGTTGTTGCATCAGTACCTGGTGGACTCTGATCTGACCTCTCCCCAAGAATTGGGAAAGAAGGCAGACAAATGGGTCAGAACCAGGGTGAGGCAGAAAACCCAGAACCAAGGGGGTGACACTAAGAAGCAAGATCCTAAAGGCTCTGAGAAAGGTGGGGATAAGTCAAAAGACCAGAAGTCTTCACAAGGGCCCCAAAAATCTGCATCTGGTGGGGAGTCACAGTCCAACAAGGGAAAAGGCCAAAAGAAGCCCTGGTGCAAATTCTGTAAACAGAAAGGGCACTGGACTTCTGATTGTACCAAGTCCAAAGACCAAACCACCGCCACTCCTGCCCCTAAGGCAACTGTGCCCCCTAGCTCAGCTATTGGTGGAGGTGGTACGCAGAATAAGGGTGTAGTAGGGTTGACCCTGGGTTCTGAAGTGGATTCTGACCTAGTCAGAGTGACCACTCAGGTAATGCTGATTTGTGAGGGAAACATTGATATGTCCTTCCTAGTAAGCCCCAGTAATCTGGGCAAGTACAAACAGCAGCCTTTGATAAATGGCAAACAGGCTTTGGCATTTAGGGACACAGGTGCTAGTGTCACCATGGTGGCAGAGGACCTAGTGGACCCTGGACAGATCATCCTGGGTGAAATGTACCAGGTGACCAATGCAAGCAATGTCCAGACCAACCATAGTCTGGCAGTTGTGAATTTCTCCTGGGGAGGGGTAACTGGCCTCAAGAAGGTTGTAGTTAGTGCAGACCTCCCTGTAGAATGTCTATTGGGCAATGATCTAGAGACTTCAGCCTGGTCTGAAGTAGAGTTATGGACTCATGCTGAGATGTTGGGCATCCCTGCAGAGGTATTTGCTGTGACCAGGTCACAAGCAAGAATGCATGACACTGAACCAGCTCTGGATCCTGGAACAATGGACCAGATGCTTCCCAAGAGGAGGAGCAGTAGGGTTAAGGCAGTGCCTTCCCCTCTGTCTCAGATCAAGGATTCTCTTCCAGAGGGAGGTGAAGCAGAACCTGAAGAAGGAACTGCCCCAGAGGAACTTGAACCTGACCAGGTTGAGTTCTTGGGGGCAGGGGGCCCTTCCAGGGAAGATCTGAGCAAGGAGCAACAGTGCTGCCCCTCTCTTGAACCCCTCAGACAGCAGGCTGCTGCTGAGGCTGCTGGGAGTGCTAGTGGGTCCCATAAAGTTTATTGGGATGAGGGACTCCTATATTCTGAGGGTAGAGACCCAGCCCCTGGAGCCACCAGGAGGTTGGTAATACCTCAGAAGTTTAGGGGTTCCTCTTGACCTTAGCACATGATATCCCTTTGGCAGGACACTTGGGCCAAAACAAGACCTGGGACAGGCTTGTTCCACATTTTCATTGGCCACATATGTCAGAGGACACAAAGGAGTTTTGTCGCTCCTGTGTCACTTGCCAAGCCAGTGGTAAGGCAGGTGGCACAACAAAGGCCCCCTGATACCACTACCTGTGGTGGGGGTACCCTTTGAAAGGGTAGGGATTGACATTGTTGGTCCCCTTGACCCTCAGACTGCATCTAGGGCACAGATTTATCCTGGTGGTAGTGGATCATGCCACCAGGTACCCAGAGGCAATTCCCCTGAGGACCACCACAGCACCTGTGGTGGCAAGAGCCCTCATTGGAGTTTTCTCCAGAGTGGGTTTTCCAAAGGAGGTCATTTCTGACAGAGGTACCAACTTCATGTCAGGATATCTGAAAGCAATGTGGAAGGAGTGTGGTGTAACTTATAAGTTCACCACCCCTATCACCCACAATGCAATGGTTTAGTTGAACGCTTCAACAAGACCTTGAAAGGAATGATTAAGGGACTCCCAGAGAAGCTTAGGCGGAAATGGGACCTTCTTCTTCCTTGCCTTTTGTTTGCATACAGAGAGGTTCCACAGAAGGGGGTTGGCTACAGCCCATTTGAGCTTCTGTTTGGGCATCCTGTGAGAGGTCCACTATGTTTGGTAAAAGAGGGCTGGGAGTTACCTCTCAAGCCCCCAAACAAGATGTGATGGACTATGTACTTGGTCTCCGCTCCCGGATGGCAGAGTACATGAAAAAGGCAACCAAAAACCTGGAGGCCAGCCAAGAATTGCAAAAAGCTTGGCATGACCAAAGGCTGTGCTGACTGTATACCAGCCAGGACAGAAAGTGTGGGTGTTGGAGCCTGTGGCCCCAGCAGCCCTCCAGGACAAATGGAGTGGCCCCCATACAATAGTTGAACAGAAGGGAGAAGTCACCTATCTGGTGAATCTTGGAACTCCCAGGAGCCCCCTAAGGGTGCTTCATGTCAACAGATTAAAGCCATATGTTGACAGGGCTGACATGGGCTTGCTCATGGCAACTGATGAGGACCAGGAGGAGGAGAGTGACCCTCTCCCTGACCTGCTCTCTCAGAACCCTGATGATGGGTCAGTAGATGGTGTTGCTTTGGCAAGCAGCCTCACTGACCATCAGCAAACTGAGTGCAGACAAGTTCTGCAACAGTTTAGACATATGTTTAGCCTGACCCCTAGTCAGACTACCTGGTGCACCCATGAGGTGGACACTGGGGACAGTCTGCCTGTCAAGAATAAAATCTACAGGCAACCTGACCATGTCAGGGACTGTATCAGGACTGAAGTCCAGAAAATGTTGGAGTTAGGCGTGATTGAGCCTTCAGATAGCCCTTGGGCTAGCCCAGTAGTCCTGGTACCCAAGCCTCATACCCAGGGTGGTAAGAAAGAAATGAGGTTTTGTGTAGACTACAGAGGCCTCAATGCAGTCACTAGGACTGATGCCTATCCCATACCAAGGGCAGATGAGCTGATTGATACTTTGGCCTCAGCCAAGTATCTAAGCACATTTGACCTAACAGCTGGCTACTGGCAAATCAGATTAGCTGATGATGCAAAAGCCAAAACAGCATTTTCGACCCCTGGTGGGCACTACCACTTTGTGGTGATGCCCTTTGGATTGAAAAATGCACCTGCCACTTTTCAGAGGTTGGTGAATAAAGTTCTGGCAGGGATGGAAACTTATTGCTCAGCTTATCTAGATGATATTGCTGTCTTTAGTTCCTCCTGGCAGGATCACCTGGTCCACCTCAGAAATGTTTTGGAGGCCCTGCAGAAAGCAGGCCTCACTATCAAGGCCACCAAGTGCCAGATAGGGCAGAGTCAGGTTGTGTACCTGGGCCACCTTGTAGGTGGAGGCCAGGTTCAGCCTTTACAGAGCAAAATCCAAACCATAATGGAGTGGGTTGCTCCAGCCACCCAGACACAGGTGAGAGCCTTCTTAGGCCTGACTGGGTACTATAGGAGGTTTGTCAAGGGATATGGATCTATAGTGACCCCCTTGAATGATCTTACCTCTAAGAAAATGCCAAAAAGGTTCAGTGGACAGCTAGCTGTCAAAAGGCATTTGAAGACCTAAAGCAGGCCATGTGCACTGCCCCCATCTTACAGAGTCCAGACTACACCAAAAAGTTCATTGTCCAAACAGATGCTTCTGAGCTGGGTGTGGGAGCTGTACTGTCTCAACTGAATGATGAAGGTCAAGACCAGCCAGTAGCTTTTATTAGCAGAAGGCTGACCCCTAGAGAGAAACGTTGGTCAGCTATAGAGAGGGAGGCCTTTGCTGTGGTATGGGCCCTGAAGAAGCTGAGGCCATACTTGTTTGGTACTCACTTCATAGTTCAGACTGACCACAAGCCCCTCCTATGGCTAAAGCAGATGAAAGGTGAAAACCCAAAACTTTTGAGGTGGTCCATTTCCCTACAGGGGATGGACTATACAGTGGAACATAGGCCTGGGACCCAACATGCCAATGCAGATGGACTCTCAAGGTATTTCCACTTTGAACACGAAGACTCAACTGGTCAAGGTTAGTTTAGTGTCCCTACGTTTGGGGGGTTGTGTAGGAGAGTAGGATCTGCCTCTTATGTTGCCCCCACTTTTTTTCTGATGTTAGCACTGGTTTCTGGCTATAGTCTGGCTGGGTCCCTGCCAATCAGGGCCCCAGCCTCTCTGTTCTCTCTAAACGACATGGAGTGCACTCTAGGTGCACTAGTGATTGGATACTGTGGTGCCTTATGAGTCCCTAGTATATGGTACCTTAGGTGCCAAGGGCATAGGTACTTCACAGGCCTACCAGGGGCTGCAGCATGTGTTATGCCACCCCTGGGAAGCAGTCTAAATCTGACACCACAGGCCTGCTACTGCAGCCTGGGTGAGGTGGTGCTAGCACCCCTCACTGAGATATAGGTTTCCTATATCTCTCCTGCACACACATATAAACCTATCAGTCACCCCTAAGGCAGGCCCTATCAATCCTGAGGGCAGGGTGCTTGGCTTCTATGTGAGGGAGTGCCTCTGCCTGAGCAGGGCCCCTCTGCAGCTCTCAGAGTCTATTCTCTGGTGCTGTTTGTGGATGCGGTTAAACCATATACTCTTAAGTGCATTATATCCTCGCGGTAAATGCTAACTTTGGAATGGCTGCATCAACACATGTCGTGTTTGGTGTCAAACATCTTGGAATACTACCCCCCGCCAATCTTGGCGGCGGGGGTAGCATTCCACCCTTCTAGAGGGAGAAGACATGTACCTGCTGTGGAAACGCGGTAGAATCCTAAAGATCCCTGGCATCACGAAATGGATGCCACCAGTCACAGACACTGGGCTGCCCTCCTGCTGATGACCGAAACTCGCAGTGGAGGAAGCCCAACAATAGGCATCCTGTCACAGGGAGGTGTAACCACCTTCCAGACAGGGTTTAGTGTATTGGGGCTGGGTGGGTGCACTCTTAGAGTGCTTTGAAGTCCTGCACTGGGGGAGCAGAAGGCTCCTCTGTGCATATGCCAGTTCAAACCAGCTCAGGGGCTACCTGCCCCTGCTCTGGCGCGAAACTGGACAAAGGGAAGTGGGTGTAGCCACCCCTCCCTTGACCCTCCCATAGGTGGGGTCATAGAGCTAGTCCATCCCCTCTTTTTAGTATAAGAGGGGGAACCTTGCCATTGCAAAGCAGATAACCCCTGGACGACGCTCTACAGAAGAATCCTGGCCCTTCGACGTTCCACTACCTTTGGAAGACAGAAGAATCTCCCTTGGAGTCAAGGAGTGACTCCCCTGCTTGGCAGGCACCAAAAACGACAACGACGGTCGCAAACTACGCCGCTCCCGCCGGAGTCCGAAGTCCCTGCAGCCCAAGAAGTGGATTTCCTGACCTCTCCCAGGCCATCGTGAGTCCCCAGCGAAGCTGAGGCAAGTGGACCCCACGAGTAACGAGGAACCGCGACCCCTGGGTACCGTGCACTATTGTCGAGTGCAACCCCTTCACAACGTTCTACGAACCTGTGCTTTGGACCACGTATGGTCCCGACCTCCAGCAGGAATCCCTCCGAAGATCAGAGGCCTACACCGTCCCGAGTGACCGTCGGCCCCTGTTGAGTGATTCCGCCCGAGGTGTCTTCGCGATCCCTTGCCCACTGGCTTGTGGGTCCCCAGAAGACTTCTTAAAGAAACCAAAGGGCTCCCCTGGTTGCTCCAGGCCTGCCCTGACTTACCCTCGCTGGGTGAGTTCCACAGACCTTGCTGGTCTGCGCCATCGACTTTTCTCCATCTCCCCGAGACTTGCGGCTGCCAAGGCTTGTTGGCTCCGATTGAGTTGCCGACACTGCAGTCAGCTGCAGACGTCGAGGGACACACCGAATCCAGCTCCTGGTCATCGTCGATGCCTCCTGGACCACGTGGCTGAAGAGTCAAGGCACCCGCAACCGACCTGAAGCGACCGACGACGGTGGGCATCCATCTTCCTTGCCCCGGGTCACTGCCAAGTGACTTTGAACACTGTCCCCTCTGCTTTCAGGTCATCCTTCTTCAGAATCCAGGCTTGGATTCCACCGGACACTTCTTCAGCTCCCGCAAGCAGCAAGTCTTCTTTGTTCGCCATTGAAAACGACGCCGCGACCCGACACCAAAGGACACCTGTGCACCCGGCTTCCCTGGGTGAGGTAACTCCAGCACTACAGTGCTCCTGTGGGTGTGGGCCCTAGAACGACTTACCCTGTAAGTGACTTGCTTGTAGGTTCTATAGAAGTATCCTAAAACTCTTTATTTCCAACCGCGACTTGCCCCATTGAAGTCAACGGCGATCCGCGCCTGTGTATCTACACTGCACGCGTCCCCCGTGGGTCCTTTACTTACCTGCCTTGGGTGGTTTCGTGAGGCCCCAGCACTTCTGAAGGCCCTAGGCCTTGTCTCCCTGCAAGTCGTTGTCCCTAAGTCTCTTACTTAGTATATGGTCTGGTACGCCCCTAGGGCCCCAGCCATATTTTGTGCTTAACTTATTGTGAAACGTTGATTTGTGCATATGTTTGTCTTCTAATCTCTTAAAGAGATTAGTAGAGAGTTATTTAGAAATAAATACATATATATTTGATATATATACCTGTGTGGTGTCTTTTCATTTGGTGATTCAAGAGATTATATGGTAAAACAAGCTGCTTTACATTCCTCCGAGACTTAGCCTGAAGGCTGCTCTCCACAGCTACCACTAGGATAGCTTTCTTTAAAAGGTTGTCTTAAACCTATCTACAATAAGAGTCGATTTGCCCTGGTGCAAGGTGTCCACTTTAATTAGTGAACAGCATATACCAGGCCAACTTCTCACAATGACAGAATGGTATATGTAATGGCATACTCTGCAGTCACTAACACCTCGAATGAATCCATATAAAAAAACTGGAAAATTGTTGTAGGCTTGGCAAAACTCCTGGAGATGCCACTATTTGCACTCAAAAGGAACAAAAACATATGTGAAAGCTTGATAAGGGCAAACACAAGCAGGAAAGTAATGACATCCAATACATCCATTGGCATGATGTTGAATTTATCACCCACCAAAGTCCACCACAAATGTGGAAATTTCTCATCTTGTCGGAGCACTATCGAAGGAGAGTAATTCATATACAACTGCATTAAAATCAAACATATAGAGTTTACATATTGCAACTCAAATGTTTTTGTAAATTGCGCGATCTGCTCATGCAGCTTAGTCAATGTAGGCAAGACCAACCAAGATATATGCAAAAGCATTCTACAACACGAATCAAGGATCTAATGCAAGGTCATGAATGGTCCAACAGGGTATAGATTTGAATCATTTGACCACAGATATCAAGTGGATAGTACTCTGACATGTAAAGGTTAACAATCCAGAACCAATTTTACTCGGACTAGAAGCACAGATGATACTTCGCTTGCGCACCACTACAAATGGACTCAATGAGCTATCAGAAATAGGACATTTTATTGCCTGAAATCATTATACCAGAGAAGCTCTATGGAGACAACATATCCTGTATATATATAAAAAAGAAGGCCACACAAACAGCTTAATCCTAAACAAGAAGAGCCAGATACTGGGAACATTAGAGAAAGACTAGCCATATAGCACAATGAGAACAACTATTTAGACTCAAAAGAGTGAGAGCACGAAAGTCAGAAACAACTTAGTGTAATAAACATGACTGGACATCAATGCATCGCCTAGGCAATAAGATGCAGACACCAAAAGCCTAAGAAATATAAACATGTGTTTATTCCATGAATCTTCAATATATGGAGCCATACGTCCTTTGAATTTACATGTGGTATTTGGAGTAAGGGTGGATAAGGCAAGAGACAAACTAATCGCACAGCTAGAGCTATACTGAACATATTCAGGATAAAACGCAAGTTTTTTAATGTCAAAGATTGAAAAGTGTGTATTAAACCCATGTGTGTATCACAATTGCTAATTTATACAGACAGATCCTATTCTATGTGTGTCACCCCACTTGTAGATATTAAGAAATTGGGAGCACAAAATGAGAGTAAATTCCACATTGAAATACGCAGAGCGAGACATCAGGATATAATTTCATCCCAGACACATTCATTTTGTGTCTTACAATAACGGCATAGACATTCAGAGTGTCCATACATTCACAAATTGGTTAATACAAATATTGCTAATAACCAACTCTGTTCCCTCCCTCCCTCACGTAAGGCAAGTACATGCAACTGCACATTCTACTCCCTATCTCTCTTCAATTTAAGCTACATCACCCAGAATGACACAGGTGTGC
Organism: Calotriton arnoldi; assembly: GCA_963921515.1. Lineage (NCBI taxonomy): Eukaryota > Metazoa > Chordata > Amphibia > Caudata > Salamandridae > Calotriton > Calotriton arnoldi. The sequence goes on from CAWUFW010002667.1 coordinate 684,166, forward strand.
ACTAACAAATAACCAGAGATGCACAATAACATGGAGCCAAACTTCCGCCGTTCCGCTGTGCATCTGCCCATCATAAAAGGAATTGAATATAGTGGTTCCCCAAAAAAGCATTTATAAGTCGCAAAGCATAATACAGAGATCCAAAAACCTGATACGTATATACACACCACCCCAAAACGAGGCCATGGATTGGCCACAATTGAACTTCATTTGGGGCAATCACAGCACGACATTCCCAGTAGCTTTACAACCAGGAAGAATGACACACTGCAGGAGATTCACTGACCCCGAATGCCAAGATAGAAGGCAGATAAGCACATACCGTATGCCGCCACAGACAGAAAATATTCATGAGTGGAATCCCACAGGGAAAGGTTAGATTAATAAATAACCAGTTCCCTTTGCCTTCCCTTATTTAGCCCTCAAGTACCTTCACTAGGGAAGCAATTACATGGTGAACAAGTAAACCAACCAGTGGTTCACACTAATATAAAGGCAATGCGTTATCTCAAAGAGCAAGGTACGTACAAGCGTAGCTTGTATAGAACACTGATAATCTATTCTCTTCTATAACAATGTGCCCAAAGTACACAGAATAATTCATCCCCCTATGTTTCTTAGAGGCAACTACAGCACCTCTGAAAAAGGGCATTGGGACTTCACCCAAAATAGGAACATGATTGATATGTAATATAAATTAGAGCCTAGTGTGGGGTTCCCTAGAACTCAGGCTCCATGTATCCTTTTTAATTAAAAGAAAAACGTTTAGTTTTTTCTTATTCACTGTACAAATTTGGTACCCATACATATACATGTTTTTGTTCCACATGTAGGGTCCCCATAAAGCATACATTCAGCCCTGAGGAAGACCTTCAAGACTAAGAGCAGGCCCATTGTGAAGGTCGAAACGTGTCGGCGTACTACTATTGCGGCCAGGGGGCGCATATGCCCAATAATTTAGTCACAAAAGGGAAAATCAGAATGAATAGTGTTATCCTCTATTACCATTGTTCAAAGACATTTGTCGCTTTTAACTGGACCACATAGGGCCACATGATATCCAGAGGATTCAAATGCTTAAGGGATTATAAAAACATAACCCCTAATGAATCCCTGCTTGAATTTTTCAGTTGAACACATATATTTGAATGTTATGTTTTCACATGTTCTAGATGTTTTTAATTGAGTTGTCATTAAATGTGTGTTTAATTTGTATGATGTGTTAAATGTATACATGTTATATGTCTTCACACTTTTAAGGACATTAAGAAAAATTGGATATATATAAAAACAGACATGGATCGATTGATGAATCAATATTTGTCTTATGCATGTTTATTGTCTGTGCTCATATAGATGCTGTCTTGAGATAAGGGATACACATATATGATTAAAAAAAAGTCTAGAGGAAGCCCAGAGAGGAAGGAAAGGGAACACACGAAGGCTTAAATTGCCTGTTGAGACGTGTGTAGGGTACACGTTTCATGAAATAAAATACACATTTATTGTATGGGGGTTACTTTTGTTGTACATTCACTTCATAAAAGTGGCATTTTAAAACCCACAATTTAAAAACCATCTTTACTAAAAGGTGTGTTATTAAATTCTGAGTTCAGATAGCCTAAACTCAATTTTTCTATCTTGTCCAATGGAAAGTTACACTTGTAAGATGTTACAAGGCAGTTCCCATGTTAACCTATGGGACAGACAGCCTTTCAACAGTTAAAACAAAATGCACAATATTTCATTATCAGGACATGTAAAACACACCAGTACCTGTTCTACCTTTCACATTCACTGCATCCAGCTAATGGGAGTAACTTGAGCCTACCCAAGGAGTGACTGACATGTAAGAAAAGGGAAGGTTAGGGCCTGGCAAGTGGTTGCACTTGCAAGGTCGACAAGGCAGTTGAATACTGCGCACGCAGACAATGCAGTGGCAGGTCTTAGACACATTTGAAAGGCTACTGGGGTGGGTGGCACAATCAGTGCTGCAGGCCCACTAGTAGCGTTTGATAAACAGGCCCTGGCACACTCACTGAACTTTACAAGGGACTTACCAGTGAATCAAATATGCCAATCATGGATAACCAATAAGAATCACAATTTAAACAGAGATCATATGCCCTTTAGCACTGATCAGCAGTGGTAAAGTGCCCAGAATCTTACAGCCAACAAAAACAGGGTCAGAAAAATAGAAGGCAAAAGGCAAAAAGTTTGGGGATAAACCTGCAAAAAAGGCCAGGTCTAACACATCTCAATAAAAAAAAGAAAAAGAAGGACATGGACACCCGAATACAGCTGGAGACCTTGCAATTCTATTTATTCACTGGTCCAGCAAAGGCGTTACCCATAATGCCCTGCGAGGAATTGCTTGTATGTTTTCCTGCTGCTTGTGGTGCACCAGTCTGGGCAGGGGCATCACCGATGTAAAGGAGTGCTGTTTGGGACTACATTAGTTGCAGCAGCCCTCCAGGTCTATTTTAAAACAAAATGACTCATATGTCTCCTGGGTCATTGAATCCATGAACCCAGGAATGCTTTTCATGGGAAACAGCATTTACAACGCTGTTAACACAACGCGCTTCCATTACAATGCGGTCGTTACAACGACCGCGTTGTTTCTATGCGCTCCATTACAACGCAAGTCGTTTCAACGACTTGCTGTCAGGGGCGCGCTAACCTAAGGAATAGTATAATTTACTATTCCAACACCTTCCCTACTGTTGCGCACGCTGGAGTTGGAATAGTAAATTGTACTATTCCTAAGTCCAGCGCACCCCCTACAGCAAGTCGTTGAAACGACTTGCGATGTAATGGATCGCGTAGAAACAACGCGGTCTTTGTAACGACCGCGTTCTAATGGAATGCGTTGGGAAAGCATTCGTTGTAGAGGGCCATATTCGCTTTTCATGGTTTTTAAAGCACTCCAGAGCTGGAGTATTTTGCTCTAGAGTTTGGAAGTGCAGGGACCTCCAGTGGGTGGTCCTATTTTTCCATCTTATGTGGTGTAAATGTGTAAAGGAAAGACTCAGACCCGTGGTATGTTGATTTTCAATGCTTCATTGACAATATATTGTTGACAATGATATTTGGTAAATATGATGATTTTTTTATTGACAATAATAATTGCATTTAAACAAGTCTACTGATTTCAGTGATATGATAGTGATTTTGTAACATGTGATTATTGCTCTTAGAATAGGGTGAGCCTTAAAAAAGCCTATTAGCTTGCTTTATATATTGATGTGGTAACCCCTTGACAAAGCCAATAGTCTTGCCTTATATTTAAATGTGGTGACTCCTTGACCAAGTCAACAGGTCTGTTTATTTAAAACAGCACCCCTATAATGTGATGGTCTATCTGGTATAGGTGGGGGTTATTGTGATTGTTAGGTTAATGACCCACTAAGGGTCAGATATGAATTCAGAATGTCAAATACATTCTACCTACCTGATCATTATATATATATAAATTCATGTGTAGTATTTAGTAGTGTGTGTGTGCAATAAATGTGCTTTCCCTTTTTCAAAGAAAAAATTCTGACTGGACAATAATTTATTAAGTGTTATTATTGTGTGCCCGTGAATGACAATTACTAATCTATGCCACCTCCCCTGAACAGCCTTGGACTGCTCAGCTTTGCTTCCCTGAGAGAGTCAGGTGCTACAATGAGGTGCTTGGTTCTCAGTTAGGAGACAATTGTGGACCTATCACTTGTGCTGGCCTCACATCCTTCACAACTAACAACCCCATGTCTTACAACATCTCTAAGGCATTTTATAGAACACAATGTAGGTGATAAAATGGTTAGGGTAGGAGTTGGAGATGTTGTCTTTTGCCTTTTTGCCAACTGTTTTCTTATGGTTTTGGGTATGGAATTTGAGGAAATGTAAACATGTCTGAGTATTTATGAAATCTTTGAGAGTTTGAGAATGTCTACCTTACTCAATGTTTTTATAGTGACCCAAAACATAAAGAAGTGAGATGGGTCAAGCCATGTGTGCCAATCCTGGTAAATATCATATCAGCGGCCAGGGATAATTTATTATCCGAAAGGAGTGAGCATGCTCAGAAAAAGGAGATGTTAAAGGCCAGAAGCTGTGGTGTGCAGTAGGTGCTGATACATGGGGATGTTGACCAAGATCATGTTTGTGGGAAATGTCTTGTCATGAATCTTGGATAACTGGGTAAGCCAGTCCCACTAACTGCCATTGTGAGCTAACTCACAGCTTGTATGTAATCTCCAGAACCATGACGGAAACCCAGAGCTAAAGGGAACAAGGTGTGTGGAAGAGAAAATAGGCATTCGGGCCAGCAGGCTGGTTGGTAGAAAACCTGGACTGGACTCTCAGATTACAGGTGATACATCACAGAACCACAGCTGTAGGAACACAGAAAGACAGGAATAAGGTAAGTATAGCACCTGCTGTAAAATCAATGTACATAAACCCAAGTTAGAAAGGACATAGATGCTTACAACGTGAGTGCAGGAGATTCGAAGTAACTAAGTTCCGGGGAACCCTGGAAACTTGCTGGAGACCTGAAGATGATCATACTCTACAAGTTTGGGGAAATTCTAAGTGGTGCTGATATATCAAACAGGACTGCAGGAGAGAATTCTTATTAGGACACAAATCAAAGTAGGACTGGATGAAAGTACCATCAGAGTCAATGGGGGAAACTTAATGAGCGCGACAGAGGGGAACGTAAAAGGAGAAAAACAATAAAGGTGAGGGAAACAGAGCGGATGCGAACTGATACAAAAGCTACTGAGAGTCATAAAAAACAACGTTTCCACAGATTTCCTTTGTAGTCTCAAGGGTATTTGCAATGCTCTACCTATAGCGACCTTGAAGTGCCACAATGGCCTACCAGGGCAGCGTGCACTTAGCAAATTTCTAAAAGTTCCTGTCATGCATACGTTTAGTTTCCACTGCCCCATTTTCCACCTTCTCCAGGTTTGAAGTTTCCTGGGCCTTTTCTGCTGAGCTATTTTCAGAGATCTGAAAAGCCTGTGATGAACATAGTTATGTAATCAAAGCAGAACAAAGCACATCTATTACCTAATTTGCCCAGGGCCATCTTGGATCTTGAAGTGCTTGTTGTTTTGAAGTTTAAGACTGTCAAGATATGTGAATCAGCCTCAGTAAAAATCTAAATAGATACAATGGATGCAAGTACACACAATGCCATTGGCCAAATTATGTCTGCCTAAATTAACCAAAGCAAATGATGCTAACCCTTCAATTGTTCCCATTAATATCATGTTTTCATGTGAAATGACGTTGATCTTTCTATCATCCATCAACCAAAACAGCTTACTAGATGGTATGTTGGCTATACCACAGTATGAAGACTGGGATGTAGACAATATTGTATGGAAATCTGGAACAATTGGTTTATGTTTGAATATTTTAGGCTCTGAGAACATGTGCAGCACCCTTGAATCGAGAATATCCTGTCACTGATTCTTATATTGTATACTAGACAAACTCACATGTAAGATAGACACAGGTGCAAGAGGTTAAGGGTAAGACCGTGAATGTGATTTGCAATCATGTTGATTTAGAGGATCTGATGCAATAATCTAAGAAGATAATCAGGATTTGCGACTGACGGATATAAATTATTCTTATAGCATGCTTAAAAACCCACAAAGTGGTGTAAAAGTAATTATTCGATCCTTAAGAATAGTATATCTCAGAGCACCTTTCAGAGTTTCAAATCAAAGACATATGAATTGTGGATAATAGGATTAGAGAAACTGCAGACATATTGGGTAGGAATATGGACATGTAAAATGTATAGCAAATGGAGAATACAAATTTAAAAAGTCTAGAGAGGCATCACCAGTGTCCAATTTTCCAGTTTCTATTAAGACAAAATCATACAAGGACAGGAAAAAATGTTCTTCAGTGATGAAGATTATATCATATAAAGCACTGAGACATACTGAATGCTCTTGTATCTTAATCGTTCCTCTGATATCTACTAAACATCTACATATGTTGGCCATGACAAAGAGTGAAATAACCCTTCCTTGGCTTGTTAACACAAGCTACAGACAAAATATAGAAATCATGAGACAATTGAGCACGCCTAATTATCAAGTGAGAGGCCTGTGTTCAGCAAGGCCCAAGGTAGTATTAAACAGGCCTGTCTTCTGAGCCCTAAATTATTGCTGTACACTCTAGTATATTCTAGAAACAAGCAATAGCCTTGTTAACATCCTGCAAGACCTTTTCCACATGTAACATCATATTTACATTTATGTAAAACATTTAATGTTATGACGCATGCATCATTGTTGCATCACAGTTCTTAAAAAGTTTCTCGGCTTCTCCCTTGATGCCATCCTCAGCTTCAAGTTAAGAATTGCACAGAGGACGAGGGGCACCTGCCAACAGATTACTCTGTCAGGAAATAACTTCATAACATCTTTGTGGGAGTCGGTCCTGTCACACCATGATTGCAGAAACACCCTGTTGACTGGGGTCCACAGAACACATCTGAGTCCCCACAAAAGAATTCTGCTTGAAGCAGCCCACCTCACCAAGGGCCAGATGTATCAAGAATGTATTTTGCGATTCTGAAATATTGAATTTGACAGATTCGCTATTTTGGAATCGCAAAATGCAATGTATGTAGGATTTGCTAAAAAAATAGCGATTCCTGCACATTCCCTAAAAGCGAATCGCAAATTGCCTAGAGGCCCATAGGAATGAATGGGAAAGCAGTCACAATTTGCGATTACCAAATAGGTAATTGCAAATTGCGAATGCAATTGCAAGGGTGCTAGGGGGCCTAAGGCCCCACTGATGCACCCACAAAAAGGTAAGTGTATGCGCCACATGGCACTTAGAAAAATGCAATTTTGTGCATTTTTCTAAGGATTTGTAAATTACCATCAACTTGAAGTTGATGGTAATTTGTGTTTCCTTAATGCAAAGTCGCATTTTTTAAGTGCTTCTTGCATTGCATTTAGGGAATCGCAAATTGCGATTCCCTAACTGCATTCGCAAAATAGGTAATCACAAAAATTGCAATTACCTATTTTGTGAATGCATTTTGGGTTGATGCATCCCAAAAGGCTTTTAACCTGTCGCAAACGGGCCAATTCTGCGAATCAGCCCATTTGCGACCGGTAAAATGCTTGATACATCTGGCCCCAAGGTCTTTGGAAATTCGTCAGAATTACTCCAACTTCAGAGAGTGAAATTAGCTCTCTCTTCCATCAACAAACACCTTTAGTACCTACTACATCATATAAAAACCTATTAACACTTGTACCACACAGTACCTGCCAACCATGGTGAGTGTTTCTGGACAGCTACACAAGACACACACAGCAGAAGCATCATCAGATTAAAATTAAAAAAAGACAAGAAAGAAAAGACCAGACACCAAGGGGATATTCTCAAGATCGGGCGATAATTATCGCCAGCCTAGGTTAACGCAATTTTACATAACGCCGTCTATTGCGGGAAACCAACGCCGTGTTAACGGCGTATTCTCAACACGCCGGCAACAGGCGATAGTATCACGATAACGCGTCAAACGTCCGCGTTAAAATTACCGGGACGCTGATAAAAAAGGAAACCCGAACATGAAAAAAGTGGCGATGGGCCCAACAGCGATAAAAACATCAGTGATAAGCAGCGCCAGGCTTGCTATTCCCACGTCAGGCGGGTAAAATCACCATAAAAGCTGCAAAAAAAACCCCACAAACTACTGAGAAGCACCATGGAGGAAGCTGGAGCAACTACAGAGGCCAACCAGAACCCCACAAACCCCCCGGAGGACCAGCCAGGGACCTCGGGGAAGGAGAAGGGCAAGGAGAAGAAGAAGAGGAACCCGCGATTCAGTCCGCAGGAAAACAAGATCCTGATTACGGAGGTGATAGAACACCACCAACAACTGTTCATCACCTCCACTGTGTCATTGGCAAATAAAAATGCAATATGGCAGTCCATCTTGGCCAAGGTGAATGCAGTCGGAGTGAAGAGAAGGGAAGTGGACGACTGCAAGAAGCGCTGGAATGATGTGAAGCGCAAAACCAAGCTGAAACTCGCCAACAACCGGAAAGCAGCAATGCAGACTAGAGGTGGGAGTCCAGCACCACAGCAGGAGCTGGATGAGATGGAGGAAATGGTGTCCACAGTCATCAGTGGGGAGACAGTGGCAGGAGTTGGGGGACCGGACACTGCTCAACATGACCTGACCCAACAGCAACAGGGTGAGTAATGACCAGGGACTGGGGGGACGGGGGGAGATGGGCACAATGTCACACATACACAATTAAGTATAGCACAGTGCACACCCACAATGACTCTGGATCATGTCCCTGATCTCCTTGGCACACTGCAGCACACATAGAAACAGCAAGTAGGCCCCCGTCGACAATGTGCCCAGAGGGGGCCCTCCCCACACATCACTAATCTCACAACAAACCCATGCACATGTGCTGAATCCAGCAAAGCTGCGGGTCAGTGAGCCACACTGACAATGCAGGTGACACTGCATGATGATTAGCATGGCTGCAGTCCAATTATCATGACATGGTGCACGCCACGACACTGAGGTGGCTGAGTGTGGACCACATCCGTAAAGGAGCAGGTCACACTCTGACACATTCACGTGCACAAACAACCCCTGACGTCAACAAGACATCTGCGGACAAACCATGCCCAAGAGTCCCAACTCCCACCAAGAGCCCAATTTACCCAAGTCTGCAACATCTCAGCACTGCATAAGCACAGAAGTGAAAGGCACACCGCCTGAAAGTGATAAGGGGCAGCAAAATCAGAGCTGCAGGGGCGACTCTCCCACAATGCAGCACACACACATAAGAAACAGAGCACATCAACATTGACAACAATGTGGTACAAACTGCAACACTTTCACAACAGAACAGAGGACACAACTGCTGCTGCTTGTGTGTAGAAACTGGCCAATCACATTTGGCATAGCAGGAAACTGTGAGATGATAATGTACAAGTACAACTCCACATCCCTGATGGTGTAGAAATGTCCACTGTCCCGCATCAAATAGGCATCTCCTCCCAAACAGTCACAATGTACATTGTCATGCAGTTTGTTTGCAAACTTGTCCAATGCGTGAACATACATGGAACACACTGTTAAACTGCATCTCCCCTTCACATTGCAGAGTGAGAATCAACACCTCCTGCAGAGCAGACCGTACATCTCTTCACTGATGATGAAGAGGACCTCCACATCATCGACACCAACACCCTCAAACAGCTCATGGACACACTCAGCACCCCACCCCCAGGAGCAGGGCAGCCCAGCTGCATCAAGGAGACCACTTACAGTCCCTAATGGACACCCACAGTCCGTTCCATGCTCTCGAACAAGCCGTGCCTGACATAGCTGGAGTCATGACTCTGAGACAACAACAACTGTCTAGTCAGAGTGGCTCCAGCGATGACAGCCGGGAGTTGGGACACATGCGGAGGATCATGGAGAACATGGAGCGGATGCAGGCGGAAAGAATGGCTGCCACGGCTGCACACCAGCGAGATGTAGCTGGGATCTTCCATGCCCTGCAGATCCTCATCATGGCATTGCTGCCACAAGGCCTGGCGCAGATGAATGCTGCTGCTACTACTCCATCCACATCTCCGCCCCCTGATGTGTCAGTGCCTCACAGTGCAGCAGACAATCCACCTCCGGCCCCTGATGTGTCACTGCCACACAGTGATGCAGACACATGTGAGGCACATCACACATCAGAGGACGATGATCTGGATGATTCTGCCTTTGTGGTAAGAAGGAAGCGATAGCATTCATCTCTGCCATATGGCCTGTTTCAGCTTGGTTCTGCCCTCTGCATCATGCCATGGAATAACACCTTCCACTGTCCCCCGATACACTCTGCGACACTCACCTTGGCCCTCGACATGGACTGCCATATTTGTTTTGGTTACCAATGACACAGCAATCAGACTGCGGACTGCACTCTTCCTCTTCCGATGAACTTGTCAATCCCTAAAGGACTCTGGCTGGCCCTCCACGGGGCAACAATGTAAAGTGGGGTTTGCATGGCCATGTACTGGTCCAGCTTCAACACTCCACCGAATGTGATTAAAACATTCTAATTCACACAGATGTGTCATGTCAATGATCAAGCAAGCATGAAAGTATGGATGAATATAGGGGCAGTGATTCCAAAAAAAGGTACCCCCTGGGAACTGATATCAATGCGCATGTTTGACCGTGACCCAGATAGACAGTGAGATGACTGGGAATGTGTGAACTAGCTGTGGCCTCATTGCTCCTAAACAACAATATCGCAATTTCCCAACTTAGCCCCACGTCAATGTAGGAAATAGGGCTGTGTGTAAAAAAGTCAAAGTCAAAGTTATGTGGATGCCACAGCTCGGAGCAATGATTTGTTTGAGTGTGCAGCAGTTGGACTCCTGGGATGGTCTGTGCGTAAGTGTGAAGGTCATTCCATGAAAGAGAACTGCGAGCAAGGACTTCTGTGTGTGGGGGGTGTATACGTTGGTCTTTGGTTAGCGTAGGATGGGAGTCGTCATCAGCTGCTATGGTATCTCTCAGGGGGTGCCGGGTGCATGCAATTTCAAGGTCGGAGGTGCAGATGTGCCACCGCCTTCTAGTTCAGACAAAGGAGCTTTCATCCCTAATGTTAGTTTGTCATCTGCTTGCATTCTGGAAATGTGATGTGGATTTTGGGGGTGGGGGGGATGTCACTGCTTCGCCTTCCGGCACGGTTGAACCCTTACAACCCATGTACGTGCCCTCACGGTCAAATTTGCATGCTCTGATGTAGCAGTGTTGTTTTGCTTCAGTCTGACAGTCTGACAGTGATGGATACAGGTAGCTGTGAGGAGGCGCGTGACTTCTCACCTTGCACCTATTAGCTGTCACTGTTCACTACTATTGATGGATGACGTCCGTGTACACATGTGATCTGTACATGGCACATATGTCCAGGGGACACCTTGGTGTGTTCTACGCAAGGTATTCCTGCTGGCTTTTTGGCTGGTGTGCATCTTCCATGTTGCTGAGGTGTTCACTGTGCCCCCATCCCCCTTACATCCATGTTGCTCATGTTGTGGGACTTGAGTCACAGGGTGCATCTCTGCATCAGGGTGGTTCATATTTGAGCCCAAATGACACCCGAAATTCCATATTTGACCCCACATGACAACCGCAATTCCATATTTGACCCCAAATGACACCCGCAATTTCATATTTGACTACAAATGACACCCGCAATTTCATATTTGACTCCAAATGACATACGCAATTTCATATTTGACCCCAAATGACACCCGCTTGTCTTTTTTTGAACACCAATGACAGCCTTCATGTCATGTTTTTGTACACATGTGATACGCTGATGAGTGGGATTACGTACTACATTTGACACCCTGTAATGGCATTCCGAATACGTGACACTCTGAACAGCGTCTCTGTACAGAGGTGACATACCCACCATCTATTTGTGAGATTGTTAGCACTTAATGTTGCACTTACGCTTGTCAGAGTGATGTGCTAATGCAGAGGACTGACATGCACACAGGGAATGTGTGTTGCAATGAATTTATTTGCACATGCTGTTCATGTGGTCATTTTGTACTGTTCCATGTTTGCTAAGGACTGTCACAATGTGACGTGCTCATGCGGAGAAATTGTTAATGATTGTGTTCCTTCGGGCTATTCCTGCTGCAGCTGCAGTGGGGTGTGGTCCACCTGCCTCATCTTCCTCATCATCGTCCGGTGCATCTGGCACTTGGATCCATGGGGCATTGGTGCGTACACATATGTTGTGCAATACACAACATGCAATGATCATCTTGCACAGTATTTCTGGGCTGTACAGGAGTCTTCCACCTGTGATGTCCAGGCACCTGAAACGTGACTTTAACACGCCAAATGTGTGCTCCACAATGCCCCTGGTGCGTTTGTGGGCCACATTGTACTGTCTCTGGGCCGGGGTGTTCGGGGCTCGGAGGGGTGTCATCATCCACGGGCAGAGTGCATATCCTTGATCACCTGTGAGAGGTGAGTGAGATTAGTGTAAACTGGTGGTTCTGCATGCTGTGTTGGCAGACTTACAAGTTTTGTGGTGTGTGATTTGTGTGACTTTGGGATTCATGTTTGCCATGTATTGCTTCTGGCAAATGTGCGGGGTCAATGTGTATTACGTAGCCTCACAGCTGCTCCTCCCTCCCCCCGAGCCTATTTACTTGTGTGCGCTGCGCGGTTGCATCACTTGCACTCCTTCGGCACACCATTGTCATGCCTGTCTGCGCGTGTCCGCAAGCCTGACAACAACACTGTAATGTTGGCCGTTGAAGGTGGGGGGCCACGTGTGTGTGGGCCAGTGGTCAGGATATGGAGGACACAGAGACATACGCAGTAGTTACTTTGGTGGCCATCCCAGAAGTGAACCACGCCCAGAGCCCCGGGCTATTTATTCACACTTCTGCGCTGGACTGGCGTACGCCGGCCAAGCCCACTACGCTTACGCTTACAGGGAGGGCCACATAGCTACATGTCCAAGGTCTTCCCCACTGCCTGAGGTAACATGGTTGCATCCACTGTCCACAACACTACAAACACCAGCAGTATATGTCCATATGGACATGTCTGTGCTCTGCATAATCAAGACTGTCCAGCACATCACCGCCACACTTGGCATTGTGTACATTCTTATTCATGGGTCTATTGCCACCTTTGCACATTCTTGGTTCCCACCTCTCCCCACATTCTGCAATTGTGTGGCAGAGGGGCTATGCCTTTGTGGATGGTTTGTCTACATGTCTGGCCCCTGTTACCACAGTTACTTGTGTTGTCGTGTCTGGTAGGTGGGCATGTTGGTTGGCATGTTGTATGTGATTTTGTTATGTGTGCATTCCCACAGTTGTGAGTTGTATGATTGTGGAGTTGAGGTGTGTGGTGTGTTCCGTTGGTACTTACCAACGAGCAGTGCATTTCCATAGGTGCCATCCTGAAAGCGCTGGTTGATGATGGACTGTCGGAAGATATAGGAATCATGCACACTGCCTGGGAAGTTGGCGACGAAATTGGTGAACAGTCCCCGGTGGTCCACTATTGCCTGCACATTGATGGAATGCGTGTGCTTTCTGTTGCAGTAATTATGTGCAGTGTCAGCAGGGGGCACAAGTAGGACATGTGTGCAGTCAATTGCCCCCAACACGTGCATGAAGCCAGCTATGGCGTAGAAGCCTTGCTTGGTCTCCAGCTGTTCCTGCGGATTGTGGGGGAAGTGAAGGTGCTGGGATATCAAGCTGATGATGGCATCCAAGACAGGTGTGAAGAACTTTGATAGGGCTGGCTGTGAGACTCCTCCGACTCTGGCAGTTGTTGGTTGGAAGGTACCAGAGGCCAACAAGTGCAGCACAACCAGCAGCTTTGTCTGCGGAGGTATGTTGGTTGTCCGCTGTGTTGGTACCGTCAGCCTGTGGGCAATGTGGGTAAGGATGCAGAGGATGGTTGTCTTTTTGAGCCTGTAGTGGGCAATGACATCCTCTGGCGTTAAGTCTCTGAGGCTGCTGCGTTTTTGGAAGGTCTGCTGTCTTGTTCTGCGCTGCCTCTGTGGCAGTCCAGGGGGGGGGGTGGTCCTGGGGGTGGGGGTGGTCCTGGGGGTGGTGGCGGTGGGTGTTGTGACCCTCTTGGGTCGCCAAGCTGCATGATTAGTAGCTCCATGGCATCTGTTGGTCTTCATATGTGGCTCTGGGCTGGGCTCCCTTTATACTGCAGGTTTTCGTCCTACTTAAGACCAGGAAAAAGCAGGTCTTAAGTCCCTGCTGCTAACGTGCCTTATCGCCTGTTTTTGGACCGCATCGCCGATCTGGCTGGTCGTTGAGAATATCGTGAAGTGGTGTTATCGTGAGTTTTTGCACGGGAACACCTACTCTGTATATGATTAGCGTTAGTTGTCGCTGTCAGCCTTGGCGATGTTTTTGGCGGCAGCTATAGCAGGTAAACTGGCGATGTCTGCTGTTAGTGCAGGCTTGTGAATAGGGCGATAAATCTATCACCACTTTCGTGGCGGAAAAGTGCTGCTAATTCGGCGATGAGTCCTTGAGAATATGCCCCCAAGTATTCTCTTGCTATGCTCCAAGGTTGTGGAACTCGTTCCATGTCTTTTGCTTCAAAAAAGAGCTTCAAGCAATGCCTTGCCACTATGCAACCTCCCACTTGCCGAAGGCATATGAAAAGGCTCATTCTTGAAACCGTCTCTGCACCCTATGACCTCCAACCCATTCTCCTCCCAGCAGCCCATTTCTTTCACCCTCTATCCACTGCCACTGGATCCCAGCTGGTCCTTCCACTACATTTTCTCTTTCTTTCTTCTGGTAGGGCTTCCAGTGTTGTCCATCCCATCTCCAAAGACATATTGCATTCACCACTACTCTACTGCACTCCACTGCTTTGCAGTTAGGTTTACACTTTATACATTCATATACTTTCAAAGAAACGATTAAGAAACTATTTGTCACAACCTTTTCTTACATTTCTTTAACTCATTTTACAAATAACACAGCGACGTACACTTCACAAACGTTCGTGATTGCAATTTATTGTTTCTATTACACCTAAATCGAACTTTGATACTCTTTTTGGGGCCTATAATTCTGATGCCCAGAATTACCTTTATGGCCAGTACCTTAACTCTGTGAGTCAGAAAACATTACCCTAGTGGGTCAGAAAACATTTATATTAGGACTTGGACCTTGAGGGTCCACTAAAAAATGGGGAATTACCAGTGACTTAGATTTACTCATTTAAATTCCACCAATAGTTTCTCATTCTCGGCTGTATTTTCACCTGAAAACTGCCCAGGCACGCTGGTTTACTCTGTTGCTTGTATTGGTGAAGGATTGAGTAGTGTTAGAATTGGGGGTCTCTAGTTGGCACAGGTAGGTAGTTGTGACAAATAGGGACCCTCGCCTCTAGTCAGGGTAAAGGGGTACACTCCTAAAATAACCCCTGCTCACCCCCTTGGTAGCTTGGCACGAGCAGGCAGGCTTATCTCAGAGGCAGTGTGTAAAGCATTTGTGAACACATACAGTAATCTAGTGACAACACTACAGATGGACACCACACAAGGTTTATATCAAAAATAAGTATTCTTTATATAGTTTTAACACAAGACCATAAACGACAAAAATCCATAATACTGTACTTAAAATGGTAGGTTTAGCTTAGTTCTCTTCAGTTCTTAAAATGCAACACTTTGAGTCAATGTACCTTAAGATGCGACACGTTTCTACAACGGAAGTGTTGCAGAGATGGAGATGCGACAAAGTTCTGGTGCAAAGAAATAAAGACGTCAAGTTCTTCCTGATGCGGCACGCTTCTCCGATGTTGCGAGAAGTCTCGACTCGATGCGTCAGCTGCAGCGGCGACATCCTTGTTCCGTGATGCGACGACAGCGGCTTTGGCAGCGACCCTCTTCTCCGACGTTGCGAGACGCTTCCGCTCGATGCGACAACTGCAGCGGCGATACCCTTGTTTCGTGATGCGACGGCAGCAACTCCGACGGCGGCATGCTTCTCCGTGGATGCGAGGCGCTTCTCTCGATGCGGTGCAATGCGACAGCTACAGCGGCAACATCTACGATGCGACGGCAGCGGCTGCGACGGCGACACGCTTCTTCCTCGATGCGTGACTCTTCTCTTGATGCAGTGCAATGCGACAGCTACAGCGGCGACATCTACGATGCGACGGCAGCGGCTGCGACGGCGACACGCTTCTTCCTCTTGAGTCGCGCTTCCAGCTCCTTGCGACACGCAGTCCCTTCAGAAGGCCCAAAACAGCAGCAGGCACTTCCAAAGGATTCTTGGGGAGCTGGTGGTTGAAGTCTGTTGTCCCTGAGACTTCAGCAGGAGGCAAGCTCTTTTCTCAAGCCCTTGGAGATCCTTTACAAGTTGAATAAAGTGCACACAAAGTCCTTTCTCCTTCCTTTGGCAGTCAGGCAACCACTGCAGGCAGATCCCTCTAGCTTAGGGATAGTCTTCTCCTCAGTTTCTTCTTGGTTCCGCTCCTCAGCAAAGGTTTCTTCTTGTTTTCCCAAAGTGATCTAATTTCCTAGGGGTCTGTGTCCCCTTTTTATACACAGTTTCTCTTTGTTCTCTGAAGGCAGAGAGGCCTCTGCCTAGTCCAAAACCAGTTCTGGTCAGTCCTGGAGCACTTTGTTTTTCTGACTCCTTCTTTCCTTTCAGAATGTGGGGCAGGGTGCTCAGCCGCCCGGCAGGAGGTGGAGCCAGCATTGTGGAAGGCAGGCACAGCCCTATTCAGACCCAGGTGCAACTCCTCCCTCCACTCCGGATGCAGATCTTTCTATTCAGCCCTGTGCTGACTCACCCTGTCTCCTGTAGCCACCCCCAGCCCCTGTCACTCAATCTCCAGACAAGGAATACACAACCTAGCAGAGGCAGGCTTGGAAGTTTAGGCAAGAAAATACCCACTTTCTAAAAGTGGTATTTTCAAACACAGAATGTTAAAACCAACTTCACTAAAAGATGTATTTTATCATTCTG
Organism: Calotriton arnoldi; assembly: GCA_963921515.1. Classification (NCBI taxonomy): domain Eukaryota; kingdom Metazoa; phylum Chordata; class Amphibia; order Caudata; family Salamandridae; genus Calotriton; species Calotriton arnoldi. The sequence goes on from CAWUFW010002667.1 coordinate 700,732, forward strand.
AGTTCAGGCATACTAAATTCGTTTTTCTACCATGTTCCCTGGGTCAGTTCTGACTATAAGGTGTAATAGTCAGTCTGCCCATTCTGGCCTATGGGGAGCAGGTAGCCTTGCAATAGTGAAAAACGAAAATGGCTGTAATTCACTATTAGGACATGCCACACACACCAGGGCATGTCCTACCTTGTACTTACAATGCACCCTGCCCTAAGGCCTACTTTAGGGGTGACCAACATGCAGTAAAGGGAAGGTTTAGGGACTGGTAAGTGGGTGTACTCACCAAGTCGACATGGCAGCCCTAGGCTGCACACGGGCTCTGCAATGGCAGGCCTGAGGCACATTTTACAAGCCGCTTCTGTGGGTGGCACAACCAGTGCTGCAAGCCCACCAGCGGCATTGGATTTACAAGCCCTGGGCACACTGAGTGCACTGTACTAGGGACTGACAAGTAAACCAATCATCCAATCATGGAGTCACTAATCCATCACACAATTTATAATGGGGAGAGCATATGCACTTTAGCACTGATCAGCAGTGGTAAAGTGCCCAGAGTCATAAAACAGCCAACAACAGGTCAGAAAAAATATAGGAGGAAGGTAAAAAGTTTAGGGATGACCCTGCAAAAAGGGCCAAGTCCAACAAGTAGCTCCTCGGAGACTATGAGCAACTGACAAGCGCAACCTTGGCCATAAAAAGTATAACCGATTAGAATGAGAGTGGTTTAATGCTGCTTACATCTTAAAGGCAAATTACGCACAATCTAGTGATCACATACAATATCTGCTATTGGATGTAGTCACAGGTACCACACTACAGTACGGATGTAATCACAGGAGTATTTCAACAGCCAGTTTTTACAGTCTAATACAAGTTACTCAAAGCCATTTTTAAGACTCACATTGTTAAATCGCTAAACGATATAATTAGAACATTTCTTTTACTGGGGTTATCGAATAAGGATGCATGTCTTCAAAAAATGTAAAACTTGGCTTTAATGAAAGTGAAGGTTAAGTTTTAATATACCATTCGCTAAAACATGGGTAGAGTAAATGGTTTGTGCCACAGTTTTACCCTGAGAATAATACAACGTGAATGATTTTGTATAGAGTACGCTTGCAGGGCTGATACATTGGAGACATCCTAGAAGCTTATTTTCCTGAGGCTATGGCTGTGCTACTAAAAGAAAAACACTGACGGGCTAAGTGGTTTTGCTCAACCTTCACGTTTCCTTTTTTTTCTTTTTCCAAGGCTATGGGATAGGAATATCCCAAAAGGATCAAGAAGATTCAACTAATGCAATGTAGATTTGCAGTACAAAAGAATATTCACATGCTACACAATGAAAGCCATCTACAATATTGCCCCAGTGGTCTAGCTACATGGCTATATAGTTAAATTGTTCATTTTCTCTGTTGTCGCATGAAGCTCAAATATGTAAAAACTGTGGGGCAGATTTACAAGGCCCTTGCGCCACTTTTGCGTCACTTTTCCCATGTTAAAAATTACGCAAAAGTGGCGCAAGGGGCTTGTAAATAAGCCCCTATGTGTGTAATGTGAAAAAATAAATGTGATCTAATAGTAGCATTTAAAACATGAAGTGCTATACAGCTAAGAGTATTGAAAAACACAAGGGAACCCAATATGCAATCGGTCAGGGACCTTGGGTACGTATGTAACTTCTAAAGACAGTGGTCCCTAGACATCTAAAATAGTATAAAAATAAATATAGACTGAATCAGTACTATATTCTTTGTTCAGCCGGACAGATTTTTAATATGAAATGAATGTATAACAAAAAATTAAACAAGAAAAATTCAAAGTGGGACACAACTTGCGTCCTAAAGACATTAACAACCAGATAACATTAAGGGGAAGGGTTCAGGCAAGGGGACGTGTCTGCATAAAATTTAAAAATATTTCAGACGTAGTAACGTGAGACCACCACTACATATTAACATCACAATTAGTTTATGCATATGGGGTACATTACGTCGACGGCGTTTCGATCCCTTAGACCAATAGTGGGATCATCATCAGGACATTTCAAGTAAACATGCCTGTATACATATAACAGTTATTACCGATTCACGGGCGCATATCAACCTCTTGTCAATACAAGAGTGTGTAAGCCAAAAACGAACAATTGGCTTAAGGGCATCAACGAAGCCCAGATAATTTAAGTGGTACCAGGGCAGTTGCCTTGAGTATCAGGTAAGGCTGAAAGCGGGATCGCTCGCAGGGGATGTAGTAATCCAAGGTAATTTGGTGAAGGTAGGTGCCGGAATCACTGGCAAGGAATTAATTAATCACAAACCGGTACACGAAGGCAGTCCAATTAGAGCCAAAATCGCGATCACGGGTGAGAGAATTCCGAGAAAATCTCGGCTCGCAGCATTCTCGAGTGATCCCGGCAGTTCCAACCCGGAGTGAATACTCGTTGTCACTGGGTTGGAACTGCCGGGATCACTCGAGAATGCTGCGAGCCGAGATTTTCTCGGAATTCTCTCACCCGTGATCGCGATTTTGGCTCTAATGGACTGCCTTCGTGTACCGGTTTGTGATTAATTAATTCCTTGCCAGTGATTCCGGCACCTACCTTCACCAAATTACCTTGGATTACTACATCCCCTGCGAGCGATCCCGCTTTCAGCCTTACCTGATACTCCAAGGCAACTGCCCTTGGTACCACTTAAATTATCTGGGCTTCGTTGATGCCCTTAAGCCAATTGTTCGTTTTTGACTTACACACTCTTGTATTGACAAGAGGTTGATATGCGCCGTGAATCGGTAATAACTGTTATATGTATACAGGCATGTTTACTTGAAATGTCCTGATGATGATCCCACTATTGGTCTAAGGGATCGAAACGCCGTCGACGTAATGTACCCCATATGCATAAACTAATTGTGATGTTAATATGTAGTGGTGGTCTCACGTTACTACGTCTGAAATATTTTTAAATTTTATGCAGACACGTCCCTTGCCTGAACCCTTCCCCTTAATGTTATCTGGTTGTTAATGTCTTTAGGACGCAAGTTGTGTCCCACTTTGAATTTTTCTTGTTTAATTTTTTGTTATACATTCATTTCATATTAAAAATCTGTCCGGCTGGACAAAGAATATAGTACTGATTCAGTCTATATTTATTTTTATACTATTTTAGATGTCTAGGGACCACTGTCTTTAGAAGTTACATACAGCTAAGAGTGGCAACACGTTAAGTGCAGGAGCGTCGCCCCACTGCCTTAAAGCACGGCAAAAAAGTTTTAAAAAAATGAAAATAACAAGATGTTATTATCATTTTATTTTTCTGTGCTGGGGCAGTTTTGTGGGGCGCAGCTAAGCTGCGCAGGGGGGAAGGAGTGGTGGCATCCTCCTAAGTTCGCATGAATGTTTGGATGGCCCTTTCGGGCCAGCCAAACATTCATTCGCACTTTGCATGTTCTCCACCCAGGCTTCCATTCCCCATCTGAGCGCCGAACCACGGCACTCAGGCCAATCACTATGCTGCATTGCAGCGTTGTGCTTGGCTCAGGGTAGCCTGGGTGCTTACCAATCACAACGCTGCATTGCAGAGTTGTGATTGGCTTAGGGGAGCCTATTTCGCTTCTTGATCCAACAGTAGCCAAGAAGAGGATGGACGAGTGGCAGCGGCCAGCCAGGCGGCCGGCCGGCAGTAAGTGTTTTTTTTGTTGTTGTATTTTCTCCCCCCTTCTCACTCTGCCCCCTCCCCTCCCCGCCCTACTACCAATTCACGGGAGCAGCCGCGAATGGTGAAGTGAAGCAAAGAGAGAGAGAGAGTGACTCCAGACGGCGTATTTCCACAGGAACTCACTACACTAGCTTTGGAATTTTAGAGTACTCGATTGAAAGTAGTAATTGTTCTGCAATAAAAGGGAACATCACTAGGACTTCTCTTACGTCACGCTTTATGTGTAATGGCCTTTTGACATTTCTAATTAGAGACATTACAGTAAAAATGAAGACGGAGCAGGAAGTCCGAATTTCACTTTTTGATTTTCCTATTGCGGAGGTGGTTTCGGCTGTTCTTACCAGGCACTAGTCACACAATTAGAGGAACTGCACTGAATTGTGATTGAATCCTGTAGAAAAAGCCATGGTGCTTCTCACCGACACTATTTTAAAGGAGATGAAACAGCGGTCTGAGCCATACTCTTCTCTCAATGGACATATTAACAACTTCTGACTTTTGTCATCTTACAAGAATCCCATCCAGCGCCCTTGAAAGAGTACTTAATTTCCATGTAAGAGTCTCTTTTAGAGTGACATTGTGGAAAATGACTTTAAAAATCAAATTTCGATTTGCAAAACAAAATTAGCTTTGCACCTTCGAATGAGTTTAAACTGCTGCAGAAGTGTTTTCACATAGAAAATGACGTAAGAAAATGTGCTTGCGTCATAATGTGAAAGAACCTTTTTAAATGCATTATTAATTTTGCAAAAAATTCATAAATAAATAACACGTAGGGAAAATGTGCTTGCTTATATGTACATGAAATAATGTAAAGAAGTTTTTTTTATACTAGGCTATCATTCTTAAATGTACTCCTTTAGTATGCCCAAAAGCCTTTTCTTTCGACTCTTGCCCATAGTTTAGTAAACGTTTATTTAGAGCATTTTGTTTAGCACCAGCATCTTTCTTAAGAATGTGCTGACTTCAATCTTATGCTTCTTTAGCCTCATCATGCCACATCAGCTCATTTAACCTAAACAATGAACTATGCTGTGACTGTTAGAATTAATAATGATTTGATATATTTTATGTATGACTCACCAGAACATTATTGCTAGTTTTGTCTCAGCATATTCTACTCGCTTTGTATTCACAATGGACATAGAGCGCATCTTTTAGCTTCGGTGAGAAGGTTCTCATGAGAACTTTCTTCCATGTTACAATAACATACAACATTATTCTGGATGTTTATCATGGGAATCAGAAGGGGAAGCATCGGAACATTGACAACACTATTGGATGAGCGGTTTGGAGGAGAACTATTAACAATTATAAGTTTCAATAAATTATTGCGTGATTTTATATTAATGAGTGTTCCTACCTAGTGTGGAGATTAATTCATCATCCTTCTTCTTTGGAGAGAGATTCTTCCTCTAAGACTCGCTTGGAGGAGACCCCTTATGACTCTGCAAAGAGTCACTTTTTATTCTAGCCCGTCATTACCGACAGCTACTGCTAAAAGTGACTTTATTGTTTATCTTATCTAAACCTTTTCTGATCGGTTGCTACTGCAAATGTAGGAAACTGGGCTGAGTTTCCAGAACAACTCTTTATGGGAAGTTCTACTTTGCTCTTTTCTGAAAAGGAACTCCTCATTGTTTCTATATAGGGTGAATTAGGCTCTTAGCTAGTCTAGTGACAATTTTCCTTTATGGAACACTTTGTATTGATTTATGCTGTCACTAATCAATATTTTATTTGGCATTTCTGTAAACTGAACTAATCTGAATAAAGATGGGCAAAACTATACTAATATTTTAAGATAAATTAAGGTTTTAAAAACTCTATCAACCTCTCATCATTGAGTGAATATTAAAATTCTGATAATTGATGATTTATGCATGACTTGTATTCTCGTTCCAGCTCCATTGAAATACAGTGGCATAGGTTCATTGACCTGAAAGAAAGCCATCAAGATTTCCAAAGGAAGGATTCTGTAAGCTGAGGAGGGTGTTAGGTCTTAATGAGCTTTTGGAAACCCTACTAGGATTTCCCACAGTTTCTGGTAGCAGAGTTATGGTTAGCACCCCAAATGGAGCATTAGAAATCATACCCAAACTATATTAAAAATAATTCCTGAGTCCAGTTTCCAATGTCCAGTCCTGATGGCATGGCAAAGTGTTATTCGAAGGCATTGCAGTATTGGCGGTTGCAGCATAGAAGGTTGGAGTATTAATAGGGTGAAAATGTTGTGATAGACAGTATTGTGTTTGTGAGTGTATGAGTGGGAGATAGAGACATTGAGTCGTTGAAAAAGAGGAGTTGAGGTTCACGATCATTGAAGTCGAAAGATCCCAGGATAATAATAAATATTTAAACTTGTTTGCAGGTGAATAAGATGTGGAGTGTGCGGTACCATCACTTCCATCAGTAATGATAGGGACAAGCTGTTGTGTTCAATTAACTTTTATTATTGTTAGTGGAACCTTATTGCCAAACGGGTGAAGCTGCATTAATTTGTGTGAATTTTCTCTGGTCGAGAAGTCACTTGCGAGCTTAAAATTATCTTGAGTGAATGTGATACTTAATTTCCTTTAGAACGAGCAAACATGTAGTTGTCTAAAAAGTTATTTGAAGGTTGTGTGTGAATGTGTAGAAAATTCTAAAGGAGGGTGAGCTGCTGCAAGAAGTGAGTTCTGCATCATAGTGTTTTGCGCTGATATTGGACGGTTGGTGTGCTTTCGCGCTGCCATTGACTAGTGGATTTTCTGTCTCACGCTGTGATTGGACATTGTTGATTTAAGTGCCGTTATTGGAGTTGATAAAGAATCACATGAAATTAGAAGCTGTCATTTAATTGGTGAACAAAAATTTGAAGTATATGGAACTAAATCAAAACATTTGGTCTTACGTGACAAATTCGAAAGCTCTATTGTCATTATGAAATGTTTAAAGGATTATAAGAAACTTGTCAAAGGAGATGTAACTATTCCTGTACGCAAAGGTGAGGAGGCACCTCCTGAGAGTGCTCCGGCATACATTAAGACTTCCAAACATGGATTAAATTCATGTTTGTGGATTCTAAAATGGAGTAGGATTACGGAAAATGAGGGTGCTTTATGTTTTCCGAGGTATGGGACATTCAATACCAAAATCCTAGATCATTTGAAGAGAAAATTGTACGAGATAAAGGCACCACCTCGACTCATGCATTATGAGGCTTTTAATGCTTGGGAAAAGGTTGGGGGTTAGAAAGAAAAGGAGAAATATCAGAGGGGGACAGGAAGAGCAATGCAGATTTATGTCAATGCTCTATGGGATGAGGAACAGCGTAGATGAAGGAAAGGTATTATTGAAGAAACCAGATTATATCTGGTTCTCACATCAGAAGGTACGAAAAAGAGTAAGGATACGGCTAAACAAGAGGGATGTGAGTCAGATACTGATTCGGTTGACAAGATATTAGAACAAACGATGTCTTCCCGACCACCTCCACCTGTGAAATATGCTGACCCAGGAGAGATAAGTGCTAGTACCAGTCAGACCATAGCTACAGCTCCAGTGGATTCAGATCTACTTCCTATTGAACGACCCATACAGGTTCTACAAATTGCTCCACCAGTTGTGAGACAACCACCAGTTGTGGTTCCCACTGATAATGTTCCAGTTGCACCTCGAGTGGTTGCTACGGCACCACCCCAAGTTGAGAGAAGGCCAGAAGTCTTAATGACACCAGTTGTTGGAAATATACCAGCAACTCAGAATACACAGTTAGTTCTGTGGAGACGCCCACAAAAGTTGTAGGCTCTCGTAGATGGAGGAGGCACCTTAGTCTTTGCAACTCCATTAGCTACAAATTATTTAATTGGCAATGGAGATGGATTTTCACCAGCATGAATTGAAGATATTGCTGCAGAAAAGACGATCACAGTTACAGAGCCCCCAAAAGAATTAGAAACAAGAAAAGACAAATCATTGGATAGTCCTAAATTAAAAATAGTCTTGGAAGAACTAATCAAGAGTTGCCTGGACTTTGATCACTTGGATTAATACCAGAGAAATGAGTTAGCCTACCTGTGGAGGAGATTATTTGAAGAGCTGCTATGATACATGACAAATTGGCAGGGATAGCGAAAAGGTATGATGTGGATCTTACTAACAACAGAAATCTGCATGGTAGTTATAGAGTTGAATTGAATGATAAGGCAATTGAAAACATGAGGATTACACAAATGCATTTGCACATTACTAAGCTGGTTAAATGCATATGCAGATGGAAGGATGTGGAGAATTTGGAGCTTAGATGGGCAAAGAAACACAAAATGAAAAAGAGAGAAACAGAGGGCAAACATGATGAGTTGGATGAGGCAGCGACATATCCATTGAGGGAAGTAGTTGGAGGTACCTATGCACATGTTCTATGGAATAGAGGTGATTTGACAGCATTTACAAATAATTTTCCAAAATTGAGAGACAAGCTGGTGCAGTGGTTTGCACAAATAGAACAGTTTATAAAGATTTCAGAGGTGTTATGGAGCGATTTGGATATATTTCTTGGCATTGTGGTACCAGCTGATTTATGGGCAGACTGTAAATTACTCAAAAACAACATGGACGGACCCACAGGTGAATTGTTAAACAAGGACGATAGTCCTGTAGATTTAGGGGTGCCAGGAACCACTAGGGTTATAAAGAAGAACCCTCACCCACCAACCTAGTTGGTGGCATGCTTCATCATCGAGTTCCCAGCTGGGCAGCCGAATGCAGCCCAGCTGTGCTTCGACGCCTGAATTACAGAGGAGCGGGTTTTGTTTTAGTGTGACAGGTGCTCATAAAGTGGTGAGGTTAAAAATGCCTCTGGGACTCCTTGCTGATACATTTTTTATTCTCAGCAGCCTAGGACATGTTTAAAAGAAAACAGGGGGATAAAGTGAAGACAAGCAAATGGTCTTCGTTATCCATCAGATGCTGGTCGACATGTTTCAGCCTCGAAAAATAGTTTGGAGGCTTTCTTCAGGACCATAAAATCTGAGAAAAAAATAGTGCTGTGGCAAAACTCCGCCATGTGTTTCTATTTTAGCACACACGCTAAGGTGTGCCGTGCATGCAGTGGTGTAACCGTACTTACGGACCCACTGTCTGGTTTAAAACACAAGCTACGCATTTGAAGTAGCTTTCATAGATCCCGGAAGGCGTGGTGCCTGTAGTCAAACATTCGTCAAGGCTTGCCACCCGCCCTTCAAACCTACTCCGGATTTCACGGGATTTCGAGAATCAATTAGGGGAAACGGACGTACCCCAATACTATTCCTCGCTCTCTCTCGTTTCATACAGAGTGTAAATTAGCCATACAATGGCCAAAAGAAGAATCAACTACAGAGAGAGGAACCGGTGCACCATCACCAGTGGTGATGGACAATATGAAACGGTTATGACTTTTTTGAAAGGAAAGATTCCTCCCAGGGATACTGATTGGTTAAAGATTAAAAGAACCACACAAGAGCCAAAGGAGACAGTTCATGAATACTATGAGAGATTGCTGCAGGTGTTTAAACACCATAGTGAATGTGAGTATCCTGAAGAAAAAGGATATGGGGATTTTTGTGTCTTAGTTTGTTGTAGGGTCGAAACTTGAAATTAGTGCCTACATTGCGCAAAGTGTGATTTGTTGGCTGACCAAGACATTAGATGAAATCCTGCGCCACGCAAAATATTGCAGTGATAAATTGGACATGAAGAAGTGGAAAATAAAGGAGAAATTTATGTTAACTCATAAAGGTTTCCAGAACCCGTCTTTTGTAGGAAATCAGGGAATGATGCAGGGAGTTGTTGCTCTGCAGGCTGGATTTTCAGTAAATTTAGGTGGAATTAATATGCCCTATGACAGAGGTAGAGGTGTTCCCACTGGTATGAGATCTGGAACGGACATTGCTGCAATGAAAAAGGTTACTGCATGTTATGTTTTTCATAGGGTCAGGCATTGGAAACGAGAATGTTGATTTAATCCTAAAAATTCTGGAGGATTAATGCAAAATTTGCAGGGTACACAAGTATAAAGAATGCCTATACAGCAAATGCAGACTCCCATGCAAAATCAAGCCCAGATGATGCCTCACGCTCCTCTGCAAATGGGGAATCCTAAATTGAATTTAAATCAAATGCCAAAAATCAATGCAAATCAATTCCCTAAAAAGCTATGGCACAATTTCAAAACCAGAATCAAAATGTTGTAGGTCAATATCCTTTATTTGAGACTGAAGAATTTGCTTCTGATAATTCCCAATGATGGTACCTGAAAGAGGAAGAAGATTGGGTGCTTGGCACAGTCTTAGAGGTGGATCAAAGTGGCCCATATGTAGACCCAAATGTTTATGGTCACAATTTGTCTTTCCTGATTGTAGGAAAGTAGGATCTGCTTCTTATGGTTATCCCCACTTTTTGCTTCACGTGTTACTGTTTTTGACTAGTCTGACTGGGATCCTGCTAATCAGGACCCCAGTCAATCTGCTTTCTCCTTAAACTGTTATGTTATGTACTTAGGTACACTCCAGATTGGATACTGGGGTAGCCTTGTCAGTCCCTAGTATATGGTACCCATGTACCCGGGCATAGGTACCCCAGAGGCCTCCCATGGGATGAAGCATGTACTATGCCACCCATAAGAGGTCATGTGAAATGGAACTACAGGCCTGCCATTGCAGCCTGTGTAAGATGGTGCATGCACCACTTACTTTAGATATAGGTTTACTACATCTAAGGGTCACTACACTTAAAACATATGTCACTCCTATAGCAGGCCTTGACAATCCTGAAGGCAGGGTGCTTGGTTTTAAATGAGAGGGTGCCACTGCATGAGCAGGACACCCCTGCAGCCTACGGAGTCCATTCTCCTGGGTTGTTAGTACTGCAGCCATTTACGACATATACAGTGGCATTATGCGACCGCGTGATGAGCAACTCTAAAATGGCTGAAAGTAACCCTATCGTGTTTGGTGTCAAACATTGTGGAATCATACCCCCACACCGGTAACCAATGTGGGAGGTATGATTCCACCCCCCAGAAACGAGCTTTGTGATGTCCCTAGTGTTCCCGGTACCAGCCTTCTAGTCCTGGGCAGCCCAAAACGGTTGCTGCCGACCAGAGACACATTTCTGCCCTCCTGCTGCTGAGCCAAGCTCGAGCAGGGGAAGGCAGAACAATAGGCACAGGCACATGGAGGTGTGACCAACTCCCAGACAGGATTTAGTGTATCAGGCCTGGGTGCGTGAGCTTGCCAGCAATCAAAAGTATGCATGAGGGGCATATTTGGTGTCCCTGTGCATAGTCCAGTTCAAACCAGTCCTGGGAACCGTTGGCTCCTGCTGTGGCGCAAAATTGGACAAAGGACATGGGAGTAAACTCCCCACTGTCACAGTACCAGAGAGTACTAACTGAGAACTTGCTTGTTTGCACAGTCTTTTTTAAGCCAGAGTGTTTTGAATGACTGAATGTATCGCTTTTAAAATCACTCGGAACGCTTTTAAGACAATCGCATTTTAAATAGAACGCTTTTAGAAACAAATGTTTTTTTAAAACTGAAATTGAATTGAATGAATTGAATGCTTACTCACTGTGGGGAATCCTGACTTACGCCGAACAGTAGAACGGGAGCTGGGCGGGGCAGGACCAGTGAGCACAGCTGAGAGGACCCGCCCTCGAGGGGAGCGAGGGATAGGTCAGCGCTCTAGTAGTTAAGCAAAAGCCTACTTATGGTGCCCGCAGCGCGGACGTGCTAAGAGAAACTGACACAGGTCAGACACACGGTACCAGAGAGTACTAACTGAGAACTTGCTTGATTGCACAGTCTTTTTTAAGCCAGAGTGTTTTGAATGACTGAATGTATGGCTTTTAAAATCACTCGGAACGCTTTTAAGACAATCGCATTTTAAATAGAGCGCTTTTAGAAACAAATGTTTTTTTAAAACTGAAATTGAATTGAATGAATTGAATGCTTACTCACTGTGGGGAATCCTGACTTACGCCGAACAGTAGAACGGGAGCTGGGCGGGGCAGGACCAGTGAGCACAGCTGAGAGGACCAGCCCTCGAGGGGAGCGAGGGACAGGTCAGCGCTCTAGTAGTTAAGCAGAAGCCTACTTATGGCGCCCGCAGCGCGGACGCGCTAAGAGTAACTGACACAGGTCAGACACACGGTACCAGAGAGTACTAACTGAGATCTTGCTTGTTTGCATTGTCTTTTTTAAGCCAGAGTGTTTTGAATGATTGAATGTATCGCTTTTAAAATCACTCGGAATGCTTTTAAGACAATCGCATTTTAAATAGAACGCTTTTTGAAAAAATGTTTTTTTAAAACTGAAATTGAATTGAATGAATTGAATGCTTACTCACTGTGGGGAATCCTGACTTACGCCGAACAGTAGAACGGGAGCTGGGCGGGCCAGGACCAGTGAGCACAGCTGAGAGGACCCGCCCTCGAGGGGAGCGAGGGACAGGTCAGCGCTCTAGTAGTTAAGCAAAAGCCTACTTATTGCGCCCGCAGCGCGGACGTGCTAAGAGAAACTGACACAGGTCAGACACACGGTACCAGAGAGTACTAACTGAGAACTTGCTTGTTTGCACAGTCTTTTTTAAGCCAGAGTGTTTTGAATGACTGAATGTATGGCTTTTAAAATCACTCGGAACGCTTTTAAGACAATCGCATTTTAAATAGAGCGCTTTTAGAAACAAATGTTTTTTAAAACTGAAATTGAATTGAATGCTTACTCACTGTGGGGAATCCTGACTTACGCCGAACAGTAGAACGGAAGCTGGGCGGGGCAGGACCAGTGAGCACAGCTGAGAGGACCCGCCCTCGAGGGGAGTGAGGGACAGGTCAGCGCTCTAGTAGCTAAGCAAAAGCCTACTTATGGTGCCCGAGGCGCGGACGCGCTAAGAGAAACTGACACAGGTCAGACACACGGTACCAGAGAATACTAACTGAGAACTTGCTTGTTTGCACTGTCTTTTTAAGCCAGAGTGTTTTGAATGACTGAATGTATCGCTTTTAAAATCACTCGGAACGCTTTTAAGACAATCGCATTTTAAATAGAACGCTTTTTGAAAAAAATGTTTTTTAAAACTGAAATTGAATTGAATGAATTGAATGCTTACTCACTGTGGGGAATCCTGACTTACGCCGAACAGTAGAACGGGAGCTGGGCGGGCCAGGACCAGTGAGCACAGCTGAGAGGACCCGCCCTCGAGGGGAGCGAGGGACAGGTGAGCGCTCTAGTAGTTAAGCAAAAGCCTACTTATTGCGCCCGCAGCGCGGACGTGCTAAGAGAAACTGACACAGGTCAGACACACGGTACCAGAGAGTACTAACTGAGAACTTGCTTGTTTGCACAGTCTTTTTTAAGCCAGAGTGTTTTGAATGACTGAATGTATGGCTTTTAAAATCACTCGGAACGCTTTTAAGACAATCGCATTTTAAATAGAGCGCTTTTAGAAACAAATGTTTTTTTAAAACTGAAATTGAATTGAATGCTTACTCACTGTGGGGAATCCTGACTTACGCCGAACAGTAGAACGGAAGCTGGGCGGGGAAGGACCAGTGAGCACAGCTGAGAGGACCCGCCCTCGAGGGGAGTGAGGGACAGGTCAGCGCTCTAGTAGCTAAGCAAAAGCCTACTTATGGTGCCCTCAGCGCGGACGCGCTAAGAGAAACTGACACAGGTCAGACACACGGTACCAGAGAATACTAACTGAGAACTTGCTTGTTTGCACTGTCTTTTTAAGCCAGAGTGTTTTGAATGACTGAATGTATCGCTTTTAAAATCACTCGGAACGCTTTTAAGACAATCGCATTTTAAATAGAACGCTTTTTGAAAAAAATGTTTTTTAAAACTGAAATTGAATTGAATGAATTGAATGCTTACTCACTGTGGGGAATCCTGACTTACGCCGAACAGTAGAACGGGAGCTGGGCGGGCCAGGACCAGTGAGCACAGCTGAGAGGACCCGCCCTCGAGGGAGCGAGGGACAGGTCAGCGCTCTAGTAGTTAAGCAAAAGCCTACTTATTGCGCCCGCAGCAGCGGACGTGCTAAGAGAAACTGACACAGGTCAGACACACGGTACCAGAGAGTACTAACTGAGAACTTGCTTGTTTGCACAGTCTTTTTAAGCCAGAGTGTTTTGAATGACTGAATGTATGGCTTTTAAAATCACTCGGAACGCTTTTAAGACAATCGCATTTTAAATAGAGCGCTTTTTGAAACAAATGTTTTTTTAAAACTGAAATTGAATTGAATGCTTACTCACTGTGGGGAATCCTGACTTACGCCGAACAGTAGAACGGGAGCTGGGCGGGGCAGGACCAGTGAGCACAGCTGAGAGGACCCGCCCTCGAGGGGAGTGAGGGGCAGGTCAGCGCTCTAGTAGTTAAGCAAAAGCCTACTTATGGTGCCCGCAGCGCGGACGTGCTAAGAGAAACTGACACAGGTCAGACACACGGTACCAGAGAGTACTAACTGAGATCTTGCTTGTTTGCACTGTCTTTTTTAAGCCAGAGTGTTTTGAATGATTGAATGTATCGCTTTTAAAATCACTCGGAACGCTTTTAAGACAATCGCATTTTAAATAGAACGCTTTTTGAAAAAATGTTTTTTTTAAACTGAAATTGAATTGAATGAATTGAATGCTTACTCACTGTGGGGAATCCTGACTTACGCCGAACAGTAGAACGGGAGCTGGGCGGGCCAGGACCAGTGAGCACAGCTGAGAGGACCCGCCCTCGAGGGAGCGAGGGACAGGTCAGCGCTCTAGTAGTTAAGCAAAAGCCTACTTATTGCGCCCGCAGCGCGGACGTGCTAAGAGAAACTGACACAGGTCAGACACACGGTACCAGAGAGTACTAACTGAGAACTTGCTTGTTTGCACAGTCTTTTTTAAGCCAGAGTGTTTTGAATGACTGAATGTATGGCTTTTAAAATCACTCGGAACGCTTTTAAGACAATCGCATTTTAAATAGAGCGCTTTTAGAAACAAATGTTTTTTTTAAACTGAAATTGAATTGAATGCTTACTCACTGTGGGGAATCCTGACTTACGCCGAACAGTAGAACGGAAGCTGGGCGGGGCAGGACCAGTGAGCACAGCTGAGAGGACCCGCCCTCGAGGGGAGTGAGGGACAGGTCAGCGCTCTAGTAGCTAAGCAAAAGCCTACTTATGGTGCCCGAGGCGCGGACGCGCTAAGAGAAACTGACACAGGTCAGACACACGGTACCAGAGAATACTAACTGAGAACTTGCTTGTTTGCACTGTCTTTTTTAAGCCAGAGTGTTTTGAATGACTGAATGTATCGCTTTTAAAATCACTCGGAACGCTTTTAAGACAATCGCATTTTAAATAGAACGCTTTTTGAAAAAAATGTTTTTTTAAAACTGAAATTGAATTGAATGAATTGAATGCTTACTCACTGTGGGGAATCCTGACTTACGCCGAACAGTAGAACGGGAGCTGGGCGGGCCAGGACCAGTGAGCACAGCTGAGAGGACCCGCCCTCGAGGGGAGTGAGGGACAGGTCAGCGCTCTAGTAGCTAAGCAAAAGCCTACTTATGGTGCCCGCAGCGCGGACGTGCTAAGAGAAACTGACACAGGTCAGACACACGGTACCAGAGAGTACTAACTGAGAACTTGCTTGTTTGCACAGTCTTTTTTAAGCCAGAGTGTTTTGAATGACTGAATGTATGGCTTTTAAAATCACTCGGAACGCTTTTAAGACAATCGCATTTTAAATAGAGCGCTTTTAGAAACAAATGTTTTTTTAAAACTGAAATTGAATTGAATGCTTACTCACTGTGGGGAATCCTGACTTACGCCGAACAGTAGAACGGGAGCTGGGCGGGCCAGGACCAGTGAGCACAGCTGAGAGGACCCGCCCTCGAGGGGAGTGAGGGGCAGGTCAGCGCTCTAGTAGTTAAGCAAAAGCCTACTTATGGTGCCCGCAGCGCGGACGTGCTAAGAGAAACTGACACAGGTCAGACACACGGTACCAGAGAATACTAACTGAGAACTTGCTTGTTTGCACTGTCTTTTTTAATCCAGAGTGTTTTGAATGACTGAATGTATTGCTTTTAAAATCACTCGGAACGCTTTTAAGACAATCGCATTTTAAATAGAATGCTTTTAGAAACATATGTTTTTTTAAAACTGAAATTGAATTGAATGAATTGAATGCTTACTCACTGTGGGGAATCCTGACTTACGCCGAACAGTAGAACGGGAGCTGGGCGGGGCAGGACCAGTGAGCACAGCTGAGAGGACCAGCCCTCGAGGGGAGCGAGGGACAGGTCAGCGCTCTAGTAGTTAAGCAAAAGCCTACTTATGGCGCCCGCAGCGCGGACGCGCTAAGCGAAACTGACACAGTTCAGACACACGGTACCAGAGAGTACTAACTGAGAACTTGCTTGTTTGCACAGTCTTTTTAAAGCCAGAGTGTTTTCAATGACTGAATGTATCGCTTTTAAAATCACTCGGAACGCTTTTAAGACAATCGCATTTTAAATAGAACGGTTTTAGAAACAATTTTTTTTTTTAAACTGAAATTGAATTGAATGAATTGAATGCTTACTCACTGTGGGGAATCCTGACTTACGCCGAACAGTAGAACGGGAGCTGGGTGGGGCAGGACCAGTGACCACAGCTGAGAGGACCCGCCCTCAAGGGGAGCGATGAACAGGTCAGCGCTCTAGTAGTTAAGCAAAAGCCTACTTATGGCGCCCGCAGCGTGGACGCGTGCAGCGGGCGCGCTGCTGGCGCGCCGAAGGCGTGCCTAATGCAAGCCCGTCTGTGCCCGTCCGCGTCCGAATACGGCCAACGCCCAGGAACCATGCCGGATCTGTCACAGAAAACGGTAAGCCCATCACATATGATAGAGCAGTATTACTCTCATTGAGATACTCTGGTAGAGCCCATTGTGAGATGACTCTAGCTCCAACAAGCTTGATAGGGAAGGAGATGTCATGCCCTCTCTGCCGGACTAAGTTTAACTCAGGCAAGATTGAAGGGCCACTACAACTAGACAGACCCACAAAGAATGAGCAATGGAAAATGGGACTTATTAACAGTAGATCCTTGCCAGCACACACCACAGAAATCAGAATGTTAATAGAGAATGAAGAACTTGACATTCTCTTCGTTACTGAAACGTGGCTGAAAGACTGGTCCGCCCCTGACATAATCCAAGCACTACCCCCAGATTTCCTTATCCGAAGACAAGATAGGAAGGGAAAAACGGGAGGCGGGGTTGCAATCATTTACAAAAACGAATATGAATGCATGATATCGTCCGTTACCACCACCAACAGTGAAACTGTACAATGCAGCCTAAAACTTTCGGCTAATAACTCGTTTTCAGGCACACTGCTCTATAGACCCCCAGGACCTCCCACTCCATTCCTAGAGGAATTTCCCGGCTTAATAGCAGACATGGTGGCCAGCAAGAGCTCCATTACACTAATGGGGGACTTTAACTTCCATCTGGATGAACCAGATAATACCACAGCGATTAGATTAATTCATGACATGGAGGCCATGCAACTGAAACAACTGATAAACACAAGCACCCATGTAAAAGGTCACATACTGGATGCCATTTTTTTAAATGACCCTAAGCTAAAAGTAGGGACCCCAATACCAATGCCATGGTCGGATCACTATTTCATCCCGTTTACACTCGAAAATCCACAGGCTCGACACACCAGTCACAAAGTAACCGGGATTAAGAATAAATGGCCAAAATCCCTACCGGACAACGTAAGGATTGAATTAGAGGCCCAAGCACCAAGCCTGACAGATGACGTAGAAGAGGCCAACAAGATTTGGGCTGACTGGCTCAACAAAGTTGCAGCCCAACACCCACAGAAAACCAGCCAAAGTAAACTTGATGTTAGGATTAAAGCCCCATGGTTCAATGAGAAATTAATTCTGACAAAAAAATCATGTAAAAGAATGGAAAGGCTGTGGAGAAAAAAACTATGATCCCGCCATCAAAAGTCAATATAAGGCAGCTATTAGACAATATCATAGGAGATGATTCAAGCGCAGACCAAATTCTTTGAAGAAAAGATTAATACGGCACACAATTGTTCAAAAGAACTATTCAAAGTAGTACGCTCCTTAACATCTACCAACCAAGAAACGAACCTCCAATCCTCTTCCAAAGAAAGGTGTAACCAGATGGCGAAATTTTTTAAAAACAAGGTAGAACTACTGTATGAGAATTTGCAACAAAATAGGAACATCATAACAGCTAACTCCTTCCTTCCCACGTATGAAGACCCAAGTATTAAAACGGGAAGGGGACTAGATCATTTTACAGAAATACAAGTAGAGGACCTGACCTCAACCCTGCAAAGGATTAAATCTGGCTCGCCCCAAGATCCAATTACACCAGATATCCTGCTACAGGCGGGCACAAGAGCAAAAACAACCACTGCAGCCTTGGTGTCACTCTCCTTATCCCAAGGTGTGATCCCAAAATCATGGAAACACGCGATCATAAGGCCATTATTAAAGAAACCCCAGTTGGATTCAGCTGAACCTGGAAACTACCGACCCATTTCGCTCTTACCATTGTTAGGCAAAATTGCCGAAAAAAACGTAAATCATACCTTGTCCCAATATCTAGAAGGAAATCAAAGGTTACACAACACACAAATGGGTTTCCGTCCCCAACATAGCACAGAGTCAGCTCTGTTGGTGGTAACTGAGTGTTAGACCAGGGGTGCACAGCGGCCATCCTGTTCCTGGATCTGAGCGCCGCATTTGATACGGTGGGCCATTGCACATTGATCAACAGGCTAAAGGAAGAATGTATCACAGGCACAGCAATAAAGTGGATGACTTCATTTTTGAAAGACAGGTCATTCCAATTGCTGGAAGGGGACTATCTATCCGATACCCTCCAACTATCGTGCGGAGTCCCACAAGGCTTTGCACTGAGCCCCACACTTTTTAATATTTACCTGCAACCTCTTGCAGGGATAGTTTAGAATTTGGTCTATCCATAGTGTCGTACGCGGACGATACACAACTTGTATTATCAGTGACGAACGACCCCCACTCCCTTCACTACAACCTAGGGCCTTGCATGATATGAATAGCCGAATGGATGTGTAAATGTTCCCTTAAACTGAATGGGGACAAAACGGAACTTATGTTCCTGGGAAACAAAACAGTCCCCAGGAATCTAAGCTGGCCTACTCAGTTGGGAGAACCACCAACCTCCAAGACTGCTATCAAAAACCTGGGAATCTGGCTAGACGAAAATGTAAGCATGGAAACCCAAGCAAAGAAACTTTCAGGCAAATGTTTCGGCTTACTCCATATGCTTCGAAAAATTCTCCCCATCCTACCTGAACAATCTCGTAGAATTGTGGTCCAAGCATTAATCATGTCACAGATGGACTACGGGAACTCTCTGTATCTGGGCGCACCAAAATATGTCATTGACCGGTTGCAGGTGGTGCAGAATGCCACAGCAAGGACCCTGCTACAAATCCCGAAACAGCAGTCAGCCAGGGCAGCCCTGAGGACACTTCACTGGCTTCCAGTCCAGGCGAGGATCACGTTCAAGGCACTGTGTATCGCCCACAGAGCCATGAATGACAGAGGACCGGCCTTAATCAAAAAGTTGGTTACACACTATACACCAAGTAGGACCCTAAGGTCATCAGAGGATCTTCTTATGCAACAGGGCAAAATAAAAAGAGCAAGATGGGGAGGAAGGTCCTTCAAGCACTTGGTTCCTAAAATGTGGAACACACTACCCAGGGACATGCGCATGATAACCAATGAATTAGCATTCAGAAAAAGACTCAAAACATTGCTCTTTCCCTAAAAACTCCCGATCTCAGGCAACTTGACTTAGTCCACCTTTGTTATGTTTCTCTTAGCGCTGGGAAGCCTAAGGGCAGCTATGCGCTTTACAAATCCATAAACATAAACTGTCCAGACCCTCCCCTGGGAAGGTCCTCTGAATCTTTCTAACCCTCTCCCGTGGGTACAAAAGGGCTTACATAGCTGTAGGACCCTAGATTTGATGTGGACAAGACTCTGATCAAGAAACCACTGACCTTCGACACTCTGGACTTCGTTTGGGCCCGATTTCGTCTCCCTCTCCGTCCAAAGCATCGTCTGTGCCCGTGCACCATACAGGCTCCATGTAGGACCTGTGGAGCATCAAGAACAACTGAAGATATCGCCCTTGGAGTGAAGGAGTCACTCCCCTGCAACCGCAGGCACCACATCACGACTGACAAGTCTGCTGCTCCTGAGCTCCTCCGGCCTCCAAAGGCTTCAGCAACACAGGAGGTGGGTTTCCAAGTCCCTCGAGGTCCGAGCTGCCCTCTCAACAAGTTTGAGGTCAGAATCCTCGTGGGCGCTACAATACCTTTACCCCTGTGCACTGCGTTCATTTGCAAGTGCATATGCTTGTTGGCGTTTCCAGAACAAGTGCACTGGGCTCCACGTAGCCTCAACCTCTGGCACCATTTCCTACAAAGAACTCCGGCCTCCTCACACCGAGTGCTCCGTGGGCTGCTGCTTTGTGAAACTGCTCAAGGTCCCCTCACAACTCCTGTGCTTCCTGCCTGTGGGTCCCCTTGAGGGTCAACACTGCTTTTCTTGGGCTCCCCTGGTTGATCCAGGCTTGCCCTGAATCCCCTGTGTTTGGTGAGTCTCCTGGGCCTTGCTGGTCCTAACCGTAACCTTCTTTGACCTTCTGCGTGGGTTGCCGCTACCAAGGCTTGTTGGTGCTCCCGCCGGACACCGACCCCCCAGCACTCGACATTCTTCGTGGAACAGCTCATATCCGGCTCCTGGTTGTCCTTGACGTCTCCTGGTCCCTGTGGCTGAAGAGTCAAAAAACCCCTTAACGCACCCGAAGCACCCAACATCGGTGGGCATTCATCTACTGAGCCCCTGGTCACTCCTGAGTGACCCAGACTCTGTCCCTTCTGCTTTCAGGTACTCTTCACCAAGAATCCACCTTTGGATTCCAACAGACACTTTTCTTCTTCCCAGGAGTGGCTCTTCTTCAAAGTCCTCCATAGAGATCGACTGCGGTTTCCGACGCCACATCAGACCTATGCACCTGGCTTCCCTGGGATAGGTAACTCTGGTACTATAGTATCCATGGGTGGGGTGGCTCTCCAACCTCCTAAGTTCCACAGGGTTTCTTCGAAGTCCACTTAGAAGGGGCCTTAAACTTCAAAACTGCAACCGCGACTGTCTCATAGAATTGTATGGCGCACGCGGTCGTGTTCCCACACTGCACCCGTCCTCCGTGGGGTCCCTACCTACTCACCTTGGGTGGTTGCTTGGGGTCCCAGTGATTCTATATCCTCTAGACACTTGACTCGAGTCATGGTTCTTATACCATTATTTTAGTATATGGTTTGGTCACCCTGGAGCCCACTGTGTATTAGTGCTAATTACTATTGTTTCTGTGCTACAGTATTGTGTGCTTTGTGAGTATCTTTGTGTAGAAGATACTATGTCGTACTTAGAGTGTGTTATACTACTAAATACATATTTTTAGAACTACTGTGTGGTTCTCCTTTCATTTAACCAATACTATAAGGTTGCACTCTGGTAAAACAAACTGCTTAACATTCCTTCAAGACTAAGCCTGAAGGCTGCTCTCCACAGCTACCACTTGGATAGCTTTCTAAGGTTATCTTTGACCTCTTCAATCACCATAAGGGTTGTTTGGACTGGTACAGGGTGCCCACTTTAATTAGTGGACAGCATATACCAGGCCAACTTCTCACACTGATTGACACAGGAGCTACCCATTCTACTGTTAGAACACTGGAAGTACCAGACTTGCCTCTTTCTGGGAAAATGGTCCATGTAGTTGGGGTTACAAATAAACAAATGCAAAATCCAATTTCAAAAGAGGTTCCAATAAAAATAGGAAGAGAAGCACCAATTTGTGGTCTGTGACACAAGCCCAGTAAACTTGCTTAGAAGAGATCTATTGTGTAAGTTAAATTGCAGAATATACTGCACACCATACGGTGTTGCTTTCCAAACACATGATGATGATGTCAACTTTAAAATGATTAGACAGAATGCGAAAGCTGTAATGTTCCTTTTATTGACAATTTCTGAATTACCAGAAGATCTCTGAGAAACTATAAGTGCAGAAGCTTTTGATCTCACAGGGAAATACATTGGACTCATAAAAGATGAAGATCCAGTCCAAATGAGAATAAAGCCAAATGCTGTTTATCCCAGAACACCATCCTATCATTTGTCTCCAGGAATTATTGCAGGAAAACAGACAGTAATAGAAGACATTCTTCAGAAAGGTATATTGACAGAATTGATTGTAAGCCCATGTAATTCACCTATTATGGGTTTACAAAAGCCAAATGGGAAGAATAGGATTGTCCAAGATTTAAGGCGAATCAATGACATAGGAGTGCCTTCTTGTCCCGTGGTACCGAATCCTGCCACTGTACTTTTACAAATTCTCTGTACTGCAGAATGACTTAAAGTCATTGATTTGTGTCAGGCTTTCTTCTCAGCGCCCTTGCATGAAGATAGTCAATACTTAATCTCATTTGTCTTCCAGCTGAAGATAATCACATGGTGTCATGTCCCTCAAGGGTATACTGAGAGTCTCTCTATCTTTAACCAGAACCTAAAAAGAAATATCTTGGGGGATATGTACAAGAAAATGTCAGAGCGCAGTATAACGCCAAATTTGGAAACACTTTCAATATGCAATGATGCGCCGTATTTACAAAAGTATGGTGTGCCCCTGAATTTTCGCTAGTGCTGGTGCTAAAAAAGCTGCCTAGCACTAGCGCAGGCACCCTTGCGGCATGTTGCAAGGGTGCCTGCACTGCAGGGGCAATTGTTTATTTGCAGGAAGTGACACCTTCCTGCACATAAACAATCTTTTATTTATTTATTTTATTGATTTATTTTTTAGTTTTATAGAGCGCGAACTTGACCCGTTAGGGTATCAGAGCACTTTACAGGAATCAAGCAGTAGTATACAAAAGACTTGGAGGGGGGGTGGGCTGGATACAAAGGGTTAAAAGGGACAAAATACAAATTACATTTACATTTAACGAGAAACGAAGGTCCCCAGGTCCTTGTAGGGGTGCCCGGAGGTGCCGGGAGGATAGTGTCAGTGTACTCCAGGGGATGCATTAGAGCGGAATTAGAGCAAGGACTCTGTGTGAAGTAGAGGCATAGTTTAGGTGAGGAATTGGCCCATTAAGAAGGTTTTGGCATCCTTTTTGAAGCGAGCCAGAGAAGGGATTCTTCTAATATCGGGCGGGAGTGAGTTCCATATTCTTGGTGCGGCCTCTGAGAAAGCCCGATTGTAAGTTTTCTTTTTCCGAAAAAGTGCAGGTTGGAGCAAGAGGTCTCTGGAGGACCCCAAGTTTCTGGTTCCTCCGGAAATCACGAGTTTCTGGGCAAGATATGCAGGGGAGTTTGAGTATAATGCCTTGTGCGTGATACATGCCAATTTGAGTTGTATTCTGGACTGTAGAGGAAGCCAGTTCAGAGCTTTTAGATGTGGGGAAATGTGATCGAACTTCCTTGAGCCTGTTAGTAGCCTAGCGGCTGCATTAAGGCACGCTTTTAAAGGTGCCAAGGAGATCATGGGTAAACCCGAGAGGGTAGAACAGCCATATTCCAGTCTAGAGATGACTAGTGGTTGAACTGCCATTTTTAGGTCGGGAGTATCCAAGAAGGGTTTCAGTTTCCTTAGATAGCTCAGGTGGAATCTGGCTGATTTGGCCATCGCATTGATGTGGTCCCGCATGTTCAAGTTGCAGCCAGGGTAATTCCAAGGGATTTGGCCGAGTCCACGATGGTCGGAGGGCAGTTTAAGGCTGTGATGGCCTTAATCCATACCTGAGCCTCAGGGTTGGTTTTGGGTGGGGAAATTAGAAGAAATTCTGTCTTCTTTGCGTTAAGTTTGAGTTGATTGGAAGAGAGCCATTGGACAGTCAATTTCAAGGCTTCGTTCATGGAGAGAATCTCCTCGAGAGAGGAGATCTTGATGTAGATCTGGGTATCGTCAGAGTACATCTGGTATGAGATATTCGCGGTGTGTAGTACTTCGGCAAACGGTTCTAGGTAAAGGTTGAAGAGGGTGGGGGACAAGGTTGATCCTTGGGGGACTCCAACCGTGACCGGGGAGGGAGCAGACAGGTTACCATTAATTAGGAATCTCTGTGATCAGTTGTGGAGGAAGGACCTGAACCATTCAAGAACAGAGCCATCCATTCCCATCCTGAGTTTGAGGCGTTCAAGTAGTTTCTCATGGTTGACCGTGTCGAAGGCCGAGGACAGATCTAGGAGGATTAGGAGACAGGTTTTGCCTTGATCAAGGGCTTGGAGGGCATCACCCACGATATGGAGAATGGCGGTTTCCGTGCTGTGCCCTGGCCTGAAACCGGATTGGAAATCATCTAGTAGGTGGAAGTTGGTGAAGTGTTGGCTCAGCTGCTGTTGCACACATTTCTCCAGTACTTTAGCTAAAAGTGGGATGTTAGAAATAGGTCTGAAGTTGTCAGGGGAGGCAGGATCCAGCGACGTTTTTAAAATGGGGAGGACTTGGCCAGCTTTCAGAGAGTCGGGTATGGATCCCTGAAGCAGGGAGGCGTTGATTATTGCAGTCCAGCTCGGAATGATGGATTGGGAGGCGGCAGCTAGGCAGTTAGAGGGGAGTGGGTCATTAATATGGTTGTTCGGGTTTAAGGTGGAGAGGATTTTCAAGACGGAGTGTTCGTCGTAGATTTTGAAGTCGGTCCAGTGTGCTTGGTTTTTGGGTGAAGCCTGGGGAGGCGGCACGGAGGGAGGATGTAGATCTGGAAGGGGTTGCGAGTAAGTAGCGGATCTAAGTTCGTTTCTTAAGGATGTGATTTTGTCAGCGAAAAAGGAGGAGAATTCGTCAGATGATATTAGTGACTTGGGGTTTTCTTTCGATGTTTTGGCCAGTTTGTTTGATTGGTGTTTGACCAGTTCGAAAAGTTTGCGGGGTCTGTTTTTGGCGTTCCCCAGTTCAGATCTGAAGAATTCTTTTTTTGACTTGAGGATGTTTCTGTTGTAGGCATTTCTGGCCTGGCAGAGAAGTTTTAAATGAGCGGCTGAGGGGTGCTGTCTCCAGATTCTTTCTGACTGCCGCAGGGATCTCCTCTCGCTATTGAGGGATCCATTGAACCAGGGGTTTCTGTCTTTGATTTGGGTTCTTTTTAGTTTTAGCGGGGCAAGGTCATCAAGAATGTTAGTTATAGTCCCAGAGTAATGATCGTTGAGGTCATTGACCATTGTGATATGGGGGGGGGGTGAGGTCAGACTGGCAAAGGGCTGCCAGTTCCCTAGGATCAAAGTTCTTGGTGTCTCTAACCCAGCGTTTAGGAATCACCTGTTGTGGAGCTCGTATTTTGAGGGTCCCGGGTAGTAGGAAAGTGATAGCGTTTAAAGGCGATTTGCTATTTCTATGTGTGCTGCATAATTCAGCACACATAGTAAGAGCAAAATATGAGGAGAAATTAATAATTTCTCCTCGTATCGCCATCCTAAGTCCAGGTTTTACCTGGCTTTAGTTGTTGGTGCTGCCCAATCGTTCTAAATATGAGGCAGCGTCAAAAAGCAATGGGTGTTGCGGTGGGACGCCTACTGCAACACCCATTGCCCACCCCTTTGTCGCAGCGGACTGCTGTGGAAAGGGGCTTATTTACAAGGTGGCGTTATGCCATGTTAAGTGGCTTAACGCCACTAGCAATGCCACTGGAGCGTCAGAAAAAGTGACGCTGTGGTGGCATATTGGGCTTGTAACTGCATAGATCATCTTTTAGTACCATCAGATACATGTGATGCTTGTAAGTACACCACCATTGAACTTTGGAATCGCCTGGCATAGAATGGACAGAAAGGGGCTTATTACAGTGTCGGTCGGAGTTTCCTCCGACCAACACCGTGGCGGAAACAGGACCGACCGACCTCCGGTCGGCAGTTCTGACCACCTAATTACAATGCGACGGCACATAGTGAGGTCGCATTCCCACATTTCTCTATGAGGTGTCAGGACAATTCAGTTTTGTTTGCAAGGTTTAGTTTTCCATATGTGCTATTTTAAAATTTTCGTATGTTTCCTCTATTTACTGTTGTTTTGTTGGGTTGTCCTGGGAGTGCTGAAATGGGGTTCTACCGCAGTGTGTAGTGAAAAAACATTCCAACAGTTAGTGAGCATGTCCTGCCAGTACTCAGAACTGGCAAAGTAATACGAGATATTATTGGCTTTGGCAATAGGGTGTACAGGGTGGTAGGGTGGGTGTTTATGGAAAAAGGGGTGGAGGTGCAATGGTTGGATAACAGAACAGATACAAAAAAAGCACTATGAAGTGGCCAGTGTTGACTGCTTCATAGCGTTTTTTTCCTACTCTTGGGAGGGGGAAAAGAAACCTGGACTGGAGGGAGAAATGGTGTTAGAACCGAGAAGAAACAGGGATGGGAGGAGGTAGAAGATGCAGGACTGGGGCAGGTGGGGGAACGTGCCAGGGCCCTTCGTGTCAGCCCTGTCCATTCTGATAAATAGCGTTATAAAAATCTTTTTAATACAACAGGTGCATATTGAATATCTATTAATACTAGCACTGCAAGGTAGTGCCACTGACAGGAAAAATTCTGTTTTTATGTAAAATTGATCAATTCATGCAACACTAATGCTTCCGACTGGTGCTTTTGTGAGACACTAAAACATACATTTTTAATGTTCTGTCCCTCGGTGTATACACCATACTTCAATACAGGGTGCAAGGAAGTCAGATAGCAAAGGTGCATTATGCCACAGTAGATCCGGCAACTGTAAAATGGGAGCTTTTACCTGTAGCAGGCACATACTGGAGGAACATGCAGAAAGGGAGCCTCGGGTGCAGCAAGCACAAATTGGAATGGACTCCAAGGCTGATGCAGGCACACACAAGAGTCTCAGATTAGAGGAGCATAGCAAGGGAGGCTTGGACAACAGCAGGCACATGCAGGAAGGGGGCTTCTAACCACATCAGGCACACATAAGACAAAAGCATCATGTTGCAGGAGGCCCACACCAGAGGGGAGTCGCCTGGCCAGAGGTCAGAGGCAACACTCATCACAAAAAGGATGGCAAAACCAATCTCAAAATGCAGTGACATGATGCAAAAGGATGGGTCCAACTCAAAATGTTCTGCTATGCCCAAATGTCAGTTATGCTTGCAACATCACAGATGCGCACTTGTATTAAGCGGTCACACAAGCTGAACACAGGAATGTTGGAAACTAATGTTCAAGGATTTTATAGCATAAATCACATATGTAAGCTAGTTCTATAGAAAACACAAATTGAAATGGCTCAAAACTGTCAATAACAAAGTTTACCAAACTGACATGCAAGCTGAAAACAGGTGCACTCCATGCACACTTAAGAAACGGCGAAGAATAACCTGTGCTTTTCACAAAATGGAGTTCAAGCAGAGTGAGTTCTCGGGGGACCTGCAGAGCATAGGGAAGACCTCCGTGTACCACACTATGGGGCACACCACATCCCCAACCAGAGTGAAACTAAATTGAAATGCGTGACTACATCATGGGGTCTGCAATAGAGCGCCTTGGTGTTGCTTGGAGAAAATAAGATCTATTGATTCAGTAAAATAACCCAAAAGCAAACTCCACCTCACAACCGGGTAATCGGTGGTAAAGCAAAAAGG
Organism: Calotriton arnoldi; assembly: GCA_963921515.1. Taxonomy (NCBI): domain Eukaryota; kingdom Metazoa; phylum Chordata; class Amphibia; order Caudata; family Salamandridae; genus Calotriton; species Calotriton arnoldi. The sequence continues at coordinate 728,183 of CAWUFW010002667.1, forward strand.
CTACTCCAAATTCAATATACATTCAATTGTAGGGAAGTTGTTGGAATTGGGGTCTCTAGTAGGCAGTGGTTTTTACCCTGTCCAAGTAGGGACCCTCACTCTAGTCAGGATAAGGGATTCACACAGCTAAGATAACCCCTGCTCACCCTCTTGGTAGCTTGGCATGAGCAGTCAGGCTTATCTCAGGGGCAATGTGTAAAGAATTTGCACATACACACACAGTAACACAGTGAAAACACTACAAAAGGAGTCCAGACCAGTTTAGAGAAATAGCCAATATTTATCTGAATAAAACCAAAGACCAAAATGACAAAAATCCAACATGCACAAGTCAAAATATCACTTTTAAAAGATTTAGCCAGTTCGGTCTATAAATATCAATTGATGCATTCATTTAAGCACAAATTACCTCAGATGCGTCAAAAATAAAAGACGGTGCAAGGCACAGGGCAGGTGAGGCACCAGAAAAGTAAAGGGATGCTCCAGTTCCTTACTACAGAGGGTGGGTGATGCCTTGGTTCCTTACTGACAGGGAAGGTGATGCGTCAGTTCCTTACTGGCAGGGGAGGTGATGCGTCAATTTCTGGAAATGCGGCCTCGGTTCCTTACTGCGGTGCGTGTTGATGAAGAGTCGGCGTTGAGGGACGATACATCAAAAATCCAGACGCACTGCGTCGATGCGGCAGCAGTGATGCAGGCACAGCATTGATTTTGCAGCCACAAGGCAGGTGCTGTGTCAATTCTTCAGCCGTGAGTGGGTGCTGCGTCAGAGTGGTTGCCACAGATGTCGGTGACACGGTGCTCGGGACTCATGCTGCTGCAATTTTTCTGACATGCTGTGACAGCGAGCTGGGGCCTGTGGTAAAAGCCATTGTTGATGCTTCCAGCGGGAACCACGCTTCAGTGCGGGCATTGGCGATATGTCGATCTTGTGCAGCAATGCATCGAGCAAACAGTTGCCAGGAGTCAACACGTGGATTTTCTCTTTAGATCACCAGGTTACACTTCTTAGGGCCCAGGAGCTAGATTTGGCACCACTAGGCAGTCAGCACTCTAAGCAGAAGGCTCAGGCACTGGTAGGTGAAGTTTTTGATGGTCCTGAAACTTCTTAACAGGCGGTAAGCACGCACAAGCCCATGGAAGCAGGATGTAGAAAGCAAAGTCCAGTCCTTTCACTCCCAGGACAGAAGCAGAGAGCAGCAAGCGAGCACAACAAAGCAACACACAGAGTGGCAGTCCCTCCTACAGCATCCAGCTATTCTTCCTGGCAGAATGTCCTCAGGGCAGAAGTGTTCTGATTTTGGGTTGTCAGAGGTCCAATTCTTATATCCCGTTCTGCCTTTGAAGTAGGCAAACTTCAAAGGAAAGTCTTTGTAGTGCACAAGACACTCCCTTTCCCTGACATGGCTCCAGACACACTACAGGGGGTGGAGACAGCTGTGTGTGCGGACAGGCACAGCGCTATTCAGGTATCAGTGACAACTCCTCCCACTACTCTAGCTCAGAAAGGCCCGTCAGCCTAGTGATGGGCCATGAGGATATGCAAGGCACACCTCATCACCCTTTGTGTGACTGTCGAGAGTGAATGCACAGGAGCCCAACTGTCAGACAACCCACACGTGTATTCTACAGAGAGGCAGATGCACAGAATGGTAAAGCAAGAAAATGCCCATTTTCTAAAAGTGGCATTTTCAAACACGCAATTTAAAAACCAACTTCACCAAAAGATGTATTTTTAAATTGTGCATTCAGAAACCCCAAACTCCAAATCTCTGTCTGCACCCAATGGGAAATTACACTTAAAAGTACTTTCAAGCCAATCTGCATGTTACCCTATGGGAGAGATAGTCTTTGCAATAGTGAAAAACAATATTAGCAGAATTTCACTATTAGGACATGTAAAACACAGCATTACATGGGCTACCTTTCAAATATACTGCACCCTGCCCATTGGGCTGTCTTGGGCCTACCTTAGGGGTGGCTTACATGCAGTAAAAGGGAAGGTTTGGGCCTTGCAAGTGGGTGCACTTGTCAGGTCGCAATGGCAGTTTAAAACTGCACTTACAGGCACTGCAGTGGCAGGTCTGAGAAATGTTTGCAGGGCTACTCATGTGGATGGCACAATAACAGCTGCATTCTCTCTAGTAGCATTTGATTTGTAGGGCCTGGGAACACCTGGTGCACTTTACTATGGACTTCCTAGTCAATCAAATAAAGCAATCATGGATATACCAATCACCAATACAATTAAACAGAGAACATATTCACTTTAGCACTAGTTAGCAGCGGTAAAGTGCCCAGAGTCCTAAAGCCAATAAAAGCAGGTCAGAAAAAATAGGAGGAAGAAAGCAAAACGTTTGGGGATAACCCTGCAAAAAGAGCCAGGTCCAACAGAAGTCAAAGATCCAGTAAGTAAAAGGCGGGAGGCTGTGATTTTGACACATGAAAGTGGGCGCTGTGCTGCCCCCATGTGGAGAGCTCAAACTCCACCTCACAATCTCGTGGTCGGCGGTAAACCAAAAGGACTTCTCCAAATTAAATATACTGTCAACTGCAGGGAAGTCGATAGATACATCTAGCAAATTAAAGACGTGCGGCTGTGATGATGATACATGAAAGCGGGCGCCGTGCTGCTCTTGTGTTAAGAGCTTAAATAAGCAAGACAAGAACTACAGCTTTTTTTCACAGCAAGGGAATGCTGAAAAATAATGCACGCAGTCGTAAAGCTGACGTTGTGCTGAGCCAGGGAAACAAAACATGAACACTTATGGGAAGTGCTCGTTCACATTATTTTAAAAAAGTACCTGAAACAGGAAATAAAATGGTACAAGGAGAGTACAAGTAGTATGGCACTGCTTTGTGGGAGTAAACAATTGACAAAAAGGTGGGACAAAGAGGAAACATTAACCATTTACAAGCAAGGATTTCTGAATGACACTGACCTTAACAAATCAAAAGTAGAGGGCCGGATTTAAGCCCACAAAGGATATACAACAGGTCTCAAAGCATGACCTAAAAAATGGGTGTTAGGGCTGGTGGCTATGACGTCCAATCCATAACATTTTTTCCTGCCTGAGGCATCTCACAAAAGAGTTCAAGAAGTTTATGAACTAATGAACAATGTTCATACCATTGACATGCTAGCTTACAATCTTTCAGGTGTATCTATATCAGGTAAGGCCCGTTAAGTCAGCAGTCTTAGTTGACATATTAATTACAATTAAATCCCTAAATGCTTTTTTATGTATGGGGAGCCTGGTCGCACACAAAAGAAGATTTTAATTTTTAAAGTAAAAAAATCAATTGTACTGTTACTGGATCCAAACATGCTCAGGGAGCCACCCAGCATATTGTCAGTTGTGCAGTCAGCAGAGGTTAGTTAACTGATTGTTTATGTGGCCGCCACATTTTGTTCCATTAGTTTCTCAGATTAAACCATTTTTTAAAGTTTGTTGTAGGCTAGCAACACTCTCTTCCTCCTAACATGAAACTGCTCTACTGGAGACCAACTCACAGACCGTGATGAGGGAGCAGCTATGTTAAATGAGTTTAAGCACCACCTCCCTAAAATTGCATTTCTAAAGTAATTCCACCATATCTTTTTGTCTGATAGAATGTTAAAGTCAATGGCACATACAAATCATACACGTCTGCCAATCAGCTTCCAAGACATTATTAAAGATCCACTGTATTTAACAAATCATTTTTTTCTACTGCAATACCTCATGGTATGTACAGCAAAGCAGCTAAAGTAAGAGAAATAAGCATAATTTAACAGTAGTCATCCCACTAACAAGGTATGGTCGATTTGTTCTGCAAACCTCATTATAAAGTAATAATACCTCTTTTTTTTGTATCACTATTGTTGAGTATTATAGTAACCAACTCTTATACAAATAGGTTAAATTCCATTTCAAATTCAGAATTTGTTTTCTTTGATGCATTTTCAGAGTCTGAACTGCTGGAAAGCTCTTAGCTATCCAAGTTAAGTGTATTATGCAAGTAAGGTGCCCTTTTGTTGATGAGATCAGCCTGATTTGAAACTCCTTAATTGCAAGGCTAAATCACTGTCAATATTTTATCCATTTAAAAAAGAACTTAAGACCCTTCTGTTTTGTCAAGATGTTGGGTTGTACACAGGCCACTAGAACCCAAGGATTAGACAGGAATTGTGGGGAGGTAAACGAATTGGAGAATAACAATTGTATCGGAGAAGGCACTTTTAAGAACAAAACAAATTCCTAACTCTGCTTCTTCAGTTTCTTTGCCAGCAATGACACAAAATAAGTGTTCTCATTCTCTTTCTCTGTGTACCGCTTTACAAGGTTGATAGGTATTTCTACTGCTTCACTATCTGATTTCCATTCTGATTATATATTCTCATAATCTGTAACACAGCATAGTAAAGCATAGCATAAAATGTACATTTTGTGGGTCCACTTCTGGCACGTGTTACTCAATTAGGTGGAGTCAGTATAACAGAGGTATCTAACAGTCAAAACTTTAAAATCAGTGATCATCTACAATAATACACTATAACCTATCATTATATTACATAAAAGGTTGAAATAGTTTGTCATAGACAGTGATCAATCACAGCTTCTTATTGTATCAGGATTTGTAGTATGCTGCTATATATGGTGATTATCTACATCAACACAATACAGACTATTGCTATATGTGTCACTGCAACATGTTGTTGTAAATGGTTGTTGCTTGATACATATTTGACTCCTAGCTGTCTCTACATCACTAACAGGGAGCATCAATTCTAGGCAGGAATCCATGTTAGCTAGTGTGCAATATACAAATAGATAACAATTTAAAAAAAAATGTTATTAAGAAAATCATCATTCTGGTTACGTGTATGATATATCTTTCAAAATGAAATACAGTACCTGTGTGTTTAGGAATATTAACCAATAAAAAAAGAACTGTTTTGTACTACTTTGATGTGCAGTTTACCTTCACAAATTATTAGTCTAATGTTTGGTGGGAGGAAAATTAATGTTAATGGGGTGTATTTTTCACTTACTTTCCAAACCCTTTTAAGGAACAGTCTGATTTGAGTGTATTTTGAAAGTGATGCTAAGCTATCTTTCATAATTCCATTTTTCATACTTTCATAACATTGTAAAGGTGGTTCACTTGCCCTATTAGAAAGAACTGTGAACCTCAATCATTGAAGTAAGTTGCTGAAAAACATGTAAATGTGAAAATCTTGTAAATATAGAAATAAATACATGTTGTACATTTACCAACTGCAATTCACTATGATCAATGACAATGTTACCTAAACAGTCAATTCCAAGTAGGATTCACTCATGTGACTTCAGATGAACAGTACACAGAGTTAGACTGGCTTATAAATCCTCATTTTGTATCCAATAAACTGTGCATACTTTCATATTTCTACTGTAAGTTACCCTTCCTATTCTTTAACGTGAGTGGTAATGTCAAGAATGCTTTTGAAAAGTATTCAATGGGTGCAACACATCAAGAGAAGGATATTTTAAAAAGTGTTTTTGAGTTTAGACAAGCCAACATAGATTCTGCTCCCACATCCCCCTAAAGATAGTAAGTGACATCTTGTAGGACGAATGCTACAGCTTTACTCAGTCTAGGCTGCTATATGTACAGAGCACTAGTTCGCCCACTTCATATTCAATCATATATTCTGTCTTCACCCATAAAGTTTCTGATGCCCTTCTTCTGTAAAGCCTAAGAAGAAAGGAAGGATAATTAGCTTATATGAAAAGAGTGAAGAAGTGCTCTAAGTGAACGTTTGAAATTCTATTTAAATGGTGATGAGAAATGTAAAGAAGTTGGTGTACTACAGGTACTGTGCATATATGAATAAAATGGCACTAAAGAGAATTTTTTTAAAGGCCATCCAATTCATCAAAAAATACGTTAAAATCTATAGAAATAATTTCACATTTGTTCTGGAAAAATGGTAACGTCTTTGAGGCAACCCTAATTAGTCTGCTAAAATGAAAGTGAAAATGAATTAAAAATCTTCAATTTAATACCAAAACTAATTTAACAATAGAGTAAAAGGCAACCAGTGTACTCATTTTCAACACGCTTGAATGTTTTGAAAGAAATTATTTTTTCATGATTCTATTATAATTCACACACAATTCTCATCAGTCCCAATTTTGGCTACTGATCTAAATGTGTCTGTTTCTCTCACACACAGTCCTACTGCCTCACTGGTTTCCCTATGGCAAGATCTTTAGGGCCAGATGTAGGTAGATTTGCTCACAAAATACTAATCACAATTTTGCGAACTGACCTGCCTTTTAATAGATCAGTTTGCAAAATAAGGATTCAGAGTAGTTTGCAAAAAGGCTTACCTAATCACAACTCATGAGGGAGGTTACAAAGTCCAACTTATTCTGATCATAGTGGCCTGTCGAGGTCAGTGGACCACTTTGTCAGTGATCGCTTTTTAAAAACATATTTTTTTTTTGTACAGCGTTTCATTTAAAGGGAATGGTGTTGCATTTAAAAAACGATTTTTTTCAAAATGTTTGTTTAAGAGTTGCCTATGATACCAGGTTCCACTGCCCACTCTCAAACAAACTTTATTTTATATATTCATGGAGGAAGGGGTCCTAAGGGGAATGAATGGGAAACCACCTTCTATGATTCACAATTCATTGGTAATTAGCATTCTGAATAGCAATTTGGGAGTGATGACCTAAGCATTTCCCTTTCAATTTGCGATTCAATATGTATTTCTAGACCCTTTTTTCCAGTTCAGTAATTACTCAACCAATTGCACAATGGGTTTAATACATATTAAAAAGCAATTTACCTGTCACAAACTCTGTAATTTAACCAAGGGCAGGGTTTGCAACTGATAAATGTCTTCCTGCAATATGACCCTAAGTTCTCTGCTTTTGCAAATACTATGCACTAGCTTCTGTGGGTAAGCTTATATCTGCAAAAGCAAACACATTCATATCAGAGAGTAGGAGATGGCTTCCAATGTGTGATTCTGCATTGCCCACTTCCACAAAAACTATCCTGCCCTGTAGGATCTGCAACTCAGCTGAGCTGACATTAACATAAATCTGTACCAGCTGTGTTTCTGCATCCTCTGGCTTGGCATCCAGGATTCCTCCTATATTTCTGATGTTTCTGTAAACTTTTGTTCTGCCTGGAAATTGTGAAAAATACATACTGTGAGAAAGTGGATTATTTTTTGGGATGGATGATAGTCCACCACAAGTAATAATGTCACTATACTTGTTAGGTCCAGTTAGAAGGATTTAAAGATTCTTTAAAAATTCAAACAAATCAGATGCTTGGAAAAAAGTACATATGTTAAAAGTAAAAGTAAGCAGACACATTAAGTAGGAACCCATTGTACCAGGATAAAAAGAAGAGCCATATATGCTTTATTATGAAATGAACAGGAGACTTGTGCCGATTTAATTCTTGGCGGTTAGGATACGCCGTCAGAATGGCGATGGAGTTTTTTTACGGCTAAGAATGCAATCTGCCCACCCACTTTAGATGTAGGTGGAACTTAGGTTTAATCATGGCATAGACTACTTTGTCTCTACCATAATTAAACCCCTCCAACAGTCCTGTGGAGTAAGGGCAGTCGGAGGCAGACATGTAATTCCACCCACCTGCTTTAGATGGGCAGAATTAGAGGCCAGTTTTCACTGCTCGTCACCGCTAGGAAAATCCTGGCAGTAAAGGGGAAAGAAGTCCCATGGTGAGAGGAGCATTTTCTTTTGTCTTTTTAGAAAGAAAACCCTGCTTTGTGATTTTCTTTTTGGATATATAAAAGAAAAACGTTTGGTGCATGACTCTGTCATGTTGATGAAGCCATGCACCAAACTTCAAAACACATTGACAGGAACCGCCATAACTGAGGTTCCTGCAAATGCTTTAAGAACTGACTGCTTGCTTGGCAGTCATTTCTCAGTTTGGTGGGCAGCATCTCCATCAGGGCGACAGAGCAGCAGGGGCCGGTGCAGGAAGGCGTGGTGGGGCTGGGGGATGTCGACAGACGACGGAATAGGATTTATTTATTTATTTAATTTTTCCTATTTGGTCATCTGTCGACATCCACCCCCCACCCAACCGCACCACCACGCTTACCTGCACCGACCGCTGCTGCGCCTGCCGTCGCCTAGGCTGAGAAACGGGCCACACACCAACTTTTAAATTAGGCCCTTTGTTTTATAAGTAATATTTACACTCCTCCCCTGATTCACCTCACTCCCCTAAATATTCAGCACAACCATAATAAAGAGACATGATTTATTTGACTACTCAAAATTATATTCTTTCATTTAAACAGAGATTATTTTTCAGAAACCTTGTGCTTGCTCTCAGAAATCTTTGAATCATTGTATGTAGGATTGAAAACATTTGCAAGCAGTAATGCTAGAAGACGTGATGTTTCACCTGCAATAATATAATTTACATTGAATCTGAGAAGCCGGGCAAGTGAAACTATTTGAAGAACCAGAGCATATACTCACTTTCTCAACACAAGCTGAAAAAACATTATGATAATGATCAAAAAGCTATAAAGAGAGAAATGTGCCAGTAGTTTAGCCATAACTTCCACATTGTACTATTCATGGTCTCAAGCTCACAGCTGGCATTACAAATTGCATCACTGGTGAAATCACTGGTGACTGTGAGAAAGTGGGATATTAGTCGGGGTGGGTGGTAGCCCACCACAAGTAATAATAACACTATGCTTGTTAGGTTTAGTAAAGGTTTCAATAAATTAAACCTGAGCTCAACCCCTTATCACTAAGGCACAGAGTAGGCAGGCATAACTTAAGAAAGTGTGTAAAGAATTTAGAAGAACCAGAAGAGTTAAAAAGTCAAAAACACAACACAATAAATAAATCCCACTCAAATTTATAAACATGCTGGATACAAATAGTGCCAAAATGCACAACTCGCCAACCGTAGGCCACTACTCACCCTAGACTAGGGCATGGGTACGGTTTATAGCCTACCATGGTGAAGCACGGGTCAGATACAGAGACCATGCTCATCCCAGCCAGAAGTTGTACCTTTTGACTTAGTTTCCGAAATTAAAGTAAAAAATCCCCAACAGGGCAGGGCAGGGCAGCCGGTTGTGCTGAGATGTGTTCCATGAGGCTGGAAGGTATGGGTGAAGTATTTTGGGGGGTCAGCTGAGAATGGAACTGTAAGACCTGTCAGCTTTAAGGTGCTCTTCCCCCCAACTTTTGAACTTGTTTTTCTGGCCTTAGGACTCTGAGCACTTTACCACTCATATCCAGTGCTAAAATGCATGTGCCCTCTCCTCTAAACATGGTAATATTGGCTCATGCCCAATTGTCATAATTAATTTACTTATAAGTCGCTACTAAAGTGGTACTATAAGTGCCCAGGGCCTGTAAAATAAATGCTACTAGTGGGCATGTAGCACTGATTGTGCCACCCACTTAAGTAGCCCTTTAAACATGTCTCAGGTCTGCCATTGCAGAACCTGTGTGAGCAATTGAGTTTACACTGCCATTTTGACATGGCAAAATAAGCATTTTGCCAGGCCCAAACCTTCTTTTTTATTTCATATGTCACTCCCAAGGTAGACCCTGAAAAGCAACTAGAACAGGGTGCAATATATTTAAAAAAACAGGACAGGTACCTTAAAGTCTCACCTGTCCTGGATAGAAAAACCCTTGTATTTGTTTTTTACTACTGCACGGCCTATATCGCCAATAGGATAACATTGTGATTTCCCTATTACATTTTATAAGTGTAATTTCCAAATGGGAAGATATAACTGGTTCAAAGTTGGTGTCTCTGAAATCCTAATTTAAAATCCTAACCTATGGTGAAGTTGGATTCTAAATTACAATTCTGAAAATGTCACTTTTAGAAAGTTGGCATTTTCTTGCTTTAGCAACTTGGTGCCTGCAGCCTATCTCTGGTCACATGTCTGGGTGCAGTTGGCAGTTTGGGCTTTATGCATTCCTCCTAGATAGCCACACAAAATGGGGCTTAGGTGTGACTGAGTGGGCCATCACTGCAAGAATGGGAGGGAAACTGGGCCAGCTACGCAAAGCTCCGCAACTAGGATTGAAGGTACTCTGTACAGTGGGCCTAAGTGGGTCCCTGTAGTCAGCAGCCGCTCCATTGCAGTCGGCCTGAACTTGTGACTTTGTCCTGGTCCGGCATGACCAGATAACCCTAATAGCGCTTTGTGCTTTTTTATGCTATTTTCACTAAAAAGTCTAAAATTCAATATCTCCAGTTCCACTGATTGGATTTGTGACATTTTGGTCTTGTTCTATTTATAGAAAATTACTCTGATTTTCTAAATTTGTTGCCGGCGTCTTTCTGTGGTGTTTTGTCACTATTTTGCTGTTTGAAGTATTGCCCTTCAGAACTCCTCCCTGGTGGGTTCTCCTTCTACATGCCAATCAGCAGGTGTAGGCAGGTCACCAAGGGGTGCAATGTCCTCCTCGGCAGACTCCAGGACAGCCACCACAGACGCCCCATCCATCTTACTGGGGGTACATTCAGGGGCTAGTTTCTCATGCCCTCTGTCTTACCCATTTTTAGGAACCGGTTGGGGCATTGTTCCAGGCTCCAGCCCTTTTTAGCTCCCCTCCCAGGCTGCCATGGACCTTGTCATGGCACAGATCCACTTAGGTAGTTGCACCATCGCCACATGAGCCTTGAGCGCCTCTTCCTTCCAGACAGTGTGCTCAAGGTCATTGTCCAACAAGCAGTGCACAGGCATGGCAGGGCTCACAGCAACTTTTAGAAGACCTGAAACACCCCCACTCAAATGAAACAAGGGCCACTGGATAGTGACCCTCCCTGTTCTCAGCCACCACAACCTCGTGGAATGTTTTGGAAATCACCTGCTCTGGGGATTCCAGCTGACTCTTTACCATAGTCATGCTGACACCGGTGTCCCTCCGAGCCTCCATCCCTTGGCTGTTAATGGTGACCCATTGCCTTGTCAACTCCCCCCCATTAACTGGGACAAACTCCTCCACCAGTGCGATGCTAGCCACCCCTAGGGTTTTACCCCCAGTGGGAGGGTGTGCTCTTTTTGAACACTTGGGGTCCCCTTCGTGGAGTCCATATTCACCACACTCATAGCATTCGCAAGTTTTGGGCTGCTGACTTTTGTCAGGGCAAGTTGACTTCTGGTGGTCCGATTAAGACTGGGACTGAGACCCTTTCCCTTGTGAATTGTTTTAAGGGCCTTTAAAGAGCTCTTTAAAGAGCTCCTTCTTTTTTATCTCTCCTCTCTTTCTTCTGTTGGGGACTCTGACCACTCTTTTGGAAGTCCCCCTCAGATACCTTCTTGGACACTCTGATGCTGACCCAGATGATGCCTCCTCTGCAAGCTTCCTGGAATCATTCATTTTGCTATCCAACAGGTGTTGGAGCAGCTCTGGAAAGCAACTATCAAGGTAGTGCCCCTTCAGCATTTCATAATCATCAACTTTGCTGCCCCTCACACCAGCCCTTCAGTGCCTTACCATCATAATCCAGAAAATATACCCATGTTCGTGTGGTGAGTTTGTGACTAGCCCTGAACCATTGCCTGTACTTCTCAGGTGTCAAACCAAACTTTTTGAGTAAAATGGCTTTCAGGGCAGTGAAGTTTGTCTGGTCTTCCACCTCTAATGTAAGGAGTGTATCCCTCCCTACCGTGGGCATGTACTGCCAAAGACTACTCCACCAGAGCTCCTCTGGGACCCTGAGCACACTCAAAGCCACTTCATAGGCTGGTGAACCACCTCATTGAGACATGAAATTGCTTGCAAAAGACTTTCATCTGAGCAAGGGTATAAGACTCCAACCGGGTAAGACTAAATTCTACAACTTCAGGTGCCTATGCTGCTTCTACAGATTGAGACATTTTTTTAACAGAAAAAATCAAATGTCAAATCAGGGAATAATGAAAAATGAATAATGCCAATTAGCGCTGATGGACACATTTTTTGCCAATCACGAGGACAGGTTCGAATTGGTCTAAGAGTTGCAGTCAACACTGAATTACTATATGGTATTGCACAAGCTCATGTCCTAACCTCATTGCTGATCACCAATTTTACAAATGGGGTTTCTGGTTGACTGAGGTTTGCACTCAAGCCAGGGAGAACCCATAACTCTAGTCAGAATAAGTCGAATACTCCACGAAGATAGCCTGTGCTCACCCTCTGGTAGCTTGTCACAAATCAGGCAGTCTTATCAACAAAGGCAATGTGTAGAGTATTTGTGCAACACACTCACACAGTAACACAATGAATACACTGCTAAAAGACTCCACAAAGGGTTAGAAAAATAGGAAATATTGATCTGAATAAAATAAGACCAAAACGACAAAAATCCAATCAGTAGATCATTAGATATCACTTTTAAATGAATACATGCAAAAGAAGTACTTTAATTGACTTTGCTCCCTTTGGAGGCTTTATGGTAATTTTACTTTGCAAGAATGGCACAAGAGTTGTATCAGTTTCAGTGACTATATATATTTCAGATATGCAGATGCGCAGAGTGTAATAGACTATTTAATACCATTTTTTATTTGGGGGCGGGCATGGCTCACAAGAGCAAAGCCTGGACTTGACTGGGCCATGATGCCACTCCCCTTCTCTTAACACTAGTAGTATATACCAGCACCACATATAGTGTATCCCATGACATTTTTTCATGTCTATTTGTTTTACTGAAATTTATTTAGCCAAACCAGGATGCAAAGAACTTGATTTGTGCAGTAAGTTAAAATCACATTGAAGAGGTGTCATGACTATTAGGAATGATGTTTCACAGTGTAAAGTAATTGATACATGCAATCTGTGAGGCAGCAAATAGAGTTTTTCTAATGTTAATTTTGTTGTAGTATGGTAATAAACTTGAATCTGACCTTTGCACCGTAAAAAAAAAAAAAGAGTGGTATCAGTGTCGGGACTCAGAGCATCTTTACGAGATCTTGAGGGGACGGGATGGTGACTAATTAATCCCCCCAGCTGCCTGTGATGTTGCATTCTCAGTGGTAAAGATCACATGGCTCCTATTGCTCACAGTCTCTCTGTTTAGATGAACGAAGCCACTGTTTGGGGAGTCGCGCTGCAGGGGCAGGTCAAGCAGGGTCAAGACTAACTTGCATATGGCTGGGTCCAAACTGGAATGCTGTGGTGAGCAATAACACATTGGATTTAGGCCCCAGATCTCCTACTGAGTGTCTAATGCAAAAAGAACAAATGATGGACAGAATGCTGAACAATGTCAAACATTCACCCCAGTACAGAGACCTGGGCCTAAATCCATAGTTGTTTTGCTCACCATGCCATTCCAGTTTAAACCCAGCCATACGCAAACCAGTCTTGACCCTGCTCCCCTTGGGAACAGTCCAGCCTGAACTGCCAGGCCAGGTCCTCCATGGACCAGAAACAAGTATCTTCGGACCGGTTTCGGGGTATCACCCCTAATCAGCCAGGCTAGCTTGACTCCAGTGGCATGGAGAGCATGGGACCCATGTCTAGGCATAACCATCCCACTTGGGGTGACAAATGCAAAAAGAACAATTGATGGTTTGAGTTTCTGACATTGTTCAGCATACCGTTCATCAATTGTTCTTTTTGAAAATTTCTAAAAGTGGTATTAGACCGGTGATACTTAGGGCGGTCTCCCTCCAACTTTTTGCCTGCTTACCTCCACTTTTTCTTGTATTTTTTTGGACAGCCTTAGGACTCTGAGCATTTTACCACTGCAAACCAGTGCTAAAGTGCATGTGCTTTGCCCCTAAACATGTTGATATTGGTTTATACCTAATTGACATATTTAGGTTACCTGTAAGTCCCTTGTAAAGTGGTATACCATACACCCAGGGCCTGCAATCTAAATGCTGCTAGTGGGCCTGCAGCATTGGTTATGCCACCAACACAAGTAGTCTTTCAAACCTGTCTCAGGCCTGCCATTGCAGGGCCTATGTGTGCAATTTACTGCCACTTCGACTTTAAAATCACTTGCCAAGCCTTAAACTCTCCTTTTATTACATAGGTCACCCCTAGGTTAGGCCCTAGGTAGTCTTAGAGGTAGAGTGCTGTGTAACTAAAAGGTAGGACATCTACTTTTAAGTTTTACATGTCCTGACAGTGAGAAACAGCTAAATTGGTTTTTCACTACTGGGAAGCCTACTCCTCTCATAGGCTAGCTTAGGAAATTCCTTAAGCCACTCTTAAGCTGTAATTCCTGATTAAAGAGGAATACCTGCATCATCTTTCATATCTTTGGAATGGTAATATTGAATCCTCTTTAATGGTAAAGTTGGATTTAACATTACTACTTTAGAAATGCCACTTTTAGAAAGTGGACATTTCTCTGCTCTTAATTTTGCTCTGTGTGCCTGCAGCCTGGCTCCAATACACATCTAAGCTGGGTGAAAGCTACACTTTGTGCATTTTATCTAGACAGCCACAACACAGGAAGGGTGGGTGTGACAGAGGACTCATCTGCATTCATCTGCTTTCTGATAGCCTTCCTGGGCAGGAAAAGTGAGAGAGAGCTGACACTTTCATCTGAATAGCCTGTCTGCTGTACACACACAAAGGACTGGCAGACAGGGCTGGGATAAAAAGAGACCTGTTCACTTCAAGAAGCTGCTTTGAAGTCACCCCCCCCCCACTTCAAAGGCATATAGTTGGGTATAAGTACTGGGGCTCTGACTCTACTAAATCAGTACACTACTGGACCTGTGAAGAACTCTGTTGTGCTACAAGGATTGCCACTCTGCTTGACTGACTGTTCCAAGAAACTGCTTCACTGCTGTGCTGAGCTGCCCCTGCAGCCTGATGATTTCTGCCCTGCTGAAGACAAGGACTGGACCCATCTCACTTAAACCCAGAGTGACTCCAAGGGCTTGCTGGCTTGCCTCCTGTGTTCTGAAGTCTCAGAGTCATCAAAGACTGCCTACAATTCTACTGGTGCTGCTGGACTCTTCCATCTGTGAGTCCTACCCTTGACTGAGGTGCCCCCTCCAGTCCTGGTCCTCAGAAGTGGGTTCTTGCAGCTTTTCCTACATTGTAATCGATGCAGCAGTGACTTTGCGCTGATTGGAACTGACGCATCACCTTCAACGCTGAAGCAGCAGCCGCTCGATGACAGCGATTCTACAGCCGGCATGGCTTGATGCTAACGGAGAGCGCAGCTCGACATCGGCGCAGCACCTACATCACAAAGTGGTTCAACACCGAAGCTTCCATTGATGGCGCAGACCGGCGCCGATGCTCTTCTCCATCCACGGATCGATAACAATGCAGCCCCTCCTCAACTAGAGTCTTCAATGTCGACACTTTGCTTCATCAAAGGTACTTTGTTGGTGGGACCTGTTTGGGTCCTGTAGCCAGCCTGCCCTCCATCGCAGTCGGCCTGAACTTAGGATTTACCCCGGTCCTGTGCGACCTCAAGTAACCATTTAGCATTATTGATTTCTAAGCACTATGTTTGGTTTTGTATTTTAAAAATTCATAACTCAGGTTCTACTTATTGGATTTTTGTCATTTTGGTCTTGATTTTCTCATAGAAATATTCTCTATTCTTCTAAACTTGTGTGAGTCTTTTTGTGTTATTTTCATTCTGTTACTCTGTGTGTGTTGCACAAATACTTAACACATCTCCACTTTAGATAGGTGGTGAGCACAGGTCATCTTTTAGTGTGTATCTAGCTTACCCTAACTAGATTGAGGGTTCCTGCTTGGACATACCTTGGTGATCAGTGGTGAGGATAGGACTTGTGTTTGTGCAATACCATATATTATTTCAGAGTTCACTACAACTTCATACCTAATCCCGATTTGAGCCTTTTTCAGTTCTCCCTTTTTGACTTTTTGATTTTTCAACTAAATTATGTCTTATTCTGGAGAGGCCACATCTGCATCTGCATAAATTGAGTTTGAGCTGACCAGGTTAGAATGCTACACTGTGAAGCAGCTGAAAGATTTCTGCAAGGACTTTCAGGTTTCTACAAGGGGCTTTACCAGCAAGGTGGAGCTGCAGAAAGCCTTGAGGGCCTAGGCGGAGACCCATGTTGCAGTGGATGACATCCCAGAGGAGGAGCAGGAGATTCCTGAGGAGGAGGGTGACCAGATTTTGGAGTCTGAGATGGCTCTGGAACTGCCTGTGGAGGGGGCAGACAATGTGCCAAGAGCAGTAGTGGTTACTAGAGCAAGGAGCAGTGTCTCCTCAAAGAACCTGTCCCCTGATGAGCTGGCAGACAGGAGAGAGGAAAGAAACTTAAATTAGAGCTAGCCAAGTTAGAGCAGGATGAAAAAGCTTACTGAACTAAAATTGGAGAACGAACATGCTCTGGAGGAGAGGAACATGTCTTTTGAGCTAAACCTCAGAGCGCTGGATATAAGAACAGTACACGTGGGGTCCAGTAACACCAATGGTGGCAGCATACCTACAGTAGCCGCTGGTAAGTCCAGAGTCAGGATCCCAAAGGATTTGGTGCTCAGTTATGAGGTGGGGATGACAAAGACAAATGATTTGCAGCCTATGGAGGGGCTCTGAGAGTGCACAAGGTCTTAGAGGAGTTCTGGGATGGTAGTTTGTGGTGGTATATATCCACAATGGGGAGGGACACACTCCTTAGACTAGAGGTAGAGGACCAGACAAGCTACACTGCAATGAGGGCCATCCTAGTCAGCAAGTTTGGACTGACCCCTGAGAGGTATAGGCTCAGATTCTGTCGGTCTTCCCAGGGCGCGCTGGTTGCAGCGGGGCCTGTTCCCGCGCTCGAGTGCGGAGACGTGAGCCCCGCCCGCTGTTTTCTGTCAGCGGGCGAGGGTGACGCTTGACATGTATTTAAAGGAGGGGTCCGCGCTGGCAACGCGCTTCACGTTCCAGCACAGATCCTGCCAGGCCTCCCACCGTTTTCCCCCGGCTTACCTGCAATCCTGTTGACTGCTGTTTTTCTCTGATAGTCTCTCGCTCGTGTTTGCTGGGCTCCTCGTGTGTTCCTTCTTCTTCCTGGGTCCTCTGGTGTTCTTCCGGGGCTTATCGATATGCTGCTCCTTTCTGGCCGGCAACATTGTATCTAGGGAACTTCCGTACCTTAACCCTTCGCTTCCTGGTAACTTGTCTCTGAAAGACAAGAAAAAAGCAAGGGCTGTAAAGAATCGCGGTATCTTTTTTTTATGTGTATTTAGAGCTGATTTTTGGAATGTAGAGAAAACACTTATCTGATGGTCATGTGATCTTGACGGGTGATTCTCGAGGACTTCTTTATTACTGGTAAAACTCTTTTAGCTGCAAAGGAGAAAGAAAAACACCATTACTATTATCAGAAACCCCACTTGTGTGTTTTATTTACTTACTGTGACCCTGCCCTTTTTGCCATATTTTTTCCGTGCTCCCTCCTGACTGGGGAAATTAGTTTTTTGGTTTTTCCCTAAATGCAGGAGTAACGGATAATTATTATTTTTTATAAGGGTCCTGTATACTCCTATGGTGCTTCTAACTTAGGTTTGTATATTATTGTTAATCTCTTGTTTAAATATCCAAACTTCCGCAGTCCTTCCACATACTGAACATTGTTCTTCCTTTTTAGACACTGGGAGTGTTCTATCGCCCTTGGGAGTTGTTTCCTCACACGTACTTGGCATATTCTTTTCAAGGTATCTCATTAGAAATAGGGGTAACATACAGCTAGCTCCTTTTACCCATGATTAGTACTTACCTTGTGCTTTCTTCTTCAGGATTCTAGAAGACCTCCCCCACAGAAAATCCAGTGGATGTCTACCCCTTCTTCCTTCCCTTGTTTTGTTTCCCTCCTTCCCCACCTTCCCTCTTTTGCTTGACTAAGTTGGGTGAAGGAGGTAGGTGAGGGAAGTTGGGATCTAGCATCGCTTCCATCCATTGCGTCCCTGCAGTAAATCCAGGTGAGCCTTTACAGATTCAGGGGTAGCCACAGGAGCTCATCACAAACATGGGTGGATTTCTTGGATTGTGCCAGCAAAGCACTGAAGGGCTGGGTGAGGGGCAGCAAGGTTTATGATTATTCAGGGCTATACAACTTGATTTTGAAGGAGCACATGCCTGATATTTATTTTCCAGAGCTGCGCTAACACCTGGTCGATAGCAAGTTAACTGACCCCAGGAAACTTGCTGATGAGACAGAATCTGGGTAAGCACCAGAGTGTCCAGGAAGGCATCTGGTGGGACTCCCAAAAGGGTTGTCAGGGTTCCCAACAGAGGAAATTGGGGAGAAATAAAAATACAGAGTTATCTAAAGGCGCCATAAACAACTCACAGGGAAAATGGTCTCTTTCTGATTCCTAATCCGGCCATCAGAAGAAAAACTACCCAGACAAAAGTCAGCAGCCCAAGCCCATTAAGTGCTATGAGTGCTATGAGTATTGGCACTACAAGGGGGATCCCAAATGTACAAAAAGAGTACCACTTCTGACTGGAGGAAAGACTCCAGGGGTGGCTAGTGTAGTGCTGGGGAAGGAGTTTGTCCCAGTTAATGGTATGGAGTTTAGTGGGGTTACAGTGGTGTCCCTGGGTGACAGTGAGATGGTTCCTAAGATCCATGTGCCCTCAAATACTGCAAAGTATAGGCAATGGGTCACCATCAATGGGCAAGGTGTTGAGGCTCTGAGGGATACAGGAGCCAGCATGACTACGATAAGGAGTCAGCGGGTTTCCCCAGAGCAGGTAATTGCAAATGCATTCCACCAAGTTGTGGTGGCTGACAACAGAGAGGGTCACTATCCAGTGGCCCTTGTTCCCTTTGAGTGAGGGGGGTTACATGTCTTCTGAAAATTACTATGAGCCCTGCCATGCTTGTGGACTGTTTGTTGGGTAATGACCTTGAGCACACTATCTGGAAAGAAGTGGAGCTCAAGGCTCATGTGGAGATGTTGCGGTTACCTGATTGGATCTGTGCAACAACAAGGTGCAAGGATGCCAAGGATGGGAGTCAAAAAGGACTGGAGCCTTTAACAATAGCCCAGCCAGTTGCTAAAAAGGAGAAAGGCAGAGGGTGTGGTGAACCAGCCCATGAGTGTCTTCCCAGTGAGATGGATGGGGCACCTGTGGTGGCTGCCCCAGAGCCCACATAGCAGGGCACTGCTTACCATGGTGACTTGCCTACACTTGCTGGATGGCATGTAGAAGGAGGACCCACAAAGGAAGAGTTCTGTAGGGCACAGAGGTAGTGTCCAACACTTGAGGGCATTAGGAAACAGGCTGAAGCCCAAGCAGCAGGTGATGTCTCTGGTAGTTATCACATTTACTGGGATGACAACCTACTTTACAGTGAGCCAATGGCTCATATGCATGGGACAGCAAGGGCCCTGGTGTTCCCCCATAAGCCTGGGCATGAAATTTCAATCTGCTTGTG
This sequence comes from Calotriton arnoldi, assembly GCA_963921515.1. NCBI lineage: Eukaryota > Metazoa > Chordata > Amphibia > Caudata > Salamandridae > Calotriton > Calotriton arnoldi. Next base: position 747,573 of record CAWUFW010002667.1, read on the forward strand.
GAGTTTGCAGAGATTTTCCTGCTCCACATAACACGCGGAACTCCGAAGAGTTTTTTGCTCGCTTGTGCTCACCAATTTTAAGTTGGCGAGCACGAGCAAAGAAAATCTTACACCAGAGCAGACCACCTTCTGGCGACATTTCTCAACACGGGCAGTCACGAATCGCGGCTACCGATTGCGTTGAGAAACCTACCGTTTGTTTTGAGGAAGCTGCTGCTCGAGTAGAACATCTTCTCGAGAGGCAGAAAGAAGCAGCGCCCTCTTGCTTTGCGCAAGGTGCCATTCGAGCTGATTTTACAGCATGGGGCAACCACCCGGCACTAAAAATCAGCGAGAACGGTGCAACCTAATGCACTCCTCCGCTTGCAGAACTCCGCGTAGCACAGCAGAGTTTTTTGGTCACTTCACAGAGTTCCGCTATACTATGGAACTCCACGCACTCCTCCCAAGGCCTAGTCCCTGAAAGGCATGATTATAGGCCTACCTCAGGCCCTGAGGGGTAACTGGGACATCCTCTTACCATGCCTGTTGTTTGCCTCCAGAGAGGTACCACAGAAGGGAGTGGGCTTCAGCTCCTTTGAGCTTCTGTATGGACACCCTATTAGAGGGTGAGTCTGGTGAAGGAAGTGTGGGAGCAATTTCCCAGGATGTAGTGACCTTCATGCTGGCCTTTTGAAGACCCATGGCTAGGTCTTGGAAGCAAGCTTCTGACAACTTGGAAGCCTTTCAAGCTGCGATGAAAGAGTGGTATGACCTAAATTCTACCACTGTGAAATTGCAGGCTGGGCAGAAAGTATGGGTGATGGATCAGGTGGAACCCAATGCACTCCAGGACTGTTGGACTAGGCCCCATGAGCTGACTGAAAAGAAGGGCAAGGTACCTAACTGGTGGATCTTAAGACCCCCAGGCAACCCCACAGGGTGCTTCACATCAATCTCCTTAAACCCCACTTTGAGAGGTCTGAGATCACCATGCTGGTGATAGATGGAGAAGAGGAAGAGGAGAGTAAACCTTTCCCTGACTTCTTGGACTCCAAGGAGAAGGATGGGTCTGTGGAAGGAGTGATCTTTTCCCGCACTCTAACTCCTGACCTGCAGAGTGATTGCTGCCAAGTATTGGAGCAGTACTATTCTCTTTTCTTCCTTACTCCTGGGACTAACCACCTGTGTACCCTTGATGTGGACACAGGGGACAAACTTTATTTTAAGCAGAAGTCTTACAGGTTGTCAGATAAGGAGAGGGACAGCATCAGAAGTAAAGTCTCTAAGATGCTGGAGTTAGGGCTAATAGAACCTTCCAGTATCCCCTGGTCAAGTCTTGTGGTTCTGGTACCCAAAGTTGCCCCAGGGGACACCACACCTGAACTGAGATTCTCTGTGGATTATAGAGCGCAAAATTCTGTGGCAAAGACTGATGCGCATCCCATACCCCGGGCGGATGAGCTCATTGACATGATGGGGGCTGCCCAGTACTTAAGTACCTTTGATCTTACATCAGGGTTCTGGCAGATCGCCCTAATAGAAGGAGTCAGCCTTCTCCACTCCAGAGGGCCACTATCAGTTTAGGGGGATGACCTTTGGATTAAAGAATGCCCCTGCCACCTTCCAGGACTGGTGAGCCAGGTTCTTACTGGTTTGGAGGCCTTCTCAGCTGTATAGCAGGATGACATAGATGTCTTCAGAAGCCATTGGGAGGACCACCTCCTTCACCTCTTGGAAGTGCTTGAGCAACAGGTAGGCCTTGAGATTGCTCAAGAGCTATGACACCATTGTTGCCCTCTTCACAGAGCTGACTTCAAAGAACAGACAGAGGCATGCCAAAAAGCATTTGACTCCCTGAAGTAAGCAATGAGCACAGCTCCTGCGCTCAAGGCCCCTGACATCTCCCAAGAGTTTATCATCCAGACAGACACCTCAGAGCATGGTATAGGGCCAGTACTTTTACAGCTCAATGAAGAGGGCCTAGAACCAACCTGTAGGCTTAATATCCAGGCGGTTACTCTCCAGGGCACAGAGGTGGAGAGCAATAGAACAAGAAGCTTTTGCCGTGGTCTGGGCACTGGAGAAATTGAGGCCATACCTGTTTGATACTCACTTCCTGATTCAAACAGTCCACAGGCCCCTCAGGTGGCTCATGCAAATGAGGGGTGAAAATCCAAAATTGTTGAGGTGGTCCATTTAGCTACAGGGTGTGGACTTCAGGGTGGAACACAGACCAGGAATAGACCACACCAATGCTGACAGTCTGTCCAGGTTTTTCTGCCTTAGTGATGAGAACTCCCTAGAAGTTGGGTAGCTCTCTCTACTTTCAGCTGGGGGGACACACGTTAGACCTGTCATTCTTAGGGTAGTCTTCCCCCCAACCTTTTGCCTTTTGACTCCCATTTTGCTTTATCTTTTTGTTGGCCTTAGTACTCTAAGAGGCATATTCTCAAGAACGTGTGATAACCACAGCAAGTTTAGCTTAACGCAACTTTGCACATCGCAGTCCATCGCGGGAAAACAACGCCGTGTTAACGTAGTATTCCCAACCTGGCGGCCCAATGCGATAGCCCCACGATAACGCGTCAAATGACCGCGTTAAAATCAACGCGAAGCCGCAACAATGCGAAACACGAACGCGAATAAAGTTGCAATGAGGCCAACCGCGATACAAAAATCAGCGATAACCAGCGACAGGCCTGCAATCCCCATGCGTCATGCGGGAAAATGCACTACAAAAGCTGAACAAGAAAAACACACCATAAACAAAATAAACTGCGTAGCAACATGGAGGCCCAGGTCAACGCGAACCCCAGCAGCCCCACAGACCACCAGCAAGGAACCTCGGGGTCAGGGAAGGCCAAGGAGAAGAGGAAGAGGAAGACGGGGTACAGCCCGCGTGACAACCGGATCGTCGTCACAGAGGTGACAGAGCACCAACAACAACTGTCCGTCACCTCCACCGTGTCATTGGCAATACAGACGGAAAAATGGCATTATTTCCATCGTGAATGCAGCCGGAGTGTCGAGGAGGCCAAGATGCGCTGGCACGATGTGAAAAGCCAAACCAAGCAGAAACACGCTGCCAACAGCAAGGCAGCAACGGCGAATGGAGGTGGGAGTCCTGCGCCACAGGAGGAGCTGGAGCAAATGGCGGCCACAGTCATCAGTGTGGAGACGGAGCAAGGAGTCGGGAGTCCGGACACTGCCCGACATGACCTGACACAACAGCAACAGGTTGAGTAAACAACAGGGACTGTGGGTACGGGCACAATGGCACACATGCACAACGACGTGTAGCACACCGCACACCCACAATGACCCTGGGTCAAGTCCCTGATCCCTGTGGCACACTGCAGCACACATACAAACATAAAGTAGGCCCCCATTCACCATGTGCCCAAAGGGTTCCCACCCCACACATCACCAATTACACAACACACACATGCACCTGTGCGAAACACAGCAAAGATGTGTATGTGAGAGCCACACTGACAATGCAAGTGACACCACATGACCAGCAGCATGGCTGGAGTACAATCACCATGACACTGTGCACGCCACAGGACTGAGGTGGCTGAGTGTGGACCACATCCTGAAAGGAGCAGGTCATACTCTGACACATCCACTTGCACAAACAACCACTGACGTCAAGAACACATCTGCAGACAAACAATGCACAAGAGTACAAAAACAGTCCAAGAGCACAAATGACCCAAGTCGCCAACATCACAGTACCCCAAAAGCACAAAAGCCGAAGGCACACCGCCTCCAAGGGATAAGGGGCAGCAAAATCACAGCTGCAGGTGCAACTCCCACACAATGCAGCACACACACATAGCAATGACAGCACACCCACATGGACGACAATGTGGTACACAGTCCAACACCTACACTGTAGAACAGAGGACACATCTGGGTCCGCCTGTGCGTAGAAAATGGCCAATCACATCTGACATAGCAGGAAACTGTGAGATGCAAATGTACGTGTACAACCTCACCTACGTCATGTAGTCCAAATGTCCACTGTCCCACATCAAATAGTCCGCCCCTCCCAAACAGTCACAATGTACACTGTCATGAAGTCTGTATGTAAACTTGAACAATGCGGCAACATACATGCCAACACAATGTCAACATGCATCTCCCCTTCACATTGCAGAGGGGCAAACAACACCTCCAGCAGAGCAGACCAGACAACTCTACAGTGATGCTGAAGAGGACCACCACACTTCCGACACCCACGCCCCACAACAGTCCATGGACATCTTAGGCAATCGACCTCCAGGAGCAGGGCAGCACCGATGCATTGAGGATACCCCATCCCCTGCACAGACAACACAGCTGGACGCACCCACCACCCCGGCTGGCTCCCAGCAGCCCACCCAAGCACACATCGCATTCCAAGGCCAGGTGTCAGACTGCCAGAAGGGGGTGGCTGAACATGTGCGGGTGGGGCACTACCTCATGGAAGCCGAACTAGATCACATACGTGGGTGTCTAAGTCCCATCAGGGACCACCTACACTCCCCAACGGAGACCCACACTCCGACAGAGACACATATATCTGCACATTTCCAGTACTGAACCACACCCAGAGCCACAGGATGATCATCCACACCCCCACGCTGGACTGGCGTACGCCGGCCCAGTTCACTCCTCTTACGTATTGAGTGGGGGACGACAAAGCTACATGTGCAATGTCCCACCCGCTGCCTGCGGTGACATGGCTGCATCCTCTGTACACGTCACAATGTAATGTTGTAGTGCCCGGGGCACAAATGCATACATCATGAGCACACGGACACACTCAGATAGTTCATTGAACTGGCTACGGGCCCGTGCACTTGACACCTTTATTGGCATGGTCACATGTACAGTGACGCATGTGCTGGATGTGTGTGGGGTGAGTGTAAGCCAGCCCTCATGGAGTCAGTGATCACAATTAAAGTGGAAACAGAAAACACCAGCATAACAGAAACAACTGTGAAGCATCATGGTGGTAGCCGAAGGAAGTAGTGTTCACCCAACATGCAAGCAGAATGGTCCATGATTTGTTGTGCACTGAGTTAGTGGCACCTGAAGAACTGAGCAGCGAACAAGCTGATGATGGCACCCACTACTGGTGTGAGCAACTCTGATAGTCTGGCAGTAAGACCCTTACGACTCTGGCACCTGTTGTTTGGAGTTGGCCCTGGCGGTGGTGGCGTGTGCATCCTGCGGTGATGGGACGTCCGGGCAGGCCAGGACTCGATTTGATGTGTGAGCCCATGTGGGCCGCAGTTGAGGCCGGAGGCCACAGACACATGACCTTGATGACCCCCAGTCCATCGACCCAGAGGCCATCCAATATGCTATCAGACAGGGGCCATGACTTGAGCTGCACAGAGTTAGTGGCCCTGGATGCACCACGGCCGGCACAGGCACACCGCCACAGGACGGTGACTTGCGGTGCAGTGAGATAGGGCCACACGAGGTGAGCGGGTCCTCGTCGATGTCGATTGTGAATGTAGCGGGGGACAGTGGAAGGTGTCCTCCAGGGCATGATGCAGAGGGCAGAAGCCAGCCGGAAGCGGCAAATGGAGGAGTGGAATGCTACAGCCTCGTTTTTGCCACAAGGTCAGTATCACCGACATGATGATGAAGACAAGCCCCAGTCCATAGACTCAGTCGCCACCAAAGTTCAACCAGAAAGTGTCCATAGATGTCGGGGAACAGACTTAGTGGCACCGGAGCTGAAAGGGGATGCAGTCTGCGATGAGGCCAGTACAATGATGTCAAGTCTGCCATAAATGATTCATGACTGAATTCCCAATAAGTGACCTACTCGACCCCAGTGTAGGCCCAATGCGTAGTCATCAAGGGCCCACAGACACGTGTGGTTGGGATGCCATGCACATACTTTGTGTCACCACATCGAAGGGAGTATAGTGATATAAACTCCGCCATAAAGTGTGTACTAGGCCATTGTGTAATCAAGACTCAGTTCCAAATGTGTGACCTACTTGACCACAGTGTAGGCCTGAGGCAGCGGTCAGCAGGGTCCCACAGCCACATGTCGTTGGCCCGCAATGCACAGAGTTAGAGACACCAGAGCAGTTGTCGGCAGTGTTCGATCACCTCCGTAATGATGATCCTTTTCTCCTCCGGACTGAACCGCGTCTTCCTCTTACTCGTCTCCTTGCGTACAATGATATGAACTCCGCCATGCAGAAATCAAGACTCAGTTCCACATGTGTGACCTACTCAACCGCAGTGTAGGCCGAAGGCAGTAGTCAGCAAGGGACCACAGACAGGTGTAGTTCGAATGCTATGCACAGAGTTCGTGGCACCACATCGAAGGGAGTACAGTGATATAAACGCAGCCATAAATTGTGTACTCTGCCATTGCATAATCAAGACTCAGTTTCAAATGTGTGACGGCAGCGGTGGAGTACGTCAACAAAAAAGGAGGAAAGCGGGACTGTGTCGCGGAGGCCGTGATGGTCTGAGGAGGCTGCCAAGGTCGCGGGCTTCGGGCTTGGAGCTTGCGCTGGCACGTGGTGGGCCCTCTTTGACACACGCCGGTGTCGGCAGGTGAGCAGTGAGGCCTGGCTGCGCAGGGGCGGGCATGGCGGGTTCGGTGACCTGCGGCCCGGGGAGCAGCAGGCGCACAGGATCGCAGGCCACACCGCTCAAGGCGACGGCGTCGGCCTCGTGGCGGGGTGGGAGGCGCCGCCCTGGCAGACACGTCTGTAACTCCCCTTTTACTACATAGAAGTCACCCCTAAGGTAGGCCCTAGCTAGCCCTATGGGCAGGGTGCATTGTAGGTAAAAGGTAGGACATATGCCTTAACTGTGTGGCATGTCCTGATAGTGACAAACACCCATTTTGGTTTCTCACTACTGTGAGGCTGCCCGCCCATAGGAATGCATTGGGGATTCCCTGATATATGCTTCAGTGGTGGGGGGTGGCGGTCCTGGGGGTGGTGGCGGTGGGTATTGTTGCCCTCTAGAGGCTCCGGGATGCATGGTGAGTGGCTCCATGGCATCTGTTGTTCTTCATGTGTGGCTCTGGGCTGGGCTCCCTTTGATGGTGTAGGTTGTCGTCCAACTTTATACCAGGCCGGAGCAGGTGTTAATTTCCTGCTGCTAACATGCCTTATCGCCTGTTTTGTGGTCTTACCGCCGATGTGGCTGGTCGTTGAGAATGTTGAGGTGTGGTGTTGTCGCAGCTTTTTGCTCGGGAACGCCTACACTGCATCTCATTAGTGATAGTTGCCGGGGTCATCTGTGGCGATGTTTTTTGCGGATGCTTTCATAAGTAAACTGGTGGTATCAGCTGTTAGCACCAGCTTGTGAATGGGGCGATGATTTTATCGCGACTTTGACTGCGATAAAGTGCCGTTAACTCGGCGATAGTTCCTTGAGAATATGCCCCTAAGCATTTTACCACTGCAAACCAGTGCTAAAGTGCATGTACTTCACCCCTAAACATATCGAGATTGGTATATACCTGATTGCTATATCTAGATTACCTGTAAGTCCCTTGTAAAATGGTATGCCATACACCCAGGACCTGTAATCTAAATGCTACTAATGGGACTGCAGCACTGGTTGTGTCACCCATACAAGTAGCCTTTCAAACGTGTCTTAGGCCTGCCATTGCAGGGCCTGTGTGTACAGTTTACTGCCACTTCAACTTGGCATTTAAAATCACTTCCCAAGCCTCAAACTCCCCTTTTATTACACCTACGTTACCCCTACGGTAGGCCCTAAGTAACCCTAAGGACAGGGTGCTGGGTAACTGAAAGGCAGGACATGTACTGTTAAATTTGACATGTCCTGGTAGTGACAAACAGCTAAATTCATTTTTCACTGCTATGAGACCTGCTCATTCCATGGGCTAGCATTGGGGATTCCTTAAAATACCCTTTAAGCAGTATTTCTTCATTGGAAAGGAGTAGCTACTTCATATTGAATATATCTTTGAAATGGTGGTGATAAATCCTCTTTAATGGTAAACTTGGATTTGGCATTAGCATTTTAGAAATGCCAGCTTTAGATAGTGGACATTTCTCTGCTCCAGCTTTGCTCTGTGTGCCTGCAGCCTGCCTCCAAAAACCGGCTGGGCTGGGTGACAGCTATACTGTGTGCATACTCTCTAGACAGCCACAATACAGGAAGGTCTGGGTGTGACAGGGCATACATTTACATTCTCCTGCATACTGATGGTCTTCCTGGGCAGGGAGAGGTAGTGGGGGTTCAGACTTACATTTGAATAGGTTGTGTCCTGCCATCACACAAAGGGCTGATTTATCCCCTACTTGTAGTCTGGGGCCTGGGCTGGGTTGAACGGTATCCATGTGCACTTTAGAAAGTTCCTTTGAAGTCACCCCCTACATGAAAGGCACTTTTGGGTATAAGTACTCTGTCTCTGGCCCTATCAAATTAGGACAGTAGTGGACCTGGTAGGGACTCTGCTTGAGTAAAGACTGATGTTATGAAGGATTACCACTCTGCTGTGACTGGCTGTTCTGAGGAACTGCTTCCCTGCTTTGCTTAGATGCCCTGCTTCATGCTGATCTCTGCCCTGCTAAGGACCCAGGACTAAATTCAGAGTCACCTCAAGTGCTTGATGGCTCACACCCTGTTCTGTAGGAAATGTCAGGGTCATCAAACATTTCCTCCACATTCAGTTGCCTTGGAACTCTGTCATTTATGGGTCCTGCAGCTGCACTCTGAAGTTAAAGCATTTAAGTATCAGTAGTGTCGGACTTGGCCCTTTTGGCAGGGTCATCCCTGAACTTTTTGCCTTCCTCCTGGTATGTTTTCTGACCTGGTGTTGGTGGTTTTAGGACTCTGGGCACTTTATCACTGCTGTTCAGTGTAAAGTGCATGTGCTCTCTATGGTAAAACGTGGTAATATTGGTCAACACCTGTTTGGCTAATTTAATTTACCTATCAGTCCCAAGTAATGTGGTATCTCATATACACGGGGCCAGTAAATTAAATACTACTGGTGGGCTTGCAGCACTGATTGCGCCACCCACCACAGTAGCCTTTCAAACCTGTCTCAGGCCTTTGCCATTGCAGGGCCTGCGCGCACAGTTTACTGCCGCTGTGACGTGGCACATAAAGTGGGTGCCACGTCTGTGACTCCCCTTTTACTACATATCAGTCACCCCTAAGGTAGACCCTAGCTAGCCCTATGGGCAGGGTGCATTGTAGGTAAAAGGTAGGACATGTGCCTTAACTGTGTGGCATGTCCTGATAGTGACAAACAGCCATTTTGGTTTCTCACTACTGTGAGGCTGCCCTCTCATAGGAATGCATTGGGGATTCCCTGATATATGCTTCAGTGGTAATTCCTGATCTGAGAGGAGTAGAGTGGTCAAGTTTGGTATGTTTGGAATAGTGGTAATAAATGCTGCGCAATGGTGTTCGCAGATTTATTATCACTATTTTAGAAATGCCACTTTTAAAAGTGGGCATTTGTGTGTGCTATGTGTCTTTGTGCCTGCCTGATGTGTATTGCATGTCTGGCTCTGGAGTGACAGGGGCTGGGTGAGTCAGCACTAGGCTGAATAGGCCAATCTACATTTGGAGTCGTGGGAGGAGTAGCACCTGGGACTGAATGGGACTGTGCCTGCCTTCCACAATGCTGGCGCCGCCCCCCTGTGGGGTGTCTGGGGCCAGAGCCTACACTGACAAAGGAGGTGGTGGTGCACCTTTAGAGAAAGGTGTGAGTGCCCCCAGAACTGGTTTGGACCAGGCGCAGAGCCCTGGGCCACGGGGAGAACAAAGACATTGGGGGTATAAGTATTGGGGCTGTGACCCCATGAAAAGGTGCTGTGTACTGCTTGGTGTTTATTTGAGGCCGGCAGGCTGCCGGACTGACAGGAGGAACCAACGTGGGACCCAGCTGCTGACTCCTGGGGGTCCCTATGTGCTGGCCTGCCTGTGCCCAGCTCTGCCCTGGGGGACTTTGGGGACCGAGCATGTTGTGAGTGCTTGGAGTTCCCTGGCAAGCCATCAGCATATTGGAGTGTCCTGCTGTTCTCTACAGGCAGTGTGTGGTGAAGCACTTCCTATCGAGGGAGCTGGGAGAGCTGCCTGCAAAGCTGGAAAGTCTTGGTGCAGGACGAGCGCTTTGTTTTCTGCTCGAAGAGCGCTGTGCCCCGCATTCCATTTGCTTTGCAGGAGTCAAAGTCTTAGAGGAATGAGAGGGGAGAGCTGAGGGGAAGAAGCGCTCTCCCTCTCCCTGCGGGTAGTGGCCGTTGTGGGCGAAACTGCCCAGAACCGACGGAGAGTCCGCTCCGTAATCCGCGGAAGTCAGGCAAGTCGGAACCTGACTATGGGCGTGGCCAGGCAGGAAGAAGTTGCCTCTGTCCCTGAGGCCGAGTGCGGCTCCCCCATCGAGTTGCCATAGCAACGAGGGAGCCACGGGGAAGCCAGCGTCAGGAAGCCAGGCGACTGTTGCCTGATTGTGGGCGGGGCTCCCCATAGGAAGGAGGGGAGCCCCGCGTGTCTGCTAGAAGTTGAGTAAAGACGCAGCGGTTGGCGGCGGTGCTGCGGGCAGGCGAGGTGAGAAGAGCCTCAACGGAGGGCTGTGCACAAGCCTTGCACTAGGAGCAGAGGCTGAGCAAGAACGCCGCAGTTGGCGGCGGTGTCCCAAGACCAAGGAGTCCTGAGTCAGAGGGACCGCGCCGGGAGGAGAGCCCATCCGGGCCCCGCTGCGCCACGAGGAGGTCGCTGGGGTGGCCAGGCTTAGAGGAGGCAAGTCACAGGGATAGCGTATTGCATCCCCAGCCCCGGATTTGGGTGCGCTAGGCACCAGGGTCATTTTTGGTGGAGTTAAACCGGGGCGAGACCCCCGGTGGTTGGAACAACGCACTTCCTGGTGTAGGCGGGCACGTGGCCCAGAAGCCTACGGGAAGGACACAAAGCACCATCATTAGAGCGCGGGTGGCACTCTAACTGTTATGCCATCCTGGGTAATGAGTACTTGCGCAGTACCTGCACGGTATGTACAGTGATGATGATGTGACAATGATGTGCACCCTGGTAGGTGCTTACTGAGATACCTTGTGCTGAGGATGTATAGGTATAATGTGCTAAACTGCTGACATTGGGATGCATAACATGTTGTGCTAGGTAAGGATTAGGATGTATGCCTAATATGTCTAGGCTCAGTTTACTGAGATTAATGCTTGAGACGGGCATGGGACATATATAATGCGTGCGGCTTATGAGGGTGTACTCTAGTACCCATGTGGACGTGATGGTCTGCCTAATGCTTTTCCCTAATGTGTGCACCACTGCTGATGGTGCTGATTACTGTTAAGGGACTCTATGTTCATGCCTCGTGAGATATGTACCATGACTAGTGTTCACTACGGTGCACTGTTGCTGAGTATGGTTTGCATCACAATGTGCTTAGTGCAATATTGCCAGTAGGTACTAGTTGTCTTTATTTTCCCTACTTGTGTGTTCTAAGGGTTCTGACAGTGGCCCTATTAGCCCTGTCATGTATATAATCCCCTGTAAAGTAATACCTAGTGCCAGGTGGCACAGTGTATATATGTGATTGCATTCTAATGTGTTTAGTGAGTAATACAAAGGCTATTTTTTATATAACCTTGTGTGGAGTTTCTTTTGTGGTGTGCCTAGTGTGTCGCTGCTGTGTGTGTGTGTTGCACAAACGCTTTACACATTGCCTCTGGGATAAGCCTGACTGCTCTTGCCTAGCTACCAAGGGGGTGAGCAGGGGTTATCTTCAGTGTGTAACTCCCTTGCCCTGACTAGAGTGGAGGTTTCTGCCCGGCTTAGGCGCTTGCCCTAGCCAACCAGAAATCCCATTTCTAACATTGGTTGTCAGCTGTGAGGATAGGACTTGTGTTTACGCAATGCCGCAGCAACAACTGGTTGCACTACAAACTCTACAGTTAGACTAATCACATGTTTGGGGATTCGTTTTCCTGATTATTTTTTCTCCTTAAAAGTTTAATTTTTTTGAATTGTGTACTCCTATTGCACTGTGGGTTGTGTATCTTGCCAAGATGGGGTTAATATATAATGAGGATGACCTAATGGAGTACACTAGGGAGGAGCTAGAGGATTTCTGCAGAGAAAGGGGGATACCCATAGTAGGCAACATCTTCAGAAAATTGTTCCTCTATGAAGCCCTCCGCAGGGGAGAACCCTTAGAGCCCTGGGGGGACCTTGCAGATTACCCCTCCTCATACCTAAGTGGTGGTTTTGAGGGAGGTCCTGAAGCGCCTGCGCAGGAGGAAGAAAATCACAGGGCAGGGACGCCAGTAGGTAGTGAGGACCCCATGGAAAGAGAGTCCCTTTCTGGGTCCAGTGCCAGTGGCAGTGCCCCATCCCTTTCCCTGTCCCCAGAGGAGTGGGTGGATAGGAAGGAAGAAAGGGAGCACCAGCCGGCTTTCGAAAGGCTCAGATTAGAGCATGCCAAGGAGATAGCGCAGCTGGGTGTGGAGGAGAAAAAGGCCTTATTGACTCAGGAGTTGAGGCTCAAGGAGTTGGTCCTTGAAGAGAAAAAGCTAGAGACTGAGAGGGTCTTAGCGCAGGAGAGGATGACGGAGGCAGAGAGGGCCTTTGCCAGAGAAAAGCTAACTCTTGAGGATATGTCCCCTGAGTGTAGTGTTAGTGGTCTGGATTCACCAGTGAGGGTGGGGTCCAGTGGTGGCAGCAGAAGTGAGTTCAGTGTAGGAAGTCCCACTCCCAAATCCCAGAGCATGGTACCTAGTTCCCAGGAAGAGGGTGTCACACCTGAAGGGTATAGGTTGAGGTTCAGGGGCAGTAGGAAACTGTCTCACCAGTCTTGGGGGGAGTTTGTGGATGAGTGTTGTGATGCACTGGAAGGTTGGGTGATGGGTAGCACGGCAAACAATTTTTAAGGGCTGTTCAATCTGATTGTCAGAGAGCACATGTTCCATTGTTGTTTTCCAGGGTTACGCCAACACCTGTTGGAGTGTGGGTTCTCTGATCCCAGGGAACTTGCACGGGAGGCAGACCTCTGGGTGAATGCCAGAGGGTCTGAGGAGGCATTGGGGAGTGACCCTAAGAGGAGTGGCTCAGGTATTTCCCATCCCAGGGTGGTGGGAAAGGTTCTTAGTAGCCCAAATAGGTCCCGGTGTAGTGGGAGGGGTGTAGGGGCTTACATCCTGTCTCTGCGGAGAAGGAGTGAGAGTGGGCTGTGTCCCAAGGTGCCCAAAACCCAGTCTCAGGGCCTGGAGGGTTCCCTAAGAGAACACCAGGTGGGGAGCCTAGGCTGTACTAGTAGGCCATCAGTTGAGGGGCATCTCCTAGTGTCAGGAGAACTTGGAGCATCTGCAAGCGGAGCTCCATCAGTTCTGGTGTTTGGCAGTGCTGCTCCTGAGTGGAGGATGCAGGAGTCCAGATGGGGGGGGTGAGAGAAGAAGAGAGTCCCCAGTGGAAGAACCAGTGGGTCAGGCGCCAGCCATAAGGGTTGAGCCTCCTAGGAGTGACCATGGTGACACCACTTCTGTTTTGGGGGATCTTCGCGCACTGTTAGATGGACAGGGGTCAGGAGATCAGCACCAGGCAGACTGTCACGCAACACATGAGGTATGTGTTACCCTTGGGTGGGCATGCGTGCCAGGAAGTCCTGGTGTGCCAGGCGGGTGCTCAACCGCAGGGTTTAGTCCCTGGGTTGGGAGCCAGGTTCAGGTTCTGCCTGACCTGGAGGGAAGGACATCTGTAAGCAGTGTCCTGACTGGTTTGTCTTCTAGGGGTAACACTCCAGGTGGGAGGGTGCAGAACTCTGGAAGGGGGTGCAGAGGGAAGGAATCCTCGCCTCTGACCCCGGTTCAACCACAGGGTTTAGATCCTGGTTTGGGAGGCCAGGTTCAGGTTCCGCCTGACCTGGAGGGAAGGACATCTGTAACCAGTGTCACTACTGTTTTCTCTTCTGGGGGTACCACTCCAGGTGGGAGGGTGCAGAACTCTGGAAGGGTGTGCAGGGGGAGGGTGTCCTCGCCTCTGACCCCGGTTCAACCTGAGGATTTAGAGCCTAGGTTGGGAGAACAGTTGCAGGAGAGCGGTCCTGAACTGGTGGGAGAGTTGTGATCTGAGGGTGCCTCTCCAAGGAGGAGAGTGCGGAACCCTAGAAGGAGAGGTAGGGGGAGGAGAGCCTCACCCGTGACCTCTGGTCAGCCTGAGGGTGTGGACCCTGGGTTGGAGGATCAGTGGCAGTTTAGAACTGCACTGATGAGAGGTAGAGTGGAGAATGGGTAATGTGTACCTGGGGCTACTGCTCCCCACTCTGTGAGATGGCAAGGACCAGAGACATCTGTATGGCCTAGGGCTTGGTCCTGGCCGCGGACAACTAGGGAGTCCCAGTGGGGTAGCTTAGTTGGTCCTGGGAGCTTTGACAGAAGAAACCACATCAGTTCAGATGGGCGTAGAACTGGAGTGTGCCCCTGCAGTTGCGGGCCCGCGTCCGTGTTCTATCGCCCCAAGCAGGGAAGCCCATCAAGGTAATGATTGGTCTACCCTGGCTTTTGGCTGGAAGGGGTTTGTGTTGGACTTGGCCCTTTTTGCAGGGTCATCCCTGAACTTTTTGCCTTCCTCCTGGTATGTTTTCTGACCTGGTGTTGGTGGTTTTAGGACTCTGGGCACTTTATCACTGCTGTCCAGTGTAAAGTGCATGTGCTCTCTATGGTAAAACGTGGTAAGATTGGTCTACATCTGTTTGACTAATTTAATTTACCTATCAGTCCCCAGTAATGTGGTATCTCATATACCCGGGGCCAGTAAATTAAATGCTACAGGTGAGCTTGCAGCGCTGATTGCGCCACCCACCACAGTAGCCTTTCAAACCTGTCTCAGGCCTTTGCCATTGCAGGGCCTGCGCGCACAGTTTACTGCCGCTGTGACGTGGCACATAAAGTGGGTGCCACGTCTGTGACTCCCCTTTTACTACATATCAGTCACCCCTAAGGTAGACCATAGCTAGCCCTATGGGCAGGGTGCATTGTAGGTAAAAGGTAGGACATGTGCCTTAACTGTGTGGCATGTCCTGATAGTGACAAACAGCCATTTTGGTTTCTCACTACTGTGAGGCTGCCCTCTCATAGGAATGCATTGGGGATTCCCTGATATATGCTTCAGTGGTAATTCCTGATCTGAGAGGAGTAGAGTGGTCAAGTTTGGTATGTTTGGAATAGTGGTAATAAATGCTGCGCAATGGTGTTCGCAGATTTATTAATACTATTTTAGAAATGCCACTTTTAAAAATGGGCATTTGTGTGTGCTATGTGTCTTTGTGCCTGCCTAATGTGTATTGCATGTCTGGCTCTGGAGTGACAGGGGCTGGGTGAGTCAGCACTAGGCTGAATAGGCCAATCTACATTTGGAGTGGTGGGAGGAGTAGCACCTGGGACTGAATGGGGCTCTGCCTGCCTTCCACAATGCTGGCGCCACCCTCCTGTGGTGTGTCTGGGGCCAGAGCCTACACTGACAAAGGAGGTGGTGGTGCACCTTTAGAGAAAGGTGTGAGTGCCCCCAGAACTGGTTAGGACCAGGCACAGAGCCCTTGGCCAGGGGGAGAACAAAGACATTGGGGGTAGAAGTATTGGGGCTGTGACCCCATGAAAAGGTGCTGTGTACTGCTTGGTGCTTATTTGAGGCCGGCAGGGTGCCGGACTGACAGGAGGAACCAACGTGGGACCCAGCTGCTGACTCCTGGGGGTCCCTATGTGCTGGCCTGCCTGTGCCCAGCTCTGCCCTGGGGGACTTTGGGGACCGAGCATGTTGTGAGTGCTTGGAGTTCCCTGGCAAGCCATCGTCATATTGGAGTGTCCTGCTGTTCTCTACAGGCAGTGTGTGGTGAAGCACTTCCTATCGAGGGAGCTGGGAGCGCTGCCTGCAAAGCGGGAGAGTCTTGGTGCAGGACGAGCGCTTTGTTTTCTGCTCGAAGAGCGCTGTGCCCCGCATTCCGTTTGCAGTGCAGGAGTCCAAGTCTTAGAGGAATGAGGGGAGAGCTGAGGGGAAGAAGCGCTCTCCCTCTCCCTGCGGGTAGTGGCTGTTGTGGGCGAAACTGCCCAGAACCGACGGAAAGTCCGCTCCGTAATCCGCGGAAGTCAGGCAAGTCGGAACCTGACTCTGGGCGTGGCCAGGCAGGAAGAAGTTGCCTCTGTCTCTGAGGCCGAGTGTGGCTCCCCCAGCGAGTTGCCATAGCAACGAGGGAGCCACGGGGAAGCCAGCGTCAGGAAGCCAGGCGACTGTTGCCTGATTGTGGGCGTGGCTCCCCATAGGAAGGAGGAGAGCCCCGCATGTCTGCTAGAAGCTGAGTAAAGACGCAGCGGTTGGCGGCGGTGCAGCGGGCAGGCGAGGTGAGACGAGCCCCAACGGAGGGCTGCGCACAAGCCTTGCACTAGGAGCAGAGGCTGAGCAAGGACGCCGCAGTTGGCGGCGATGTCCCAAGACCAAGGAGTCCTGAGTCAGAGGGAGGGGTCGCGCCGGGAGGAGAGCCCATCCGGGCCCCGCTGCGCCACGAGGAGGTCGCTGGGGTGGCCACGCTTACAGGAGGCAAGTCACAGGGATAGCGTATTGC
Organism: Calotriton arnoldi; assembly: GCA_963921515.1. Taxonomy (NCBI): domain Eukaryota; kingdom Metazoa; phylum Chordata; class Amphibia; order Caudata; family Salamandridae; genus Calotriton; species Calotriton arnoldi. The sequence goes on from CAWUFW010002667.1 coordinate 764,137, forward strand.
ATCCCCAGCCCCGGATTTGGGTGCGCTAGGCACCAGGGTCATTTTTGGTGGGGTTAGACCGGGGCGAGACCCCCGGTGGTTGGAACAACGCACTTCCTGGTGTAGGCGGGCACGTGGCCCAGAAGCCTACGGGAAGGACACAAAGCACCATCATTAGAGCACGGGTGGCACTCTAACTGTTATGCCATCCTGGGGTAATGAGTACTTGCGCAGTACCTGCACGGTATGTACAGTGATGATGATGTGACAATGATGTGCACCCTGGCAGGTGCTTACTGAGATACCTTGTGCTGAGGATGTATAGGTATAATGTGCTAAACTGCTGACATTGTGATGCATAATATGTTGTGCTAGGTAAGGATTAGGATGTATGCCTAATATGTCTAGGCTCAGTTTACTGAGATTAATGCTTGAGACGGGCATGGGACATATATAATGCGTGCGGCTTATGAGGGTGTACTCTAGTACCCATGTGGACGTGATGTTCTGCCTAATGCTTTTCCCTAATGTGTGCACCACTGCTGATGGTGCTGATTACTGTTAAGGGACTCTATGTTCATGCCTCGTGAGATATGTACCATGACTAGTGTTCACTACGGTGCACTGTTGCTGAGTATGGTTTGCATCACAATGTGCTTAGTGCAATATTGCCAGTAGGTACTAGTTGTCTTTATTTTCCCTACTTGTGTGTTCTAAGGGTTCTGACAGTGGCCCTATTAGCCCTGTCATGTATATAATCCCTGTAAAGTAATACCTAGTGCCAGGTGGCACAGTGTATATATGTGATTGCATTCTAATGTGTTTAGTGAGTAATACAAAGGCTACTTTTTATATAACCTTGTGTGGAGTTTCTTTTGTGGTGTGCCTAGTGTGTCGCTGCTGTGTGTGTGTGTTGCACAAACGCTTTACACATTGCCTCTGGGATAAGCCTGACTGCTCTTGCCAAGCTACCAAGGGGTGAGCAGGGGTTATCTTCAGTGTGTAACTCCCTTGCCCTGACTAGAGTGGAGGTTTCTGCCCGGCTTAGGCGCTTGCTCTAGCCAACCAGAAATCCCATTTCTAACATTGGTTGTCAGCTGTGAGGATAGGACTTGTGTTTGCGCAATGCCGCAGCAACAACTGGTTGCACTACAAACTCTACAGTTAGACTAATCACATGTTTGGGGATTTGTTGTCCTGATTATTTTTTCTCCTTAAAAGTTTAATTTTTTTGAATTGTGTACTCCTATCGCACTGTGGGTTGTGTATCTTGCCAAGATGGGGTTAATATATAACGAGGATGACCTAATGGAGTACACTAGGGAGGAGCTAGAGGATTTCTGCAGAGAAAGGGGGATACCCATAGAAGGCAACATCTTCAGAAAATTGTTCCTCTATGAAGCCCTCCGCAGGGGAGAACCCTTAGAGCCCTGGGGGGACCTTGCAGATTACCCCTCCTCATACCTAAGTGGTGGTTTTGAGGGAGGTCCTGAAGTGCCTGCGCAGGAGGAAGAAAATCACAGGGCAGGGACGCCAGTAGGTAGTGAGGACCCCATGGAAAGAGAGTCCCTTTCTGGGTCCAGTGCCAGTGGCAGTGCCCCATCCCTTTCCCTGTCCCCAGAGGAGTGGGTGGATAGGAAGGAAGAAAGGGAGCACCAGCCGGCTTTCGAAAGGCTCAGATTAGAGCATGCCAAGGAGATAGCGCAGCTGGGTGTGGAGGAGAAAAAGGCCTTATTGACTCAGGAGTTGAGGCTCAAGGAGTTGGTCCTTGAAGAGAAAAAGCTAGAGACTGAGAGGGTCTTAGCGCAGGAGAGGATGACGGAGGCAGAGAGGGCCTTTGCCAGAGAAAAGCTAACTCTTGAGGATATGTCCCCTGAGTGTAGTGTTAGTGGTCTGGATTCACCAGTGAGGGTGGGGTCCAGTGGTGGCAGCAGAAGTGAGTCCAGTGTAGGAAGTCCCACTCCCAAATCCCAGAGCATGGTACCTAGTTCCCAGGAAGAGGGTGTCACACCTGAAGGGTATAGGTTGAGGTTCAGGGGCAGTAGGAAACTGTCTCACCAGTCTTGGGGGGAGTTTGTGGATGAGTGTTGTGATGCACTGGAAGGTTGGGTGATGGGTAGCATGGCAAACAATTTTTAAGGGCTGTTCAATCTGATTGTCAGAGAGCACATGTTCCATTGTTGTTTTCCAGGGTTACGCCAACACCTGTTGGAGTGTGGGTTCTCTGATCCCAGGGAACTTGCACGGGAGGCAGACCTCTGGGTGAATGCCAGAGGGTCTGAGGAGGCATTGGGGAGTGACCCTAAGAGGAGTGGCTCAGGTATTTCCCATCCCAGGGTGGTGGGAAAGGTTCTTAGTAGCCCAGATAGGTCCCGGTGTAGTGGGAGGGGTGTAGGGGCTTACATCCTGTCTCTGCGGAGAAGGAGTGAGAGTGGGCTGTGTCCCAAGGTGCCCAAAACCCAGTCTCAGGGCATGGAGGGTTCCCTAAGAGAACACCAGGTGGGGAGCCTAGGCTGTACTAGTAGGCCATCAGTTGAGGGGCATCTCCTAGTGTCAGGAGAACTTGGAGCATCTGCAAGCGGAGCTCCATCAGTTCTGGTGTTTGGCAGTGCTGCTCCTGAGTGGAGGGTGCAGGAGTCCAGATGGGGGGGGTGAGAGAAGAAGAGAGTCCCCAGTGGAAGAACCAGTGGGTCAGGCGCCAGCCATAAGGGTTGAGCCTCCTAGGAGTGACCATGGTGACACCACTTCTGTTTTGGGGGATCTTCGCGCACTGTTAGATGGACAGGGGTCGGGAGATCAGCACCAGGCAGACTGTCACGCAACACATGAGGTATGTGTTACCCTTGGGTGGGCATGCGTGCCAGGAAGTCCTGGTGTGCCAGGCGGGTGCTCAACCGCAGGGTTTAGTCCCTGGGTTGGGAGCCAGGTTCAGGTTCTGCCTGACCTGGAGGGAAGGACATCTGTAAGCAGTGTCCTGACCGGTTTGTCTTCTAGGGGTAACACTCCAGGTGGGAGGGTGCAGAACTCTGGAAGGGGGTGCAGAGGGAAGGAGTCCTCGCCTCTGACCCCGGTTCAACCACAGGGTTTAGATCCTGGTTTGGGAGGCCAGGTTCAGGTTCCGCCTGACCTGGAGGGAAGGACATCTGTGACCAGTGTCACTACTGTTTTGTCTTCTGGGGGTACCACTCCAGGTGGGAGGGTGCAGAACTCTGGAAGGGTGTGCAGGGGGAGGGAGTCCTCGCCTCTGACCCCGGTTCAACCTGAGGATTTAGAGCCTAGGTTGGGAGAACAGTTGCAGGAGAGCGGTCCTGAACTGGTGGGAGAGTTGTGATCTGAGGGTGCCTCTCCAAGGAGGAGAGTGCGGAACCCTAGAAGGAGAGGTAGGGGGAGGAGAGCCTCACCCGTGACCTCTGGTCAGCCTGAGGGTGCGGACCCTGGGTTGGAGGATCAGTGGCAGTTTAGAACTGCACTGATGAGAGGTAGAGTGTAGAATGGGTAATGTGTACCTGGGGCTACTGCTCCCCACTCTGTGAGATGGCAAGGACCAGAGACATCTGTATGGCCTAGGGCCTGGTCCTGGCCGCGGACAACTAGGGAGTCCCAGTGGGGTAGCTTAGTTGGTCCTGGGAGCTTTGACAGAAGAAACCACATCAGTTCAGATGGGCGTAGAACTGGAGTGTGCCCCTGCAGTTGCGGGCCCGCGTCCGTGTTCTATCGCCCCAAGCAGGGAAGCCCATCAAGGTAATGATTGATCTACCCTGGCTTTTGGCTGGAAGGGGTTTGTGTTGGACTTGGCCCTTTTTGCAGGGTCATCCCTGAACTTTTTGCCTTCCTCCTGGTATGTTTTCTGACCTGGTGTTGGTGGTTTTAGGACTCTGGGCACTTTATCACTGCTGTCCAGTGTAAAGTGCATGTGCTCTCTATGGTAAAACGTGGTAAGATTGGTCTACATCTGTTTGACTAATTTAATTTACCTATCAGTCCCCAGTAATGTGGTATCTCATATACCCGGGGCCAGTAAATTAAATGCTACAGGTGAGCTTGCAGCGCTGATTGCGCCACCCACCACAGTAGCCTTTCAAACCTGTCTCAGGCCTTTGCCATTGCAGGGCCTGCGCGCACAGTTTACTGCCGCTGTGACGTGGCACATAAAGTGGGTGCCACGTCTGTGACTCCCTTTTACTACATATCAGTCACCCCTAAGGTAGACCATAGCTAGCCCTATGGGCAGGGTGCATTGTAGGTAAAAGGTAGGACATGTGCCTTAACTGTGTGGCATGTCCTGATAGTGACAAACAGCCATTTTGGTTTCTCACTACTGTGAGGCTGCCCTCTCATAGGAATGCATTGGGGATTCCCTGATATATGCTTCAGTGGTAATTCCTGATCTGAGAGGAGTAGAGTGGTCAAGTTTGGTATGTTTGGAATAGTGGTAATAAGTGCTGCGCAATGGTGTTCGCAGATTTATTATCACTATTTTAGAAATGCCACTTTTAAAAATGGGCATTTGTGTGTGCTATGTGTCTTTGTGCCTGCCTAATGTGTATTGCATGTCTGGCTCTGGAGTGACAGGGGCTGGGTGAGTCAGCACTAGGCTGAATAGGCCAATCTACATTTGGAGTGGTGGGAGGAGTAGCACCTGGGACTGAATGGGGCTCTGCCTGCCTTCCACAATGCTGGCGCCACCCTCCTGTGGTGTGTCTGGGGCCAGAGCCTACACTGACAAAGGAGGTGGTGGTGCACCTTTAGAGAAAGGTGTGAGTGCCCCCAGAACTGGTTAGGACCAGGCACAGAGCCCTTGGCCAGGGGGAGAACAAAGACATTGGGGGTAGAAGTATTGGGGCTGTGACCCCATGAAAAGGTGCTGTGTACTGCTTGGTGCTTATTTGAGGCCGGCAGGCTGCCGGACTGACAGGAGGAACCAACGTGGGACCCAGCTGCTGACTCCTGGGGGTCCCTATGTGCTGGCCTGCCTGTGCCCAGCTCTGCCCTGGGGGACTTTGGGGACCGAGCATGTTGTGAGTGCTTGGAGTTCCCTGGCAAGCCATCGTCATATTGGAGTGTCCTGCTGTTCTCTACAGGCAGTGTGTGGTGAAGCACTTCCTATCGAGGGAGCTGGGAGCGCTGCCTGCAAAGCGGGAGAGTCTTGGTGCAGGACGAGCGCTTTGTTTTCTGCTCGAAGAGCGCTGTGCCCCGCATTCCGTTTGCAGTGCAGGAGTCCAAGTCTTAGAGGAATGAGGGGAGAGCTGAGGGGAAGAGGCGCTCTCCCTCTCCCTGCGGGTAGTGGCTGTTGTGGGCGAAACTGCCCAGAACCGACGGAAAGTCCGCTCCGTAATCCGCGGAAGTCAGGCAAGTCGGAACCTGACTCTGGGCGTGGCCAGGCAGGAAGAAGTTGCCTCTGTCTCTGAGGCCGAGTGTGGCTCCCCCAGCGAGTTGCCATAGCAACGAGGGAGCCACGGGGAAGCCAGCGTCAGGAAGCCAGGCGACTGTTGCCTGATTGTGTGCGGGCTCCCCATAGGAAGGAGGAGAGCCCCGCATGTCTGCTAGAAGCTGAGTAAAGACGCAGCGGTTGGCGGCGGTGCAGCGGGCAGGCGAGGTGAGACGAGCCCCAACGGAGGGCTGCGCACAAGCCTTGCACTAGGAGCAGAGGCTGAGCAAGGACGCCGCAGTTGGCGGCGATGTCCCAAGACCAAGGAGTCCTGAGTCAGAGGGAGGGGTCGCGCCGGGAGGAGAGCCCATCCGGGCCCCGCTGCGCCACGAGGAGGTCGCTGGGGTGGCCACGCTTACAGGAGGCAAGTCACAGGGATAGCGTATTGCATCCCCAGCCCCGGATTTGGGCGCGCTAGGCACCAGGGTCATTTTTGGTGGGGTTAGACCGGGGCGAGACCCCCGGTGGTTGGAACAACGCACTTCCTGGTGTAGGCGGGCACGTGGCCCAGAAGCCTACGGGAAGGACACAAAGCACCATCATTAGAGCACGGGTGGCACTCTAACTGTTATGCCATCCTGGGGTAATGAGTACTTGCGCAGTACCTGCACGGTATGTACAGTGATGATGATGTGACAATGATGTGCACCCTGGCAGGTGCTTACTGAGATACCTTGTGCTGAGGATGTATAGGTATAATGTGCTAAACTGCTGACATTGTGATGCATAATATGTTGTGCTAGGTAAGGATTAGGATGTATGCCTAATATGTCTAGGCTCAGTTTACTGAGATTAATGCCTGAGACAGGCATGAGACATTTATAATGCGTGCAGCTTATGAGGGTGTACTCTAGTACCCATGTGGATGTGATGTTCTGCCTAATGCTTTTCCCTAATGTGTGCACCACTGCTGATGGTGCTGGTTACTGTTAGGGGACTCTATGTTCATGCCTCGTGAGATATGTGCCATGACTAGTGTTCACTACGGTGCACTGTTGCTGAGTATGGTTTGCATCACAATGTGCTAAGTGCAATATTGCCAGTAGGTACTGGTTGTCTTTATTTTCCCTACTTGTGTGTTCTAAGGGTACTGACAGTGGCCCTATTGGCCCTGTCATGTATATAATCCCCTGTAAAGTAATACCTAGTGCCAGGTGGCACAGTCTATATATGTGATTGCATTCTAATGTGTTTTATGAGTAATACAAAGGCTATTTTTTATATAACCTTGTGTGGAGTTTCTTTTGTGGTGTGCCTGCTGTGTGTGTGTGTTGCGCAAACGCTTTACACATTGCCTCTGGGATAAGCCTGACTGCTCATGCCAAGCTACCAAGGGGGTGAACAGGGGTTATCTTCAGTGTGTAACTCCCTTGCCCTGACTAGAGTGTTGGTTTCTGCCTGGGTTAGGCGCTTGCCCTAGCCAACGAGAAATCCCATTTCTAACAACTTCCCTCTTCAAGAGCACCTGAGGAGCAACGCTTATCTCTATACAAGTGCTCAAGTATCTATGCTTCCCTCTTCAGGAGCGCCCGAGGAACAACACTTCTCTCTGCATGAGTGTTTGAGGTTCGGCACTTCTCATTGCATGAGAGCGAGCGCTGCTGTGTCTACAGACCTGTGTGTGTGTCCCGCTCCTACCTCTGACGTCGAAGCACCCCGGGCAATGTCCCCGCTTGGTGCACAGCCCCTCCTTGCTGTCCTGACAACTGAGATGCACAAAGCACGCCACTCTTCTGATGCAGGGCGTACTGGACAACTGTGTTCCTCATCTCCGAACGTGAGGAGGCCACAGGGTGACTCACCAAACAGCAGCTTTGTTCACAAAAACAGAGGTACTGTGAGAAAGAGGGACAGCCTGTTTTTTACCACTGACCAGACGACATTGTGGGCAGCTGGGGAGGATTAATTAACCACATCCCCATCCCCTCGAGACTAACCCTGGGCGTAGTTCGCGAAGTAGCGCTTCGCGAAGCTACGCAAAGTGAAGTTCGCACTACGCGAGCTTCGCGTAGCACTACGCGAACTGCGTAGTGCGTGTTCGCAATGATTACACAGTGCCGGATGCTTGTCCGCACTGTGCAATCATTGAAAACGGCATCTTGCACAGTGCGAGCTGTCTTTTACTGCCGCTTGAGTAGATTTTTACTCGAGCGGCAGCTTTCTCAACGCGGACTGGTAGTTTCTCATCGCGAGCGGTCGCGAGCATACGCGACCACTCGCAATGAGAAACCTGACCTCCCCGCGTTGAGAATCTCGCCGGAGGTTTATTTTCCACGCTCGCGATCGGCAACTTGTGTTGCTGATCGCGAACGAGGAAAAGTCTCGCCGGGATGTCATTTTGCTTGCTCGCGGTCGCCAACTTGACGTTGAGGACCGCGAGCAAGCAAAAATGACCGCTGCACTACGCTACGCTATGCTACGCGTGTTTGCACTGTGCTACGTGCAATTCGCGTTGTGCGAAGTAGCGCAAACTTCGCAAACTACGCGAGCGTAGCGTAGTACTTCGCCCAGGCCTACTCGAGACCTTGTAAGGATGCACTGGCTGCCGACAGTGATACCGCTCTTGTGTCATTCTAAAAGGAGCAAAGTCAATTAAAGCACTGCTTTTGCATGTATTCATTTAAAAGTGATATCTCATGATCTATTGATTTTTTTGCATTTTGGTCTTATTTTATTCAGATGAATATTTTCTATTTTTCTAAACCTGTGTGGAGTCTTTTTGTGGCATATGCATTGTGTTATACTTTATACATTGCCTTTGTTGATAACCCTGCCTGCTTCGTGCAAGGCTATCAGAGAGTGAGCACAGGTTATCTTCGTGGTGTATTCAACTTACTCTGGTGGGTTCTCCCTGACTTGGGTGCACACCTCAGCCATACAGACACCCCATTTTCAACATGGCATTTTCAAACTTGTAATGAAAAATCTAACTTTATCATTAAAGAGGGTTTATCGTTAAAATGTTATAGATATCAAACATGATATAGCTACCTGCTCCCAATTAGAAATTGCAGCTTATTAAATGTAATAAACATTCCCCAATGTTATCCTATGGGAGGAGTTGGCCTCATGAATGAAAAACGAATGTAAGAGCATTCACTACCAGGACATGTACAATTTAAAAATACATGTCTAACCTATTAATTTAACAGCATCCTGCCCTATCGGCTACTGAGGACCTACCTTAGGGTTGATGTATATTTAATAAAAAGGGAGTTTAAGATTTGGCAAGGGGGTTTAAATGCCAAGTCGACACAGCAGTGTAAAATTGCCTTCAATCTGCAATGGCAGGCAGGGACATGTTTAACAGTGCTACTTAAGTGGGTGGCACAATAAGTGTTGCATGTCCACTAGTAGCATTTAATTTACTGGCCATGGGTGTATAGTATAGCTCTCTACAAGGGACTTATAAGTAAATTAAATATGCAAATCAGGTGTAAGCCAATCAAACCACGTTTAGGGAAGTGAGCACAAGCACTTTAGCACTGGTTAGCAGTGGTAAAAGCACAGAGTCCTAAGACCAACAAAACAAGTTTCAGCACCAAAAATTGAGGCAAGCAGGCAAAATGTTTTGGGATAGACCGCCCTTTGGCTGACAGATCTAACACGTGTCCTCCCCAGATGAAAGTGGGGACAACTACCTAAACTCCTGGATGTTCTCATCACTAAGGCTGAAGAACCTGGATAGATCATCAGCATTGGAGTAGTCTGATCCAGGTTGGTGGTCCAATGTATAGTCCATTCCCTGTAGGGAGATGAACCACCTCAATAATTTTGGATTTGCACCCCTCATTTGCATTAGCCACCTGAGGGACCTGTGGTCTGCCTGCACTCGGAAGTGAGTCCCAAACAGTTATGGTCTCAGCTCCTTCAGTGCCAAGACCATAACAAAGGCTTCTCTTTTAATAGCATTCCACCTTTCTTTCCTCAGAACTAACCTCCTAGAGATGAAAGATACAGGTTGGTCCAGGCTCCCCTCTTTGAGCTGTGACAGAACTCCCCCTATGCCATGCTCTGAGGCATCTGTTTGGACTATGAACTCTTCTGAAACGTCAGGGGCCTTGAGCACATGGGGTGTGCAAATGGCCTGTTTGAGGGAGTCAAAGGCTTTCTGACAAGCCTCTGTCCAGATCGTCTTCTTGGGCAGAGTCTTCGAAGTCAGCTCAGTCAAAGGGGCAGCGATAGTTCCATATTGTTTCACAAACCTTCTATAATATCCTGTGAGGCCCAGGAAGGCCCTTACCTCAGTTTGAGTTTTTGGTTGCTCCCAGGCCAGAATAGTTTCTATTGTGGGCTAAAGAGGCTGCACCTTACCCCCGCCCACCTTGTGTCCCAAGTACACCACAGACTCCTGCCTTATCTGGCCCTTACTGGCCTTGAAAGTTAGTCCTGTGTGCTGCAGGGCCTGAAGCACTTCATGCAGGTGAAAGAGGTGGTCCTCCCAGCTTCTACTGAAGACAGCTATGTCATCCATGTAAGCAGCACTGAAGGCCTCTATACCAGCCAAGACCTGGCTCACCAGTCTTCGGAAGGTGGCAGGGGAATTTATAAGCCCATGGGGCATCACTTTAAACTGAAAGTGGCCCTATGGTTTGGAGGAAAAGGCTGACCTCTCTTTAGCCCCTTCAGTTAGGGCAATCTGCCAACATCCTGTAATTAAATCAAATGTACCCAGGAACTTGTCAGCCCTTAATCTGTCAATGAGCTCATCAGCTTTGGGGATGGAGTGAGCATCAGTCTTAGTGATTGAGTTGCTCTCCCTGTAGTCCACGCAGAACCGGAATTCTGGGACAGCACCCTGTGGAGCAGGTTTTGGTATCAGCACCACTGGGCTGGGCCAGGGCTACTGGAGCGCTCAAACACCCCTATTTCCAACATCTTAGAGACTTCCTCTTTGATGCTGGCCTTCACTTTGTCAGACAGCTTGTATATTTTGTTTTTGACAGGAGCTGTCTCCAGTGTCAATAACATGGGTACACAGATGTGTAAGCTCAGGATTGAGGGAAAACAGAGAGACAAACTATTCCAATCACTGTTGACAGTCCATCTACAGGTCTGGGGTCAGGGCAGGGTAGAGGTCAAACACCCTCCACTGTTCCATTTTCTATTTTGATGACTCAAGGTCAGGGAGAGGATCACTCTCCTCCTCCTCCTCCCTATCATCTGTCACATCAGCATGGTGACTTCAGACCTCTCATAGTATGGTTTGTGGCAGTTGTTATGGAGTACGTCTATCGGGTGTCTTAGGGTCTTGAGGTCCACCAAGTAGGTGGCCTCCCTGTTCCTCTCAACCACCTCATATGGCCTAGTCCAATGGTCTTGAAGGGCCCTAGGCTCCACAGTTTCCATCACCCACACTTTCTGCCCAGGTTCAAATTCCACTGGGGTAGCCATCTGGTCGTACCACTACTTCATAATTTCCTGGCTAACCTCCATGTTCTCAGAAGCTTTCTTCCAGAACTTGGGCACCTGGGTCCTCAGGGCTAGCATGTAGCTAACCACATCCTGGGGGGGCTTTCTTGGGAGCTTGCTCCCACCACTCCTTGACCAGACTGAGAGTTCCCCTAGCAGGATGACTATACAGAAATCCGTAAGGGCTGAAGCCAATCCCTTTCTGTGGCACCTCCCTGAAGGCAAAGAGCAGGCACAGTAAGATGATGCCCCACTTCTGCCTCATGGGCTTAGGGCTTATGGTATAGTTAAATCTTTCAACAAGCCTATTCCTTTGTGGATAGTAGGGTGCTTAGAACTTGAAAGTTACCCCATACTCCTTCCACATTGATTTTATGTACACAGAGAAGAAGTTGGTGTCCCTGTCTTACAACACTTCTTTGGGGAAATCCACTCTAGTGAAAATCCCTGTCATGGCCTGAGCCACTGTAGGTGCAGTTACAGTCCTCAGAAGTATGGCCTCAGGGTATCTAGTGGTATGTGGTCCACCAAGACCAGGATAAACCTGTTGCCTAAGGCTGTCTTGGGGTACAATGGTCCTACAATGTCGATGCCCACCCTTTCAAAGAGGGGGCCAATGACAGGTAAGAGATTCAGCTTTTTCCCTGCCTTCCCACTGGCCTGACAGGCCAGGCAAGACCTACAGAATGCATCTGAGGAGATCCTCATCCGGGGTCAATAGAAGTGGGAGACAAGCATGGCAAAGGTCTTGTCTTGCCCAGTTGTATTGCCAGCGGCATCTCATTAGCCAGCCCCAGTAGGAAGGCCCTGTAGCATTAGGGGACTACCAATACCCCATGCAAAGGTGCTTTAGGCTCACTATACAGGAGGTCATTCTTCTAGTATATGAGGTGATCTCTAGAGGTATCAATAGCTGCCTGGGCTTCAGCTTGCTGCCTCATGCCCTCCAGGGTTGGGCACTCCTCTGTGCCTTACAGAACCTCTCCATGATAGGTCCTCTTCTGCTTGCCATCCAGCAATCTCAGGCAGGTCATCAAGGAAAGCAATGTTTTCCCCGGCAGGCTCTGGGACGGCCTTCTCCAGTGCCTGTGGGATATTTAGGGAATGGAGTCCCATGCCCCTTGCCCTTCCCTCTCTTGGCAGCTATCTGGGCCATTTTTTCAGGCTGCAGACCTCCTTGACTCTCCTCCTGGGCAGCCATGGCCCTGGAGGTCGCACAGACTCAATCAGGCAAACCCAACATTTTGAGGTGTGACCTGAACTCTACTTTCTTCCAGGTGGTGTGCTCCAGATCATTCCCTCACACACAGTCCACAGGCTTGGCAGAGCTCACAACAACTTTCAGAAAACCTGAGACCCCCATATTAAAAGATGTTCAGAGCCACAGGATAGTGGCTTTCCCGGTTGTCTGCTACTACAACGAGGTGAATGCATTGGGAATCACTTGCTCTGAGGAAACCAGATGAAACCTGACAGTAGCTATACTGGCTCCTGTGTCCCTCAGAGCTATCGTCCACCCTCTGTCCATTGATGGTGACCCTCTGCTTGGAAGTATTGGAAGGCATATCACGCAAGGATACTAGGGTAACCTCCCACTAACTGGGGCCATCTCTTCCCTAAGCACTATGCTAGCCAACACCAGGGTTCATCCACCACTGGGCGACTGTGCCCACCTGGGATCACCCATGGTGTGCCCATAATCTTAACACTCATAGCACTTGGGGACAAACTTGCCAGTGTTCTTATCAAGGAAGACTTTTTTTAAGGTGGTGAGATTGGGACCCTTTCCTCTTAGAAATGTTTGGGGGGCCTTGAGAGAACTCTTTCTTATTGTCTCTTCCCTCCTTCTTCTGGTGGGCACCCTCACCACCCTTTTGGGAGTCCCCCCAGATGCGTTCTTTGACACTCTGGTGCTGTCCGAGAGGTCTGCCTTCTCAGCAAACTTCCTGGGATCAGTCAGCTCACTGTCTACCTGGTGTTGGCGCAGCTGTGAAAAACAGGTATTTAGCATGTGCTCCCTCACAATTAAGTTGTACACCCCACAAAATCATCTACCTTGCTGCCCCTTACCCAGCCTTTTAGTGCCTTGCTGGAATAATCTAAGAAGTCCACCCAGGACTGGTTTAGGGGTTTGTGATTGTCCCTGAACCTCTGTTGGCATTTCTCAGGGGTCAGCACAAATTAGATCAGAAGAAATTAGATCAGATGAATGGCCTTCATGGGGGCATGCTTGGTTTGATCCTCTGCCTCAAGTATAAGGAGTGTGTCCCTTACCGCTGTGGGCATGTACTGCCTCAAGCCACCCCTCAATACTTCTCTGGGACGTTGTGTACCCTTGGAGCTACCTCATATACTGAAAATCAATTATCAATATCATCTCCCACCACATAACTGGGCACCAGGCACTTGGAAGTGCTGACCCTCACCTCTTCAGTGGGCACTGCTCGTACACTGTCACCAATATGGCTGGACTCCATCTGTTTTGCTCTTAGGTCTAGCTTCCTGAGACTGAACTAATAGGCCATCCTTCTCTCCTCCCTGGCTAGTCTCTTTTCCTCCAAGGTACTCTCTGCCTCATCCTTCTCCTTCTCTATTTTTTATTTGACCGGCTCCAGCTTGAGCTCCTCTCCTCTTTCCTGTCCTCCAACTCCTGTGGGGTCAGGCCCCTGGCAGACACACTTCTTCTTTCTCCATCCTGGACATCCTGGTCATCTGCTGGGGTCGAGATGGGCTCTCCAAGCAGCTCAAGACCCTGGCCTGAGTCCTCTCTCTTCTCATCCTCTCTGCTCCCTCCTCATTGTCATCCGCATCATCCTGCCACCACTGCACCTCCTCAAAGGCCCTGAGAACTACCTGGAGATCCAATTTGGTAGCCCTCTTGTCTGTTGTCAGCACCCTTTGCTTGCAGAGTTCCAGCAGCTCAGCCCTTCTGAGGGTGTCAAGATGGCATAGCTCTATCTTCATGGTGCAAAAAGGAAGGCAGACACTTACATTTAGAAAAGGAGAAAACAGCCAATGGAAAACTAAGGGAGAATTTGAAAAGAGGTCACTCTCATGTCAAATTATGTATCTGAGATTTTTACATAAGACAAATCACTGCATGGGACTGCACAAACACATGTCCTGATCCACAATGCTGAACACCAATGTGAGAAATTGAGTTGTTGGTTGACTGGGGTGTGAGCCCTGGTCAAGCAGCAGTCACAATCCTTTGCAGGGTGAACCACAAAAAGTCACTAAATTAACCTTTGATTAACCCTGGGTAGCTTGGCACAAAAGCAGTCAGGTTTAACTTAGATGCAATGTGTAAAGTATTTATGCAGCACACAAACAGCAATAAAGTGAAAACACAACACAAGAAAAATCCACCACCAAATTAGAAAAATAGAGTACATGTTAATGCATTATTTGACACCAAAGCGGCAACAATCCCATCAAGTAGAACCAGAGTTATGAATTTTTTAGGTTTTTAGGAAAAACTAGCATTTTAATTATCAAATTGCCTACCTCAGACATCTAGTCGCACAAGATCGGGTCAAAGACAAAAAATATGGCCAACCACAATGGAGCGCAGTTCGTACAGAAGAAGGACGATTGGGCCCAGTCAGTGTTTACCTTCAGACTTAGAAGAAATTCTGAGAAAAAGTGTCTGAGAAGGTAAAGTTCAGTAGAGCAGAGGTGTCTCAGGAATGAGCGTCTCCGTTGGATTTGCTGGGGTCAAAGCAGCGGTGAAGATTTAGACGTTTGGAATTAGTCACTGAAATGGAAGTCAAAAGTCTCCAGTGGGACAAGGCAGAAGGCTGTAGCTGAAGACAGTTGCAGGAGGTCGGATACTGCTTTGGTGAATGACTGCTGAAAAGGATTTCAGCGGAAAAGCCACAAAGTCAATCCAATCAGCAATGCTCCTCAGGCGGATTGGTGAGCAGGTTGGACCCAGTCTCCTCCTTACTCTCAGAGCAGTTTTTGGCCAAACATTTTTTAAGTCCTCTGTTTTGGTATTTATCCCACCTGGGCACCTTTAGCACCACAACCACGGGTCCATGACTGGTGTGACACCTCTTGGTTTTTCAGGACGCACTCAGATTGGGTCCAGGTGCGGGTTCAAGATGGTGGGAACCTTTTATGTCCCTGTGGCTCTGAACAGGAGCCCAGCAAACTAGCACTTGGAGTCACTCTGGTAATCCTGGGTTCAGGTGAAGATGCGGGGCTCAACAGCAGGCCTGGCCTCTGAGAGTTCAAGGCAGACTCCAGGCAGAAAGTTAGTCCTTCCAGGTTCAGCAGCAGTCAGGAAGTGTGCACAGCAGGTCACAGCAGCAGGCAGTCCTCTGAGAGTCCTTCCGCATGTCCAGTGGTGAACTGAAGGTGGATCTGAAGGTCCTATTTTTATATCCTGGTGCGCTTCTTCTGGAAAGTGGAAGAAGCTTCTGGTAAGGTGTTTCCGGACTCCTCTGTCATGGCTCCAAGCTGGGTGCAGTGACAACATGGGGTTTTTAGGACCTTTGTGTGGAGGCAGAGCACGGGTTATTCAGTTACAAGTGGAGCTGTGCTCAGCTCTGCCCCCATCCTGTCAGCAGATGGCCCATTGAGGCACATCTAATCTCTCTCTATTGTGTGACTGTCTGAGTAGAATTCACAAAATGTATCTGTCAGCAACACCCAGTCATATGACCCAAGACAGGCTGAAGGCACAAAGGGCTAAGGGCAGGAAAATGCCAAATTTCTAAAAGTGGAATTTTCAAAATAGTAATAAATAAACTTTACCATTAAAGAGGGTTTATCGTTACAATTTCATAGATACCAAACATGATGTAGCTACTAGCACCCAATTAGGAATTACATCTTCTTAAATGTAATAAGGAATCCCCAATGTTTTCCTATGGGAGGGGATGTCTCACAGTAATGAAAAATGTATTTAGGAGTTTTTCACTACCAGGACATGTAAAGCTTAAAAGTACATGCCCAACCTTTTAATTGCACAACACCCTACCCTATGGCTACAGAGGACCTACCTTGAGGGTGATTTATATGTACTAAAGGTGGAGTTTAATGATTGGCAAGAGGTTCAAATGCCCAGTCGGCATGGCAGTTTAAAACTGCATTTAGGCTGCAATGACCTGCCTAGGACATGTTTTACACTGTTACTTAAGTGAATAGCACAATAAGTGCTGCAAGCCCACTGGTAGAATTTAGTTTATAGGCCCTTGGTATGTGCTGTACCACTCTACAAGGGACTTATCAGTAAATTAAATATACCAATCAGGTGTAAGCCAATCAAACCATGTTTAGGGGATTGAGCAAAAGCAGTTTAGCACTGGTTAGCCTGGTTAGCAGAGGTAAAGTGCACAGAGTCCTAAGGCCAACAAAAATGATTTTCTGCACCAAACATGGAGGTAAGTAGGCAAAACATTGGGAGAAGACCACCCTAAGGCTGATAGGTCTAACGCTGCTTAGCTGGCTACCAGGACTATAGAGGTGGCAAGCCCAGGTGTGAGCTACATCTGCCTGTGACAGGGTAGGTATACTTTGAAGTTAATTAAGTTCCTGGGCACAGCCCTGATGGCAATCCTGTCAGGGGAAGGCCAACCCCTCTCCCTTTGTCCCAGATGTGGGAGTCACTTCACACCTAATCAAGGAGCCATCTATTCCCTGAGTGACAATGCACATTGACAGAAAGGCACGTTTGAATCAGGAAGGAAAATGATAACTTTCTAAAAGCGTCATTTTTAAAATAGTGAAATAAAATCTGACAGGACCATTAAGCTGGATTTTAAATTACTATTAAAATGAGTCCTTACGTCATCTAGCTACTCTCAAACTAAAATTAAGCATCATAAGTTGTTACAATGTAACACAGTGCTTCCCTATGGTAGAGCCAGCCTGCCCATAGAGAAAAACTACTTTGGAGGCTTTTCACTGCCAACGCATTTAAAACATAAAACAAACATGCCTTCCTCATTAAATACTTTGCATCCAGTTATATGGACATTTAAAACCTATCTTAGGTGTGCTTTGTAAGTATTAAAAAGGAAGGTTTAGGGCTAGCAAAAGGTTTAATTTGCCAGGTCTAATTGGCAGTTTTAAAACTGCCTACCCAGGCTGCAGGGGCAAGCCTGGAGACAAGCTAGTGACATTTAACTTACAGGTCCTGAGTACACTTGTGTACCATATGCAGGGAACTTCTAAGTAAGTTAAATATGGCAATAGGAGTGTCACCAATTTCGAGATACTTTAGGGTTTTGAGCACCTGCACTGGGGCCTAGTTAACAGTGTCCCAGTGTGCAGAGTCAATAACAACAGCAGCAACAGTCCATAAAAAATGGCTGTGACCATTCAAAAGTAGAAATTTTCTACACATACTCTCCGGCACATTTCCAAAACATACAAATTTGAGCAAAACAATAACATTTGAATTTTTCACGGAAAAAATATGCTTCAGATTTTAACTGTTTCTACTCTTAGACACTGCTTTACGTGGAAAAAAAACTCAGTCCAGGGACATACCAAATTGACCTGTGAGCTAGGAAAGAGGTAAGGTGTAAATCCAAGGGACAGGGCTTGTAGTTAGTCTGGAGAGCAAACGTCTAAAGGGATCAACATTTTCCTGCTATGCATGCTGTGTATGATTTCTTTACCTTGTATGTGCCTAATGATACATGTACATTTTTTTCCAAATTTCACATATGTTCAAAATGCTTCTACACATCTGGCATTAGAAAAATGTCTGAATCTCTCTTTATGCACAATTCCAGATACTGTGAGTAGTTGACCAAGAAATCTGAATTATGCTTCAATTCTTGTTAACAGACTGTTACATGTGCACATGACATCTGTATACACATGCTTAATAAGCCAAACAGACTGGACCCTGGATCATGTTCTCATTACTGCTGGTGTTTGGAGTGGAACTCTACCTAGTGGCAATAATGACTAAACTGAACCCACCTTGAATGTTTTCTTCAGGGCACTATATGTGTGGTATGTTTCTCACGTATCCTTCTGAACTCCATGTCTTAGTCCCCACAAGTCACCTAATCACTGTTGCAATTCACAAACTGAATCCTAGAGAAAGTCAGTAAGGTATAATCTCTATCTTCCGTCTGCCACTTGTGATAGTAGGTGATTATGAAATGCAGGTGAATTGCAGTGGAGTCTTAGAAGCAAAATGCAGTATGAATACCAAAAGGTGGATGACAAATATATTTCTGGAGGGCTACGTAACCAGATTCCAGAGGAAATAAGGATCACCTACAAATTTATCATGTGGCAGTTCTTACACATGGTTCTGTCTTTCAGTGGGCCTGGGTTGGCACTCCATGCTTGATTAGCTCATCCGGCCCTTTTTTGCTCTGTATTTTGGTACTTCTAGTCATGTTTATCCCATTCTAAATTCAACACAACCAGAATGGACAGGTGAAAACTGGCTTAAATAAGCTAGTAACACTTGTCCCTGAAAGCTCTCTGTGTATCATCAATGTCAGTCACATAGGGCATTAGTGCTCTCTTGCTGCCAGTCCTTGAGGGTACCAGAGCTCTCACTGTATCAGGTACAGGAGCCAGTAGCCCTTTCCTGGTGCCAGGTCCAAGGGGCAGTCAGCCAGTCTTGACGTCACATCCAAGGGGCACAAGTCTTCACTTGCATCCTGCAGTGATCACAATAGTTTATCCAGGTACAGGGTCCGGGTAACCCACAACCTCCAAATAAATCATGAGGACTCAGTCCTGAGCTTGCATGTCACTGAGGGGCCACAGACATCCTACCGCTTCACACCATTGCCTCTGAAAGTCCACAGCCTGTCTTTATAGTGTAGGGACATTATGCTCCTCATGGTTACTTGTCTTCCTCACTTGGCTATCGGCTTCTCTCTGTCCCTCCTTTGTGTCCGATATCTGCCACTTGTCTACCTTTTCACCTTGGATCTCACTCTGCTCTACATCTATTTTCCCCTGTGTCTACCTCTTATTTTGCCAACTTGCTTTAATTTTCAGCTGCTTCTCACTTTGGCATCTATCATCAGATATAGGACCTGTCAACAAAACCCCCAATGGAGCATTCAAGCTCAAGTCTTTCAGCCTCCAAGTCTGCGTAATTCCTCTGAAGTTCTGGTATGCTTTGCAAAACGGTGATGCATCCTAAATTGTCACAGATTTCTGGGTGGTGGCCAATTTATGGAGTGTCCGGGTGGTTGAATAAATTGAGCATACTCCCAGGCTATCCTCCATCAGGCATCACTTTGAACATGGGAGAAAGGGAGAGATGGGGTTGTGCAACAATACATTGTGTGATAAATGTGTAACTTGCTACACACTTCCAAAGTACATTGAGAGCAGCAATCACTTAAAGCCAAGAGTGATGAAGTAAGGTGATAGAGGCATATTATAATTTTGCAGCATATATACTGGAAACAATACAGGTGTGTCAGTTTGCAAATATTGATTCTTGCCGCTCATACTTTAGTTTAACTTCTGTGGTACTGGAGCATTCTACGCAGCTGATACATGTTGCTATGTTATGCATGGTATGCATATTCAATGTTAGGTTTTTCACCAATAGTTCTTTGCACATGAGTACATAGCTAGTAGGTTGAAGGTAAAACCAAAAGCCCCAGAATTCAATGCACTGCTGTCTTATGCTGTCCCTCATGAAATGAGATATTTAGCAGCTATGGTCCTCACATGGACAACTCACTGATGTGCTTTCACTGTACATTTCCAATGCTGCAGGCCCACCCAGTGTTGGCCTATAGATAAACATCAATTCAAAGTCCTATATGCACATCTGGCTTGATTACTGAGCCCCATGGCAGTTAATACTGTTTATGAGTGCTTCTTCAGTTTCACACAATTACATATAGCAAGAGCTAATTTTAAGAGACTTAGGAGGACTAAACTAATTCCAAGCTTTGAAGGAAGAAAAGCAGAATCATCCCAACATATGTCAAGAAGGAGTGAGAAAAATCTCTGCACTGCATTGGGAGGAAGCCCTATAGCCGCAGCCTGGGATACCATGCTCTTGCAGTATAAGGAACAGGCTGAACAGGACCCTCCTCCATCATCATCCCAAATTTAAAGGCCTCTAATCCCCGGCTATCCTCCCCATCACAATATGCCAGAGTTCACATCCGCTCTGCAAATCCCCCAAATTCTGCCCCACAAATCCCCCAAATTCTGTTCCACATCATTGAACCATTGTCACTCGTGCTCCACCTGGTTTATTTTTCCAAGTTCTGCAACCCATCCCCAATTATTCATTGGGTCCCCCTTATCCTTTTAGGACACATAGGGAAACAGTTTTATACAACAGCATATAGCTGAAGGATTACCACATTTTTCATTATTACAAGCCACTGCATTTCATTCCTAGCCTACAAGGCGATACACAAACTGAAAATGACATCCTGTTGTTACTTGCTATTTGTCATACATGTAGTTTGTGCTGGTACTCAACAATCGTTTCTTTCATCCACTGATATTAAAATGTATCTGAAAAATGCTACCTGTCTTTGTTCTTAACCTGCTATAACTGCTAATGTCTAAAGTTGATAACACCCAATAAAAAGTGTTTAATTGTCAAGAAAAAGTGTAAACATGTATGCTGCAAAGGAAGAAACTTTTCCAAACATACTCTAAGGGGTATACAGTGAGAAAGAGAGACAAAAGCACATCAGGTATGGGGAAGAGGGATAGTGGAAGAGTGAGACAGGGTGCAGTGACTGAATGAGAGAAAGAAAGAGAGTACATTAAGAGGGAAAGAGAGTGGAGAACAGGGAGTGAGAATGTGATTGATAGTGGTAAAGTGAGTGACAGTGGGGGGAGAGAGAGAAAGAGAGAGAAAGAGAAAGAGAGAGAGAGAGAGAGTGAGAACTAGAGAATGAGTTGGCAGGATGATCGGAGAGTTGAATGCATGCTGCTGACATCAGACTTTGAGGCAGCTGCCTTTCATCTTTGTGAGACTGATAAATTGAACACTATTCACAAACACGTCATCTACAGTTGTTATAAATGGACTTACATTGATTTGAAGCTATGTATAAAAATAAAATTATTACCATGGAGGTAGTAAGGTAACAGCGGAAAGAGTGGGAAGAGTAGGAGACAAAGGCAGACCAACTGGAGGGGGGGGAGAGGGAGAATAATTTCTTGACACTTAGAATAATGAAGGTTGGTTCATCCTCTCTAAGGTGGACAATAATGGCAATGTCATTACAGAAATCTCATTGTGATGCGTTTCTCTAAACAATGGTTCACAATATTATTAAATGCAAACACGTGGCATCCAGAAGCTTGTATTAATCAGTCATTCATACATACATTCATTGCACCTTAACTAGTTGTAATATTGGAGCTCACCTTGTAGTCATTAAAAGATTTTTAGTAAAGCAAATAGCTAGATTCCTGGTGTGACCATCAACAATAGTTATACATTCAAATGCACTGTAAGAAAGTCAATTATTAATTGGGGGATGGTAGTCTACTGCATGTAATAACGTCACTAGCCTGGTAGGTCCAGTCAACGGTTTCATTAACTTAAACCAGAACGTAACCCGATAACTACGGCACAGAGCAGACAAACTTAACTTAAAGAAAATGTGCAAAGCATTAAAAGTAACAACAAAGTTAAAAAGTCAAAGATATAACACAGTAAACTTTCCACTCTAATTTACAAAAAGAAAATTAAAAAATGTAATTAGCAAAATTA
Source organism: Calotriton arnoldi (assembly GCA_963921515.1). Classification (NCBI taxonomy): domain Eukaryota; kingdom Metazoa; phylum Chordata; class Amphibia; order Caudata; family Salamandridae; genus Calotriton; species Calotriton arnoldi. The sequence goes on from CAWUFW010002667.1 coordinate 785,652, forward strand.
CACCAAAATGACAAAACTCCAGGGATATTAATTTTTAATGATTTAAGTGAAAATAGTGCCAAAAGCCCCAAAGCACCAATGACAGTCTATAGAAGAAGTAGACAGGGACCTTGGGAACAAGAGGGTTGGTCTTGGTGAAAGTCTAAATGTAAAAAAGTTTGAAAAAGGAACTTTGTCCCTTTTCTGAAGAAAAATGTTGAAATTTCTTCTAAGTACCATGGCAGATAGGAGCCTTGTCACTTTTTGAGAAGAAAAGTCCTCTTCGAGAGTATCACACCTGAAATTGCAGCTGCGACCATGGAACTTAAGGCCAGGCACCGGAAGCAGCTTGATCCCTTGAAGCTCTGGAGCTTTGGAAATTTCTTCCTGATAATTTTCTAAGTCCCAACGCAGAATGGAATTTAATCATTTTTTGCAGGTGCTGGGAGTCTTGAGTGGGAGGAAGCTGAACTTTAATCTAGGCCGTTGTACTACAGGTTGGATACGTTTTCAATTGGATCACTCTGAAGCTCTGAAGGAAATGTTTTTCAAAGTTTGCAAACTTTCCTCTGGTGCCCAAACAACCATGGCAGTACATTTCTAAGGCCCCAAGGACCTCAGGTGAGGCAGTTAGAGACTTCCAGGGTGTCAGGCAGAGGCCAACATAGGGTGTAGCCCAGGTTCAGTTGTTACTGGCCAGCTGGGCACCTTAGGAAAAAGGCCTCTTGCAGGTTGTTATGTCACTGTAGTCGCTCAGGAGGTTAACCAACTGATATTTGAAGTCCACTTCTTTGTCATGGGTACAGGTGTGAGGAGGTCCAGTCCTTCAGGTCCACTCACAGGTCCCAAAGAGCAGATTCAGTCCTTCTACTGTTCTTCCTCAAGCCCAGGAGTGGGTGAGATGACTCCTGCCTCCTTTCTAACCAATGGGTTAAAAGTTCCCATGGGCAACCCTATCCACTTTTTCAGCTGTTCCTGTTTGTCCTGCTTCAATCAATTATACAGTGCTCCTGACCCTCAAATGTCAAGACTGAGAATCCCTTCTCCCCGTATGCAGAGCTTGTTTGTTCCCCAAGATGTGTCCAGACAATTGGGCAGTCCTGCAGTGCTCTGTGGTCACTCAAAACTGGTTCTCACATAGCTGTCCTCCCACTGGGGTTGGTGCAGCTTGACTAGGGGGACACATGATGGGGCCTTTCTAGGTGTCACCTTACATTATCACTTTACATTATCTTGTGACAGGGCATGCCCCTTTGAAGTTAATTAAGTTCCTGGACCCACCCAACTAGTCTTCCTGCCAGGGGATGAACAACACCTCCCCACTCTCTGGTCATTGTCTCTGCTCTCGGAGCTGTTTTTACACCTCTTTCACGCCCCATTAAGACCTGGTACAGGTTGGATGAAGAGGTAATGCAAGTTAGCCTCCAGTAGCTTTAGGCAGGGTAAAGGTAACTTTCTAAAAGGTACATGTTCGATATGTTTTAAAAAAAATCAACTTCACCATTAGATTTGATTTTTGTTCAATATAAAAATGTATTTGAATGGAGTCTGTAGCTGGAACAAGTCAAAAGTTATAGGTTAAAGTATACAATCTATACTTTCATGTTTCCTGCGTGCTAGTGACCAGTGACAGCATTGTTTGAGCCTTCTCACTGGGAAAACATACCATTTTTGATGTCACATATGTTCCAGTGTTAAATATTATGCCCTCTACCTCATGAGCAGCAAGGTGTGTTTAGGGATGACTTATTTAATATTTAAAATCAGCTTTTCCTGCATGTCAAAAGATTGATATTGACAGGTCTGTGCAGCAGGGTTCAAGCTGCTGCTGTCAGGTTACACAGGGTAGGCCTTAAGCCATGTTTTCCTTGTGACACTAATGGATGCACAATAAGTTCTGTTGTCCACAGGTGACATTTAACTTTCTATAGGTCTATTTCTGCACTATACACTATTGCCTTAAAAGTCAAAAGCCAATCAGGGATTAGCCAATATTACTTGCTTTAGGAGTTCAAGCACATTCATTGGGCAGAGGACAGCAGTGCTCCAGTGTGCAGAATTAAAAAATCCAGCAATACAATTCAGTAATAAAATGGGGGTGACTATGTGAAAAGGATCATTTTCTCACATGAATGTAAATAGAAGTGTCAACTTTGTTCAGCAACCTAAACGTTCTGCATAACGTTGTCGGGTTAAAAACTGGTGCATAAGCACAAAACATTAGTTGAATCAAAAGAAAGCTGCACAAATTACAAGAAACGTATGAACACCAGGCCTGATTCACAAAGCTAAACTTAAACTCTTGTGTAAGATTACTTTTTTTTGGTATTCACAAACTAAGAGCTTAATTTTGCGAATAGTAATTTTACAACTGTTGAGACACTGCCCTCATGGAGGAGACTCCACACATAAAAAGATAGGCCTGTCTCCGCAGTCATAAAATTGCTATTAGTAATATTTGTTAGCAACATTAAACTTGCAGCTTGTGAGTACCAAAACTTACAAAAGTTTAAGTTTACCTTTGAGAACCATGTCTCCACAAGTAAAGCACTTTTTAAGAAAACTTGGTCCACTGTCCAGTTCATGAAGTGAACATGTGCATGAAGAGCGGTAGGGGGATATTACCAAGGAATGGCGATAACTATCGCTAACCTAGGTTAGCAGCAGTTTTTTTATCGCCTTCTATCCCTGAAATTTATCGCCTTGTTAGCGACGTATTATCAACACGTCGGTAACAGGCGATAGTGTCAGGGAACGGCATTGAAAACTCCCGCTAACTTATTTGCGATGGGGATAGTCATTTAGGCGTTAGTGGGCGATACCTAGCGATCGCCGCGTTAGCGGCAGGAAAAGTGCCGCTAACGCGGCGATAAAGGGCTTGATAATATGCCCCTTATAGTATTACAGAATTGGTTGTGTCTGCTTTGAGTTAAACTTGGCAAACCCAGGATTTGCGGGACTGGTATAGGCAGTCCTGAAGCCTAAGTACACATGGCTTTGGCATTAGAATAGCCTGCCCGCTTATGGGCAGCTTTGCTATGGATGGCGCACTGTAGGCAGTCCAGATGTAGACATCTGTGGTATTAATGACCGTGGCATAAGCAGCTCAGCTGTAGATGGCTCCGGTCTGAGCATCCCTCACATGGGAGGCACCGGTATATGCAGCTGAAGTATAAAAGGCCACGCTATGGGCAGTCCTTGTATAATCAGTCCTCAAACAGACACCTGCCATGTTATGGACAACCCTTCTGTAGATGGCTCTGGTATGAGAATGGCCTGCATGGGTGGCATCAGCATAGACAGTCTAAGTACAAATGACAGTGGTAAGGACAGCTCAGGAGTAAGTGGTCTCTCCATGAAGGGCCATGGTACGTCCTTGAATAATCAGCCCTAGTATGGCTCAGCCCAGTGTAGCTGGCTCTGGTGTGAGCATCCCTTTGTACAGGTGGCGCTGGTGTATAATATCATAAAATCAGCACTCATAGGGAAAGCCCAGGTAAGGATACCAGTGGTGTGGGCAGCCCATGTGTAGCCAGCTCTGGTTTAGGCCCTGTTATCAACATTCTTCGTCCGCTTGCCTCTGGTGTGGGCAGCCCAGATAAGGATAGCCCTTGTTTGGATGAAGTGACACTCTTTCATGGATCTCGAAATCAAGTAGGGAGTCCACAATAGTCCCAAAGCAATACGAAAGGTACTGTAGATGTAGTCCCTACTCGTCTGGATACAGCGATCTCTTAAAGTCGAGGTCAACCAAAGACTCCTTTGCATCCGTTTGCTCCTAGAGTAGCAATGTTTGAGGACTTAAGACCAAAGTTCTATTGCGTGGTTTGAAGGTTTGCATCAGATACACTACAACTGATCTGAGCAGAAACAACAAATCATATTTTCCAGTCGGTGTTAAGTTAAAAGCAAGTACACTTTTCAATGTGCAATAAGCTTATAGTACTGCTTAAGGAGGGCACTTAACATAAAACTATAGGGTTCTAAGCCTAACCTTAACAGTGGAAAACCTTTAACCTCAAATAGTTTGTATTAAAAAGCAACAGCTTTTGCATCCAGGCAAAAGAATGAGCATCTGTTATCCTATAGTGGACAGTCTTAGCGGCACTGCGGAATGCTGTGGCGTATTAGTACAATGAATAGCAAAGTCCTTTGTCCTTGGGTTGTGGTCTTGTCATGATGGTGTCCTATGAGGGCGACTTGAGGTCGAGGTTGAGGCTGTAGGTATTGTAGTTCCCTTGATTTTTTCCAATAAGGAGAACTCATGATTGGCACAAGAAAGCGGAAAGCTGATGCTGTGCAGGACTTAACCTTGCAGTGGTGGTGGTGGTCTCCTTTCATCAGGACATTGGGAGGTGGGTCTGGTGGTGGCTGGGATCTATAGGGTGATCGCTCTCGTTCACAAATTGAGGGGCATATCATCAAGGCCTGGCGATAACTATCGCTAACGCTAGTTAGCGGGAGTTTTGTAATCGCCGTCTATCTCTGAAAGTTATCGCCTTGGTAGCGACGTGTTACCAACACGTCGCTAACAGGCGATTGTTTCAGGGATCAGCGGCAAAAAGTGCCGCTAACATCAGCGCGATGGCGATAGGAAAACCGGCAATAGCGGGCGGAATCTAGAGATAAGCCCGTAGCGATATAAAAACGCACGCTAGGCAGCAAGTGTGGAGTTCTAAAAAATAGCCTATCAGTCCACCTCGCATAAAAAAGATGTCCCAAATTTTTTTTACTGCAGATTTGAGCAGCCAGGGCCAAGTGCAGCACACATCAACAACCCTCTCAAGTCACCAAACATCCAGGATGACCAGGATGAGAGCATGGATGCCCCGCTGGACCTGCGTCTGTAGCCTGGATATCTCGCTGGGCCTGCGTCTGGAGCCTGGAGTGGGATGTGGAGGAGCTGTGGAGTCGATGAGCCGTGGCGGGAGACATTGATGAGCGACGATCGCCCGTACCTGGTGGTGAAGTATGGCAGGTCGCATGGAGACACGTTGCTGACCTGTGTGAGAAGCCCGCCTTGCGCACCTTGGAGCAGTTAATGGTAGAGGCGCTCCTGCGCACCAACGTAGTGAGGTCTGCATTGCATACTACAATCCACCACTACACCGGGGTGCACGGAGGGGATTACCAACTGTGGGTGCTGTCTCCCTGCATCACAGGCCGGATGATGTTGGGCTGGCCGTACGCTGTGGAGGGTGAGGCCCCTGTGCTACGCAGAACTTGTGTGGTCTGAGAGCTGCAACTACATGCCTAAGGGAGCCCTGCTGCATCAACTGCATCGGGAGGTCCACCAGTGGACTACGCGGTGACTGCTGTACCCAGCCCAGTGAAATCACACCTGGCTCAGGCTCCTGCTGGCTGAGTCACAGATTTGGAGAGAGTGCAGTGGATCGCGCCATGGTGTCAATGTCCAGGTAAGGAGAAGGTGGGAAGAGTAGTGCAGGAGGGCCGGGGGGTGAGTAGCTCATGCCTATAACACGTAGATGACGCACCCCCAGTGGCGTCTCTATCAATCAATCAATCAATCAATCATGTCACTTATAAAGCGCACTACATACCCGCGAGGGTCTCAAGGCGCTGGGGGAAGAGGGGGGTGGTGCTGCTACTGATGGAAGAGCCAGGTCTTGAGGAGTCTTCTGAAGGCCAGTAGGTCTTGGGTCTGTCGGAGGTTGGTGGGGAGGGTGTTCCAGGTCTTGGCGGCGAGGTGGGAGAAGGATCTGCCGCCGGCGGTCGTTTTCCAGATGCGGGGGACTGTGGCGAGGGCGAGGCTGGTCGAGCGGAGCTGGCGGGTGGGGGTGTAGAAGCTGAGTCATCTGTTGAGGTAGGCTGGTCCGGAGTTGTGGAGTGCTTTGTGTGCGTGGGTGAGGAGCTTGAAGGTTATCCTCTTGTTGACAGGGAGCCAGTGCAGGTCTCTCAGGTGGGGTGTGATGTGGCTGCGTCGGGGGATGTCGAGGATAAGACGTGCAGAGGCGTTCTGGATGCGTTGCAGCCGTCTCAGGAGCTTAGCCGTCGTTCCTGAGTAGAGGGCATTTCCGTAGTCCAGCCTGCTGGTGACGAGGGCCTGGGTGACTGTTTTTCTTGTTTAGGTGGGGATCCACTTGAAGATCCTGCGGAGCATTCGGAGGATGTTGAAGCAGGATGAGGAAACGGCGTTGACCTGCTTAGTCATGGAGAGGGTAGGGTCGAGGATGACCCCTAGGTTGCGTACGTGGTCGGTGGGTGGCGGGGCTGTTCCCAGTGATGTTGGCCACCAGGAGTCGTCCCAGGCTGAAGGGTTGGAACCAAGGATGAGGACCTCCATCTTGTCCGAGTTCAGCTTCAGGTGGCTGGTCCTCATCCATTCGGCGACGGCCTTCATTCCTTCGTGGAGGTGGGCTTTGGCGGTGTGAGGGTCTTTGGTGAGGGAGAGGATCAGCTGGGTGTCGTCGGCGTAGGAGATGATGTTGAGGTTGTGCTGTCGGGCGACGTGGGCGAGGGGTGCCATGTAGATGTTGAACAGCGTTGGGCTGAGGGAGGAGCCTTGGGGTACGCCGCAGATGATCTTGGTGGCCTTGGATCGGAAGGGGCGAGGCGGACGCTTTGTGTTCTGCCGGAAAGGAAGGATGTGGTCCAGTCCAGGGCCTTCTCTTGGATCCCGGCGTCGTGAAGGCGTGTTCGTAGTGTGTGGTGGCAGACCATGTTGAAGGCGGCTGATAGGTCCAGGAGGATGAGGGCTGCTGTTTCTCCATTGTCTAGCAGGATCCTGATGTCATCGGTGGCGGCGATGAGGGCGGTTTCGGTGCTGTGGTTGCTGCGGAAGCCGGACTGGGAAGGGTCCAGGATGTTGTTCTCCTCGAGGTAGCGGGTCAGTTGTTTGTTGACGATTTTCTCGGTGACCTTCGCGGGGAACGGGAGCAGAGAGATGGGTCGGAAGTTCTTGAGGTCCTTGGGGTCTGCCTTGGGTTTCTTGAGTAAGGCGGTGATCTCGGCGTGCTTCCAGCTTTCCGGGAAGGTTGCTGTCTCGAAGGAGATGTTGATTATTTTCCGGAGATGGGGCGCGATGGCTGTACTGGCTTTGTTGAAGATGTGGTGAGGGCACGGGTCTAGCGGTGAACCGGAGTGGATGGTGTTCATGATCTCGCTGGTGTCCTCGTCGTTGATGTTGGTCCAGGAGAGCAGGCGGTTGGTGGTTGTGGGGGCAGTGGTCTCGGTGGTTGCCGGGGCGGTCGTGGTGTTGAAGCTGTCGTGGATGTCGGTGATTTTGCGGTGGAAGAAGGTGGCCAGTGAGTCGCACAGGTCTTGCGACGGCTGGATGTCGTTGGTGTTGGAGCTGGGGTTGGAGAGTTCCTTCACGATGTTGAAGAGCTCTTTGCTGTTGTGTGCGTTGTTGTCTAGGCGGTCTTTGAGTGAGGCCCTTTGGCGGATCTGATGAGGTGATGGTGACTGCGGGTGGCGCTCTTGTGGGCGGCGTAGCTGTCCGCTGTCCGTTCGTGGAGCCAGATCTTCTCCAGTTTTCGGCATGTTCGTTTGGAGGCCTGGAGGTCTTCGGTGAACCAGGTGGCTTTCTTGCTGGTGTGGCTGTTGGGCGGATTCTTGAGCGGGGCGAGGGTGTTGGCGCAGTCGTCGATCCACTGTCTGAGGTTGCGGGCGGCGGTGTCGGGGTCGGAGGGTTCGGCGGGTGGGCTCAGGGCGAGGGTTGTGGTTAGCTGGTCTTCCGTGACTCTGCTCCAGCAGCGGCGAGGCATTTGTTCGGTGCGGTGGTGCGTGGTGGGCTTCCTGTAGGTGAAGTGGATGCAGTGGTGGTCAGTCCAGTGGGGTTCGGAGGTGTGGTTGAAGGAGACGTGTGGGCTTGCGGAAAAGATGGAGTCGAGCGTGTGGCCGGCGGCGTGGGTGGGTGTAGTCACGAGCTGTCTGAGTCCGAGGGTGGCGAGGTTGTCGATCAGGGTGGTGGAGTTGGTGTCCTTGTTGTTCTCGAGGTGGAAGTTCAGGTCCCCGAGGAGGATGTAGTCCGTGGAGGCGATGGCGTGTGTGCTGACGAAGTCAGCGATGGAATCGCTGAACTGTGATCGGGGTCCGGGGGGTCTGTATATGAGGGTTCCTCTGAGGGTGGTGTTGGGATCGGTGTGGATCTGGAAGTGCATGTGTTCGGCGGTGCTGAGGGTGTCGTCGGTGTTGGTTGAGACTCTGAGGGTGTTCCTGTGGACGATGGCGATGCCTCCTCCGACTCCGTTGGTGCGGTCCCTGTGGGTGATCTTGTATCCGTCCGGGATGGCAATGGCGATGTCGGGGGCTGAAGCGGGATTCAGCCAGGTCTCTGTCAGCATTCCGACGTCTGGGGAGGTTGAGTCGAGAAGGTCCCAGAGTTCGATGGCGTGTTTGCGGGCGGAGCGGGTGTTGAGGAGGATGCATCTGAGGTAGTTGGGTTCTTTCCTGGGCGGTGGTTTGGCGGGGAGGGTGCTGGCGAAGCTGCAGTTCCGGCAGGTGAAGGGCCTTTGGGTGCGCTTCGGGGTGGCCTGGTAGCAGGCGTGATCTTTTCCGGGGTTGAGTGCGTGGAGGGTGCTGGCGTCGTATCGGCGTCTGTTGATGTGGCGGGCACGGGGGATGCCCGGACCAGGGGGTCTGGCGTTGGGCGCGGTCACGGCACGGACGGGCGCAGACGGGCTTGCCTTAGGCGCGCCTTCGGCGCACCAGCGGCGCGGCCGCGCAGGGGCCGCCATAAATGGGGAGGTGGGAGGGAGGAGCAGGGAATGGGGCAGCGAATGGGCAGTGAGGGGGCGGGGCCGCAGGGCGCAGCGGCGGGAAACAGGCACAGAAGGGAAAACGAGCACAATCAGGGGCATCAAGGGGGCACAGAAAGGAAAAACGAGCACAATCAGGGGCAGCAAGGGGGCACAGAAAGGAAAACGAGCACAATCAGGGCATCAAGGGGGCACAGAAAGGAAAAAACGAGCACAATCAGGGGCAGCAAGGGGGCACAGAAAGGAAAAACGAGCACAATCAAGGGCAGCAAGGGGGCACAGAAAGGAAAAAAACGAGCACAATCAGGGGCAGCAAGGGGGCACAGAAAGGAAAAGCGAGCACAATCAGGGGCAGCAAGGGGGCACAGAAAGGAAAAACGAGCACAATCAGGGGCAGCAGCAGGGCACACAGACGGAGCTGTGTGGTGGGAGAGCGACCCACCAGTCAAGGTCAGGGGTCGCTCTCTTCACCACGCAGCGGCCGCCATAAATGGGGAGGTGGGAGGAAGGAGCAGGGAATGGGGCAGCGAATGGGCAGTGAGGGGCGGGGCCGCAGGGACGCAGCGGCGGGAAACAGGCACAGAAGGGAAAACGAGCACAATCAGGGCATCAAGGGGGCACAGAAAGGAAAAAACGAGCACAATCAGGGGCAGCAAGGGGGCACAGAAAGGAAAAGCGAGCACAATCAGGGGCAGCAAGGGGGGCACAGAAAGGAAAAAACGAGCACAATCAGGGGCAGCAAGGGGGGCACAGAAAGGAAAAAAGCGAGCACAATCAGGGGCAGCAAGGGGGCACAGAAAGGAAAAAGCGAGCACAATCAGGGGCAGCAAGGGGGCACAGAAAGGAAAAATTAGCACAAACAGGGGCAGCAGCAGGGCACACAGACGGAGCTGTGTGGTGGGGGAGCGACCTACCAGTCAAGGTCAGGGGTCGCTATGGCGGAAGAACGTTGCTCCACCGTCGCAAGCAGTGCAGAAGAGGAACAATCATCACATGATGATAACTCAATCAATCAATCAGGGGAATTGTAAGTGTGCTTCACACCCATGAGGGTCTCAGGGCACTGAGGGGGGGGGCACAGATATGTTAGCCGAAGAGCCAGGTCTTGAGGGTCTCCCTGAAGGTGTTCAGGGAGGGGGCACCTCTGATTTCTGCCGGTAGCTCGTTCCAGGTCTTGGATGCAATGTGGGAGAAGGAACTTGCACCTACTCTGGCTCTGTGGATGCGTGGGGTTTTGGCCAGTGCAAGTTTTGAAGATCGGATGTTTCTTTTGTGTACGTGGAAGTTGATTCTGTCGTTGAGGTATTTGGTTACGTTGTTGTGTAGGCATTTGTAGGTGTGAGTGAGGATTTTGAATGTGACTCTTTACTCCACAGGGAGCCAGGGGAGTCTACGTAGGTGTTGGCTGATGTGTTCGTGCCAGGGGATGCCGAGGACGAGTCTGGCGGCAGTGTTCTGTAATGTCTGGAATTTGCGGAGTAGGGACTTGTAAATGCCGGCAAAGAGTGCGTTTCCATAGTCCAGTCTCCTGGTGATGAGTGCATGGGTGACTCTCTTCCTTGACTCTGGGGGGATCCATTTGAAGGTCTTGCAGAGGATGCGGAGGGTGTTGAAGCAGCTGGAGGTGACGTTGTAGACCTGTCGGTTCATGGTGAGGGATGAGTCGAGTATGATGCCAAGGTTTTTGTCGTGGTCCGAGGGGGTAGGTGGGCTTCCGAGGGCTGCGGCCACCAGGTGTTGTCACATGCTGAAGGGGTGGTTCCAAGGACAAGGACTTCTGTCTTCTCGGCGTTGAGCTTCAGGCAGCTGTCGGTCATCCAGACTGCGACGTCGTGCATTCCTTTCTGGAAGTTGAGTCTGGCGGTGGTGGGGTCTTTGGTGAGGGAGAGGATGAGCTGGGTGTCATCAGCGTTGGATATTATGTTGAGGCCGTGTTGTCGGACGATGGCGGCGAGGGGGCCATGTAGATGTTGAAGAGGGTTGGGCTCAGAGATGACCCCTGTGGGACTCCGCAGGTGATTTACGTGGGATCGGAGAAGAAGGGTGGCAGTCTGATCCTTTGGCTTCTTCCGGTGAGGAATGATCGGATCCAGCCTAGGGCTGTTCCTTGTATGCCGGAGTCGTGTAGTCTGGCGACTTGTGTGCGGTGGGAGACGGTGTCGAAGGCCGCTGAAAGGTCGAGTAGGATGAGGGCTGCGGAGTGGCCTTGGTCCAGAAGGGTGTGGATGTCGTCTGTGGCGGCAAGTAGGGCGGCCTCGTTGCTGTGGTTGCTGCGCAATCCGGATTGGGACGGGTCGAGGATGGCGTTGTCTTCAATGAATCGTTTCAGTTCCCTGTTGACTGTTTACTCTGCAACTTTGGCCACAAAGGGGAGGAGCGAGATGGGCCGGTAGTTCTTGAGGTCGGTGGGGTCAGCTGTGGTCTTTTTGAGCAGGAGCCAGACTTATGCACACTTCCAGTCATCTGGGTAGGTGCCTGTTCTGAAGGGGGTGTTGATGGTGCGATGTAATTCGTGTGCAATGGTGGCCGCGGCTCTGTGGTAGATGTGAGGAGGGCATGGGTCAGTGGGGGCACCGGAGTGGATGCCTTTCATGGTCGAGGTGGTGTCTTCGGCTGTGACTGGTGTCCAGGTGGAGATGGTGGGCTGGCTGGTGTGTATGGGAGGCGGGGGGCCGGCTGTGGCGTCTGCTGGATGTTTGGCGAAGTTGTCGTAGAGTTTTTTGATCTTGAGGAGGAAGTAGGTTCCACGCTTATCGCAGAGGTCTTGGGACAGGGTGATGTCTGTGGCTTCGCTGCGTGGGTTGGTGAATTCATGAATGACACTGATGAGTTGCTTGGAGTTGGTGGAGTTATCGAAGATTTTGTTGTGGATGAAGTTCCTCTTGGTGGTCCTGATTTGGTTGTGGTAGTCTGTCATGGCGTCCTTGTAGGTGGTGTATATTTCGGGTGTCTTGGTGTTTCTCCAGTTCTTCTACAGGTGTCTGCAGGTGCAGCTTGCTTCTTGGAGATCGGTGGTGAACCAGGCGGCTTTCCTGGGGTGCTGTTTGTCGGGGTTGCGTAGCGGGACGAGCTCGTATGCGCAGTTGGAGATCCAAGTGTGGAGTTCTCTGGCTGCGACGTTGGCATCGGGTACCCAGGTGTGGTTGTCTCGGGTGAGGGTGGAGTTGAGTTGCTTGTCGGTAACCTTGCTCCAGTTCCTCCGTGGTGTGCGTGGTGCTGGTTTGGTTGCCTTGGGTTTGTCAACAGCTAAGTGTACGCAGTGGTGGTCGGTCCATGGCGGTTGCGTTGTGTGGCTGTAGTGAACGGTTTCCTGCTGCAAATATGGGGTCGAGAGTGTTGGCTGCTCTGTGGGTCGGTGTGGTGATGAGTTGTTTAAGTCCAATGCTGGCGAGGTTGTCACGAAGGATGGTGGAGTTGGGGTCGCTGGAGTTGTCGAGGTGGAAGTTCAGGTCTCCAATGAGTATGTTGTTCATTGAGGCGATGGCGTGGGGTGCGATGAAGTCGGTGATGGTGGTGGAGCAGAGTGTCCGGGGCCGTGGGGTCTGTAGACGAGGGTTCATTGGAGTGTGGAGTTGTGGCTGGTCTGGATCTGGAAGTGCAGGTGTTCGTTGGAGGGGAAGGTTTTGCTGGAGGTGGGGAGGCGGAAGGTGCTCTTGTGGGCGATGGCGAGGCCCCCTCATGGGTTTGGGGCGGTCCTTCCTCTGGATCTTGTATCCGTTCGGGATGGCGGTGTTGATGTCAGGGGCAGAGGAGGCGTTGGTCCAGGTCTCCGTGAAGAAGGCGTTGTCGGGCGAGAGAGAGTCGAGTAGGTTCCAGATTTCCGCGGCATGTTTGTGCACGGAGCGCACGTTGAGGAGGATGCATCTTAGGGTGTCGCCGGTGCTGGCGTTGGCTGTGTTGGAGTCCGGGGTGGTGGTTAAGGTCTGGCGGCAGTGGAGGCAGGAGAACTGGCCGTGGGTCGTGTTTGGCGAGGCCTGTTGGCAGTCTCTGACTTTTCAGGGGTTGAGTGCGTGGAGGGTGGCTGTGCTGTAGCAGTGGGTGGCCCGAGATCCAGGGTTCCTGGTGCTGGTTCCGGTCGGGTCACGGACGGGCACAGACGGGCGCAGACGGGCTTGGCTTAGGCACGCCTTCTGCGCACCAGCGGTGCACATCCGCTGCGCAACAGCGCAGTGTCTGCCATTTAGTAGGGGGGAGGAACGAACAGCTGAGAGGCAGGAATGGGCAAGGACGGGTGCGGGGCCACAGGGGCAGCAGCGGCAGGAAGCGGGAAGTGCGGGCTCCGAGAAGCCAAAAAATCTGATTAAAAGTTAAAAACAAGGGATAACTAACTGATGTAATCATGCTATGTATCCTATGGGGATGGGAGGGTGGGTAGAACTGCTCCAAACACGGAGCAGGGCATGGGCTGATTGGCATGCCCACTAAAGTGCGCAATGACTGTTTGGTCGGACCACTCAGGCCGCCCAAAGCAGTCATGCGCACTTCCCTGTTCGCAATGCAGGCTGCATTACAGCCTGCATGGAGGACATGCCCACCCCTCAGCATTGTGATTGACTCAGGGGAGTGAGCCTGGCTGCCTACTTCCTTTTCCTGGAAGCAGACGCAGGAGAGCAGGAGCTACAAAGACACGGGACATGGCTTCGAGGTAGGACTTCCCTCAATAACTTTTTAACAACACCCGCTCACACACACATTCCCCGCATCCACGCACCATCCAGTGTTCTTTCCGGCGTTTACCACCTCACAGCTGTCTAGCCCCCCCGCACTTCTCAATGGTGGCCGCTGTGTGCCCATGCACAGCGGGCATACCACTTGTGTGCCAAAGGCACATACATAGTTGCGACGCATGCCATGACATCGCATTCCATTCCAATGCATACTAATACTAGGCACATTGAAACAGTAGAGTAGGTGTTGCATAGCGGAGACATAACGATCACTGTTCCCACTTCAGTGAGTGCAACCCAAAACTAACCTTTGCACCACAAACCCAACCGTGAAGCCTGGAATTCCTTTTTGAGCCCCCAAGACACACCCAAAAATCTCATTTGATACAAATGCACACCCCATTTTTCATAATTTACCCCAAAGAACACCCCATTTTTCATAATTTACCCCAAAGGACACCCCATTTTTCATATTTTACCCCAAAACACACCCCATTTTTCATATTTTACCCCAAAAAACACCCCATTTTTCATATTTTACCCCAAAACACACCCCAATTTTAAATTTTTACATCTGAAACCCAAACCCACCCGAAAAACTTTACATTACCCCATTACTGACCTCACAATGCATTGTATTCAAATGCAATGTTAAGGCACCTGCGTTGTCGGAGTTGCGTTGTTAACGATGTACTGTCTGCGTTGTAATGGTCATCTCCCATGCCAAAGGCAACCCATAGGCTATGCCGTTTGCATCCGTCTGCCCCTGGACCGCGCTCAGCTCCAAGGAGCCTTCCTCTTGGACACTCCACCGCTACGACGCCAGCACCCTCCTCGCCATCAACCCTGGTTGCCACCTCGCCTGCCAGGACCAATCTCAGCTCCGGACCGGACATCGCCATTGCCATCACTGATGACTGCAGTATCACCCGCAAGGTGCACCCTGACCGTCAAGGAGGAGGCATTGCCATCACCTACAGAAGCACACTCCGACTGACCACGCACTCTAATGACCCAAGGGTGACCATGGACCACCTCCAATCCCAGATCCGGACATGGCCCAAGCACATCCTCTGCGGCACCCTCATGTGCAGGCCCCCTGGGCCATGGCCCCCCATACTCCAATACCATTGCAGAGCTCGTTGCACCCTAGGGTGTCCCATCCACCGACGACATCTTACTCGGCGTACTCAAGTTCAACATGGACAACCCCAGTGTCCAGAACACCACCCCCTCCTGGGGAAGGTCCCCTACATCAGACGCAAGCAGCAAGTCACCTCAACAAGTTACAAAGTAGGACACACAGTGGAGCACGTCACCTCCGCCAGCGGGAACTTCGACTACAGCCACAACATCGGACTCTCCTGGACCGACCATCATTGGTAACATCACGTCTTCACCTTGCCCACCGGACGCCACCGCCATCATCGCACCCCCTCGCAGCTGGATCAAGGCCACCGAAGTACATCTCATCAACTCCCTCCGCACCAACACTCCACCAATGCTTCCAAACGATGACACCGCAGCGCGTTACCACCACCGATGGATCTCCAACAGCGCCGACATTCGGGCACCCCTCATGAACAGCACTGCGTCAGTACCTTCCGCCTGCCTGATGGCAGGCGTGAGGGTGAGGCAGTGCCACAGGGATGAGCTGGCCCCATGCATTGCTGGAGTTGCGTCATGGTTGTGACACGACTACAGCAATGCGTGACTTTAGCGCAGACAGATACGTCAGGATTCCTGACGTATCTGTCATTTCTTGCGTCATGGAGCGCTGTCCAGTGATTACACCGCATCCATGCTGTTGCAAGGAGGGCGTAATGAGAAGTGTTGCAATGCTGTCTTGTCGCAGCGCAGCAACACTTTTCATGACTGGGGCACAGGTATGTGCACTATCTTATTGATTGTGCGCATTCCTGCACTGTAGTTTTGTCGCAGGGCAGTGCTGCAACATTGCTTGCAGCGCTGGCCAGCGCCAAAACCTGCAGAGATATGGGCCCATGTTTTATCACCATTTTTAAGACCAGCTATTTTCTGGTCTTAAGTAACTGGCTCTAACTGCAGTTAGAGCCAGTTTTTTGGCTCTTCAGTATTTCAAGGAGCCCCTTGATAATATGGAGTAGTGGTGTTTGCGTGCCTTTTTGCACGGGAACGCCTACTTTGCATGTCATTAGCGATAAATATCGCTGACATGCTTAGCGATGAAAAAACGGGCCGCTATCGCCATAAAACTTGCGCTACGGCCCGTTAGCTGCAGCTTGCTAATACAGTGATATAAATATCGCTGCTTTACCGGCAAAAAAGTGTCGCTAAAGCGGCGATAAGCCCTTGATAATATGCCCCGTAATCTTTATCTGAGAGACAGGAGAGGAAAGTTGGTATGGGCAATGCTCAGGCAAGTGAGTTAATCAACTAAGGTTTAACCTTCTTTGACTCTCTGGACTCTGGCTGTTGAAGCCTGGGCGTAGCAGGCGTAGTGCCTCTACACGTATTTCCACGGAGTATGAAAAAAACTCCATGGAAATATACACTCCCTCCCCCCTTCCAAATTAATAAAAAATTAAAAAAGAAGGCACTTACCTGCTTGGCTGCCTCCTCCTCTGCCTGGCTGCTTTCCTTCCTGCTCTTCGCCGTCCTTCTCCTATGAAAAAACACTACGTTGTGCGTATTGCGTGTGCGCACGCCGGCGCAAGGCTGAATCATTCTGTTCCTTGGTACTCCTGGCTGTGTGGGGGGGTTGCACTAAAGAATTTGTTGCTGCTTTGGAAAGAAGGCAGATAAATCCATTGCAAACAGTTCCCTTTAAAGAGATTTCCCTTCCTTCCTTCCTGTCACACAACGAACGTGAGGGTTAAGTCGTGCATCATACTCACAAAGTGGCCCGTCTCTAAGCTGATGCCTTATTGAAAAGTATGTGCAGCATACCCACTCTTCCTGTGCATGCTCACATGACCATTTGCCTAAAATTCCAACATTCTCCAATGAGCATTGGTGCTCCTCTAGGCCATGGAAATTTCTGATCCGAAGTGTCAGTACCCAGTACCAGTGAGTACCGACCCATTCAAAGCACCGCATAGATGTCAAAAAATGAAGGTGATGATGGCATTTTCAGAGGTGGATTGTCCAGGGAGTGAAAATGCTTTTCTTCATCCAACTCATAAGCTATTTAACGCTTATAGAAAGTAGGAGAAAAAACAACTCTCAAGACTGATTTTAGCACAGCACATCACAAATTTATTTAGCATGGTATCACATGAAATGTCTCTTTTATATCGAAATATAACCCAGTTGGTTTAATACACCAAGTTAAAACAACATTTTACTGGAATGGCGTCCTTATTTTGCTAAACTCCAAACGCAGTACGTCACTTTTCCCATTTTAAAAGTGACGCACTGGCGGCGGAAGGAGCTTGTAAATACGCCCCTCTGTACGCAAGGGAATGTGCACTGTGATTTTAAGAGGCAACAGGCGCATGAAGGAAATTCCACTGAATCCGTTGGCACTCTAATAAACGTATTTGTTTTTCGGCTTGAGAAGAGAAAAACAGGCGTGAGGTGTGTATGAATATGAGAAACAATAGATGCCAACCTTAAATGCCTCAGCACTCAATTACAGGGTGTTGTAAAACCAGAAGAACACCACAGTTTATTTTTGTAATAATGTTTAAAAGTACTTTTAGCTCCTCTAACCATACAAGGGTATTGCTTTTCGGACTGCAAAGACACACAGCGTGTTTTTCCTCAATCCAGGAAGGGGTACATAAACAGGTGGGGAGTGCTTGGGGCTCAAATGGCCCTGACTGTTTTCCTTGTAGAGTGTTGTCTCACGAGTAAATACAATTCACTCTGTGCATAAGCAAAACGAACTGCTAAATTGCCGTAGAATTATATATTAAGGCAAAGTGGTGTGTGGTATCGTTTTTAAATGAGCAGCTTTACAAATCTTTATTTAGCGATGTTATCTACCCTGAGGGGTATATTCACAAGAACGTGTGGTAACTACCGCAAGAGTAGCGTAACGCAACTTCCAACATTGCAGCCCATCGCGGGAAAATATCCACGTGTCAACGTGGAATTCACAACAAGGCGGTACCATGCGATAGCCACCAGATAACGAGTGAAATGTCAGTGCCAAAATCAACGCCATGCCGAAAAAATGCGAAACGCGAGAAATCATACGATGAGGCCAATCGCGGTACAGAAATCAGCGAACACCAGCCACAGGCCTGTAAATTCCACGCAGCCGGCGGGAAAAAGCACCATAAAAGAGAGAAAAAAAAAGAGCCCAAAAACAATCCAAACTGCGTAGCAACATGGATGCACCCGGACCGAGTGCAGAGGACAAGCCGAACACCACAAGCCCTACGGAGGACCAGCCAGGAACCCCGCCTTCGGGGAAGGGCAAGGACAAGAGGAAGAGGAAGACCAGGTACAGTCCGCAGGAAGACCAGATCATCGTCACGGGGGTGACCGAACACCATCAACAACTGTTCGGCACCTCCACTGCGGCACTGGCAACCCAAACCGAAATATGGCAGGCCATCCTCACCAAGGTCAATGCAGTCGGAGTGTCCAGGAGGTCACTGGAGGAGGTCAAGAGGCGCTGGCATGATCTGAAAAGGCAGACCAAACATGAGCCCGCCGCCAACAGGGAGGCAGCAACGGCGACTTGAGGTGGGAGTCCTGTGACACAGGAGGAGCTGGAGCAAATGGCGGCCACAGTCAGCAGTGAGGAGACGGTGGCAGGATTGGGGGGCCTGGACACCGCACGATACGACCTGACCCAACAGCAACAGGGTGAGTAACCACTAGGGACGGAGGGGACGGGGGGACGGGGGAGATGGGCACAATGGCACACATGCACAATTACGCGCAGCACACACCACGTCCACAATGACCGTGGAACATGTCCCTGAATGCCTTGGCACACTGCAGCACACATAGAAATGCCAAGTAGGCCCCCATCCACAATGTGCACAGAGGGCCCCCCCTATCACCAATATCACAACCGACCCGTGCACATGTGCTGAATCCAGCAAAGCAGTTGCTCTGTGACCCACACTGACTATGCAAGTAACACTGCATGTCCGATAGCACGGCCGCTGCCCCAAAAAATGACATGGCCCACGAAGCGACATGGAGGTAGCCAAGTGCGGATCACATCCATAAAGGAGCAGGTCACACTCCGACGTGTCCACGTGCACCCACAACCCATGCCTCACAATACACGCAGCAGACGAACAATGCACCAGGCCACAAAAAAAGTCAGCGAGCACACATGACCCAAGTCAAAAGCAAATCAGGCCCCGAAAAGCACACAATTCAAAGGCACCCCGCCTCAAAGGGAGAAGGCTACACGAAATCAGAGCTGCAGGGGCAACTCACCCACAATGCAGCACACACACATAGCAATCACAGAACATCAGCAATGAAGGCAATGTGGTACAAAGTGCAACACCAGCACCACATGACAGAGCTCACAACAGGTTCCGCTTGTTCGTAGTAACTGTCCACCCACATCTGGCATTGCCTGACACAGTGTGATGATAATGTACGGGCACTACCACACATCCGTCATGTAGTCGAAAAACACACTGACTGCCATCAAATAGCCAGCACCCCCCAAACAGTCACAATGTACATTGGCATGCAGTCTGAATGTATACATCTGCAAATCATCACCATACATGTGAAACTCTGTTAACCTGCATCTCCCCTTTACATTGCAGAGGGACAAACAACACCCCCTGCAGAGCACACCACACATCCCACCATTGATGATGAAGAGGACAACCTGCACACATGTCAAGACACCCTCCAACGCATGTTGGACAGCCTCTGCACCCCACCCCCAGGAGCAGGCCAGGCCAGCTGCCTCGAGGTGACCCCACCACCTGCACAGACCACACAGCAGGAAACACACACCACCACAGCTGTCTCCCAGGACCCCCTGACCAATACATGGGATTTCAATGGCATGTGTTGGGTTGCCAGGTGGAGTTGGCTCATCAGCTGCGTGTGGGTTTAGAGCTCATGGCAGCCAAACTCGATGCCATACGTGGGTGTCTGAGTCCCATCAGGGACCATGTACAGTCCCTATCGGACACCCCCTGTACGCACCATGCTCCGCCACAGACCTTGGCTAACCTCGCTGGTGCCATGAGTCTAATAAAAGCACTGTCTGGTCAGACAGGCACCAGCCATGACAGAACAGAGGTGGCACAGATGCGGAGGGCAATGGACACCATGGAGCAGATGCAGGCTGGAAGGATGTCCACCACGGCTGGACACCAACAAGCAGTGGCTGGGAACAGCAACACCCTGCAGTACTCCAACTTGCCATTGCTGCCACTGAGCCATTCCCAGATGACTGCAGCGGGAACATCGACATACACAGCTCCGACCCCTGATGTGTCCGTGTTACACGGTGATGCTGCCCCATCACCTACGCAGTCTGATGTGTCAGGGGCACACAGCGATGTAGCCATCACCCCGCCACACACACCGGACACACTGGACACAGAACCCGTATCAGGGCAGTGAGAAGGGGATGGGAACTACTGTGTGAGGAAGGAGGCAGTAGCATCCATCACCGCTATATGGCCTGTCCCTGCCTGGTCATGACCTATGCATCATGCCCTGGGAAATACCTCCTACTGACCTCCGGAACACCCTGCGACATTCACCCAGACCCCGACATGGACTGCCATTTTTGCACCGCTGGCCAATCACACAGCAATCCTGCTGCAGACTGCACTCTCCCTCTTCCCAATCACTGTGGAATCCCCAAAGGACTCTGGTTGGCCCACCACTGGGCTTCCATGTGATGTGGGCTTGGATGGCCAGGTACAGCTCCAGCCCCGTCAATCACCTGAATGCGAATAAAACATTCTTAATTACACAGATGTGTCATCACTATGTTCACTCACGTATGGAAGTATGGCTGGATGTGGGGAGGATGATTGCACATGAAGGTACACCCTGGTAACTGACATCTATGCGCATTTCTATCCCTGAGACACATGGCCAATTGGATGACTGGGAAGGTGAGTACTAGCTGTGTCCCCATTGCACATCAACAGCAATCTCACAACACCCCAAAGTAGGCACACGTCCATGTGTTGAATAGGGCCGTGTGTAGGAATGACCAGAATGGTGGCAGGCCAGGACTGGTATCCCACACCACGTGTGACAGCAGAACTTCACGTCGCAGACCGACTTACACACATCTGTGTGGACACAATCTGTTGTGATGTATGACATTGCTCCACATGGTCAGAGGTTGGACACCATACACACATAGCTGGAGTCATGTAAGTGCACATGTCGTCCAGCACCTATCCGAAAACAATGTCTGGCTCACAGAGGCGGAGCTTGCCAAAGGGACACACCCCCATTGCACATGCGTCAGTCAGTTCCTCCCTGTGTTGTGACGAGGCTCATTGTGGCACATGAGTGGACAATCTAAACAACAGACCTCACAGTCAGACACCAGTGGAGTGGCATAGGCTTTATTGGCATGTGCGTGTCAGTACGGACGAGGCAACTGCCACAACAGACAGGGACATGCTTAAGACACTTACACGCAGCATGGGTACATGTCAAGGTTCAGTTGATGGTGGGGCTGAAATGGACAACATTCAACACGGATGGCAACGCTCACAGCCCGCCTTGCCTTGCTGGATGAGTCATGTGTTGTTTGGCGTCTGCACATTGCCCCATGTGAGGGGGCACGACTCACTGCACGTGGGGTCTGCATGGTGCTCTGCCTCCGGGGTGCGCCGATTGTCTGCGCTGCCGACAGTGATCAGGTGTGAGGATCCGACAGGTTCACATGTCGTGCTACATTGCCATGTGTGTGCTCTCACCCAGCAGTGTGTCCAAATTGGCAACGTTGCCAGATGAAGCTGTGTTGCTCCGACCATGGACCCTCGTCGCCTTGCACAGGTGTGTGTACACACGCGTTATTCCACGCACATGCATCCAGAGCCCGACCGAAGGCAGACGGATCCTCTGTTTTGGTGGGATATGTGAGCAATCCCCACGATGCAACAAGTTGTTGGGCCATGTGCTGTGGGTGGCAATCGGATGTGGCTGCAGGAACGTAGTTACTCGTCCATGAATGCCCGTGCAGCTTCATGTGCAATGTGTTCCAATAGTATGTCGTTGTCGTGTTCAAGGAACACCAGGGTGAACCAATCCATTAGGTGGTCCGGGCAGGTGTGCTCAGCCCACGCCGTCTCACCGATCCGCAACACAGCCCAATAGGGAGCGCCTCGATGTGGTCACTGCACACGAGAGTGTGCAATCTCCCATGCACAACTACCAATACATACGCAGTATGTCAAGGCATCCCATGCACAGCTGTCTCTGTTACACTCCTGTTCATGATTCAACAGGGGGCGCAGACACAAGTCATATTCCAATTCATCAACAGTTATGTTGGATAGGCAGACATCCATGGGACACTCGAATGTGCATGTTCGGCAGTGGAACCAGGGCTGGACGCAGGTGACGTGGGCAATGCGGAAGCTGAGCCTGTAACTGATCCGCAGCACTGCCAGTGGCAGTGCGCCCAGTAAATGCAGCATACGTGCATGGTACTGTTCCACGTGGACGGGGTTGTGCATGTGCCCGGTATGGCCTGCCATTGTGTTGGTGCGTCTCGTGAACAGGCACTCTTCTGGACTGCAGCAGTTGTGTGGAGGATATGCCACAGCTCTGAGCAATGATTCGTATGTGTGTGCAATGTTGTGGGTTATGGGTTGCTGTTTCCGTGAATGTCAAGGGCATCCCATGCGGGGGTACCACAGGCAGGGGCTTCTATGTGTGGGCTGTGGATGAGTCGGATGGTTCATTTGCGGAATGCGTGGTGTGGGAGTCGTCCCCGTCTGCCATTGCATCTCTATCAGGGTGTTCCAGGCACGTTCTGGACCAAGGTCGGAGGTGCAGGTGTCCTCCCGCATTCTGCATAAGGACAATGGTGCTTTCATCCCTGATGTATGTCTGACTACTACTTTCGTTTTCGGAATGTGATGTGGGTCTGGCGCTGAGATTGGGACACGGCCTTGGGCTCATGGTGTATGGATGGCAATGCACACACACATGTTGGCATGTGGAGCCAGGTGCCCGAGCGGCCTTGCACTGCTTGTGCTATCTCACTCCGTCTCTCTCCCTCTCTTTCCTTTGTTGGGCGTATGGCACACCTTCTTCTCTTGGATTTGGTCTTCCAGGCTGTGTGCTATGGATTGTCCAGTGAGGAGCAGCTAGGACTCATCCTAAGGGTTGTTTCTGCTTTTGTTTGTATGGGGTTTTGTGTTGGTGATTGCATTGCTGTATGACTGATTCTCCATTTTCTGGCCACGCATGTATGTTTATTTTCCTGCTTGTGCGACATCAGGCAAAAAGTTTGTTTTGGGATTCGTGGTGTTGGTGTGCAATTTCTTAGTCCGGGGTTGGGGGTGGTCCCGGGGGGGGGGGGTGTTGCGGGCCTGGGGGTGGTGGCAGTGGGTGTTGTGGCCCTCTTGGGTGTCCGGGCTGCATGATGAGTGACTCCATGGCATCTGTTGCCCTTGGGATGTGGCCCTGGGCTGTGCTCCCTTTTGTGGTGCTAGCTGCCATCCGACTTTACACCAGGTCAGGGCAGGTGAAGATTTCCTGGTGCTAATGCGCCTTATCGCCTGTTTTGTGTTCTTATCGCCGATGTGACTGGTCGTTGTGAATGTTGAGGTGTGCTGTTGTCTCGACGTTTGTCACGGGAACGCCTACTCTGCATCTCATTAGCGATATTTGCAGGGGTCCTCTGTGGCGATGTTTTTTGCGGCTGCTATCACGGATAAACTGGTGCTGTGGGCTGTTTGCACCGGCTTGTGAATGGGGGGGTACATTTATCATGACTTTGGCTGCGATAAAGTGCCGTTAATTCGGCGATAGCTCCTTGTGAATATGCCCCTTAGTGTTGTTGTCCTAGACCACATACAAACATTTTTGCTCATCTGCAAAGCAAACGTCACCCTCTTCATAAGCTTCACTATGGTCTCTACCCCTTGCTTATCTGTAAAGTATATTTGGTAGAACGCCAGAACTTTGACGACTTCGAAGAAATTACGTGTATTAATTACTGCAACGTGGAATACTATGCTTGGCAGTGTCGTATATTAAATCTTCAGGGTCAAATTCTCCATTGAACAACTTCATCCTTGCTAGAGGAGTACTATATCGAAAAACTAATTCAACGGAGGTGGCCTGGAAGGGTGACCCTGAGGTATCGGGGAATGCAACAAATAAATCTATTTAATTTTCTACGAGGTAATAATTAATTCATAGACCTAAGTGTTCCACTACAAAATGTATTTATAGAAACAACTTAATGGATTTCATGCATGTTTCCAGTGACAACGGGCCATATTTATGACCCGGTTTGCGTTGCTCTTGCACCAACGCAAACTTTAAGTCATATTTTTAAAGCCATACAAAGCCACTGTGCGTAGCATTGAGTGGCTCCAAAAAAATTGAGTAACACAACACAGCGCAAATCGCTGCATTGCATTACTCTGCACTGGGTAAGCGTTCCATGGGCGTTGCATGGGTGTTCCCATGCAACTCCCATATTTTTGACACAGTTCCAGATTTACAGGCCCTTGTACACCTAGTAATGTGCCAAAAAGATACGCCTCTCCAAGGGAGGTGTAACGAGGAGAAATATGCTTATTTCTCCTCGTTATTCCCTGCTGCAGCTTGCGTGAGGGGGCGGGACAGGGCTGAAGAGCAGGGAGGAGGGTACAACCGTCCTAAGTGCGCAATGACTGTTTGGTCGGCCCACTCTGGCCACCCATGTCAACTTTGTTCTATTAAGTGTGGTATCCCGCTCCCGCACCTCCCTCACTTCCTGTTTAGTATTACCTGTCCCTCCGGCAGGAGGTAAGCCACGTTTGTATATTTACCTTTACTGTGTTCTTGATGGTGCTTCAGTGAAGTAGAAATATTAGTGCAGCAGTCCATGATGCGCTCCCCGCTCATGTGCTGGGCTGGGGCTCATCTTTGTGGCATCATGGTCTGGGTCATTTGAGAACAGCGATGCAGTATCTCAGCTCATAGTAAGTGCCTCAGGGAGGCAGCACTCCTGTCTAACTTTTGTTTTTCGCATGACTTCGGTTGATAGGCATTTATATAACAGGAAGGGCACTTCACTTCCCTGTTTGGTAGTTACAGAGTCTATTGAAAAGCGGCATCATATTGAGCCTCAACATGAGAGGGATTATCCTGCAGACAAAATGCAACAAATCTCCCGCTATGACCTCCAATCCATGATTAAGGAGGCTGTAGACTCATCACTTCCTGACTCGGGTCACAAACGCTCCAAAGAAGCTGATGAGGATTTGGAGGAGGATCCAAGAGGCAAAAATGTGAGGGGACCACAACTTAAAGACCTATTGATCCATCTGAGGGAGACACTGGGTTTTGAGACAAAACCTTCTTAAGACTAGGACTTTTATGCTTACGACACATCTAAGGACACTGATGATTTACCTTGTCATGACATTATAAAAGACGTTTCATTGAAGGAATGGAGAAGGCTGGATAAAGCTTCCATACTCTGTTTCTTCAATAAACATCACCTAAAGGATGATTTTGAGAAGGATTTTCTGCAAATGTCTCAGGTGAACACTTTCTTAGGCTCCATGGCCTCTAATACAAACCTATCATCAGAGGACTTGAATATTCCTGAAGTCATGGATAGAAAGGTAGAAGCTGCTTTAAAAAGGTCCTTTGCTGCTTCTTATTTTTCTCGGTGGGTTGGAACTTACGTGGCTTATGCAACTCAAGTGTTGCTTAAGGACTTCAAAGCACTGTATGATTGTGTTCAGGAAAATAGCGATCCTTCTACTATTTTAGGCAGAATGGAATTGGTCTATAAGTTTCTTTCTGATGCAAAGTTTGATGGATTATGGGCAGCTGCAGCATCTGCTGGAGTGACAATAGCTGGAAGCAGACTATTGTGAATGGAATCATAGAAGTTGGAATCTGCACAAAGAAATCTTATTCTAAAGCTTATTTTACTGGGTAGAAATTGTTTGGTAATGATCTTGAAGATATGGTTCATAAAGCAGCTGAGAAAAGGAAAACCTGTAGGCCATGTAGGTTGGCTTTAGGGAAGAAGTAATTCCTGGTCAAACGCCCTTGGCAGAATATCCAGGATAAGGTCCCTTTACCCTTTCGAGGCCGGGACCAGGATAGGGGTGCTGCGTTTGGGAATAATTCCCAACCTCACAGTGTTTTTGGACAAGGTCAGCCCCATAAGTGACAATCAGCAAGTTGGGGCAAAGTTAAGGCATTTTTATCATCAGCGGGCATTCTGCATTTCAGATCAGTGGGCTGTGTAAGTGATAAATGATGAATGCCAATTTACATTTATACAACAACCTCCCCAAGCCTGCTCCATCACCCAAAGAAGACTCAAGAGCATAGGCCATGTGGCAAGGTATTCAACGATTGGTAGCAAAGCAAGTGGTTGTTCCTGTCCCAACAGATAAAATCGGAAGGGGATTTTATTCCGTTTTTTTCTTAGTACCCAAGGTGGACGGGAGGTGGCAGTCAGTCTTGAATTTGAAACATCTAAACTAATGTGTATCAAATGAGACATGCAAGATGGTGACTCTCCACAACATTTTCTAATCCTATTTCTATAATAGCGGAAGGCGATTTTCTGATCACCCTGCATCTACAGCGTGCATACATTCACTTCCCCATTCCCCGTTTGGTCTCACCACTTCTCCTCTAGTCTTCACAAAGGTACTGGCTCTTGTTGTTGCATATACTCAAATTTGTGGCATCACTGTTTTTTCCTACCTTAATGATTGGTTGATCTCTTTTCCTTCTTTCTCAAGAGAATGTGGAACTGGTCTTCAAAGTATTGCTCCAGCTGGGCTGCATCATCAACTATCAGAAGTCCAGCCTTCGCCCATCTCAGGAGAAAATGTTCATTTGAGCAGACATCTACACTCACATGAGAAGGGTGTTCTTACCTCAATGGAGAATAGTAGCAATTCAGGACAGTGTTTCTTAACTCTTCACTCACTCGTCAGCAATTGCATGGGTTTGGTTACAGGTTCTGAGACTGTTGGCAGCCACTATGGCAGTGATCCCATGGGCTCAGCATCAACTCAAACGAATATGCAATGTTACATCGCATGCAATACATCGCATGCCATTACAACGCAGTTGTTACAATGACCGCGTTGTTACATCGCATACCTTTACAATGCAAGTCGTTACAACGGCTTGCTGTAGGGGGCACTGGATGTTGGAATAGTATAATTTACTATTCCAACTCCAGTCTGTGCAACAGTAGGGAAGGTGTTGGATTTTAAATCCAACACCTTGTGCACCCTACAGCAAGTCGTTTTAATGACTTGCGTTGTAATGGTTTGCGATGTAACAACGTGGTCGTTGTAACGGCCGCATTGTAATGGCATTCGATGTATCGCATGCGATGTAAAGGATGTCTCCCACACAAACCTGTAGGAAATCATATTTTACCATGGTGGGCTACACACACAACAAATTATAACATTCTGATCACTTCATCTTCCAAAATATCAATACAGTAGAGCTGGTGTTTGGAGGAAAATAACCTGTCGATTAGAGTGCCATTGAGCTATCCAATGCCAGTTCAGTTGACCCCGACGCAAGTGTGTGGTATTGGCGAGCCACACTAGAGGACCTGAAGTTGAAAGGTCCATGGACGGAGACAGAGAGTTGCCAGTCTTCGGATTGGAGGAAGCTGTCATTGGTAAAGCAAGCTCTCCAAGCATTTGCTCCTAAGTTGGAAAGTATAAATATTTTGGTGAGGATCAACAACCAGGTTGCTCAGTGTTATCTAAATCGCTAAGGGGATACAAGAAGCAGAGATCCCAATCATTTAGCCAATCTGATTTTTCCCTGGGCAGAACATCATCTTCTGGCACAGTGGTCTACATCCAGAGATGATTTAATTTTCGAGCAGACAGCCTAAGTCAGAATCTTTTGTCTTCAGTGAATGACCGTCTGTCAGCTTGAGAATGCACCTGGATATGTTACTACTTCAGAACACCATGAATAAAATACCTAGGTGGCTTTGGAAGATTCAGGAGGA
Source organism: Calotriton arnoldi (assembly GCA_963921515.1). Taxonomy (NCBI): domain Eukaryota; kingdom Metazoa; phylum Chordata; class Amphibia; order Caudata; family Salamandridae; genus Calotriton; species Calotriton arnoldi. The sequence continues at coordinate 813,155 of CAWUFW010002667.1, forward strand.
GAAGAGCAAGGTGTGGCTGATGGCACCATTTTGGCCATGCTAGCATTGGTTCTCCGTCCTGATGAGCTTGTCCAGGAGACATCTGCTACATCTTTTGGTTCAACCTTCTCCTCTTCAGTTTCCACTCTTGCCAGTGTCACAGCTTCAGCATTGCCAGCTGATTGCTTAGTTCTTGAACGCCTAGGTTTAGAACAAATAGGTTGTTCCTGGAGGATTGCTTTACATATTCAATCCTCTCGGAAATCGGCAACTTTACATTCTTATAAAAAGCACTGGGACTTGTTGTCTTCCTGGTGCAATGCTGAAGGTCTAAATGCATCTTCTCTTGATCCTTTCCAGATTTTAGAATTTCTGATTGATGGTTCTGACAAGGGTTTAACCCCTTTTACTCTTGCTGCTCAGTGGGAGGCAATCAAGGCTCTCAGAATGGGAGATGATTGTGCTAAGGTCACACCTTTGTTGATTCTCTTACTCTGTAGTTTTTGTTTGAAATGCCCAGTGCTTCTTCATACTCTGCCTACTTGGGACCTCTCTCTGGGGTTAAAGGGTCTTCAATTATCACCATTTGAACCCTTGGAATAGGCAGACATTGTGTGGCTTTCAGAGAAAACAGTGATTGTGGTGACGATTACATTGGCAAAAGGATGGGGATATGAGTGCGTTTCTTGATACTTTTTGCTATTTAGATTTTTTTCCTGATCGAGTTTTTTTGCAGCTCGATCTGGAGTTTATTCCCAAAATCCACCTTAGTTTAATTTGACACAGGAGATAGTGCTCCTGTCTTTGAGGATTAGTCATCTGAAATTCCATCATCTTTAGATGTAAAACTGGCCTTGACCATTTATCTTTCTGGTACGAAGGCCTTTCTTTAATTCACCTCTCTTCATTTCTTATGGTTCCGCCAATAAAGAGAAAAGACTACACAGTATGCCATTATGTAGATGGATCAAGCAGGCCATTACACAGGCATGTACTTCAGTGGATGAACAGATACCTTCTGTAGGAAATTGGCACTCTATCTAGTGTATTAAAATGAAGTACACAGTGCAGAGAGTTCAGTGGATCCCTTATTGGTATACAGAGGTAAAAGTAGATAATTCTAATTCTCTATTTGTGGTAGCGTGGGCGAGCAGTTAGACTTATCAGAGGGTAATGCTAAGCATTTGTTGTACTCACAGAGACAATAAATTAAAAACTCATTTAAGAATAAATCCGAGACCAGTTTGTAAAAATAAAATACATTTTTATATAATTGTTCAGGCCAAGAACTTTGTTCTAAGGTAAGTACTTTTTAGGTTATTAATTTGTAAAGTTCGCAAAAGAAATCACTGTTGTGCGCAGTTACGGACAATATAAGTCAATGGGAGAAAATCAGATAAATCATATAAAATCACACAGTAGGTTCTTGAAGTTCACTTTCTCTATTCGGGTACGTAGTGAGGCCAGGTCCAATGTTTCAGTAGCATAAGTTTGGGAGCATCATAGATTTTGGCTGGGAGCAGGGTGCTGAGATAGTTGGTAGCAGGCACGCTACAAAGAAGGGGACCACCTAAAAAACACACTCACAGCTGGACTTAAACGTAAGTCTGGGGTTCTCACTCAAAGGAGCAGATCACAAGGGCCTCAGGACCATGCAAACACAGCTAGTTTGTCGGTACCCAGGCCGGGTGAGCTGGGTGCAGAGGAGATAGGGCAGCCTAGTGTTGTGCGTTGAGACGGTCCTCGGGCTCAGGGGCAGGAATGGTTGCAGAGGCGATTCCGGGACAGTGGGGACACTCATGGAGTGGGTCTCAGGGGTCTCAAAGTCCCTCAATGGGTGTCTACTTCCTGTGCTGTTGGAGTATGGATTGAACTCTTTCGTCTTGGTCTTCGGTGTAGAGTGTTTGGTACCCCGGGCATGGGCATGGCATGGCTCCAGTAGGCCCTGGTTTCCTCACTTGGTGGTGGGACAGATCTGACCCTTCAGAGCTGATGTACCTCTTCTTACTTGGGTGCTCTGTTGGAGTCACCGGGAAGCAGCAGATCGGTAAACCTGACTTTGCGGTTCAGTGCCTGCAGGCTGCAGTGTAGTAGCTCCTCTACTCCAAGGGAGGTTCTCAGCAATTTGTCAAAGGCTGAAGGTGCTCAGGGGTTCTTGGAGGCCTCACCATTGCAGGACGAGATAGCAGGCCACAATGGTTGAGACTTAGAAGCAGTAGGCAGGGTTTGCTGCCAATTTTCTTCTTCAGCAGGTCACTGGTTCTCGAGTCAACAGCTCTTCTTTGTCCATTGCTCTTCTTAGGTCTGTTAAAACTAATTTGCAAGATCCAGGGCTGACACTTAAGTACTACATTTAGGGGCACTATAGGGGGAGACAGGTAATAGCTAATGTGCTGCCTACCTTTAGGGTGTCTACACCCTCTAAGTGACCGCTTCCTGTGGGAAGGGGCACTACCCTAGACCTGATAGGTTAATTCCGGCCATCCCAAGATGGAGGAATTGGAAAAATCGTATCCACACCACCTTTCCCACCTTAGGGGTGGTGCTGGCTGAATGTGGACACACCCCCTAGATTAACTAACTTTCCCACCTCTCCTCCTGCCAAATGTGGAGCAGGACAGGGGGGTTGGCACTGTCAACTAGCTGGAGGTGCCTGGGTCACATTTCAAAGGCAACATCGCCTTTGAAGCTTCCCGCCTTGGAAGGCCATCCTGGCCTTGGGCAGGTGTGAAGCCCCACCGCTCAGAGCATGCTTTGTTCCTGGCCTCTGAGAGCAACGGGTCCCATCCAATGAGGTCAGAAACATGACTGGTGGTGGCAGGCTGGCTAAGACTAGTCAGAGACCACACCAGCGCTTGGTAGGTTTTCAGGGGACCCTTTAATGTGCCACATGTGTGCATTTATTAATACATTCAACACTGGCATTAGTGAGGATTTATTAAGACAAGAAGTTTGGTACCAAACATCTTAGGGTACAGTGAAGCCATCATGGAGCTAAGAAATGTGTGATGAGAAGTATCCAGCTCATGAACTCTCTATGGTTTCCCTGTGCACATAGAATATCCACGAATGGACTTAGATATCTCAGGATCATATCTGCTCTGGCAGTTATGTTCACACATGGGATATAGTGCACCCTGCCTTAGGGCTGTAAGTCCTGAAGTAGGGGTGACTTACCTTTACCTCATGCAGTGTATGTGGGCATGGCATACAGGACTGTGGCCATGTTGACTATTCAGTTTTCTCTGTACCAAGACACGCAGCCTGCAATGACAGTTTGCATGGCCTTGGTGAGTGGTCCCTAGGGTGGCGCAAGTTGTGCTGCAGCCCTAGTGGATCCTTTTGAGTCCCAATGCCCTAGGTTTACTAGGGACTTATAGGGGTTGCTGAAGTTGTGCCAATTGTGGTACAGTTTTAGGGTAAGAACACTGGTACTGGGAACCTGGTTAGCAGGGACCCAGTACACCTCAGTCAAAGTTGCTTCAAAGACCAGGCAAAAAAGGGGTACTGCAACAACAACTGAATTTCTTAATCCTTCACTTATTCAGGGTTGCTCTACCATGGCAGTGTCAACTTTTTTTTTGGGTGGAGGTAGTTGGTGCCTCGCTCCAAGAGATATGCCAAACAGCAACCTCTCATCTTATGTTTGTAAAACATTAGAAATTGGACTTGTCAGATCACATCTTAGGTTCTGTCGTTTTAAAGTCAGCAATGATGTAATTGTTCATATTCACTTTAAATATATTTTCAGCCTTGGATTGTCGGTGCTGTACTTTCACTTGGTACATCCTCAATCTGTTATGACTGGGATGAGGAGGACTCAATGAGGGGATAATGATTTCATTATTTACTGGTAAACCTCATGACCCCTTTTCGTAGTCCTCTTCGAACCAGTCCGCAATCTTCCCTCCCTCCCTAGCACCTCCAAGTGTATACTTTTGACAAATAGGAAGTTAAGGAGGTGGGTGTAGTATTGTGGAGGATAGAAAAATGTGTTGCCTTATGAGGTAAATGGATTCTGTGTGAAATGCGGGTGTACTAGTGTTCTGGCAGTGACTGGTATGTCAGTTGCTGCCAGGATCTTAGGAGGGCAGGTCACGTTCATGGGCGCTCTTTATGCCAATAAAATACTTGTACAATCATTCTGATTATGTTGCAACTTCTTACCACATATGTTTTGACAAGCGTATCATAATTTAGGTTCCCACAGACCAGGCAATAACTGTGGTTCATCACAGAAGCACAGAAATGGTGGTGAGGGTGCAGTATCTGGGACAAACTGTCATGGAGCGTTGTTGTGAAAGACGGCTGACGGACGGATGTCAGTGGTTTCTTTGTTGGACCACATTGCAGCTTTCATGGGCTCTGAGAGGTACCGAGTGATTGGAGCTCTGACATTGAGCTGATGCGCATGACGTGCGTGGTATCCAGCGCGCAGTGAACAGTGTATCAAGCCTCACTTTGGACTGTATGAGTACACTGCGGCATGCATGACCGTTTTCAATAGCTGTTCCCTGCGTTCCCAAGTCTCGTTTCCAGCACATTACAGCGCAGCCATTTACAAAGGCTGCTTCCTGATTTCCAAGCCTCATTTTTACTAAATTCGTGGCGCTGTGACGTGTAAGGTCACATGCATCTATTTCAATTGTTGAAGCAGCGCTATATATGTAACACAGTTCTTTGTGGCAACCAAAAACTTGAGGAATTTTTCATGCATGTGCTGAAGTAGAAAAATGTACTTCAGCTCTACTTTGTGCGCACGCTTCATCAACCAAGGTAAACTGTTCTTCAAAAGCTATATACTGCAACAGAGATTTGTATTATGATTTATTTTTTAAAGATGAAATGTTTTGTGACAATTTAGGCTGGTATTATTAACAATGGTATTTTTAACACTCAAAGGGGCATATTCTTAAGGAGCTATCGCCGAGTTAACGGCACTTTATCGCAGCCAAAGTTGCGATAAACTCATCGCACCATTCACAAGCTGGTGTTAACAGCCCATAACACCAGTTTACCCGCGATAGCAGCTGCAAAAAACATCGCCACAGATGACCCCGGCAACTATCGCTAATGAGATGCAGAGTAGGCGTACCCGTGCAAAAAGCCTCAAAAACACCACTCCGCAGCATTCTCAACGACCAGCCAGATCGGCGAAAAGACCACGAAACATGAGATAATGCACGTTAGCAGCAGAAAATTAACACCTGCTCTGACCTGGTGTAAAGTCGGACAGCAGCCTGCACCACAAAAGGGAGCCCAGCCCACAGCCACACCTGAAGACCAACAGATGCCATGGAGCCACTAAACATGCGGGCCGGACACCCAAGAGTGCATCCAACACCCACCACCCCCAGGACCACCTCCACCCCCCCGGAAACCCACCGCCCCCCTGGACCAACACTGAGGCAGCGCAGACAAAGACAGCGACCCTCCGAAAATGCACCAACCTCACAGACCCAACACCAGAGAATGTCATTGCCCACTATATGCCCAAAGGGACAACCCTCCTCCGCATCCTGACCACCATTGCCCACAGGCTGACCGTACCAACACAGCGGACAACCAACATCCCACCGCAGACAAAGCTGCTGGCCGTGCTGCACGTGTTGGCCTCTGGTACCCTCCAAACAACATCCGCCTGAGACGGAGGAGTCACACAGCCATGCCAATCCAAGGCCCCCACAACGGTAATGGATGACACCATCAGCTTGGTACCCCACTATCTATACTTCACACACACTGCGCAGGAACAGCCGGAGACCAAGCAAGGCGTGTACACCACAGCTGGCTTCCCGCACGTGTCAGGGGGCAATTGACTGCACACATGTCCTACTAGTGGCCCCTGGCGACACTGCACACAATAAGCGCAACAGAAAGCGCACAAATCCCACCAATGTGCAGGCAATAGTGGACCACCATGGAATCCCCGCCAACGCCGCCGCCAACCACCCAGGAAGTGTGCATGATACCTGCACCTCCCGACAGTCCATCATCAACCTGCGCCACCAGGATGGCACCCACGGAAATGCACTGCTCATTGGCCAGTACCAAATGCACACACCACACACCTCGACTCCACAATCATGCAACACACAACACAGGAAATGCACACGTCACAAGCTCACATACAACATGCACACCCACCAGACATGACAGCACAACTCACTGTGGGAACCTGGGCCAGCCATGTACATGAGCCATCAACGGCATGGCACCTCGGACACACAATAGCAGAATGTCGGAAGAGGTGGGGACCAGGCATGTGCGAAGGAGGCAAGGGACCGATGAATGAGAATGTACACAATGCCAAGTGTGGCGTGGATGTGCTGGCCAGACTGCAGTATGCAGACCACACACATATCCATGTCGACACACACCGCTGGTGATTGGAGTGTAGTGTACAGCGGACACAGACATGTCACCGCAGGCAGCGGGTTAGAGCTTGGACATGTGGCTTTGTCGTCACCCACTCAATTCGTAAGGGGAGTGGACTGGGCCATCGTACACAGACCCAACGTGGGTGTGTGACTGATATGTGCATGCCCCTGGGAATGTGCATCTGCATGTGTCTCTATGGCAGTGTGGGTCTCCTTTGTGGGGTGTAGGTGGTCCCTGGAGGGTAATTGACACCCACGTATGTGATCTAGTTCACCTTCCATGGGCTCGGACCACACCCGCACCTGTCGGGCCACCTCCTTTTGGCGTTCTGACACCTGGCATTGGGGTGAAGTGTTGTGTGCCAGCCGTGCTTGCGGGTGCTTCATGCTGTGTGGTCTGTTGCAGGGGCTGGGTTCTCCTCTGAGTAGCTTGTCTGCCCTGGTCCTGGTGGTGGGTTGCGTGGGATGTCCATGGCTGTTGTAGGGCATTGGTGTCGAAGGTGTGGTGGTCGTCTCCGGCATCACTGATGGGTTGTCTGGTCTGACCTGCTGGAGGTGTTGTTTGTCCCTCTGCAATGTGAAGGGGAGATGCATGTTGACATTGTGTTGACATTTATGTTGGTGCATTGTTCTTGTAGACCTGCAGACTGTGTGACAATGTACATTGTGACTGTTTGGGCGGTGCTGGCAATTTGAGGGGGGACAGTGGACATTTGGACTACATGACTGATGTGAGGTTGTACCTGTACATATGCATCTCACAGTTCCCTGCTCTGTCAAATGTGATTGGCCTGTTTCTGCGCATGCGCGGACCCAGTTGTGTCCCCTGTTCTGCAGTGTCGGTGTTGCACTTTGTGCCACATTGTCATGGGATGTGCTGTGATTGCCATGTGTGTGTGCTGCAGTGTGCCACGGGGATGGGGGACATGACCCTGGGTAATTGTGGGTGTGCAGTTTGCTACACATCGTTGTGCATGTGTGCCATTGTGCCCAACTCCCCCTGTCCTCCCAGTCCCTGTTGGGTACTCACCCTGTTGTTGTTGTGTCAGGTCCTCTTGAGCTGTGTCCGTACTCCCACCTCCTTGCACCGTCTCCACAGTGATGACTGGCCTCCATTTCCTCCAGCTCCTCCTGTGGCGCAGGACTCCCACCTCCTGTCGCCGTTGCTGCCTTCCTGTTGGTAGCGGCTTTGGGCCTGGTTTAGGTTTTCACGTCATGCCAGCGCCTCTTGGCCTCCTCCATTGGCCTCCTCGACACTCCGGCTGCATTCAAGGTAGTCTGATTGTGGGTCAGTTGCTGGTAGTGTTCTGTCACATCCGTGACGCTGGTCTTGTTTTCCTACGGACTGCACCCTGTCTTCCTCTCCCTCTTCTCCTTGGCCTTCCCCGACCCCGTTGGTCCTTGCTGGTGGTCTGTGGGGCTTGTGGGGTTCGCGTTGGCCTCTGCGCTCGGTCAGGGTGTATCCATGTTGCTACGCACTTTGGATTGTTTCTGGTGTGTTGTTTTTGTTGCTTTTATAGTGCATTTTCCCGCCAGACGCGTGGGATTTGCAGGCCTGCCACTGGTTTTCGCTGCTTTTTGTATCGCGATTGGCCTCATCGCAGCTTTTTTTGCGTTCGTGTTTCGCATTTCTGCGGCGTGCCGTTGATTTTTTAACGCGGCCATTTGACGCGTTATCTGGCGACTATCGCATGGTACCGCCGTGTTGTGAATACTTGGTTAACAAGGCGTAAATTTCCTGCGATAGACTGCGATGTTGGAGGTTGCGTTAAGTAACTTTTGCGATGGTTATCACACGTTCTTGAGAATATGCCCCAAAGTATATTATAGCATCACCCATGTACCACTTTGTGCAACTACCATCCTGTGAATCCACTCATCAAATGAAACAGTGGTTCGGGTTATTTGAAAATTACCTGGTTGCCATTGATGTTTCTGGTTATTCTGCAACACGGGAATTGGAATTGCTCTTTAGTAGTTTGGGGCAACCTGTACAAGAAGTTTTGATAGCCTGCCAGCATTAACACCACCTCAAGGTCAATCTGGGGATGGTGACTAGGATTTATACAAAGAAGCTGTGGAGAGGTTATGCAAACATTACTCAAATGAGTTGAGTGTCATGTTAGAGATATTTTGTCATGTTAGAGAAACATAATTTTTTTAAGCGAAAACAACAGGCCGAAGAAGTGTGGAGGAGCATATATCAGAGTTGAGGTTTTTTGCGGCTACTTGTGAATTTGGATCTAACATCGACCTGTATATTTGTGACCAGTTAATGTTCAACTGTTATTCAGGAATAATATAGGAAAGATTGTTGGGATGTAGGAATCCAACGCTTATGGAAGTCATCGATATGGCTAAGGGAATCGAACGCTCCATGATTTCGTCAAAGCCATTAAATGTTGAGATTCCTGTCAGCATGTTGACAACTACTAAGGCAGATACTGAGGCCAAAGGAAAGAATCCAACAAGGAGACCAAATTCGCTGTATTATAGACGTACCTCTAAAAGTAATCATGGCAATAATCCAGTTTTTCCGGCTATTGGAAAACACTGCATGATTTGAAAAATCTGGTCAGTTCCAGGCAGTGTGTAGAAGTAACAAGAACTCTGTAAAAATCAGTAGTGTGAATGCTTCAGAGGATGTATGTGTGGAAAATCTTAATAATGTGATTTTAACCATCTAGGGTAATTCAGTTACAGGTGCTAATTCGGTGAAAGCTCCATTGGTTGACGCCACCATTGGGAGTGTGCCTCTTCAAGTTATTGCAGACTCAGGGTCATCCATAGAAATTTTGAAGGATTCTACATTTTATGAGTACTGGGATAGTAAGCGCTATTTAATGCCATCAGATGTTAACCCTCAAGCTTTAGGGAAGAAAGATATTGATATGATTGAGTATTTCACAACCAGAGTAAAGTGTTTAGGAAGGAGCACCACTACCAAGGTTTATGTAGCTTTGAAAGGGAAGATTATTGGATTTTTCTGGTCCATTTTCTTTACTTCCAGACAAAATGAGGAATTTAATTTTATTGATTGACTACTATTCCACGTGGATTTACTTTTAATTCAGTGAGTCACCTAGTACTGATGCAGTCATAACATTCGTAGAGAATGTATTTTACTTGGAGGGTTCATCTAAAGTAATTATCACAGATAATGGTATTCATCTGGTGTCTGGGTGAATATTTCAATTTTTTGAACAACATGACATCAAACACTTGAGAGTTGCTTTATAGTTCCAATGGTTTAGTGGAAAAGGGCTAATAGGATTGTAAAAGAAGGAATCCAAACAGCGGTGACCTCTGGTCAGAATGTATCCAAGTTGTTAAGAACTAAGATTTGGAACTACAATGTCACTCTGCATGGAACCACAAAGGAAGCCTTGTTTACATTGTTAAGGGGACAGAGGGTGCACAACAGTTCTTTTTCCTGATTGGTTGAGGGTCCAAAACATTTTAGTGCAAGTATGTCTCGTACTGTGACATTGAAACAAGCTAACATGAACAAATATTTTGATGAGATTTTAAATTGTCCTTACTATTGCTTAATAGAAGGTAAAGGTTGGTGGAATAGAAGGCAACTTGTCAAGATTTCACCAGAACAGGCAAGCATTATCAAAGAAAGGAGAGGTGTAGATTTGGAATCTAATTGGTGTACTTGGTTGCAATAAGTCTCACTAAGCAACACTCTTGTCTGACCTACAATTATTTACTAATAGGCCTCCTTGAGGCTCTTGCTAGAGGCAGGTATATCATAGACCATTCGGGCAAGACACTTGTTTATAAAAACATCATCTGATTTTTATTTACTTCAATATTCACCATACTTTTTTTGGTTATAAGAAGAAAACTTTTCTTTAATATATAAACCTTCCTTTTTTCACATGTATAAAAACAAAGATACATATTAGTATCAGCGAGACAAATCTAATACAAAAATAGTTTATATGTTTACTTCAGCAACAACATATTGAAATTTTACCTAACATACATAAACATAATGTTAATTACATTCCACTGGATAGCAGCATGAAACACATTACTATTGACCCCATAAACAAACATCCTTCATTCATACTCAACAGCCATAAATATCTCATCCATACTACACAATCATACACAAAACAAAGTGTGTTTAGCCAGGGAACTCCTAATATATAATTTGACAAAAACTCAATCCAAGGTTCAGTGGTAAGAGTCAATCAAAAGTAATGTACACTGATATATTGTCATGTATAGGGTTCCCTTGATGTTGGTCAACGCACGTTTCGGTGGCATTTAAGTTGCTACCACCTTCATCAGGACCATATATTTTAGAACGTGATTCATAAAGGTGATCAAGGGGTTCTCTAAAACTTTGTACACATAGATATAATGTATGAAGGTACTTTTCTTCTACATATATCGTCCCAACTGGAACCATTCAAGCTTGTCCAAGCTTGAGAAAGATATCAGTCCACTGTGATTCCACCTAACAAGTAGGCAGAGGCATAATGTCCAGTATTTTAATTTGCTGCATTCTCAGGGGGCATTCTTTGATTTATGCTTTCCTAAATTTATTTTGTGGAATATGCTTAGTGTATCCGAGGTCTCCACCGCATCCCAGTCTGAAAAGTTTCCGGCTCCAAACCTTGGTTGCAATAAGAAAATGTAGGATATGCTCAGGCAGGAGAGGAAGATTCTGTTGATCAATTTCCAATAATGCTTGAAGAGACTATAAGTGAGTCTCCAGGTTTGCCAAGGAAAGTTGGGTCATGTGTGGTAAGAAAGCCACGCAAATTCAAAAATTATTCGGTGTAAATTTAGATAATTCATGCTGTATTTAAGCTTATTTTAGGCATTTATTATTTATTGATTTTGTGTTCTTTTCTCTTCTTTTTTCTCTTTCACCTCTTCATTGTGGTTATTTTATTTGTGTAAAGGGTAAGGTGTTGTAGTATTGTGTAGGCTTGAGATATTGGTTGCATTATGAGTTAAATTGATTCTGTGTGGAATGTGGGTGTACTAGGGTACTGACAGTGACCGGTATGTCAGTTGCTGCCAGGGTCCTTTGAGTCGTGAGCTCTCTGTATGCCAATAAAATAATTGTACAGTCATTCTGGTTGTGCTGTAACATCTTACCACAGTGGGGGAGGGGTGTATAGAACACGTAATAGAACCAAGATGGTATTTAAAGGGACCTTTCAGTAGGTAATATCGGAAACTTCATTTCAGAGGCGGAGATTGCCTCAATCTGTTAGGACTGGTAAAAGGAGGACCAGGAATCGGGGTAATAAAGATTACCAGTTAGTAATTGAATCATTCCATGCTATAGTGAACATAAATGAGAAGCAGTGCCTCCTATTTCGAGGACATCACCACCTTTACCATCGCCATTGTGTCTGTTGGTACTGTTTTACAAACTCCTCCTATTCCCACATGACTCAGCTCTAATTACCTCTTGAAACTGCTCACCTTCTCACCTGCTCACTTTCATGTACTTTTTACATCTGTGGGACGTATGTACACAGCCTTCTTTTTGTTACAATGGGCATCCATCATTTTTTACTTTGCATTGTTTACACATTTTTTGTTCTTTTTGGAACTGTTGATCTCTGCATCAATGTAAAACAGTCTCCCTAGCAGGGTGCATGCGGTTTAAAACTGGAAGTGGGTTGTGGGTTGTGGGGCTCTGACATGCACTGCCTATCATGTTTACTACAGCGGGAAGGGCTTGGTGGGCTCTTTCACACGTTACCCTGCATGCCTATCCTGAGTAGAGGGACATGTCCTGTAGTGTCAGCCATACAGTGCAGCTGCATTTTGGGGATGCAGGAGTCTGGCCAGTTATCGTTTGTGTGAATGGCTGTGTTGCTCCAAATTAACCCACTCAGTGTCAGTCCACCTGCCCTGTACAGTCCCCGCCGAATGCCACATGTCCACATCACTGCATGTACAGTGTGTTCCATGTGTGTTTGGGTCACGCCTCTTCATCTAAGTCCCATCTCTGCCATGTAGATTGCACAGGAGTAGGCGTGGGAGAAGGGTGTGTATATGACAGTTGTTGTCACTCTATGTGAGTTCCAGGACACAGTGAGGCTTTCACACGGCTAGGACACTTAGGAATGCGCAGTGTTGGACACAGTGAGTCCAACAACAAGACACATGTTGTGCTATCTTCTCTATGTGTAGTTGTAGGTAACTGCAGACAGTAGCTGCAGCCAGACTACACGTTGCTTGCTGTGTTGGTATCCTGCATGTGAATGGGATGTGGAGGTACTGTGTCCACCATCGAAGATGCATGCCTGTACGTCTGATTGACCAATGACATTGCACCATGTTCACAGCAATTGTTGGCTATGTGACAGTTGTAGCTGGAGTTTTGGATGAGTCGCTGTCGTGCTACTGCATTTTCATTGTGTTGTCATTGTGCATTGTGTCACTGGAACCTCACCCCTCTTGTCTCCCATTGCCTGCAGCTGAAGGTCCACCAGCGTAAAGCCGTGTGGAGGGCCATTGCCTCCAGAGTCCGGGATCTGGGTGTGTCAAACCGAAGGCGCACCCACTGTCATAAAAGGTGGGACGACATCTGCCGGCTGAGCAAGAACGTGGCCGAGATGACGCTGGGGCTGCTCCCTCAGACTGGCAGGTTGGCTAGGCGCAGCATGACACCACTAATGGCCCGCATCCTGGCTGTCACACAACCTGAGCTGGACAGACAACTGAAGGAGCATCAGCAGCGAGCCAGGGGTGAGTATGAGTTGCAGGCTGCCTTTGGCTGGGAGTGGGTGCATGTGTCTACAGAGTGTACAAATTGTCAGCTGTGTGACGTTGGTTGTGTGGTGCAATGTTTTGGGAGTGGCCTCTGTGCTGGGTGTATGTGCCATGCTTTTGCCCAAACGGTGCTTCATGAAGTGAGTTTTAGCACTGTGCATCTCTCTTACATTTGGAGTTGTGGCCTTCAGGTACCTTCTGCTGTGGGGTAGTGTGTGAATTCAGATGGATGGGAATGCCAGTGTGCCAACTGTGAATGCGTTTCAATGAATGCGTGCAATTCCAGGCCTCAGATGTCTGCCAGTCAGACATCTGAGGCCAATGTGCAACAGTAGATGTGCCCATGGACTCGATATGGTGGATGGCATGTGTGCAGGGTCATTGTGGGCTGGTATGTTGTAGTCTGTGTGGTCCCCTACTGCTCCACACATGTAGGTGATGTGCACCATGTCGTGGTGTTCATCATCGGGACAGTGTGTGTGCACAGGCCATTTTGAGCCAACTGCAGGATGGTGTGCTGTGTGAGTCACCTGGGGCACTTATGGCAGGATGTGTGGCGGACATGCACCGTTGTGTTGAGATTTTGGGTGGCAAGATATATGTGTGCACAGGGTGGCATGCAATGTGCTGCACACCTCTTTCTAGGATGCACATGTATTGGCACGTGTTAGTTCTGTTGATGCCACTCATCTCACAGTACTTCTCTCTCCTATGCAGCAGCTCCCGTATGTGCAGAGGGAGAGGGACGGACACCAGTGGTGAGGCTTCCAGTGCAACAGCCGCACCGGAGCAGACTGACACAGATGTGACCAGCGCCGAGGAGGGGGACAGGAGTCTGCTAGAGGATTCACAGCCGGAGACACAAAGCTCTACCTCATCTGACGCCAGCGGTGACACATCCATGTTGGGGGGTACAGGGAACGGGGACTCGGCCTCCTCTTCCGCCACACAGCGTCCAGTGCCCAGCCTCCCTTCAACCTCCACTGGTGCTGCCCGTGTCCGCACGAGTAGGAAGGGAAGAGTCACCTTCACCCCAGGCACAGCTGCCCCAGCCCATGTCAGCCCTGCTGCCCTCAGTGCAGAAGCAGTCGAGCTATTGCGCCAGCTGTGTGTGGGGCAGACAGCACTTCTCAATGCCTTCCAAGAGCATGACAAAAAGTTGGGGCAGGTTATAGCTTTCATGGAGGGCTTACATTCAGACGTAGGTGGGCTACACCGGACTGTGCAGTCCTTGTCATCAACTGTGACAGCAGCCCTGCAACAGGCACATAGTCAGGGAGCGGCTCCCAGCACTCAGTCTGGCCCCGTGTCACTGTGCACCTCTGACGACAGTGACAATGCTCAACGGACCCCAAAGTCCCGATACAGAACCCGCAGCACACAGGAGTAGCAGCAGCCCAAGCGTACTAGGGCGCAGACACCATCCCCACATAAGAGTCAGGCCACCCCAGAGCGCAGAGAGAAAAGCCCATCAGGCGACAGCAAGGGCCACAAAGCAAAGAAAAAAGCATCAGTGTCACAGGCCTCAGCTTCCTCCCCTGCCAAAGACTCCCCTGTCCCAAAGACGTCTCGCAGAGGCAAAAAGACAGTTTCCACACCCACTGAGAAGGTGTTGCCTGCAAACATTACACAGGATGAGGGCCCCATGGATAATCCATCCTTGACCTCCACTCCCATCCCAAGCCCTGTGAAGCCAGCATGGGAGGACACTGTAGGGGGCAAAGCTGGTGGACAGAGGGAGGCAGGGTGGCGGCAAACACCAGGCAAGTGCACAGCGGGATCCAGCATGTCCCCAGAGGGAGGGTCACCATCCACACCAGAATCAGCTTTGGTGTTGGGGTCACCTGTTGTGTCTGCCCCAGTTCCCCTCAATCCCCAGACAGGGAAGCCTTTCAGGATCCCCAAGAAGTGGAGAGGCACCCCTCCA
Organism: Calotriton arnoldi; assembly: GCA_963921515.1. Taxonomy (NCBI): domain Eukaryota; kingdom Metazoa; phylum Chordata; class Amphibia; order Caudata; family Salamandridae; genus Calotriton; species Calotriton arnoldi. Next base: position 828,197 of record CAWUFW010002667.1, read on the forward strand.
CAATCTCCGGCACACACTGTGTCTCACTAGGGCATGAGTCCACCTCCCCGGGCCACCACCCCACCTGGTCCAAGCAGCCCCCCAGCTGCCACATGCACAGTTGGCTCTTCCACAGTTGTTACTCCCACTGCCTAGGGCAGTCCTCCAACTGACCCCAACACACAGTCAGCTCCAAGTCCAACAGACAGACCCATCTGAGTGGTGGTCACCCTCACACACCTGTCTGTCCACAGGGTGATGCCCATTGTCACGCCCATTACTCTGTTGCTGGGCATGGCATGGTAGAGTTGCATACATTCCCTGTGTAGCTTCTTATGTCACTACTCGGCACAATGTCTTTGCCTTTTTGTTCACTGCTGTTTGCCCCTTGCCTGTGCAGCATCTCATGTACCTCACCTGCACATTGGACTGGCCACTGGCCTTGCTGTTCACTGCTGTTTGCCCCTTGCCTGTGCAGCTTCTGATGGAACTACTCTGCACATTGTACTTGCCTTGTGTTTCACTGCTGTTTGCCCCTTGCCTGTGCAGCATCTCATGTACCTCACCTGCACATTGGACTGACCACTGGCCTTGCTGTTCACTGCTGGTTGCCCCTTGCCTGTGCAGCTTCTGATGGAACTACTCTGCACATTGTACTTGCCTTGTGTTTCACTGCTGTTTGCCCCTTGCCTGTGCAGCATCTCATGTACCTCACCTGCACTTTGTACTGGCCACTGGCCTTGTTTTTCACTGCTGGTTGCCCCTTGCCTGTGCAGCATCTCATGTACCTCACCTGCACATTGGACTGGCCACTGGCCTTGCTGTTCACTGCTGTTTGCCCCTTGCCTGTGCAGCTTCTGATGGAACTACTCTGCACATTGTACTTGCCTTGTGTTTCACTGCTGTTTGCCCCTTGCCTGTGCAGCATCTCATGTACCTCACCTGCACATTGGACTGGCCACTGGCCTTGCTGTTCACTGCTGGTTGCCCCTTGCCTGTGCAGCATCTCATGTACCTCACCTGCACTTTGGACTGGCCACTGGCCTTGTTGTTCACTGCTGATTGCCCCTTGCCTGTGCAGCATCTCATGTACCTCACCTGCACTTTGGACTGGCCACTGGCCTTGCTGTCCACTGCTGTTTACCCCTTGCCTGTGCAGCTTCTGATGGAACTACTCTACACATTGTACTTGCCTTGTGTTTCACTGCTGTTTGCCCCTTGCCTGTGCAGCATCTCATGTACCTCACCTGCACTTTGGACTGGCCACTGGCCTTGCTGTTCACTGCTGGTTGCCCCTTGCCTGTGCAGCTTCTGATGGAACTACTCTGCACATTGTACTTGCCTTGTGTTTCACTGCTGTTTGCCCCCTGCCTGTGCAGCTTTTCATGTAAATACTGTGCATATTGAAATGCCCACTGGCTTTGCTGTTGCCCAAATTTGTTGTCTCTATATGCAAATTGTGAATAAACACAGTTGGTCCTGCAGTGAGTTGTGTCAGTGTCCTTCTTGAATAAAGTTGTTTCTGTGTGTGCATGGTTTACTGTGTCACAGGCTCAGTATGCCACTTCAACATTGCCAATGGGTTGTCTCACATTCCATTTTTTTTGCAGAGGTGGGAGGCACTTCATTTCTACATGACTGTGATACTTATGGATGCAGTGCAGGTGGTTGGCAATGAAATCTTGTTGTCATCTTCCTTCTTGGCTCATGTTATCTATGGTGGACACATGTCAGGTTTGTGGGCAATGGCAGCACAGGGTGGGAGTTTGGGCACAGGCTTACAGGCAGGCAGGCCAGGGTCATGTGGTCTGTGTGAGCTTCCTTTCTGTGTGCCAATCAGTGTCGGTGTATGGATATCTTGTGGTGATGAGTTATCCAGGTCCCATGGCTTACTTCCAATGTGTGCACTTGGGTGGTGGAGAAGTGTATGGTGTGAAGGGGGTGACTTGGTTGTGACTGTGGATGTGTGTGCACCTGCATTGTCAACTACTGCCATGTGTGACCCTGGAGTGGTGTGCCTGTATGTGTACTTGTTTAGCCCTGTGGTTGTGTTTTGTGCACATGGCAGTATTGTGTGTTGCTGTTGTGGGAGGAGGTATGTGTGACATATCCTACTTGTACTTGGCTGTCATGTAGTGTGTCACTGTGTGTTGTGCAGCAGACATTGTCTTGTCCAGTATTTGGATGCCTATGTGTGGCTGGTCAGTGTTTGAGTTCAGGGCCTTCCTTACATCCCTGTGCCTATACATGGGTGTCCTTGCTGTCTCCAGGAGTTGTTGCATTGGGGTGACCGTGGTTTGTGTTGCCTGACTGTGTCAGCCATGTGTGCTGTGATGGGCTGTGTGTGTTCTCACATGTGTCTTGTCTTGCATGTGCATCACACATGCTTGATGGTTGTGTCACTGCCCTTCCATTTGTGGGCACCTCACTTTGGCTTTCCTATATGTTGTCCTCCATTACTGCTGGCATGTGGTGTGTGTATGTAGCTGTGAGTCAGGGTGGTGTGTGTGTGTGTGGCTTGTCAGGTAGTGTGTGCAGTGGAGTGTGGGGTCCTCATCTGTGTGTGTGTACATTTTGTGCCTGGCCTCAGTGTTCTTGGCTTGTGTGTGATGTTGTTGTGGTGTGTGTGTTGGCTGGGGCCTGGGCTTCTGTGCTATGTGTTCCTTAGCAAAGGGTCCTGCTGTGGCTGTATATACAGTTGTTGGGACGTGGGGCATGGTGTGGCTGTAGTTGTGTGGTTGTTGTGCAGGAGTGGCACTTGTGAGGCACATGTTGTGTCCCTTCAGGGAGGTAGCTGGTGTGTTGTGGATGGAGTTGTGGCTCGGTGCGATTTGTACGGTGCCATTGGCATGCGCTGGCCATGTGCTCTGCGTTGTGTGCATGGTTTCATGCACACTGACCGCGGCAGTGACGTGACCGGGACATTTGTTCATGAATTCGGTACATGGGTGGGCAGTATGTGGCGAGATGTTTTTGTGACAGGTGGGACATGTGTGTGTGCAGTGATGGCTGTGTGCCTGTCCCCACAGGGGTGTATGGTGTTCCCATGCAATGTTTTCCACCCTGGAGCTGTGTATTGTGTTACTTGCACTGTTGTGTCTGTACGTACCTGCGGAGGCGTCCGCGGCGGTGGATAACTTGCAGGTGGTGTATCATGTACAGCACCGGGAAGGCGTGTAGGGCAGGATCCATCGAGGTGTGTCCCGGGTGTTTCTTTTCTGTCTCCGCTGTGATGTCTCCGCCGTCTTTCGCTGTACGGTTTCTCCGTCGCGGTGCGCTGCCCTGTTTCCGGCATCGTGATATCTTCGGCGTACGGGACGTCATTCCGCACGGCGGTGTGTGGTGATTGGCTCACTCCGCCGCAGTGGCGGGCGCACTTTGATGGCGGTCGGCGTCGCACCGCAGCGGGCGGGAAATGTGCAATGTGTGGCCATCCTAATATGGCGGGCGTGGAGACCGCTGGCGGCGTGGGGTAAATGGGTCGTGTCTCCGCCTGCCATCCTAATAGGCCCCTAATTTTGGGGATCGAAATATTGATAATGGGCAATGGATCTGATTATCTTTAAATATTAAATTCATAAAAAAGTTAATAAAAAGACCCGACTGTAAACCCTGCTTAAATCTAGACATGTATTGTGCAAAATACGCAAAATAATATTCCTTGAGATTGGGGAGAGCTAAGCCACCATCTTCCACATTCTCATATAAGGTGCTAAGTGCGATTCTGGGAATTTTGTTATCCCACAGGAACAATGTAAACATTGACTCTATTCTCGAAAAAAAAGAATTCACTAACACACAGAGAATTGTGGAGAAAAGGAAATTAAACAATGGAAGCACTGACATTTTAATCAGAGCGACCCTTCCTAAAATAGATAGAGGGAGAGAGTTCCAACGTGTGAATAAGTCCTGAACTTTTCGTAGCAATGGGGCGAAATTCAGATCATAAAGATCCGGAACGTGTGATGAGAAATAGACCCCTAAGTACCGCTTAGGGTTCGAATTAAAACACGGAAGAATATCGGGGTGTAAAATCCCCGATGTACATCCACTCAAAATTATTTCGGTTTTTCTTTTATTAATTTTATAGCCGCCGAAAGACTCATACAGATCAAAAATCTGGAAGGCTTTTGCCTGGACTTCCTCCTCCGGCTTTATTATAAGCATAATGTCATCGGCATATAATTTAATTTTAGCCATATAAGGAAGTGGGGGACAGATATGCCTGTTATTTCTAATGGCTATCGCAAGAGGCTAAATAAAAAAAGCAAATAACACCGGGGATAACGGGCAGCCTTGTCTGGTTCCCCTTTTAACTTTTACTTGGCCGACCTGAGTAGCATTGATGATAATATTGGCCTCTGCATTCATGTATAAATTCGCCACCAAGCCTATAATTTTAGAAGGAATGCCACATTTTATTAGAATACAGAATAAAGTCTCCCATATAACCAAATCAAAAGCCTTTTCGGCGTCTAAAAACAATACTAATGCTGGAATCTTCCGGGTATCAAAATAATCCAGTGCTTCTACTAAAAAATGAGTATTAGTTCCCAGTTGCCTTCCGGCAATAAAACCATTCTGATCAGAGTGGATTAAATGGGAAGCGCTCCCATTAAAACGATTGGCTAAGAGTTTAGTAATCAATTTGTAGTCAGAATTTAAAAGAGTTATCGGACGATATGAGTTAGGGTCCTCACTAATTTTGCCTTTTTTTAAAAAACTGACTACATTCCCTTCTCTAAAAGACCGAGGTATAGGTCCTCCTTCCAGAATTGAATTTGCCAATAGAAGAAGAAAATCCACAATTACGCTAGCAAATGATTTAAAAAACTCAGAAGGGACACCGTCTGGCCCACAGGCTTTACCATTCGGGAGGTTCTTAATAACCTCCCCTAGCTCTTCTTTTGTAAATGGTCTTGCCATATTTCTTTTTTCTAAGTCTGTTAAAACAGGTAGTTCATTTTCCTGGAGGAAAACTTCCAAAGATGACATATTGATAGGTTGCTGATGGCCATATATCTTCTCATAGTGTTGAACCATAATGTCTCCTATTACTTCCCTATCCTCAGAACGGAGACCTGAAGTGGGACATCTTAATGCGAGTATTTGATTGCTTACAGCCCGCTCCCCTTGCCTGCCATGCTAGGAATCTGCCAGTATAGTTGCTATCCTCATAAATCTTTTGCCTATCCTGCTGATATAAGAATTCACTTTTTGCATAGTAATTCTCGGCCAGATTCCGTTTAGCCTGATCCAACTGTCGATGGTTCGCCGGAGTGGGGGTAGCAAGGAATCTATCTAGGGACCTTTGCATAATTTGCTCAAGTATTTGTTTCTCTTCCTTCCTACTCCTTGAGATCTCTACGTCTTTGGCAATAGCAAGCCCACGGAAAAAGGCTTTAAACAAGTCCCAGACCATGTGTATTGGAGCTGAGCCATGGTTTCGCTCAAAGAACTCTCTGATTTCTAATTTGATAAAAGAAATCCAGTTTTCCTCAGATAGGTACTGTCGGTTCAGCTGCCATCTTCTTATGGATTTCTTACATTCACCCAGTTCTAACTCTAAAATAACCAGTGCATGGTCCGAGAACCCACTCTGAAGGATTTTTTGTGATTTGAAAAACAAACTCCGGGAAATAAGAAAAAAATCAATCCGTGAAAGCGAATGGAATCTCCCTGAAAAGCAGGTGTAGGCGGTTTCAGTAGGGAATGCGGCCCGCCAAGGGTCGACAATATCAAGCATCAAGCAGTAACTTTGGACCAATTTGAGGGATTTATGCTTTAACTGTTTTTTCTTTTTTGTTGAAGAATCAATCTTTGGATTCATCAACAAATTAAAATCCCCCCACAATTATCTCCCCTGAAACTTGGATTAGGTATTGAAAAAATTCCTCATATGGAGTAGGGTTATCCTCCACTGGGGCATATAGGCTAGCGAATGTCAGGGATCTATGTCCTAAATTACAAGTGACCCAACACCATCTTCCACCATGGTCACTCGCTGCATTGACCACCTCTGCCTGAAATTTCTTACTAAGAAAAATAGCTGTCCCCCTGTGAGCTGCAGATGATGAGGAACAACCTTTATACGCAGCCCAAGATTTAAACATTGGGAAGTCTGCTATTTTACCCGCTGGTATATGGATTTCTTGTAACAGAATAGCCGCAGGATTCTCTGTCTTAAACCAGGCCTCAATGGCCCTCAATTTCCTCTTATTATTAAGGCCATTTACATTAAAAGAGACCACCTTCAGTAATTCCCTATTTCCCATTGATCTTGTTTCCAATTTGCCATTTACGACACAAAAGACAGAGTTTTAAGTTCCCGGATAATTTAAAAAATATTATCAAAACTCCCAATTTCCACACACAGTATGCACCTAAGAATAAGCAGGGTAACTGTCCCCCTTTCTTCCTATCTAAATCGTAATGGGCATGTGTATTGAAATCTTGAATATGGTTTTCATTTTTCCCCACATGCTCCCTCTCCACCCCGTGTTCCCTCCCTTGAAAAGTAGCCCCCCCACGGAAGTGTGGCAGAACCTCCTGACCACGCTGGCCACACTCCTACCCTCCCTGGATACCTACTGGGTGTCATGGTACTACACCCTTGGTGACACCGCTGACCCCCCCAGATGGAAAATTTAAGCTCAACTATTCTTCCCATATAACCTCAACAACTCTTGGAGGAAATTTCCCTTAATAAGCCCTGAGCATCTTCAAGATTGGAGAAAAGATTACATTTCCCTTTTACCAGGACGCGCAGTTTTGACTGTTGTGCTATTGAAGCCTGAGCGCCCTGGGCCTTAAACAAATACAGCATCTTGACGAATTCCTTGCGCGTCCGCGCTGCCACCGCGGACATATCTAAAAATATACGGCACTTATCAGTTTCATTAACAAAGAATTGTCTTTGCTGAATTGCTTTTGCGAGAACTTTTTCCTTAACCCGGCAATCAGAAAAGTTCACCAAGATGGTTCGTGGTATGCTTGAGTTAGATAAAGAATAAACAGGAACTCGATGTGCCCTCGTTATCGTCAGGTCTCCTTCAAAGTTTGTAAGGACTTTCTGTTTAAGAAAAGTGTCGGTCCATTGAAGGATTTGTGAACCTTCAATTCCTTCTGGGACGCCCACTATTCGAAGAGTGGACCTTCGAGAATGATTCTCGAGCTCTTCGAGTTTATTTTCCAGCCAGATTTTGCTTTTTGCTGCTTCAGTTGCCTTTACCGACATATCAGACATCTGATCCTCAAGCTGTGAAATTCGAGCCTCTGCTTCCTGCAGTCTTCCCGGAAAACCAGCAATTGTCTCTTCAATTTTAACCAAATGAAGATGTAAAGAGGAAATTTCATGTTCTTGCGATTTTTTTCATTTCCCTAATCTCTTCCAAGATTAAACATGTCTCTTATATCCAACTGTTGGTTTGTATACTGCGTTGAAGAGTTACCAGTTTCTTGCAGAGTCATATCGACTGAGATTTGTTGTCCGGCAAGAGGGTCAATGAACTCCCGTCCTGATTCATAATTCCTCCGCTCCTGACACTGCGGAGAAGATGGAATTTGGGACAGCGTCTGATTTGGACCCTTCCTACCGGCTGCTTCGATCCTTTCAGGTGAAGATGGTGTAGATGATGGCGGAAAGGATAATACCTGTTCCATTATTGTATGAGCTGGCATTATTTCTGATTCATTTGAACCAACTTGCATATTTTGCCGAGCTAGGTCGCTTTTAAAAAATAATGAGACTTGTTCTAGTGACTGAGACGATGATAGCGGCTGGGACAGAGCCTCCAGTGACTCGCTCACCTCTCCACCACCACCATGATGTGTTTTTATTGTAAAGCTGGGGGGGGCTAGTATTAAAGATGGCTTTTTCGAAAAAAGAGGAAAATCCGCCTTAGTATTGTTTAAGTCTTTCTTAGGGCGCACAACTGGCGGGCCAACTTGTTGAATCTCAGCGGTGACTGTTGCTCCATCCTTTTTTCCACCTGTGGCTATAACAACCACAGCCTCAGCCTCAACCTCAACCTCCGTCTCTACTTGACCATGGGAACCCGATGGTGACGAGGGTTGTTCCTCCTCTGAATTTTCAAAACTGGAATTTAGCCCAGATTCATTCCCCCCGTGGTTCGCTCTGGCGACTCGTGCTGTCGCTTTTGCCTGAGCTTGGCGGGTTTTTGCTTTAAGTGCAGCCACTGAATCCACCTTGGCTATTATACCTGTAGATTTCAGGTGTTTGCCCATCCTTACTATTTCTGACTCCTAGCCCCTAGCCCAGTTTTTAGAAGTTCAAATAACCCAAAAAAAAAAAAAAGGAGGGAAAATTTGATCAGATTGTCCTTTTATGTCGACGTCTTGAAGCTCTTTTTCTCTTTTTTTTTTCCTTTTTTCCTTCTTTCCCTTCTCCCTTTGAAAAAATATGCTCAAGTTTTATAGTCTTTAGCAATGTTTTACCACGTTGTATAACACTTATGTCTAATTAGCGCCGTACCTCTTTATTCCTGCTTTTTTCCAACTTGAAAGTCGGGACCGGGAGCAGGTTCTTTTATTCCCTTTCTGTTTTGTTGGAGTGCTGTAGAGTTCAAAGCCGTCACGGAGCAATTACCATGCAATGCAACATTGTAGCCCAGGAAACACCCGGCAGCCGGTCTCCATTCTAATCTCCACTCAATTCAGCAGCCGGTATCTGCCGATGGTGCAGTGCTGCTTGCTCCCGGAGTTAATCCCCCTGCTTCTGCCGACTCCAGTCCCAGTCTGCCAGGCATTTCATTCCACGTTCCTCGACGGCAGACAGCGGACGGCAGCAAGAGCTCTTCAGCTCACGCGAACCATTTCCAAACGCCCAAACTCCATTACTGGGGGCGGAGACAGCGTGTCACCTGAGGCTACACGGAGGCGTGGATCCCCGTAGCCGTCATCTCCCCCACTTCATGAAGGCCCATCTCAACACCAAACATGCATGGTCTACATGAAAAAAAAGAAAAATACATGTGATTCCAAAGCTAAGTATAACATGACAATGGTCCCTTGTAGCTCTGTTGAAATTGATTACATGAACCGCTAAATGAAAAGACGCACAACAGAAAGTTTATGTCACGCAATTAGGTAGATGAGGACATGTCCGAGTAGTTACACTATCTGTACACTGCAGCAAGTTTCAATTCACAACGGACACCATGGACCACTAAGGTATGTACCTCAACGTCATGTCATGGTGCACAGTAAATAGCAGGCATACAAAGTCATTGCATTGTAAAGTGTTTGTTGTATCAAATGTCTCAAACAATTGTCTAACATCAAGCTTGTTGCGTGCAACTCCATTACCATATGACCTCTGTTCAACAGGAGATCAACAACTAACTGCAGAGGATGACACCAACATGCGGAGCCAGTCTCCCCCCCCCCGGAACGTGAACTCTCGGATGCAGATGCCCCAACATTTTCGGACGAGGATTCTCAAGCTGGCCCCTCTGGTGTGGCAGGGACTAACATGTCTCAAGCACTCATTGTCACCACCAGCACCACGGCAATAACAACTGTCCTGTCTCCTGCCACTACGACCTGTGTGGCCTCCACCACCACCACCACCACTGCTGCCTGCAACACACGCCCTGCCACAGTGGTTACCAACACCACCACACAACCACAGCATGCCAGGGAGAGTGTGCCAGTGCGTCGGGGGACTATGCCACAGGTCCGTGTCAGGAGGGCAGGTGGGAGTACAACTGGGGCAGAGACACAGGAGGACAATGACCCTGAGTCCCTGGCCACCATTGAAAGAGTCCTTGGTGCCTACCAAGAGAACCATGGAGTTATGGGCCAGCTTGCTGAAGACATGCATGAGATCCGCCTGCTGCAGCAGTCCATGGACACACGGATGGGCCAACTTGTCGACCTTGTTGGCCAGCTAGTGTGTGTTCTGAGGGACAGACTCCCAGCCCCAAGTGCAGCTCAACCCCCTCCAGTGGATTGCCTGCTGTGCAGCCCACCATTCCAGCTGCAGCCACAGAGAGGGGTGTGCAGGAGGAGAGTGAGTCCTCAGACACCACTGACCCTGCAGCAGGTGCCCCCCAAACGCACCAGGGGCCGTCCGAGAATCCAAGGGGGAGGATTTGGTGGCAGGCCACCATACCAACGCCACTCACAGAGCCAGCCATGATGGTATCTTGTTGTACCCCTTTGCATTGACTATGTTGACTATCCTTGGCCACATTGCCATGTTGATGGCCTGAGTCTGTTGGACTGTGTGACTTCAGCTTTGTGGTGACTACACCATTTGTCTCATCTACCATGACTGACAACTCATTTATTCACTGTTCACATTTATGTACATATTCCCTTCACTTGCACCAAAACTAATTTGAAATAAACACTCTTCACATACCCATGTCTGTGTGAGCCACATGTTTATTCCAGTATGTACAATGACAATTCAGATTTCAATGTTCCAACTGCTCTGAAGGAGAGGAGGCATTGAGAGGGTGAATGAACCTAGAAAGACACAATAGAATGACATTTACTTAACAGGTGACGCCATCACAGCTGATACACAACACTAGGCATCAAGGTACAAAAACAAGCACACGTAGCAATGATCAACAACCTCAACATACACATGATGTACCTGGATACAAATACCCTGTGCCACACACACGACAGCCAGCAGTTAAAATCCTCTATGCATTGATACTAACATCCAAGCAAACACACAATGTCACTGTTCTACAAAGTCACTTACATTCAAGGGAAGTAGTTGGCAATGAGCTGTTGACGCAGGTCAACACCTTCCTCTTCACCACTATCGTCCGCACTGGAAGTGTGTGGGTGTGCAGGAGGGGGCATCTGCTGCTCATTGTCATCTAGGATCAGCGGAACGGCTTTGCGCAAGGCAAGGTTGTGAAGCATGCAGCATGCTACAACTATCCGGCACACCTTTTGTGGGGAATACAACAGTGCACCTCCGCTCTTGTCCAGGCACCAGAATCGGGACTTCAGGAGGCCAAAAGTGCGCTCCACCACACGTCGTGTCGAACCATGTGCCTCGTTGTAGCTGACTTCACCCGGGGTACTTGGATTCCGCAGTGGGCTCAGCAACCACGGCCTGTTGGGATACGCTGAGTCACCTAGGTGTGACATACACAGAGAAATGTTGCAATACAAACAGTTGACGAGAACAGCATGTCACACCCAGCACACTACTTAACTCAGTGTACTCACCTACAAGCCATGCACGCTCTGGATGTAGATTTTCCATCAGCCGGGGTACAATGCTGTTCCGCAGGATGTAGGAGTCATGGGCGGAGCCAGCAAATCGCGCACAAACATGGCTGATGATCATATCAGCTTGGCATACCACCTGCACATTAATGGAATGGTAGTGCTTCCTGTTCCTATACACCTGCTCACGTGCCTGTGGTGGGACAAAGGCAATGTGTGTGCCGTCAATGGAACCAACTACATGAGGAATGTGGGCAAGGGCATAAAAACCAGCCTTCACACAGGCAATTCTGCAGTATTTGGGAATCGTATGTATTGGTCCTTGTATAGCATCATTGAGGACACCACATCCCAGAGCACCATGCTGAATGTGGCTTGCGACATCCCACCGGCGCTGGCCACCGTGTATTGGAAAGAGCCCGTAGCAAAAAAATGCAGCGCTGCCATGAACTTCACTGTTGGGGATAGGGCAGTTGGATATGTTCGTTGAGGCCTCAGATGGGGTTTCAACTGAGCACACAGCTCTTGCAGTGTAACGCGATCCAGACGAAATTTCCGGATGATGTCCACATCCTCCATGTCCGCCAGGACTGTGAAAGGCCGGTGCACATTTGGTCGTCGCCTACATGAAATGGAAGAGGACTCATGTTATCCACGTTACACAATGAGATGTGTCCGACTTCTCACATCTTGGCTCATGCAGCAGAAACAATGAATGTACCCGAACAATTGCTTAATCCACAACTCAGATGCAGAGACACCTTCACCACATGTGTTTTTACAAGTGGACATGTTGTACATACTGACTACCCCAAAAACATAATCAGAGGTTGTGAATGGTACACCAATACATCTGGTGTCCCCAGGCCTAGGAGTAGGTGACACAGCAGATGTATGAGACAGCAACACTGCTGACTCATATGTAGCTGCTTTACCTGCCACACATTCTTGTTTAAGTTGCACAGACCACTAGTTATCAGCACAATGTGCAGAGTGTGTGTAAGCTGATCACATATCCTACCTAAATCAGCTATAGGCACAGTGAAATACCACCATTATGTGTTCAGGCAATCATTACTGTTGTGTGATTGGCCATCTCACACATTAAGTTGATTTCAAAGATGAGACAACATCATACAACCAATAGATGTACATCCACACACATATCAAAGGTGACGTGAGTAAGTGCATGTCAATGCATGTCACATATTCCACAGACATGGCATGTGTAGGCATCAGTGAGTTGAATGTCACACCAGCATTCATTGTAAAACAACAAGTGCAGTAAGACACTATGTAGGCATAGTGTTCAATTGTTAAATTGGACCATTGCCATTGCTAGTGCATAATGTGTCCATAACTGCGGTAGGCGTTCACCGCCACCGCGGGGCCGCACATTGGCCACAATTGAAAGATGCAGCATAGCGGTAACGACCGCCTGCCCTCCGCGGTGTGACACCACCAATGCCATTGCAGCCAATGTGACCCGCGATCGCGGTAGTGAAATGCTACATTGGAAACTGCGGTAGGCGTGCACCGCTACCGCGGGGCCGCACATTGGCCACAATTGAAAGATGCAGCATAGCGGTAACGACCGCATGCCCTCCGCGGTGTGACACCACCAATGCCATTGCAGCCAATGTGACCCGCGATCGCGGTAGTGAAATGCTACATTGGAAACCGCGGTAGGCGTGCACCGCCACCGCGGGGCCGCACTTTGGCCACAATTGAAAGATGCAGCATAGCGGTAACGACCGCCTGTCCTCCGCGGTGTGACACCACCAATGCCATTGCAGCCAATGTGACCCGTGATCGCGGTAGTGAAATGCTACATTGGAAACCGCGGTAGGCGTGCACCGCCACCGCGGGGCCGCACATTGGCCACAATTGAAATATGCAGCATAGCGGTAATGACCGCCTGCCCTCCGCGGTGTGACACCACCAATGCCATTGCAGCCAATGTGACCCGCGATCGCGGTAGTGAAATGCTACATTGGAAACCGCGGTAGGCGTGCACCGCCACCGCGGGGCCGCACATTGGCCACAATTGAAAGATGCAGCATAGCGGTAACGACCGCCTGCCCTCCGCGGTGTGACACCACCAATGCCATTGCAGCCAATGTGACCCGTGATCGCGGTAGTGAAATGCTACATTGGAAACCGCGGTAGGCGTGCACCGCCACCGCGGGGCCGCACATTGGCCACAATTGAAAGATGCAGCATAGCGGTAACGACCGCCTGCCCTCCGCGGTGGACACCACCAATGCCATTGCAGCCAATGGGAATCGCGGTAGTGAAATGCTACATTGGAAACCGCGGTAGGCGTGCACCGCCACCGCGGGCCGCACATTGGCCACAATTGAAAGATGCAGCATAGCGGTAATGACCACCTGTCCTCCGCGGTGTGACACCACCAATGCCATTGCAGCCAATGGGAATCGCGGTAGTGAAATGCTACTTTGAAAACCGCGGTAGGCGTGCACCGCCACCGCAGAGCCGCTCATTGGGCCCAATTGAAAGATGCCAGCCAGGAGGACCAATTGCAGCAGCTGCCTGCCACTGATACCTACCCAGGGGCCTATAAATCTCTGTGGGAGAGCCACACATTTCACATGCATTCAGACACTGCTGACTGCCATTCCTCTACAACTGCATATTTAGCTGTATCCTGGATCCAGTGATGGCGAGAACAGAGAATGTCAGGGCCCGTCCCTTCAGTACAGAAGAGCTGGAGCTTCTGGTGGACAAGGTCCTTGCACAGTATGGGAGGCTTTTTGGTGCGCCAGATGTACTGGTAAGTGTTCCTGATTCCAAGTGTGAGAGTGATCAAAATGATACCATGATGTTGCTGTGCAGTAGTATGTGCCTGTGAGTGCAAGTCGATGTACAGGCATCCTAATAGTTAACATGGCATGCTCCATACATGTTCTGTGGGAATTGCATTTGATTATGTGTAGTAAATGGACACTCCTACAGCCATTCCTGCACAAACTTGAGGAATATGTTGGTCTGAGACTAGGTGATGTTAATGTGTGTTACACTGCCATGCATGCTAACTTCATGTCAGTGGTGTCTGTAGGCTTATGTCCACACCTACATAAGTTGATTGAAGGTAGGGGGAGATATGCATTGTTTCAACAGACACACAGATAAGATGGTGTTCTGAAACAGCACGAGTCGGGACTGATTAGTACTGTGCCATGTTATGTGACTGTCCACTCACTCTTCACAACCTCATATGTGACTATTGAAATGTATTTTGTAATGGAGCAATAACTGATGTGTGTTGAATGTTTCTTAAGTCCACTATGTTGATGTGAGCATCATGCACAATAGTCCAATGCATGAGTGGAACACACTTGATGTTAATGCAACTATGACACTTCACATCAATGTAAGTAGTAGATGTCATCCTTACATTGATTTGAACATGTGTTCAGTCACGCATGTGTTGGCACTTTTCACCCTCTCATGCTGTACATCCATGTGATTTATCTGAGTGAACATGTTGTATCGCACTGTGAGTTCCTCTGGCCTGCACAGACACTGTCCAATGTTACTCGGAGCCATGCCTAACTGGACTGAGTCAAACATGTGTTTAGTCCACACACCTAATACTCACTGAGCCATCATAGTCCTGAGAATTGCACAATCGAGGACTTAACATTGTGAGAAGGGCGTGAAAATTCTGATTGTGTCCCAATATGTTTCCTGAAAAATGCATTGAGCCATTCACAGGCCAAGGGCATCGAGGGGTGTGTAGTGGTGGACACAGTGAGTCTGCCACTACACTTCATTAGCACTGTATTGCATGTCATGCTCACTCACATGCTGCATCACAGATGAGGGCCTTCTGCACATAGCTGTCTGTGCTGCCATTGTGCATGTGTATGAGATGGCCATGTACTGTGTGCCGCCTCATACATGCATTCATTTCTATGTAGTATTGTAATGAACATGTACTATGTGTCATGCTGTATGGCCTCTGATGGAGATGTAGCGATTTGTGTGCCATGCATTTATGTTCACCTGTGCTGACACACAGTGTGAATGACACAGGGTCTCTGATACTTCCTTTTCTTGTCTCCTATGCCTGCAGCTGAAGGTCCACCAGCGTAAGGCCACATGGAAGAACATTGCACGGAAGGTGCCGACTCTGGGTGTATACAACAGACGGCACACACACTGCCACAAGAGGTGGGACGACATCTCCTGTCTGAGCAGGACCGTGGCAGAGATGACGGTGGGGCTGGTCCCTCGCAGTGGCAGGTTGGCGCGCCGAACCATGACTCCACTAATGTCCTGCATCTTGTCTGTGACACAGCCAGAGCTGTATGAACATTTGAGGGACCTTCAGCAGGGAGTTAGTGGTGAGTATTCTGCGTAGGCTGACTTTGGGTGTGAGTGACTGCATGAATGGCGACCGGGAGCCATTGCTGATCTTGCTGCTGTGTAAATTTTAGGGACTACTTCTCAGTGGCTTATGTCTTCAGTGCAGGTGTCATGTATTTTCCCATAGCTGGACTTGATCATGTGTTTCATACAATGGCCCTTGACATTGCATGATGAGATGTGGCCTTATGACATCTTCTGCATTCTGGGTGTCATGGACATCACCAGGCAGTGTACAGCAGTGTGCATCATGTCAGTGTGCATTTAACGATGTGTGCAGCGCAGGACTTGTAAATGGTGTGAAGTCCACATCTGACACCAACGTGCAACAGTTTGCATGATGAATTGCTCAACTTGTTACACATCAGTAGCTCATGGACATTCTTACGTACAAATTAGAATCTGTATCTGTGTTGTCCCCTTACAGTGACTCCATATGTGACAGAGGCAACATGCTGAGATGTATGCCTCTCTCACATACAGGCACGTGGGTATGCGTGCAGAGATGTTTATGTTAGTTTGCAAGGAGGCAGGGACCTGCTATTTGCCAGTGACAATGCTGCCTCTTCCTCCACCACACATATTCCAGTGCCCACCATCCCGGCTACTACCACTAGTGCTGTCCGTGCCCGCAGGGCTGTTAAGGGTAGAGTCACCTTCACCCCAGGCACCGCTGCCCCTGCCCCTGTCTCACCTGGTGCCCTCAGTGTTGAGGCGGTAGAACTCTTGCACCAGCTGTGTGTGGGTCAGAAAGCTCTCCTAAATGCTTTCCAGGATCAGGACAAGAAGTTGGGGCAGGTTCTGGCATTTATGGAGGGCATTCATTCGGACGTGGGTGGGCTACACAGGACTGTCCAGGGTTTGTCTTCCACCGTGACGGCAGCCATTTAGCTATCACAGCATCCAAGTCCATCCCCTATGCCTTCACCAACCACCCTGCCAGTGGCAACCCCTGAGCAGAGTGACCACCCAACTGATCCCTTAGGCCCCGAGTCGTCGACACGCAGCACACGACAGCAGCGCTCCAAGCGTGCCAGACCACAGACACCATCCCCAAAAAGTGACACAGGCACACAGGGACACAAAGATAAAAGCCCTTCACATGACACTCAGGGGCATCAGGCAAAGAAGCAGGCCTCTAGCTCACGGTCGACAAGATTGCACCCATCACAAGAGACTCCCATCCACACAACTGCTCCAAGTGACAGACAAACAGTTGGCATGCCTGCTGTGGTGCTGGTGCCGCTGAAGGGAAAGCCCACAAAGCAACCTAAGACTGCTTCACCCCAGACCTCTACTCCCACCCACAGCCCTGTGAAGCGTGTTCAAGAGAGCAATGTGAGTGGTTCACCAGGAACACAGGGGATGGAGGGCAAAAGGCAAGCAAAAAGCAAGGCTAAGTCCATATCCAGCAAATCCCCACAAGGAGGGCCACATGCACCTGTCACACCTTTGGTGGAGAGGGACTCTGTTGTGCCAGCCACACTTCCCACTACTCCCAAGACACTTCTGCAATATCAGATACCCAAGAAGTGTAGAGTCAGCCCTCAACATTCACCCTCACCCACTGTGTCTCACAGCAGCATCTCTCCGCCTCCACGTGCCACCATGCCACCCGGTCCGAGCAGCCCTACACCTGCCACAGCTACTACTGCCTCTGTGTCTCACGGCAGCAGCTCTCTGCCTCCACGTGCCACCATGCCACCAGGTCCGAGCAGGCCTACACCTGCCACAGCCACTACTGCCTCTGTGTCTCACGGCAGCATCTCTCCACCTCCACGTGCCACCATGCCACCCGGTCCAAGCAGGCCTACACCTGCCACAGCCACTACTGACTCTGTGTCTCACGGCACCATCTCTCCACCTCCACGTGCCACCATGCCACCTGGTCTAAGCAGGCCTACACCTGCCACAACCACTACTGACTCTGTGTCTCACAGCAGCATCTCTCCACCTCCACGTGCCACCATGCCACCTGGTCCAAGCAGGCCTACACCTGCCACAGCCACTACTGCGTCTATGTCTCACGGCAGCATCTCTCCGCCTCCACGTGCCACCATGCCACCCACTCCAAGCAGCCCTACGCCTGCCACAGCCACTGCTGACTCTGACTCAGATGATCCTCTCTCTCCCAAGTCCAGTTCCGCCAGTGGCCATGACAATCAGCCACCTCCCACTCCAACTGCCAGGCAAGTCTGAGGCACAGATCCCCTCCCATAACCATCTCTCCCACAGCGGTGCCTGGACTGAGCTTTGATAGCCCCGGTGCTTTGTTCATTCACATGTCAGTGTACGGTGTTACACATTCACTGTAAACATTTTCATGCACACATGTGCATTGTTTAGACTGTGGACTGCTCAATGACCTTTTATTTGTTAGAAAGTTTGTGACTATCAGAATATTTTGCAATAAACACTGTTACTCCTGTTGTATCGTTTGTTACTGCCCTTGCTTCATTAAAAAGTTTTGATGTGTGGGTCTGGATATATGTGCCACATGCTCTGCATGGCAGTTCCACATTGCCA
Organism: Calotriton arnoldi; assembly: GCA_963921515.1. Classification (NCBI taxonomy): domain Eukaryota; kingdom Metazoa; phylum Chordata; class Amphibia; order Caudata; family Salamandridae; genus Calotriton; species Calotriton arnoldi. The sequence continues at coordinate 846,314 of CAWUFW010002667.1, forward strand.
TTTACTTCATTCACTTTGTCATTGTTTGGCAAACGTAACACACACTTTTGGTCTGCTTGACTCTGAGGTTTGGGGGTGCAATGATGTTTGTGGGTGTTGATGTGCTCTTGCAATCATCATTCGCTGTTGATTTCAGTATGATTGTACACATGTTATGTTAGGGGGCTATACCACAACAGAGGTGAATTCTACACACAATCTAACTTGCGGGGTGTCCAAGGTTGGTGTTGTCTGTGTGATATGTTTGGATGTGTGCACAGCAGTGTGTGTGTGGTAATGTTGTGAAGGCCTGTCTTCGTTCTCACATGGGTATATTTGAATGTGTGCAGTTGAGTGGTCACACAGTGTGCTTGGCCTGTCCTAGTCAGTGGTGTTGAGGTGTATGTGGCCCTGTACATGCCAACTACAAACGTGTATGTTCCATGTGGGGTTTGCCCCCTCATACTCATCTTGGCAGTGGCAGGGAGGGGGTGTCACACCACAATCACCTTTTTGGCATTACTTTGCAGGTGGGGTTTGCCCCCTAATACTCATCTTGGCAGTGGCAGGGAGGGGGTTTAACACCACAAGCACCTTTTTGGCATTACTATGCAGGTGTTGTTTTGCCCCCTAATACTCATCTTGGCACTAGCATGAAGGGGGTTTAACACCACAAGCACCTTTTTGGCATTACTATGCAGGTGGGGTTTGCCCCCTAATACTCATCTTGGCAGTGGCAGGGAGGGGGTGTCACACCACAAGCACCTTTTTGGCATTACTTTGCAGGTGGGGTTTGCCCCATAATACTCATCTTGGCAGTGGCAGGGAGGGGGTGTCACACCACATGAACCTTTTTGGCATTACTTTGCAGGTGGGGTTTGCCCCTTAATACTCATCTTGGCAGTGGCAGGGAGGGGTGTCACACCACATGAACCTTTTGGCATTACTTTGCAGGTGGGGTTGGCCCCATAATACTCATGTTGGCAGTGGCAGGGAGGGGGTGTCACACCACATGCACCTATTTGGCATCACCTTGCAGGTGTTGTTTTGCCACAATACACCTATGGACTTGTTCACATACATCACTATCCCTGAATGTCAGCTGGGCACACATTTTGCTGTTGAACAGGGTGGGATGGTAGGAGCTGTGATGGTATCAGGTAATGACAGCTGCTACCAACAGAGGCACACAATGTACATTTGGGCCAGGGCCAACACAATACTTACACGTCCCTGGGACTGCCCATGCGTGCCGCGGGACCTGCCTACTGGATTGTGCGGAACTTTTCCCGCGTCTTCACCGCTGCGGTGACGTGACCGGGAGGATGCGGTGATGACGTTGTTGATGGATGACCCCGATGCGGAGGTGTGGCCTTGACATACCTGCGGTGTTGTCGACGGCGGTGGCGTCTTTGTTGATCGTGGATCAGGAACAGCAGCGGTAGGGCTTGTAGTGCAGGATCCATTGCGGTAGCGAACGTGTGGAGTTGTGTGTTATTGCCTTTTTCCTTCGCAGTATTGCTTCCGCCGTGTTTCAATGGGTGGTTTCTCTGTTGCGGTCCTATTGCCTATTTGAGGCATTGTGATTCGGACGGCGTTCTACACGTCATTCCGCACGGCGGTCGCCCGCTATTGGCTACGTCCGCCCTCGTCGCGGAACCAAACTACTGGCGGAACTGAAAACACCGCGGCGGTAGTCATTTGGCCTATGTCTGCCCATCGTAATATGGCGGGCGGTGTTTCACGACCGTGGTTGGCAAAACAGCACCCGCCAGGCCGGCGGAAGCCACCGCTGGCACGGTATTGCCGATCCGCCCACCATCGTGATCGGCCCCTAAAATATGGAAAAAATAATATAGATGTAAAAATATTGTTGTAAAAAAAATAGTTTTTTTATACATAAAAAAATAATGTTTAATAAATTGAATAATAAAATTAACTTTAAAAAGATTCCTTAGATGTAATGTACAGTTAAAAAAATATAATAAACAAATTTAATGTAAAAAACTTTAAACAAACATATATAAAATTTTATGTATAAATGTATATTTACTTTAAAACCATTAATAAATTAATAACTTAGGGGCCCATTATGATAACGGGCGGATCGCACCCGCCCGTATGGCGGTGGCAATCCACCCGCTATTTTCCTCCGCCCACCACACATTTACCCCCCACCATATTACTATGGCGGGGGGGACCCCGGCGGACGGAAAGACCGTCTGCCGGTTTTCCGCCCGGTCGATGAGTCGACCGGGCGGAAAAGCATTTAATATGGTGGCGGTGTCTAGTAGACACCGCCATCCATATTATGAAGCATGCGGGGACATGCCTTTCCGCGGCGGCAACGCCGCCACGGAAAGGCATACGATATTCTACATTGGGGGCCCGTAGCGGGCCCCCCGGGATTCTGGGGGGTGCACATAGGGGGTACCTATGGTACCCCCCTGCATTTCAATGTACAACATGGCAGGCACCGCGCGGTGCCTGTCACGTTGTGCATTGAAAAGCACAACTTGCATTCTGGCATTGCAGCGGGCGGTGTTTTTAAGCACCGCCCGCCGCAATGTTAGAAATGCGGGATGCGCCCGCCAGTGTGGCGGGCGCATCCTAATGGGATGTGCGGGACCGCCGCATGCATTGCGGGCAGTCCCATTTCCCGGGGGTATGGCGGGCGGATAATGACCCCCTTAATTTACATTTTTTTTTAATAAATATATAAAAATGAACTATTAAATATATATATATACATACACCTACAACACAAAATCTAATAATAAAAACATATAAAATAAATTGTTAAAATAATTATGAATTTTTAAACTTACATTTTGCACTCCATTGAATGCAACAGTAGGAAAATTGTTGGATAGCGTAGAGGTAAAAATTACTATTCCCACTCCAGAGACTGCAACAGTAGGGAATGTGTTGGATAGCGGAGGGGTTCAAATTACTATTCCCACTCCAGAGAGTGTAACAGTAGGGAAAGTGTTGGATAGCGTAAGGGAAAAAATTACTATTCCCACTCCAGTGAGTGCAACAGTAGGGAAAGTGTTGGATAGCGAAGGGTAAAAATTACTATTCCCACTCCAGAGGGTGCAACAGTAGGGAAAGTGTTGGATAGCGGAGGGGTTCAAATTACTATTCCCACTCCAGAGAGTGCAACAGTAGGGAAAGTGTTTGATAGCGTAGGAGTAAAAATTACTATTCCCACTCCATAGAGTGCAACAGTAGGGAAAGTGTTGGATAGCGGAGGGGTTCAAATTACTATTCCCACTCCAGAGAGTGCAACAGTAGAGAAAGTGTTGGATAGCGTAGGAGTACAAATTACTATTCCCACTACAAAGAGTGCAACAGTAGGGAAAGTTTTGGATAGCATAAGGGAAAAATTACTATTCCCACTCCATAGAGTGCAACAGTAGGGAAAGTGTTGGATAGTGGAGGGGTTCAAATTACTATTCCCACTCCAGAGAGTGCAACAGTAGAGAAAGTGTTGGATAGCGTAGGAGTAAAAATTACTATTTCCACTACAAAGAGTGCAACAGTAGGGAAAGTGTTGGATAGCGTAGGAGTAAAATCACTATTCCCACTGCAGAGAGTGCAACAGTAGGGAAAGTGTTGGATAGCGTAAGGGAAAAAATTACTATTCCCACTCCAGTGAGTGCAACAGTAGGGAAAGTGTTGGATAGCGAAGGGTAATAATTACTATTCCCACTCCAGAGGGTGCAATAGTAGGGAAAGTGTTGGATAGCGGAGGGGTTCAAATTACTATTCCCACTCCAGAGAGTGCAACAGTAGGGAAAGTGTTTGATAGCGTAGGAGTAAAAGTTACTATTCCCACTCCATAGAGTGCAACAGTAGGGAAAGTGTTGGATAGCGGAGGGGTTCAAATTACTATTCCCACTCCAGAGAGTGCAACAGTAGAGAAAGTGTTGGATAGCGTGAGGAGTACAAATTACTATTCCCACTACAAAGAGTGCAACAGTAGGGAAAGTTTTGGATAGCATAAGGGAAAAATTACTATTCCCACTCCAGTGAGTGCAACAGTAGGGAAAGTGTTGGATAGCGGAGGGGTTCAAATTACTATTCCCACTATAGAGAATGCAACAGTAGGGAAAGTGTTGGATAGCGTAGGAGTAAAAATTACTATTCCCACTCCATAGAGTGCAACAGTAGGGAAAGTGTTGGATAGTGGAGGGGTTCAAATTACTATTCCCACTCCAGAGAGTGCAACAGTAGAGAAAGTGTTGGATAGCGTAGGAGTAAAAATTACTATTTCCACTACAAAGAGTGCAACAGTAGGGAAAGTGTTGGATAGCGTAGGAGTAAAAATTACTATTCCCACTGCAGAGAGTGCAACAGTAGGGAAAGTGTTGGATAGCGTAAGGGTAAAAATTACTATTCCCACTCCAGTGAGTGCAACAGTAGGGAAAGTGTTGGATAGCAGACAAGTAAAAATTACTATTCCCACTCCAGTGAGTGCAACAGTAGGGAAAGTGTTGGATAGCGGAGGGGTAAAAAGTACTATTGCCACTCCAGTGAGTGCAACAGTAGGGAAAGTGTTGGATAGTGCAATGGAAAAAAATACTATTCCCACTCCAGTGAGTGCAACAGGTTGGATAGCGAAGGTTAAAAATTACTATTCCCACTCCAGTGAGTGCACAGTAGGGAAAGTGTTGGATAGCGTAAGGTAAAAAATCCCTATTCCCACTCCAGTGAGTGCAACAGTAGGGAAAGTATTGGATAGCAAAGGGTAAAAATTACTATTCCCACTCCAGAGAGTGCAACAGTAGGGAAAGTGTTGGATAGCAGAGGGTTAAAATTAATATTTCCCAAAAAATACATTCAAATAAAAAAAATAAAAAATATCAACTACAATACAAAAATTGTCAATAACACAAAAAATATATAAACATAAAACAATTACAAAAGATAGAAACATATTATAATGTTAAAAAATACTAAAAAATAACTACAAACATTAATTTATAAAAATGTAAAAAACATTTTACAAACAAATAACTATGTTTAATATAACTTAATTATAATCAAAAACATTAATTATTACACAAAAACAATACTTTTTATTTCCTACCCTATACCACCACACATTTCACAACACACATCTAAATTTCTATAAAAGTGTACCTCCATAATTAATATAATTAATTATCAAATAAACAATTATTATTAATTAAAAATCAATTTAAAACATACAAAAATTAATTTAATCACCAAACATTACCCCTATACATTCAAAATCCCCACACAAAATAAAAGTAAACATTTAGCATAAAAAGTTATCAATTAATAAATCAATAATAATTAGCAAATATTTATTAATTAATAAAATGTTAAATAATTTCCACCCTCTACACCAACAAACAACACACACATAAAAATAATTACACAATTTCCATAACTAATTTAACATTATAAAATTATTATCAATTAAAAACAACTTATTAATTAATTGAAATTAATTTACTTCCTACCCTTTACCACTATAAACCCCACAACTCACATCTCTAATTAATTACACAATTTCTATATTTAATTTTTAATTAATTAATTACCATTAATCAACAATTAATTATTATTAAGTAAATTACTTCACACCCTATTCCCCTATAAACCCACAAACCACTACTACATAATTGACACAATTAACATAATTACCATTTAATTAATAATAATTATCAAACAATTAATTAATAATAAATGAATTACCACAAACAACACTATAAAATAGAAATAAAATAAATACAAATAAATAAATAATTTTCATTACTTTATTCAAATTAAATTACTTCCCACCCTATTCCCCTATAAACCCACAACCCGCTCCTAAAAAAATAACACAACTTAATTATCAATTAATTAATAAAAAATCATAATCAATTAATAATTAATTATTTTTTTATAAATACTAATAAATAAAAATTATTAATTACTTTATTATAATTAAATTACTTCCCACCCTATTCCCCTATAGACTCACAACCCGCTCCTAAAAATATAACACAATTAACATAATTATCAATTAATTAATTAATAAAAATTAATAACTAATTAATAATTAATTAATAAAAACATATTTATAAATACTAATAAATAACAATTATTAATTACCTTATTATAATTAAATTACTTCCCACCCTATTACCCTATAATCCCACAACTCGCTATAGAACCAAAAATGCTAAATTTAATTATAATAAAATTAATATTCAATTTATTATAATTAAATTACTTCCCACCTATTCCCCTATAAACCCACAACCCGCTACGGAACTAAAACGCAAAATTTAATTAAAATAAAATTAATAACTTCAAAAAATGTAACACATACATTAAAAAAAAATGAAATACTTAGACAAAAAAATATAGCACATACATTTAAAATACATACTAAAATACATCATACTAATATAAAAATCGATATTATAAACAACGATATTTTTACAAACAATATTACTGACTTCGATATTAAAAAAAACGATATTTCTTACCTTGATGTCGATATTCTGGACCACGATATTCTTGCAGTTGATATTCTTGTATCACGATATTTGCAACTCGATATTATGGTATTTCGATAATCACAACTCGATATTCTGTCTGTGCACCCACATGATTATATGTGAGAGTGAGTGATTGTGAGAGTGGCTGTATGGATGAGTGTGTGCTTGTATCAGTGATTGTATAAGAGTGTAAGTGTGTTAGTATCTGTATGAATAAGTGAGGTGGTGTGTGTATAACTGTATAGGTGAGTAAATGGGAGTGTGATTGATTCTTTGCATGACTGACTAGGTGTGTGAGTAACTCTATGGGTGAGTGGCGGTGTGTGAGTGTCTGTATAGGTGTATGAGTGCATATGATAGTGCTGTATTTATGATTGACTGCATGTATGAGTGATTGTATGGGTGAATAAGTGGATGTGTGTGTAGACCTAGGAATCACTGAGTGGGTATGTAGTAACTGGTATTGGTGTGTCTATGGTTTCGAAAATGGTAGTCTGTATTTTAGAGTGGGTGTATCGAAAGTTATATTAGGGTATGAGGAGGTGCATCAGAGTATCACGTGGATGATGTCATCAGTGATGTCACTGACCATGTCATGAATGATGTAATATGTGACGTCATCAGCAGTGCATTGCGGGGGCATGAGTTATAGTTAGCTCAACTATCTATAACGGACGAATTTCTCTGTTTTTGTACGAGTGAAATGTCCAACTAACTATAACGTCCCTGAAACCTATGGTTTTTTAAGTGAATTTCAAAGGTTTTTTAAATGCTAATTACTAACTATAACGTCCCTGAAACCTATGGTTTTTTCAGTGAATTTCTAAGGTTTTTTAAATGCTAATTTCTAACTATGCCTACAGAGGTAGGACATGTGCAGAAAGAGGAAGAAAGGCACAGAAACAAGCAAGAGAAATGCAGAAAGAGGCAACAGAAGTCCAGAAAGAGGAAGAAAGGTGCAGAAAGAAGCAAGAGATATGTAGAAAGAACCAACAGACGTGCAGAAAGAGGCCTTGTTGCAAAGTCATCCTGTGCCCTCGGCACCCCCCAACTTTTTGCTGACTGGTACTGGTGGTAACTGACTCTGACTGACCCTGGCTCTGCCTAACCAGGCCCGGAGCCAGTGCTATGCTGAAAGACACTGAGAATACAGTGAAAACACCTACATACACTAGGGTACACTATGGGTTGGGGTACCCCTGTGATTGGCATGACCTCTCCTGTAAGGCCCTAGTACATTATAGGGCAGGGGAATTAAAACTACCTCTAAGTTCCTAGCATATATTAGGGCATGGCAGTTTAGAGGCCAGCAGCCCTTTTCTGCACTTGCATGTGTGCACTGCTGAGCCTGAGGTCAGCTTAAAAGTATCCCTGTAACTCCCACACAGCAGGATTGCTAAGTTGTCATAGCAGGCCACGCCCCCTTTCCCCACCACTCTGCAAACGCACCTCCTGACGCGTTCTAAGTTGGGGTATTAACTCCACTTCATTCCTGAGGGTCCCTGGGGGCCAGCTAGCCCACCAGGTACCTCCAGTAAGCGCCACACACCTGGATTGCTGAGAATGGTCCGAGGCCACACCACCTTTTTACACCACTCTGCAAACGTGCCTCCTGGCGTACTGTTGCTCAGGGGATGAAGTCCATTTGTGTCCTGAGGTCCTCAGGACACAAGAGGACCTCATTGCTCCACCAGAGGTGCGCCAAGAGGTGCGTTTGCAGAGTGGTGTAAAAAGGGGCGTGGCCTCGGACCACTTCTCTGCAATCCAGCTGTGTGGCGCTTACTGGAGGTACCTGGTGGGCTAGTTGGCCCCCAGGGACCCTCAGTATTCAAGGGGACTTCATTCCCCAACTTAGGGGCTGATTCCGATTCGGGCCGGAAATCTCTCCGACTGAGCCGGACCCGGAGAGATTTCCGACCGAATCGGACCCGTGCAGCCCGACCGAACGAGTACGATGCGTCCGTATGCTATCGTACTCGAGTCGGTCGGACTCCCATTGAAGTCAATGGGAGCCGGTTGTACAATGCGTACGCGGGCTCCCATTGCCTCAGTGGGTGCGAGGTGAACAAGGGCGCCCCTACAGCGGGTGCGTGGCGGAGCGACTCGCGCCGTACACGCACAGGTAGGGGGACCCATGGGTCCCCCCTGTGTGCGACTCGCGCGGCTACGCGTACAGGGGGTCCGACACGGACCCCCGAAGTACGGCTCCGACTGCTCTTTCGAGCCGGACGGCGCGTGTCGGTCGGACTGCTAGCGGCACGCATCGTACTTACCCGGCCGGGGAACGTCTCCATTGCGCGGTGCGAGTCGTGTCCGAGCGAGTCGGTCGGTGCGGTTAGACCCGGGAACGAGTCGGTCGGAGCGGTTGGGATGCCCGAACGAGTCGGTCGGCGATTTCACATCGTACTCGCTCGTCCGGACGCGCGCACGAATCGGTCGGGAAATAGGGCTCCGGAATCGGATCCGGTTATGCCGAATCCGATTCGGAGCCCTGGCCCGAATCGAATCGGCCCCTTAGAATGCACCAGGGGGCGCGTTTGCAGAGTGGTGCAGGGAGGGGGCGGGGCCTCCGGCGAGATGTTGGCTTTTTTAAATATATTTTTAGAAGGGGGGCTGTGTGGCCCTCCTTCTTTTAGTATTTTTGGGGCCCTGAGGGCGCAATGCCCCCGGGCCTGACCCTTTTTTTTTTTTTTTTTTAAACGGGAATGGGGCTGCGCGGCCCCCTCCCGAGGCCGAATTTGGCACCGAGGACCCCATCCCCCGGGGCATGGCCAGCATTTTTTTATTTTTTATTTTGGAGGGAGGCAGCGTGGACCCCCTCCTGAGGCCTATAATGGCCCCGGGGATCCCATCCCCTGGGGCATTGCCTCGTTTAAAAAAAAATAAAAAATAGTATGGGAGAGGGGCTGCGTGGCCCCCCTTCCCTTGGCCACTGCTGGCCCCAGTGACCCTATCACCCGGGGCCTGGCCAGACTGTTTTTTTTTTAGGGGGGGCCACGTGGCCCCCCTCCTAAGGCCAATTATGGCCCCGGGGACCCCATCCCCCAGGGCCGGCCTTCTGTTTAAAAAAAAAAAATTAAAAGGGAGGGGGCCGAGTGGCCCCATTCCCGGGCCACTTCTGGTACCGGGGACCCCATCCCCCGGGGCCGGCCCTCAAGTTGGGGACCACGGGGGGATCCCCAATGCCCCTGCGGTCCCAGCCGGGCCCCCGCCTCCTGCGGGAGCCAGCATTGCTTTTGGGCAAGGGGAGCTGCTAACATGCAGCTCTCCTTGCCCAAAAGCAATGCAATGACAGGGCGGGAGCTGCACGGCTCCCGCCCTGTCATTGCAAACGGTAATGTCCCGGGGGTGGGCACCCCGGGACATTGCAGGAGCCGGCCCTGAGGGGTGGTGGTCCCAAGGGCCATGAAGGGCTCCAGAAGGGGGGCCAAGCAGCCCCCCTACCTACATTTTCAAAGCACTCGGTGGTGGTCGCCGGGGGTACGCTACGGACCTCCGCATTTAAATTGGTGTATGCCCCGGGGAGGTGGTGGTCCCCGGGGCAGTGGGGGGGCCCCCCACACTTTTTTATAATAATTTAGACCCCGGGGAGGTGGCGATCCTCAGGCCTTGGGGGGGCCCACGAGGCCATCCCCGCCGATAATAATGAATGCCCCCGGGGAGATGGCAGTCCCCGGGGCAGTGTGGGGGTGGCAAGAGGCCCCCCATGCATTATTTTACAAGCCCTGGGGAGGTGGCGGTCCCTGGGGCTGCGGGGGGGCGTGCCCCCCTCACATTATGCATAAAGCCCCGTGGAGGTGGCGGTACCCGGGGCTTCGGGGGCCGCCGAAGGCCCTTGCTATATATTTCCACTTTGCCCCCGGGATCTGGCCTACCCGGGGGCTTAAGGAAAACGAAGCTTCATTTTTTTTAATTTTCTCGGCCTGATTTGTGCACCCAGCGTGAATTCAGCCGTTTAAAAAAAAAAAATGCTTTTTTTGGGCCCTGGGGTTCTTTGTGGGACCCCCTGAGCAGGCCCCCTTTTCTTGTTTTTCATCTTTTTTTTACTGTTTTCTTGTGACTCAGTTACCGAGTCACAAGATGGCTGCCAACACATTCTGGTTTGGAGTGTTGGCAGCCAATCAGAATGAAGCTTGTGCTCGGGAGGGTTCACAAACCCTCCTCAGTGCTCAGAAATCGATATTTTAATTTTTTAATTTTTCAGGAACTACTGAACGGATTTACACCATTTAAAAAGAAGGTTGCTTTCTGAACCAAAAGCTACATTTTTGCCAAATTTGGTGTAATTCCGTTCAGCAGTTTGGGCTGTAGCCTGTTCCAAAGATTTCTTTGGAAAATAACATGGGGAAAATGTGTTTTGGGACCCCCTTTTTTCTCACCCCCGGCTTGACGAATCACCCCGAAACGTTCAGGACAGAAGCTGACCTGAGTGAACCATTCGTTTTGAAAATTTCGCAAAGATTCGTCAACTGGCGCCAAAGATATTGGCAAAGGAAAAAACGCTTTTTGAATAGAAACAAGGTCTCAACTATAACTACCTACTGGTGACCGCCAGTAGATTATATATATATATATATATATATATAAATATATATATATATATATATATATTATCTACTGGCGGTCGCCAGTAGATAGTTATAGTTAGGACCTATTTTCCATAGGAAATCCGCAACATTCTATTTGAAATAACTTTGGCACCGGTTGACGAATCTTTGCGAAATTTTCAAAACTCGTGGCCCGCTCCGGTCCGCTCCTATCCTGAAAGTCTCGGGGTGATTCGTCAAGTGGGGGCCGAGAAAAAAGGGGGGTCCCAAAACGTGTTTTCCCCATGCAATTTTCCATAGGAACCTTTCATCGCAGCTACAGCCCGAACTGCTGAACGGAATTACACCAAATTTGGCAAAAAGTAGCCCTTAGTTCAGAGTCGTGCCTTTTGCTTAAATGGTGTAAATCCGTTCAGTAGTTCCTGAGAAATCAAAAGTAAAATCACATATATATCTATGGCCGCGTAGGGTCCGCGCACCCTCCCGATCACGAGCTGCATGCTAATTGGCTGTCAAGTGGCTGTCAACACTCCAAATCAGGAAGTGTTGGCAGCCGTAATTTAAAAAAAATCGAAGCGCGGTCTCCCGCGCTTCGAGGCTATTTTTCCCCCTGGTGGGCCAAGTCCCGGGGGCATGCGGGGGTGGGTTTATATGTTAGGGGGGCCTCGAAGGCCCCCCAAGCCCCGGGGACCACCACCCCCCGGGGCTTTAAAAAAAAAATGGTGCGAGAGAGCTCTCCGCCCTCCCGCAGCCCCGGGGACCGCCACCCCCGGGGCTTCTTTTTTAAAATTATAATGACCTGTGTGGGGGGGCTCCAGCCCCGGGGACCGCCACCTCCCCGGGGCACTAACAAAAGAAATGTGGGGGTCTGTTTCAGACCCCCGAAGCCCTGGGGGACCACCACCTCCCCGGGGCTTTACTAATGAAGTGAGGGGGGCTGCGCTGCCCCCTCCTGGAGCCCTCCATGGCCCTGGGGACCGCCACGCCCCAGGGCCGGCTCCTGCAGTGTCATGGGGTGCCTACCCCCGGGACACTGCTGTTTGCAATGGCAGGACGGGAGCCGCGCGGCTCCCATCCTGGCATTGCAAACTTGCTTTGCTTCATTGAAGCGAGAGCAGGTTCTTCAATGAAGCAAAGCAGATTGCTTTTCCATAAGGGGAGCTGCATGTCAGCAGCTCCCCTTATGGAAAAGCAATGCCGGCTCCCGCAGGACGCGGGGAGCCGGCGGGACCGTGGGGGATTGGGGACCCCCCCACGGTCCCCAACGAGTGGCCAGGCCCTGGGGGATGGGGTCCCCGGGGCTATTAGTGGCCTGGGAGGGGGGCCACACTGCCCCCCTCCCCAAAAATTAATTAAAAAAAAAAAAAAATACAAAAACGTAAAGGCCGGCCCCGGGGGATGGGGTCCCCGGGGCCTTAAATGGCCTGAGGAGGGGGGCCATGCAGCCCCCCTCCAAATATATATTTTTTTTTAAAAAGAGGACATGCCCCGGGGGATGGGGTCCCCGGGGCCAATAGAGGCCCAGGGAAGGGGGGCCATGCGGCCCCCTTCCCGATAAAAAAAAAAAAATCCGCAGGCCCCCGGGGGATGGGGTCCCCGGGCCAAAAGTGGCCGAGGGAAGGGGGCCACGCAGCCCCCCTCCCATAAAAAAAAATTAAAAAAAGACCGGCATCACATGGATGATGTCATCAGTGATGTCATTTGAGATGTCATCAGTGATGTCATCAGTGATGTCACTGACCATGTCATGAGTGATGTAATATGTGACATCATCAGCAGTGCATTGCGGGGTGCGAGTTATAGTTAGCTGAACTAACTATAACGGGGAATTTCACAGGTTTTGTACGAGTGAAATGTCCAACTAACTATAACTGTCCCTAAAACCTATGGTTTTTTCAGTGAATTTATATATATATGCACAGAAAGCTACCTCCCCCCTGGAGGGAAAGAACTGGAGGGACACAACGGGGAGCCAAGGAGAACACCTTCATTGCAGAGTTGGAGGCAAGACGCGTTTTGGCTGGAATGCCTTCTTCAATTGCCAAACACCAGAAACTGTCACCTGCCGCCTTTCAAATAATCCATTTAGCTCCCATTGGTGGAAGCCCAGCTGAGTTGACCAATAGCATGAACTCATCATCGCAGTCACCCTTGATGGACTATGGCTCCCAGAAAGCACCATTTCGGCTTGCAGGTAAGCATTTGTGCTGTCAACTCGTTGTAACCCTAAGTGAGTGCTGGTGATCAGTGAAAAGCGTGTGTAGGTGCAGATTAAAATCCCGGGCCCCCTTTGACGTCTCACCGCATATACTCAGGTCCACGTGGGATCGAAGATCCTGCTACAAGGAGTAGATCTACCCGTGAAGTCATGGACTGTAACTACAGCGTTGTGTCCACTGTTCCTGAATGCGGGGGCCAGAGCTCTTCAATCCCTTGAAGTCCAAAGAATTGCTGTGAAGCAGTGCCCTTGTAGTTCCCGCCACAAGCGAGATGGGTCCCCCAAGCGTGCTCAGGGCATAGCACGCGACGTATGCACAGAAAGCTACCTCCCCCTGGAGGGAACGAACTGGAGGGACACAACGGGGAGCCAAGGAGAACACCTTTATTGCAGAGTGGGAGGCAAGACGCGTTTCAGCTGGAATGCCTTCTTCAATTGCCAAACACCAGAAACTGTCACCTGCCGCCTTTCAAATAATCCATTTGGCTCCCATTGGTGGAATATATATATATATCAAAGCTCCAAGGTTCCCACCAGTTTGAGACGCACTCTGACATCCACTACAGCAACCTTCATGAGGTAAAAGCCGGATCGGCGGGCGGATCCAGTTTACAGCATGCCTGTCGATTCACGCCTGACGCGTTTCGTGCTCATTGCCCTCTTCAGAGGCGTGACAGTCAATTTGGCATAAAGGCCACACCTCCCACTTATGATATGAGCCCTCCAATGGGCGACTCAAATGAGTCTGCGTTGGTTTGTGGGTCTTGTAGTGTGTGCCTTAGTTATGTGCCGCTGTCTGAAACATTCCAAGCCCACCAATGGGCCTCCACTCGCTCCTGCGGCTTGTCAATCCTCAATGGATGCCTCCACATTAAGACTGCGTGATTCGGAGCCCCGTGGCCCCAAATTTCCGGGTGGTGCATCTCCCGCGGCTGGGAGGCCGCATTGTAAATCAAAGCTCCAAGGTTCCCACCAGTTTGAGACGCACTCTGACATCCACTACAGCAACCTTCATGAGGTAAAAGCCGGATCGGCGGGCGGATCCAGTTTACAGCATGCCTGTTGATTCACGCCTGACGCGTTTCGTGCTCATTGCACTCTTCAGAGGCACAACAGTCAATTTGGCATAAAGGCCACACCTCCCACTTATGATATGAGCCCTCCAATGGGCGACTCAAATGAGTCTGCATTGGTTTGTGGGTCTTGTAGTGTGTGCCTTAGTTATGTGCCGCTGTCTGAAACATTCCAGTGATGTCACTGACCATGTCATGAATGATGTAATATGTGACGTCATCAGCAGTGCATTGCGGGGGCGCGAGTTATAGTTAGCTGAACTAACTATAACGGCTGAATTTCTATGGTTTTGTATGAGTGAAATGTCCAACTAACTATAACATCTCTGAAACCAATGGTTTTTCAGTGAATATATATATATATATATATATATATATATATATATATATATACATTTCCTTGAAATACCACAACGCCTACTCACCCTAACCCCTAAAATTACCCTTGCCCCTCAAAATCCCTACCCACCCTAAAACCTATAATTACCCATGCCACCCCAAAACCCATACCCAACCTAAAATCTAAAATTACCCTTGCCACCTCAAAAGCCATACCCACCTAAAACCTAAAATTACCCTTGCCACCACAAAACCCATAGCCAGCCTAAACCCTAAAATCACCCTTGCCACCTCAAAAGCCATAGCCAACCTAAATCCTGAAATTACCCTTGCCACCCTAAAACCTATAACCACCCTTAACCCTAAAATTACCCTTGCCAGCCCAAAACTCATACCCATCCTAAAACCTAAAATGATCCATGCCCCCCAAAAGCCATACCAACCCTGAACCCTAAAATTAACCTTGCCACCCCAAAACCCATACCCACCCTAAACCCTAAAATTACCCTTGTCACCCCAAAACCCATACCCAACCTAAAACTCCCCTTGTCACTCCAAACCCATACCCACCCTAAAACCTAAAATTACCCTTGCCACCCCAAAACCCATACCCACCCTAAAACCTAAAATTTTCCTTGCCACTTCAAAACCCCTACCCACCCTAAAACCTAAAATTACCCTTGCCACCCCAAAACCTAAAATTACCCTTGTCACCCATAAACTTATACCCACCCTAAACCCTAAAAACCCATATTTACCTAATACTTACATTTGAAACACATATCCCTTTACCATTCATGTCTTTTCCACAAAATTCGTAGTAAAGGCATGCGTTGTAAAGGCACATGCGTGGTAAAAAATTGCATTGTGATGGCCATGCGTTGTAACAGCATTTGCGTTGTTACAACCGCGTTGTAATGGTAATGCGTTGTAATGACCGCGATGTAATGGTTGTTCCCCCTTCTTACTGTTTCAAAAATAACAATAACTGTTCAATCTACAAATACATAAACACAGATTTCAATTTGGAATCCTGAAAAGAACAAGGTCTACTTCAATGTACTACAGATCAGGTCTTCATCTAATTCGAACCAGCCTGCTGAGCTGCCAAAGATAGACTGGACAGCGTCTGGATACTTCATCGACTTTGAAGACTTCTCCACCGACGCAACGAAGCATCCACCTCCCCCAACACTCATGCCTTTCAAACTGAAGGTGCATGTCTTCTATCGTTGGCTGAAAAGAGCATACTTTGTTTCTACATAGTTACACCTTTTGATTACAATTGCATTACTTTTCCCAGTCTTTTGGATTGGTTTTGTGACTGTGTTCTTCCTTATCCATTTTGTCATAGAACGCTCTGCAGTACACACTGTAAATTTGGTTCTGAAACTACATGCATCAACACACCGTGAGCAAAGAGACTTGTCCCATGTGAACATTTCCGCTGTTCCAGTTCTGTTTGAGATCGTATGGGGCAGGGTATCGTTTGATGTGTACAGTCTCACTAAAGTCTTGCAAATTCTGCATTTGTTTAAAAGTTTTTTGAATGACATTATCACCTGAGTAAAATTTCTGATGATTGGGATATTGATACAGTATATGAAATGTTAGATGATCTAGAACATTCCACTGCATATTGTTCCGATGAGTTTTATGACGGAACAGCTGATTTTGATGAGATGTTCTGTTTTTAACATTACGGTCATCATTACCTACACAAGGCTAGTACACCTCTTGAAGTATTTAACTTTACACAATGGTAACATTGCTCTACTCCACCAAGGGGTAGTTCAAAAACATTTCCACAGAAGTTTGACTATTTTTCTAGTTATGACACATCAGACCCAGCCTCATCTTATTATAGGCTTGCACCGTCACCTGCAAAGAAAGATAAGTTAACCAACATCAAGCTGATTTACTCTGCTTCCTATGTTTCCTAACTCTCTCTATAAGGTTTTGACTTTTGAAAGGATACAATAGATGCAAATTCTATCTGGGGGACTAAAGATTGGCATGTTCAGCACATGAGGCTGTTTAATACCACAACAGATGATTTTCCTGAACAAAACTGTGCTTAGCCAAGATAAAAGATTTGAAACACACCGAGGGTACCCACTCTTACATGATTTAGCAACTGGCACCAGTTAACACCATATGATGAAAACACTATTGATACTATGCTGCATAAGAGTAGACATAACTCATCAGATCCCAATTGGAAGGGATGGTTAGTGTGGCCATTAGATGCTAACAACTGTCAGGATAGATTCATGGATAACATCAAAGGATTTACAGCAAACAGGCCTGACATGCGTTATGTATAAAGTGAACATTCGGGATGGTAACTATATACAGTGTTGGGAAGTTGTGCCTTGATTGGTTAAAAACCCCAACACTGTCTCAGGTAACACAGCACTTGTCCCTTCTATCTGATAACCTGGACATTTTAGTGGGTCCTCGGAAACCATGTCAAACGTGCTTCATTTACTCTGTCTATAATGAGATATGGAAAATATCTCATCAAGAAGCTGCTGAAAGGCTGCATGAGGTTGACAGGGCCAACTTAGAACAGGCTCTTGCAGTAGTGGACAAAGGTATGACCACTTTATCATCTAGAATGTATTCTTTGAGTAACATTGTCTCATCTACAACCAATGTGCTTCAGCAAGACTTGTCTGCTTTACAACATGGGCAGTCCCATGTTAGGTCAAATCTATTGTTAAACTGGACACTACAGACATTATGTTCTGGCCAAGTGCCATACCACCTTTCAGAACAGCAGATAGCTATGGAATGGAAAGATGCGAAATACACAAAGGCTTGAGAACTTAACTTTTATTGTTGCTGGGATAGCATCCTTGGATTGGAGAATCCATGGGTAGATTACACTGCCAATCTTGGCTTCCTATTTTCAGTACTGTCAACAACACCATCAAGTGGGCAGATATGAAGCGTTAGGGGAAGTGTTCATACATGAAAAATGGGAGCTTCCTTTTACATTCCGGTGGCGGAATAACGATACAGAAGTCTTTCTCATAGGCTCAGACTGCGAGAATACTTTAAGTGGGTCCATAGTATGCCAGGACGTTTAGTTGCACAGGGCATGTAATGCATCGGTGGCGAACCGGTCTTGCTACTTGAAAGGGTCTCCGGCGATCACAATACTTATAATATTTAGATTTATCTCAAATGGGAGTTACCTGATGTTGACCAGTCAAGGTTGTTGTGGGATGAAGCCAGGGGTCGCCTATGTGGTGACCGTATCTTCCATTGTAACATGTTGCGCACAAGTCCTGTTTTCGCCTGCCCGTGAGGTTAGGGAGGATACACTGTGGCCTTCAACTAACCTTACTAACATGCGCTTTGATGCCCTGAGCAAATCTGAAAGCCTTACTATTTCAAAAAGATGTGGCCTTAACTTCGGCCAAGGAGACGTTTGATCTTCAAGTGGTGTGTTCCTCTTCAGAGATACAGGCACTTCTCTGAACTAACTTCCCAGGACATTTTGGGGAACTGGTACATCGTATTCTTAACATTTCTAGTACAACTGGAATTGCAGGGTTTTCAGGAGCATTGGCTCTGGGTTGGTCAGCACCTTCCAGATGGTGTTTGGAGTTATTCTATCATTTATCACTCTGTCCTCTGAAGCATCTTTGGAGGTCTTCCGCTGACCTTGATCCTAATTGCAGGGATACTGCTTTTATTATTTTTGCTCTGCAATGGATGTCCCAGTTCCAGATCAAATGGAGCTGGCACTGCCTCAAGTCCTATTGTGCTGTGAATGTATTATGCATTTCTTTGACGCACTGTTGCTTCAAGAACTGAATGAGCACTGGTTCTTGTCTTTCCGGCCTGTATGGCTGCATTGCGTACAGCCTGTGTTTCACTGTCTCTTGTGCACTATAAGTGTGCGTTACCACAGAAAGTAAGGCAGCGGCAGGTAGAATAGACAATTAGTATTCTTGCCTAAAAAAAAACAACCAGAAAGTTCCACTTGGACAGTCACAGAAGCCCTATGTGAGTGCTAAAGGGAGGAAAGGTCATCCTTATGGAAGAGGAAGCCTCAAACACAAAATACTCAGCACAGTGGGATAATCCATTTCTTGCACAGTGCTCAATAAGCAGCACAGAATAAAAAATGTGAAATAGATTTGGATGCATTGTTGCATGCTGGGCAAGATTTGATAGCTCTATTTATGTTTTCCCATCTAGAAGTAAACTGAGCTAATGGGAGTGTCCCATAGCTAAACTTCAGGTAAAGCTGCCTTGGGAGAAAGCCTTGTATGGCATCAAGCGAGGCTTCATAAGATGGCATGATCTTATGATCAAGAAACTGGTCTGCCAAACAACCTGGCTTGCAATTTTTGATTTTTTCACCCCAAAGATAATCCCTACACCGGTCTATAATCAATTGTCGTGGGAACCTGGAGGCCTCTTATAGGTTATCCCAGGGAGTTTCAAAGGCTAAAACATAGAACATTTTCTTTAAGTAGGACAACCAAGAAGTTCTTAAATGTCCCGTCATTTTTAAAAGCTCCCCCATTGGCTCCCTATCAGATTGTAGTTCGGGGTTGACCAAAGTCTGTGCCCAAAAATTAGAGGTCTCAACTAAATTGTAAAAGAGATCGGATTCAAGCTCATGTCTTGAAGCCAGGGGAGGATAGGGGTGCTCTGTGGGAGGTTAGTAAGATGCCTGAGAAATCTATTCTCTACCAAACTCAACTCGTTATATCCTGAGTGACCCCAGAGATCAGCGCCGTAAAGAGCGGCACATTTTGCCTTTATTTTATAGAGTTCTCGGACTGGTGTTAACTGCCTTGATTTTAGTTTTTTGGTCATCTTAAGAATTGCCTCTGTCTCGTGCTCCAACTTGAGCGTACTTTTGTTCACCTCAGCCTTCCAGCTAAAGATGTGAGACAATGTCACACCCAAGTAGACAACATTTCTTACTAATTCAAGCGAGAATATTGCAGGCCTGTAGACTAGTTTGGATAGACCTATAGGGATTGAGCACCATACATTTTGTTTTGCTGACATTCAGCTCTAACCCTTGGTCTGCACAGAACAATATAAATGATTTAAAATTGCTTGGAGGCCACAAGGTGATTTCAAGATGAGAAGAGATTCATCCACAAATCGCAACGTAGGTATTTTCATCCAGCCAATTTTAGCAGCATTGTTGTTTCGGAAGTTTAAGACTCCAGCCAGATCATTAATAAATATAGAGAGAACAGGGTTGGGGTTAAAACACAGCCCTGCTGCATTCCCCTCTCTATCCTAAATGAGTCAGACTGCTCCACATTTTCCCCAGATCTGACTCTTGCATGATTGTTTTCATGGAGCCTAATAAGGAGTTTGCTGGTATTCCTATCATTCCCAAGATTTCTCACATCTTGCCTCGAGGAACCATATCAAAGGCAGATTTTAAATCTACAAAGACAATGTAGAGGTGGCCTTTCTCATGTACCACTGTTTTCAAATATATGATGCTAAACCTCAGGATCTGGTCCGAGGTGCTGGTATTCTGTCTAAATTCACCGTGCAAATCCAAGAGCATATTGTTAGTTGGGACCCAATCAATCAATTTACCTAGGACTTGCCTGCAAAAGATGTTCTGTAGCCCATCGATTAAATTTATTAGTCTATAATTCCCTGGTTCATTCCATCGCCCTTTCTTGTAAATTGAGATGATCTCGGATCTGCACCAAGACTCAGGTATAGGACCTCCTTCTAAAATTGTCCTTGATAGAATGTTTAAATAAACTGCCCAAATATCAGGCTCTGAAGCATAAAGGTCAGCTGGGATGCAGTCTGTATCTGGATCCTTTTTGGCCACTGTTGAGTTGAGCTCTCTAAGTAAATCTGAGCTAGATATTTCAAGACAATCTGTTTGGTTTAGAGAAATAATGCAGCCAGGGCCAGTGAGCCCTCTGTTTCCTTTCTCAACATTGAGTAGAGAGTACAGTTTCCCAAAGTGGTCTACCCACATATACAGCTGTATGTGAAAAGCAACTGGGCTTGCTGAAAACGGCTATCATGTGCTAGAATGCTTCAAAATGCCTTAGGGTCTACAGAGTTAGCTGCTTGTGTCAGATCTTCCCAAACCCTCTTCTCCTAATGCTTCTTTATAGTTTCTGTGGGTCACAGAGATAACAGAGATACCAGATTGTGTTGACCTACATTGTGCATTATACCTGGGGTGTGGATTACATCTATCCTTCATTTCTCTCCTTGGTTCTTTGGAGAGGATATCCCTGAAGTTATCAAATAGGTCCTTGTGAATGTTAATTAGTAAGTTGGGGGCTGCACCTTCATCCAATAGATGGCTCATTGTTTCCAGGGCAACACTCACATTTGAGTTTAGTTCTCTTAATAGGTCTGTGTGCGCCTCCATATACTCCCACTTTAGGGTCTTTTTGTTCTTTGATAGAACTGTACTGCCCAGGAGGCTAGGTTTTGTATATCACGGCTAGGGGTAATCAGACCAATCATTTCTAAGTCCAAGGCATCGTGGTCAGTATCCCCTCTTTCTATGACCCTCATGTCTTTCATGGATGACCAAATATACAGGGATAGAAATATGTCATCTATTCTGCTTTTAAAAAGTTTAAAAGTGGGGACACCATCTTGATCCGACATAGATCTACCATTGCAGCCTTTTAATCCTGCCCATAGTGTGATACCCAATAACTTGAGTGCAAAGGTTGAGCTTCTAGTTGCCTGGGGGATGCCAATTTTTGGGATGAGCCATTGTGCATCTTCCTCATCAGTTAAAGTTGAATCGCCATTAACCAACAGTTGGAGTGTCACATTGAAATCACCTACACCTACTGTTAATGCTTCAGAGGGAAGAGAGCTCAACTGGTCATCTAGGAGCGCAAGAGTATGTGACTCCCTGAATACACTCTGGAGCCTATTGTAAACATTATAGAGGTAGACACATCTATTCTCTTAACACAGTGACAGACCCAAAGGTCAGGAGAAGAATCAGGCAACATCTTAATTTTACAATTTAACAGGTGTTTACCAAGATAATTAAACCCTCAACAAGTCAACCTCTTGGTTTGGCCAAAAGTGGGCAAAAAAGAGCAAATACCCACATCTAAAGTAAGGCTTATTACACTACCTTTCGTAAAAGGTACAAACTTCATAATTATCAATGAAGGATCCCCACGGGGGTCAATGAGTTTAGTTTTGAGTCCTGCCAAATTCCATGAAAGGACACTCCATGTAACTTTGATAGGGTTCCTTGGAGATGAGTTTCCACTGGCCTTTGACTTGCACCGATCAGACATAGCCACCTTGTTTGCATTGTTGGAGGCCCCAGTACTCTGATAGTTATCAAGCAGTAAGTCTATTTCCTTGAGCGGAGATGTAAGGGGACCAGATACGGTGGTGTTGTTGGTTGAGGTAATGGAATTATATCTTGTTTCTCCGATGGGGCGTGATGATGGACACTGTTCCTTGCTGCTATGGTCTTTGTGCGATATTGTTGCACTTCTTTGATTGACCCTCAGGGTACCACTCCTAGATTCTGCAGATAAGCCTAATTCTTTACAACCTTGAGTGAGGGGGGTGTTCTTTAGTGTCACATGGATTACCATCACCACTCATTAACTCTGGGGCCAGTTTAAACTGCACACGTGAATCCTGGGGAGGGAGCGGCTGGGCTTCTGGAGCTAGGAGTCCATCCACTATGTCCTGACCCCTTATAACCAGCTTGATATTGTCATAAGAGCAACAGCCAACTGGCAAGCGATCAGCGAATATTATGTCTGAATGAATAAGAGAGAGACATTTGTGTTTATAGCATATCCAGTGTGTCACCTTGTTGACTAAGGATTCAGTTGATTCCTGTTGGCCCGCCACCATTTTAGGGACCTCTGTAATTATATGGATCCACCTTGGAGATGTTTGGATGATACTGGGAGGTTCCTCGATGAATGTAAGTGTTTAACGTTATAATCAGGATTCCCATTTTGCAATGATGCTGCTGGTGGTTATTTAGGTTAACACTTGATAGAAGGCTTGCCATGAAGGTGATGGATCCTGGAGATTCCTGCTATATGGCAGACACTGGGGATTGGGGGTTGCTGGACAAATATTGGCTGTTAAGGTGGGTATAATGATTCCATCGATTGGCCAATAACGATCAGCCGATCCTGCATAAGAACTCCAGGAGTTTTGATCGCCCTGGTTTGTGTGAGGTTTGGTGGAATTTGTAGTATTTTGGTGGGTGGGAGGCCCCGAGGGAACCTTACCCCCAATCCTTCAGCTTTACGGGGACATCCACATAGCTGACTGCTTATTCGGCTTGGTTGACTCCTGCACTGTACACCTGAGATAGACTTTAGCTTCTCTGATAATTCCAAATTGGATTTTTGAAGCTCTCTTACCATAGAACATAGGGATACGCAAAGTCTCTTTCAGAGTTCCATGTTCTTTTCTAAGGTCTTCAACCCCTCTTAAGGCAGAATCCTTCTCCATTCTTTTGCTCTCAACTGCCTTCAGAACTTTCCATTCAGTAATATCCTCCTCCAAATAAATGAGGGGGGATGAACAAGTTGGAGCAAGCAATATTGGATAGGGGCTCCTTTTATGCTAGTACTTGACTCAGGGGAATCAGAGAAGGGAAGATTGCTGTGGAGGTGTCAAGAGGGGGGCAGGGATTGGTGAAATTAGAGGGCGGTCAGGATCAGTAACAATAACCCTGCACGGTCTTTCCTCCCCAAAAGTGGCCTACTATTTTATTTAAAATAATGGGTGATTTTCGGCTTAGCACAGCCTTCATCTGGCCAGGTTGGTTTTTCATCCAGAATATTCTCCACCTCCTCATTTAGCAAATCTATAGCGTCTAACGTTCAGTTGTCTTTTGGCAATCGCCCTGGCTAGTCCGCGCCCAGCAGCATTCTCTGGCATTTTCCTCTTACCCATGCCAAAGACTGTCTATGTTAGGGGAAAAGAGCAAATTTTCACAGTTTGAACTGAAGAAAGATCACTTTTTGATTATAGAATCAAGGGAGGTGGCCCTGCCCTGCCACTACCTCTCACTGACAGGAACAGGACGGGCCCACCCTTGACCCAGGCTTTGCCTGGGAGTGTCTCGTGCTGCGGGACCTTGGTAACCATTTTATAGCACAATGGTGATGAACAGCAGGTGCTTTAATGGCCAGCCTGCCTCCAGGCCCTTAGGATCTTGGGACTTGCAGTCCCTGCAGCTTATCTCCTCAGAATAGCACTCCCATGCTGTGGGGCTGCGGTAAGCGCTTTATAGTGCAATGGTGATGAACAACAGGTGCAGTAATGGCCAGCCCGCCTCCAGGCCCTTAAGATCTTGGGACTTGCAGTCCCTGTGGCTTGTCTCCTCAGAATAGCGCTCCAGCGCTGAGGGACCTCGGTAAGCGCTTTAGATCGCAATGGTGATGAACAGCATGTGAGGTGATGGCCAGCCTGCCTCCAGGCCCTTAGGATCTTGGGACTTGCAGTCCCTGTGGCTTGTTTCCTCAGAAGGATTATATACTGTAGAGAAAATTGTAGTATTTAGACGTATAGCATGAGATTGCTGTTGACTTTGTGTTTGAATTTGCTAGACAGATGGATTCAAACGTTTTTTCAGGATACTACTATAATAGATTAGGTGGACTGCAATTGTGGGACTGATTTTCACTATTTTGAAAAATGGTACCAATATTTAGGAATTTTCATTTCATCTTAACAAGTGGAAATTCAAACAATAGACCCCTTAAGAAAAGCCAAATAAACACTGGCACTAGTAAGAGCTTGAAAAATTAAAGGAAAAGGGCCTCATGTATTGGCTGCCCAGCTAACAAATCCCTGGAATATGCAACTTATGTCCATGAGAGAATAGTTCAGATACACAGCCCTATGTCACTCATCTGAGTCACTAGGCACACAGGAGCTGGAAGAATCAAGCTGTAACAACAAAATGATGATGAGTAGACCTCTTGAAGAGTGAAATGCAGGAACAGACCTTCAGTTATTCAAAGAAGAGGGCAAGATGAAAATTAAAAGCTGAGTCCTCTTCTAAAAGCAACTTGAAGATGAAATTAAAGGAGAGGATAAAGTTTAAATCAAGCCTATCATCTCATCAACTTAGAAACCTCGAATGATAAAGTTGATGGATTGTCATATAAATTTCATACAATATCAGAAACATGTGGATTTGCTGAGAAGTGATTCATCAGATGTAAAGATACCATCCAAACAGAGAAAGCCCACCAAGAAAGCAAGCTTAAGATATTAGACTAAAAATGGAAAGACACTGTGACTAAATAACAACTTTCTAATATTCAGATTGTAGGTGTCTCAGAGGCATATGACAAGTTAGGGACAAATAAACAAGCTAAGCAAACCATGATAACATAGGAGGCTGGATTTCTCGATAAATAGGGACTGGGTGAAGAGCAACCAACAGGAAACTGTCTTACAATAGCTTGAGCAGATTGGGTAACCCAATATGTCTTAATTTTTTTAGTTAAAGAGAATATATTGTTCAAAGTCAAAGAGAAGAGACACATGAAGACTTGGGGGCTGATTAGGATGGCGGGCAGACTTTAGTCCGCCCGCCATCCTAGTGGTAACGGGACCGCCCACCTGCCATGCGGCAGTCCCGCCACCCAAATTATGATGTGACCGCCACCGCGGCGGTCGCATCTGGCATTTTAACATTGCGGCAGTTGCTGCTGGCTGCAGCACCCACCCCAATAGGAAAATGCCAAGATGTGCATGTTCATGCACAACGTGGCAGGCACCGCGCGGTGCCTGCCACCTTGTGCATGGACATGCAGGGGGGTACCATGGGTACCCCCCAATTGCACCCCCCACACCCCGGGGGCCCGCAACAGGCTCCCAAAGCAAATTTCCGCCAGCCTTTCCATGGCAGCATCGCCGCCATGGAAAGGCTGTGTAAAGTACACATCATAATATGGATGGCGGTGCCTGCTAGGCACCGCCACCATATTGTGCCCCAGGTCCGCCCGGCCGGCAATCGTAACGATTGCCGACCCGGTGAAAAGCGCGCACGGACTTTCCATCCGCTGCGATACCCACTGCCATCGTAATATGGCGGTGGGTAAATCACGTTACGATGGCGTAACGGTCGCCAACGCCGGCCCGGCGGTGGCGAACGTTACGCCATCGTAATCACCCCCTTAGTTAGGATTTTGTTCACTCTTATTAGACTTAGTCCTAAATGTAGAAAGGATATTAAGTGACTTATAATTGAGTTCAAGGTGGCTTGCATACTAGTGTTCATTGTGCAAGTTTCAACATGAAAATGTGTTCAAGAGGGACTTTCCAAGTCTTTGAAGAATCTGGTTTAGTGGTTCCTATCTAGCACAGACAGAAACACCTGGATATTTGAGAAGAGTTTGATAGGCCTAGCTGTACTGCAATGTTCCTTCATTAGGACGAACTCCCCCACCTGCCAGAAGTGGCATGCTTCATCATTGGGACTCTCCTCACACCGTGACAGCTGATCACGGTGCAGTCTACAGCTCCCTCTCTGAGAAGGAGGAGCTCTTAAAATGTTTTAGGATAGTTGGTAGATCCCCTATGGTGAGCTAGCGGGTGGTGAAGCTCTCTGAGAATGCAAAAAGTTAGAAAGTTAATTAAAAATGACTCCTGGGTAGGCAAACAACTTTATTTGTGTGTGCCTGACTCAGGATTAAAAACGAGACAGGACACAGCAGGTTAGTTGACCCTGCATTTGTGTGTCTCTAAGGGGCCTATTACGATGGCGGTCGGATGACCGCCGCCTGGCCAGCGGTGGCAACCGCCGGACCGGCGGCGGACATCCGCCCGCGATCGCAAGCCAGAAACCGCCGGTCAGATTAGGATGGCGGTGGTGACCGCGGCGGTGGTAAATTCCAACCGCCGCTTTTCCGCCGGTTGCCATCCGCACTCCTGCCTGGTGGACGGAGAAGGACTGGGATAATGGTGGCGTTGCAGAGCAGGCTCCACCGGCAGGATTATGATGTCGGCGGTAGCCAGCCTTTCCTCAGCGGTCAGACCGCCATGGAAAGGCATGTGGTGAATGTTTTGTGGGGGGGTGGGGGCACTGGGGTGTACCCATGGTCCCCCCCTACATTTCCCTGTACCAGGTGGCAGGCACTGTGCAGTGCCTGCCACGCAGTGCAGGGAGATGCAGGACATGCTCCTTTTGACATCGCGGCGGTGCTGCGTGCATCAGCAACCGCCGCAATGTTAAAGCCCACGATCCGACCGCAGCGGTCGGATTTTGAGCAAAAAACATCGTAATACGACCGGCGGTTATGTTGCGGGCCTTGCGGGCGGTCTTTTCCCGTTACCATGGCGGTCTGGAGGTTTTCTGACCGCCA
Source organism: Calotriton arnoldi (assembly GCA_963921515.1). Taxonomy (NCBI): domain Eukaryota; kingdom Metazoa; phylum Chordata; class Amphibia; order Caudata; family Salamandridae; genus Calotriton; species Calotriton arnoldi. The sequence continues at coordinate 873,356 of CAWUFW010002667.1, forward strand.
TCGTAATAGGCCCCTAAGTATGGGACAACATGTTTCTGCCAACAGCATCCTCAAAAGAGGTGTATTGGCATTCATCAGGTCCTCTAGATATATTCTTCTCTGATAACGTGCTCATCAAAAGAAAAGTACCAATACAAAACCAATATGTGGTCCACAGTGAGATTCAACAGCTGATCCACCGTGTTACAAACTGTAAAATTATGTCAGCTAGGTTATTACCAGAAACTCAGTGGCACTTACAGAGCTAGTGCCATCAACTACCCAATATCTGGTGAATCATGAACACCACAAGCAAGTGAAAGTGGTCAAACGAGGCTTTTAAATATGTGGCAATTATATAAGATGCAAGCACAAGGAAATGATGGACGGAGCGCTGAAACGTTTCAGACACTCATCCCCAGTCACAGATCTGGGTTGAATCCATCAGTGTTCTTTAGCTCACTTCGCCACCTCAGTTCAGACCCAGCTATATGCAAATCAGTCTTTACCCTGTGCTTTATGGGAACAGTCCAGCCCGAACTGCCAAGCCAGGTCTTCCCTGAACCGGAAACAAGCATCCTGGGACCGGATTCGGGCTAACACCCATCATCAGCCAGGCTAGCTTGAATCCAGTGGCAAAGTGAGCAAGGGACCCACGTCTGGGCATACTCTGCCAACTTAGGGCGAACAAAGCAAACACAAGGAGATGATGGACGGAGGGATGAAACTTTTCAGACACTCACCCCAAGTCTCAGATTTGGGTTGAATCCATCATCGTTCTTTAGCTCACTTTGCCACCTCAGTTCAGACCCAGCTATAAGCAAATCAGTCTTGACCCTGTGCCTCATGGGAACAGTCCAGCCTGAACTGCCAAGCCAGGCCTTCCCTGAACCAGAAACAACCATCCTGGGGCCGGTTTTGGGGTAACACCCCTCATCAGTCAGGCTAGCTTGAATCCAGTGGCAAAGTGAGCAAGGGACCCACGTTTGGGCATAGCCTGCCAACTTAGTGTGAACAAAGCAAACACAAGGAGGAAGCGCTGAAACTTTTCAGACACTCACCCCAGTCACAGATCTGGGTTGAATCCATCATCGTTCTTTAGCTCACTTCGCCACCTCAGTTCAGACCCAGCTATATGCAAATCAGTCTTGACCCTGTGCCTCATGGGAACAATTTAGCCCGAACTGCCAAGCCAGGTCTTCCCTGAACTGGAAACAAGCATCCTGGGACCGGTTTCCGGTCTAGGGAAGACCTGGCTTGGCAGTTCGGGCTGGATTGTTCCCATGAGGCACAGGGTCAAGACTGATTTGCATATAGCTGGGTCTGAACTGGGGTGGCGAAGTGAGCTAAAGAACGATGATAGATTCAACCCAGATCTGTGACTGGGGGTGAGTGTCTGAAAAGTTTCAGCGCTCCATCCATCATCTCCTTGTGTTTGCTTTGTTTGCCCTAAGTTGGCAGGGTTTGCCCAGACGGGGGTCCCTTGCTCACTTTGCCACTGAATTCAAGGTAGACTGGCTGATGAGTGGTGTTACCCCGAAACCGGTCCCAGGATGCTTGTTTCCGGTCTAGAAAAGACGTGGCTTGGCAGTTCGGGCTGGACTGTTCCCATGAGGCACAGGGTCAAGACTGATTTGCATATAGCTGGGTCTGAACTGGGGTGGCGAAGTGAGCTAAAGGACAATGATAGATTCAACCCAGATCTGTGACTGGGGGTGAGTGTCTGAAAAGTTTCAGCGCTCCGTCCATCATCTCCTTCTGTTTGAATTATATAAGATGCGCCAAAAGTACACTTTTAAAACAATTAACTAACACAATAATTTAAAATAACAAGCCACAATCGAAATAAACATAGCAATCTAACATACTAACCTAAAATAACAATATTCAGTGAACTTATAAAGTTGGTTCAGTGAATAAGACAATAGTAATACCAGAGAACATATATCTTGTTAGCTTGATGTGCAAAATTATTTATATATTTTCCGTTGTTCCAACAAATGTACTAAACGATACTATGCTTAACTTCTGATGATAGTGTCATTCATGAATAATCCTTTCACACGTTCAGCAAACTCACTTTAATTGTAGGGCATACGAATTGATGCTGGGTGCTGTGATTCTAATTCAACATTCCCTGAAGATAAAATTGTCAATATGGCTTAGATTTCAGTTTTGTTTGGGACTGTGCTACTGCTCATATATTGAGTATGTGGAGAAAATAGCATTACATAGTTCCGCAACGTGCATAAGGTTGTGAGGTCACATGTATGATTTGTCATGCCGATGCATGTCTACTAAGGACTCCTGGGTAGATAAGGGTCAGTGACACAGCTCACACCATTTGCAGTCTGGTTTCAAAGATCAACTGCATGGGCATGAACACTGAGGCCATTGCAGTGCTATAGCTATCCACATAAAAACAAAGTAATTGCTTACCGCATGACGTATCAAAGTGGTGTGCAATGAAAATGAAGGGTTCTCCACTTAGCTGAGCGGCAAATAACCGGCGTATTTCGTTATTAAGTAACAATGTGTGCAAGTCCTCAGGGGTGGTGGTCAGTCTGCCTGCATCCTGTGCAGGTCACTCATCAACACGTGTTGAGTCTGCTGTGAAAAAGTTCTGTACTCCAGGTAGGTTTTCTTGAATGCATTGAAATACAGCAGTAGTCACCATAACCTTCAACCTCCCCTGCTCACTGCCTCTCCTGATCTCAGTATTCAAGAATGGAAGACACTGATGTCAGAGTTCCAACCCTCACATCAAGTCAAGTCATAACATACTCTTAATCTGATCCCGATGGACTTCGTTAACAAAATGCACGTTTTATCCATCACCACCCATGCCTCAGTCAACGTTAACCCACCAAGAGAAAAAGTATTTTTGAAGACATGACCTTGGCATCAAAGTTACTTAACTAGTCGTATCCCATGGGTTGATGCCTTTGAATGCATATGGAATCTGCGGGTCGCACGCTTAAATTAAATAATGGAGACAGTGCCTGTTTTGTATTCCTCCATTATGATTACATGAGGTCTAATGAATTAGCTGAAAATAACAACACCAGCAGGAGAGGTTCCCGTGTCATAGTAATAGCACAAGCTGCAAAAGTGCTGAGACCTCACAGCCCCATAGACCAGCGTGAAAGTTAGGCTTGCAGATGCCAGCATAAGAGAGAAGTGCCAGTGAAAATGGAACACCACACATCACAATAAATGGAGGAGACAAAAAAGCTGAGCCAGAGTTTGGATGCTCAGCCTTGCATGGGTCTACCCCAGAAAAGACTGACCTCACCCATGTGTCCAACCTTAGGCCTCAAACACCTAGCATCTGGATGCACAAGTACACGATCAGTGGAGTTGTCCACCTCTGCCACCCCCCAGAACTTGGCAGTGAGAACTTTCCAGGAAAAGAAAAAGAAGATAGACTGCCTGCATAGCACCATACACAACCATCTCACACATAGATGCATGTATTCACACCCAATCTACTTACCCACTTCAACCATAGCATTGTGGATGCCTTTTTTCAGATATCTATGTCTCTGTCGCTTACACTCACCCTGATTAAAATAAAAGCACTGTGTAATGTTTATTGCAGACACTGTTTATCCTCTGCTGTCAATGACAGTAAATGTGTGACTGCCAGTGTGGTCCTTCTGCTTTTCAAAGGTGACACTTAAAAAATAAATTCATTGGTGGCAGTGGGGCCAGCTGTACGAGCACACAGGGGAAAGGAATGCAGCAGGGACTACACATACATTGGTCAAGCATGGCTCTTTCACGGGGCCAAAGTAATATCATTGAGGGATAATATGCAGCAAAAAAGTGAAACATAGGTGGTCAGAAATCAGAAGCCTTTAAACAAATTCACTTATGGGTCCTTCAAAGAAAATAAATATGACCAGCAGAAAAGAATACAGGAAACAAATATATAACCCTTGTCTACAGGATACATTCCCCAGCTAAACAGATAGGCATGCATAATATAAAAGATTAGCTATTTACCTAGGATTGAATACATCTTTTGAAACATTTAATTGCATGCTTATTGACGATTTTTACAAAAAGCATGGAACGTGATGTACTAGCAAAAAACGTCCATGTTTCATTGTCCAGTGGTTTTAACATATGATGTTTTCCTTAAATAAATATAAAAAATTAAGGCATACTGAACTTACTTACTGCGTACTAATACATTTTGCGAAGAAAAATGGATATTGGCAGTTGACAAATAAAGAGAAGGTTCCGGGAATACAACATATTGTGTGATCCCTGCTAAAAAAACATGGAAAACTAAGGTCTGTTTGAGAATTGCATTAAAATGTTTGGAGACAGAATCAGTGTGGAAGCCTGGCATTCTGTCAAAATTGCCTCCTGTGTGTAAACAAAAGCTACCAAAACAAGTTAATTTGGATTATTTACAAGAAACAACCTAAATTATTTTCTTACCCACAATTAGACATCTGAATGTCACGACAGACATAATGGAAAGATAGTCACAAGTTTGTTTGCAAGTAGACTCCCAAGGAGCTGAACACAAAAATCCAATAAATAATTAGCTCTCCTGTGACAGCCTTCTGAAGTACTGTGATACATTAATTGGACAAAATTAGCATGAATTAAGGCAAATAAGTATAACATGTAATTTATTACTTACTAAGCATGCTACTGCAGTGGAAGTCTCAGATTTCCCCCAAGATTGCTTTAACAGCTATAATGCATGCCTTAATTTACTCTGTGGAAAATCAATTTTTTCAGAGTTCATTAAGCACCAATATGTTACATTGCTTCTCCCTTGAGCCTAGAATAGCAATGCATTATGCAAATGTGTGCCAGTTTGTACCAATATGTAAATAGCAATAATGCTATTGTCATGTTCATATTGATAAGCATCTAAAAAAAGTTGGCATCAATCCTGGAGTACCCAACCTAGTAGATTTTAGACGGCAGGTTCATCGAATCTGTCATTTTGGTATACATGCAGGGCAGAGTTGGCCATATTGGTAAGGAGTGAGTCTGTTGTTCTTGTACACTTCCTATATTTGCTTAACTTAGATTTAATTTTGCATATCACTGTCTAAAAATATTTTAACCACTACTGGTGTGCAAAAATAGGGAAAACAACCTTGAAATGTAAAACAAACCAAGAATGTTTTCTTTTCTTTCAGAAAGATGCCTTCTGTCCTCCTTGAAATTACCCCATTGGAATCCACAAGGCAAGACTATATTACGTTCTTTTTCTGTTGTATGTCAATCAGTACTGTAAAGTATCGGTTTTTGAACTTTCTGATGAGTAGATAGAGTTGACCAAACGATTAACCTGATATTCTTCCTCTAAATGTTTACCACAGCATCCTTGTCTTGTAGAGACACAGCTGCAAACCATGCACAGGCCTATTAATTAAGATATGTGAATAGTCACGCAATCCACTTAAAACAGGAGTTATATGTACAAGTATGCAGTTTACAAGTTTTTTCCACACACACATATATACTGAAAATAGCAAAGTGACATTATAGTTAAATATCTTACAGTAAAAAAACTGCTGAAATTTGCTGAGAAAAACAAAGGTTAAAGTGATGTTATAGCTAGGTAAAAATGATAGTTACAACGTAAGATTTTAAACTAAAAAAGACAAGTGCAAATCACCTGTTATAGTTTAATGAGTTAACTAGAACTTGTGTCCCCACAATTGCCGTAGGAGTCCAGCTGGATTGTGTGACCCCCGACTTTATTTATTTTTTAATTTTGGGGCTACAAGGGCTAGGGGTTCAGGGTTTCTCCCTACCCTTCAACCTTATATTCTTTTTTTAAAGACACTTTCAGGACGCAGGGACCAAGGGCCAGATGCATCAATCATTTTTCTCCTCGCAAATGGGCCGATTTGCAGAATCGGCCCGTTTGCGATCGCAAAAAATGCTTTTGCGATGCATCAAACCCAATTTTGCGATTCGGTAACCTGTTACTGAATCGCAAAATGGGTTTGGGATTCGCTATTTGGAAGGAGCGTGTTTAGGGCGTCCCTTCCAAATAGCCAATCCTAACAGTATGCATGAATGTTTTGTAACCGTGAATGCGGTTGCAAAAGATTTGCATATTACCACCTACTTCAAGTAGGTGGTAAGACATTCGCAAATGGGAAGGGGTCCCCAAGGGACCCCTTTCCCTTTGTGAATGTTTGTAAAAGCATTTTTAAGAGCAGGCAGTGGTCCCACGGATCACTGCCTGCTCTTAAAAAATGAAAAGAAAACTTTTCATTTTTCTTTTTGTAAAGCATCTCGTTTTCATTTAAGGAAAACGGGCTGCTTTACAAAAAAAAATGATTTCTTTATTTAAAAGCAATCACAGACATGGTGGTCTGCTGATCTCAGCAGGCCACTATCCCTGTAATTTTTGCGATTCCTAGGGGGTCGCATATTGCGACCTACCTCATTAATATTCATGAGGTAGGCCATTTGCGACCCCTTAGGAATCGCAGAAAGTGTACTGCACACTTTCATGCATTCCGTTTTGCGATTCCCTAATTGCGAATCGCAAAGATTCACAATTAGGGAATCGCAAAACATTTTTTTGATGCATCTGGCCCCAAGTACCCAAGAAATGTAATGGAGGCTGTAACATTTCTGTTCGTGTTGAGGCCAGCCAGTGTGCTCGCTGCACAAAGGCCCTTCAGCCAATCAGAGTGCATGAATATTTCAGTTCAAAACCTAATTGTCAAAATATCAATAAACCGTGAACCTTAAATTCTCAAAAACTACTGAACGGATTTACACCAAATCAAAAAAAGCAAACTTTCTGGGTAATGATCTAGCTTTCAAACTTGCTGTAATTTCAATCAGCTGTTTTGGCTGTGGCGCTGTTTGAAATCCCTATCGAAATGGCATGGGGAAATTATAATTTAGGACCCTTTGTTTCCTGACCTCCCCACTTGACAGATCACCCTGAAACTTTCCAGGAAATTAGCTGAGGGGAACGCACTTTTTTGGAAAGTTTTGTGAGATTTGTCAAAAGGCACCAAATTTATTAGCGAAACAAAAACAGCTCTTCACATGAAAGTCTGACCTAACTATAACTGTAGAGCTGCAACCACCACAGTGTCATATATACATACATATACACCGGTATACCGGTATACACACACAAACACACACACACACAAACGTGTTTTCTCCATGTTAATTTCCATAGGAAACTGCTGAACGGAATTACACCAAATTTGGCAGAGAGATAGCTCTTGGTCCAGAAAGCACACTTTTTTTTAAATGGTGTAAATCTGTTAAGTAGTTTTTGAGATATTTAAAGATTTACAGATATCGATATTTGAAAATTGTGAGATCTGATTGGCTGAGCCCTCCCGAGCACGAGCTTGCCTCTGATTGGCTGCCAACACTTCAAACCAGGAAGTGTTTGCAGCCATCTTGTGACTCGGCACGGAGGGAGAAGGAAAAAGGTGAGAGATGCATTCAAAACAAGAAAAGGGGGCAGGGGAAAAACACCCTGACCCCCCAGGCCTGCTCAGGGGTTCCCACAAGTACCCCCAGGCCCCAAAAAAGCATTTTTTTAAAACAATTTCGGGCGGGGTCGCGCCGGTGCTCGAATCCATCCGAAAATTGTAAAAAACAAAGCGCGGACTCCCGCGCTTCGTTTTTCAAAGCTCCCGGGTGGGCCACATCCCGGGGGCAATTTCATTTATGTAGCGGGGGCCCCTGCAGCCCCGGGGACCGCCACCTCACCGGGGCTTGATAATTTATTGGCGGGGGCACATGGCCCCCCCAAGTCCCGGGGACCACCACCTCCCCGGGGCTGTAATAAATAATTAGTGTGGGGGGGTCGAGCCCCCCCACACCTCCCCGGGGACCACCACCTCCCCAGGGCACTCTATATTTAAATACGGGGGTCCTTTATGGACCCTCGGGCCCCGGGGACCACCACCTCCCCGGGGCTTTACCAATGTTGGGAGGGGGGCTGCGCAGCCCCCCTCCTGGAGCCCTTGATGGCCCTGGGGACCGCCACCCCCCAGGGCCGGCTCCTGCAATGTCCCGGGGTGCCCACCCCCGGGACATTGCCGTTTGCAATGACAGGGCGGGAGCCACGCGGTTCCCGCCCTGTCATTGCAAACTCTGCTTTGCTTCGTTGAAGCGAGAGCAGGAAACCTGCTCACGCTTCAACGAAGCAAAGCAGGATTGCTTTTGAGCAAGGGGAGCTGCATGTCAGCAGCTCCCCTTGCTCAAAAGCAATGCTGGCTCCCGCAGGAGGCGGGGAGCCGGCGGGACCGTGGGGGCATTGGGGCTTCCCCCCATGGTCCCCAACGGTAAGGGCCAGCCCCGGGGGATGGGGTCCCCCGGAGCCAGAAGTAGCCCGGGAGGGGGGCCATGCAACCCCCCCTCCCATAGAAATAAATTTAAAAAATGAGGCTATGCCCCGGGGAATGGGGTCCCCGGGGCCAAAATTGGCCCAGGGAAGGGGGGCCACGCGGCCCCCTTCCCTATAAATTAAAATAAAAAAGGGCCAGCCCCGGGGGATGGGGTCCCTGGGGCTAGAAGTGGCCCAGGAGGGGGGCCACGCGGCCCCCCTCCCATATGAATAAATTTTAAAAAAGGGGCCATGCCCCGGGGGATGGGGTCCCCGGGGCCGAAATTGGCCCAGGGAAGGGGGGCCACGCGGCCCCCCTTCCCTACAAATAAAATTAAAAAAAGGAGGCCATGCCCCGGGGTATGGTGTCCCCTGGTCCGAAATTGGCCTCGGGAGGGGGGCCAAGCGGCCCCCTTCCTGTTTTTTTAAACTTTTTTTTTTTTAAAAAGGGGTCAGGCCCTGGGGGATGGGGTTCCCAGCGCCCCAAAAAAACTAAAAGAAGGGGGACCACACAACCCCCCCTTCAATTTTTTTTTTTTTTTTTTAAAAAGCCGGCATCTCCCTGGAGGCCCCGCCCCCTCCCTGCACCACTCTGAAAACGTGCCCCCTGGCGCGTTGTAAGTTGGGGAATTAATTCCCTTTGAATGCTGAGGGTCCCTGGGGGCCAACTAGCCCACCAGGTACCTCCAGTAAGCGCCACAGAGCTGGATTGCAGAGAGTTGGTACGAGGCCACGCCCCTTTTTCCACCACTCTGCAAACGTGCCTCTTGGTGCACTGCTGGTGGGGCGATGAGGTCCTCTTGTGCCCTGAGGACCTCAGGACACAAGTGGACTTCATCCTCCAAGCAGCAGTGCGCCAGGAGCCGCCTTTGCAGAGTAGTGGAAAAAGGGGCGTGGCCTCGGACCACATCTCTGCAATCCAGCTCTGTGGCGCTTACTGGAGGTACCTGGTGGGCTAGATGGCCCCCAGGGACCCTCAGGATTCAAGGGGACTTAATCTCCCAACCCAGAACACGCCAGGAGGTGCATCTGCAGAGTGGTGGAGAAAGGGGGCGTGGCCTGGTATAAGAAGTTAGCAATCCTGCTGTGTGGGATTTACTGGAGGTAATAGGAGGGGTAGTTGGCCCCCAAAGTTGACGTTGGGGGCTAACTACCCATTCCTGTTACCTCCAGTAAATCCCACATAGTGGGATTGCTAAGAGGTGTTCGGAGGCCACTCTTACCTTTCTCCACCACTCTGCAAACGCAACTGCTATGTTATAGTTAGAAATTAGTATTTAAAAAAGCTTAGAAATTCACTGAAAAAACCATAGGTTTCAGGGATGTTATAGTTAGAAATTAGCATTTAAAAAACCTTTGAAATTCACTGAAAAACCATAGGTTTTAGGGACAGTTATAGTTAGTTGGACATTTCACTCGTACAAAACCCGTGAAATTCCCCGGCATAGTTAGTTCAGCTAACTATAACACGCGCCCGCAATGCACTGCTGATGACGTCACATATTACATCACTCATGACATGGTCAGTGACATCACTGATGACATCACTGATGACATCTCAAATGACATCACTGATGACATCACTGATGACATCATCCATGTGATAATTTGATGCATCTTCTCACACCCTAATATAACTTTTGATACACCCACTATAAATTACAGACTGCCATTGTCAAAACCATAGACACTCCAACACCAATAACTACATACACACTCACTGATTCTTAGGTCTACACACACATCCACTCACTCACCTCTACAGTCACTCATACTTACGGTCACTCAGTACAGGACTTTCATATGCACTTATACACCTACATAGACACTCACACACCGCCACTCATCCATAGAGGTACTCACACACCTAGTCAGTTATGCAAATAATTAATCACACTGCCATTTACTCACCTATACAGTTATACACACACCAGCTCACTTACTCATACAAATACTAGCACATATATACTGCCTTTGACATATTAGTTACTCACACATGTACCACTAAGATATACATTCACTCACTAACACACCCATACACACACTCACCAACCAAAGTTGTGGGCACAGGATGATTTTGGAACAAGGCCTCTTTCTGCTCCTCTGTTGGTTCTTTCTGCACATCTTTTGCTTCTTCCTGCACTTTTCTTCGTCTTTGTGGACTTCTGTTGCTTCTTTCTGCATTTCTTTTGCTTCTTTCTGTGCGTTTTTTCTTCTTTCTTCACATGTCCTACCTCTGTAGGCATAGTTACAAACTAGCATTTAAAAAACCTTAGAAATTCACTGAAAAAACCATAGGTTTCAGGGACGTTATAGTTAGAAATTAGCATTTAAAAAACCTTAGAAATTCACTGAAAAAACCATAGGTTTCAGGGATGTTATAATTAGAAATTAGCATTTAAAAAACCTTAGAAATTCACTGAAAAAACCAAAGGTTTCAGGGACGTTATCGTTAGCTGGACATTTCACTCATATAAAACCAGAGAAATTCGGCTGTTATAGTTAGTAGAGCTAACTATAACTCGTGCCCCCGCAATGCACTGCTGATGACGTCACATATTATATCACTCATGACATGCTCAGTGACATCACTGATGACATCACTGATGACATCTCAAATGACATCACTGATGACATCATCCACGTGATCATCTGTTGCACCTCCTCACAGCCTAATAAAACCTTTCATACACCCACTCTAAAATACAGACTACCAATATCGAAACCATAGACACACCAATAGCAGTTAGTACATACCCGCTCAGTGATTCATACGTCTACACACACATCTACCCACTAACCCATAGTCACTCATACATGCAGTCATTCATCAATAGAGACACTGATATATCCACTCATACACCCATATAGACACTCACACACTGCCACTCACCCAAAGAGTTACTCAAAAACCTAGTCAGTCACCAAAGAATTAATTACACTGCCATTTACTCACCTATACAGTTATACAGTTATACACACACCACGTCACTTATTCATACAGATACGTACTGTCTTCAACAATTACTGACATAAGCACACACTTATCCATGCAGCCACTGTCACAATCACTCCCTGTCGCATATACTCACTTATATACTCCAACACTCACAAATACTGCCTTTCACATATGTAGTTACTTACACATATACCACTAACACATCCATTCACTCACCAGCACAGCTATACGTATACTGACTCACCGATACAGTTCCTAACACACTCACTCATAAACCCATACACCCAGTGAATCACCCACTCACACACCCATGCAGGGAGTCGCACCCCCCCCACCCACACAGACACTCAGGCACCCATACAGGTTCTCAGACAACCAATCATTCTTCAATATACCTTGGCATATATAGATATAACATTCTTGAAATTTTTAGAAACACTCAGTCACTGGACGATGTCATCAGTGATGTCATTTGAGATGTCATCAGTGATGTCACTGAGCATGTCATGAGTGATGCAATATGTGACGTCATCAGCAGCGCATTGCGGGGGCGCAAGTTATAGTTAGCTCTACTAACTATAATAGCCGAATTTCTCTGGTTTTATATGAGTGAAATGTCCAACTATATACACACATATATGATATCAGTAGCATTACTATTTTATGCTTTACATACATTTCTTTTCTTCTTTTCTTTGACTGCTTCTCTGGCCCTCCTCTTTTTATATACCACTTAGAAATTGTGAGTGCATAAGATACGCAAACAGTGTGTACTTCAATCACAGCTAAAACTCACTGGCACACGGATCTTACACATTACTATGCTCAAGAAGTGCCAGTTTCCATGTTTACATTACAATCAACTTCTGGGTACAGCAAATGATTCTTAGCTCTTCCTATTACATTATGTTTGCCCATGGAAATACTAGTTTGGTTGAGGTTTTGGAGAATTTTAAATCTATGTTTTCCCTTACTAAATCAAAAGGTATAAAGAAGAAAAACATTTGCGTCACAGAATCCACCCTAGATATGGCCATTGATTTCTGCAGTTTGAAAGCTGGTGTCGCCATTTGTTTCTTTTAAGAAGGTGAACTCTCACACACTCGCGCTCTTTGAACTCCCACAGCTGTCTGTGTTTCCTCTCACTTAACCAATGATAAAAGCATTGCATTGTCTTAAACAGTCTGGAAATAAAAGGCATGGCACTGAAACAATTCCATCTAAGTGAATGCCTGTCTTCTGAGTGGTGAAGAAACATAAAAAACGTGTTTATGCCAGGCTCTTCATCATCTTTATAGAGAGGCTGAGCGCTTTGGTCGTATCGGGTGCCGAAATGGACGATTCCTGGAGACTGTTTATTTTCCAGTTGAGCTGTGCTAATGTGCAAAGGCCACCTGAACCTAAACCAGAAGACGCCCTTGGGAGTCTTAAGAGAAAAGCCTTTCTGACGGCTACAATGCCAATTGAAATGAATGAGAGTGGCCTGAATTTTATAGTACATGTGAGAAAAACAAACTCGGCTATAGTCAGAGATAGGAAAAGTGTTGCTAGTTTCTCTGCGAGGTGTGAGAGACCTGGAACATGTGCCTCTTACATCAAATCATGCACACATGAAACAGAGGCTTCATGTAAAATAATGGAGCAGTCCTGTGAATGGGGGGACCCTGTAGGGTGGGGGTGGGAGACCCCCTGCCCCGGGATGGCTGCAGGGGCCTGTGTTACGCCCTGCTGCATCGCACAAATCTGCACTGTGCGTTTCTGCCTAGGGTTTTAGTTTAGTGAGGAAAACTCCTAAAATATGTTTATCTGGCTTGCGCTCCAACTCCTGCTCATTTTAAACCTACGTGGCTCGTTCTCGAACTGGCAATAATAACTCCATCGGGGAGAAAATAACAATAGCAGAAAGAATTCACACATAATTCACCTTCATTTCCCGGGACACAATGAGTGAACACATTTTATTGCCCTAAGTGTTAATCACGGATTACATTAATAGTCATTTTCAATGCATTGGAAAATTCGTTTTTAGATGCATTTGAACAAAGCACGTTCTTAATTGCAGCTTTTATATGTAATAATAAGGCACTTGCATTGTACAGGGAGTCAAGATTTTTTCATTTTAATTGAGAAAAATGACATTTGGCATGTGACCCTACCATGATGACCTACTTAAGAAGCTCTTTTATTTATTGCTTCACAATGTTAAAAATAATTGATACATTCTTAAACACAATCTTTGATGCAAATTGTCACAGTTTTAAAGAGGGCTGAAAGTAATAGGTTGCCAGTTTTTAATGGAATAATGTCATTGTCTGTGACTGAAGCTGCATCTTGCGGATGTATGCTGCGCTCTAGGGTTGTATGCCGTGTTTGTAGTTTTACAGTAACATACCCTCCGGAAGTTACAGCAAGCAGGCTCTTTCAAACTAAAGCTTAAACATCAATTGGTACTCGACATGAATTCAAAATAGGACAGCAGTACACTAGGAAAAAACACCTAAGCGTTGCAATTAAAAGCAGAAATGTTGGTTCGAAGGGTCCATTACCCTTACTCCATTCAGATGTTTTTATTGTCGCCTTCCTTCTTTAATCGAAGTCACTATTCTTTATTTCCAGATTCAGTTTTATCTGCCAAATTGTGTGCATTTTTTGCAAACTCGAACCTCTTATTGGCACAACGCATGCATTTAAAAACGATCTCCACTGACGTAAATTTTCAAGTGTTCATTAGGTATTCATGCTTTTGAAGTGTCTGATAATTCAAAGGCGGTTGTCAGAAAGGAAATGTCCCCGTGGGAGGGATGGGAATTCAATGTCACCTCAAAGGAGAAACACGTGCTCATGACAGTTTTATGTTTAGGAGAATTTCAGTAGCAAAAACGTATGTGCCCTCATTTAGAGAATGTTAGTGAATGCCAATTAATACTGTGAAGTGGTAAATAATTGTATTATTGTAAATTCACCATTAAATTGGGAGTAACTAGGAGTACGAGGGCTTAGGCAGAAGTAGTCACAGGTTTTTGTTCATGAAAATAGACAAGGATTTTCTGTACTGTGTTGTGTTATTACAACATCTGTAATGGAGGCGTACCACATCACTATTATAATTGTAATTGTAGCATTTATAGAGCATGTTAAACCAGGAGGCATCAACGTGCTAAACCGGAGGAAATTGAGTGAAAGGCGAGGACCTGAAGCAGAGAAAACCTCAACAACAACGCAACTCAACGGGAGGACTAATTAAAAAAAATAACCACGTTTCAATCAGCCTACGAAAGATAAAGTGCAAGTTTAAACTTCTCATGCGTTCCGGGAGGGAGTTTCACAACTTGGCATCCTCCACTGTGAAAGCCTGTTCCCCCACCTGGCTTTCCTACACCTAGGAACCACCACTACCTTACTTTGTCCAACTGATCTCAGAGGACATACCTATCGAAGGCCGTCCTAAGATAAGTCGACCCCTGTAAATGGAGAGCCTTATGACCCAAGGAAAGGGCTTTAAAAAATACCTGCTTCTGCCCTGGCAGCCAATGAAGGGATCTCAATCCCTCCATGACTGAGGAGTGTTTCGGCAATCCCAGGACCAGACACACTGCTGATTTGGAGCTTATTTAGTGAGTACTGGTTGACATTTAGATAAAGGGCATTGCAGTTGTCCAAGCAAGATGTAATAAGCGCAATGAACACTGACACCATAAACCTTTTCAGGATTTTCTTTCTCCAAGATCTTAACTATCTAGAAGCAGGAGCTCACTGTTTTATTAACCTTGGTATCGATAGTCAAGGTGCTATCGAAAATCACACCCAGGATTTTGTCCGCAGCTGCCAGAACACCACCGCCCTGCTGGACAACCTCGCCAACCTCGGACTCAAGCAACTGGTGAACACACCCACCCACTACGCCGGCCACACGCTCGACCCCGTCTTCTCTTCCAGCAAGCACATCTCCTTCAGCCACGCCACCGGACTCCACTGGACCGACCACAGCTGCGTCCACTTCAGCTTCAGAAAGACTGCGACCCACCACCACCCGCAACAGGCTCCCCGCCGGAGCTGGAGCAAGATCACCGCCGAGCAGCTCACCGCCTCCCTCAGCCAGAACACACCCACCAACACAACGGACCCAAACGAAGCAGCCAGCAACCTCGCCAAGTGGCTGACCGCCTGCGCCGACGACCTTGCACCACTAAAAACCCTCCCAGCAGACCCGGAAGCAAGAAAACCCTTGGTTCACCAACGAACTCAAGGAATCCAAGAAGAATTGCCGCACTCTCGAGAAAACCTGGCGACTCGGCCAGACCACAGACAACAGGACCGCCCTCAAGCACGCCACCCGTAAACACCACCAGATGATCCGTGCCACCAAGAAGTCGGCACTCAAAGAACGACTGGACAACAACGCCCACGACAGCAAGGAACTTTTCAGCATCGTCAAAGAGTTCTCCACCCCCGGCGCCGGAAACAACGACATCACCCCCTCGCAAGACCTCTGCAACTCACTCGCCGCGTTCTTCCACCGCAAGATCACCGACATACATAACAGCTTCGACGCACAAACCACGCACCCTACCGCCGAACCAACGCCCGCCACCACCACCCTCTGCAACTGGACCCCGATCAGCACCGAAGACACCACCCGCACGATGAACTCCATCCACTCCGGATCACCAACCGACCCCTGCCCACACCACGTCTTCAACAAAGCCGACGCCACCATCGCACCCCATCTCCGGGACATCATCAACTCCTCCTTCCACACCGCCACCTTCCCGGAGAGCTGGAAGCACGCCGAGCTTACCGCCCTCCTGAAGAAACCAACGGCGGACCCCACCGACCTCAAGAACTACCGTCCCATCTCGCTCCTTCCGTTTCCGGCCAAAGTCATCGAGAAGACCGTCAACAGACAGCTTGCCGCCTTCCTCGAGACGAACGGATCCCTCGACCCCTCGCAGTCCGGGTTTCGGGCCAACCACAGCACCGAGACCGCCCTTATCGCAGCCACCGACGACATCAGAACCCTAACCGACAACGGGAAACAGCAGCCCTCATCCTCTTGGACCTCTCCGCGGCGTTCGACACCGTCTGCCACCGCACCCTAGTGAAGCGCCTCAGCAACATCGGAATCCGAGAGAAAGCACTGGAATGGATCATCTCGTTCCTCGCCGGAAGAACCCAGAGAGTCCGCCTCCCCCGTTCAGATCCGAGGCCACCGAAGTCATCTGCGGCGTTCCACAAGGATCTTCACTCAGTCCAACCCTCTTCAACGTCTACATGAGCCCCTCGCAGCCATCGCACGCCAACACAACCTCAACATCATCTCCTACGCCGACGACACCCAGCTGATCCTCTCCCTCACCAACGACCCCACCACCACCAGAGCCAACCTACATGACGGGATGAGAGACGTCGCCGACTGGATGAGGAACAGCCGCCTTAAACTGAACTCAGACAAGACGGAAGTCCTCATCCTGGGCTCATCACCCTCCGCCTGGGACGACTCCTGGTGGCCCCCGGCCCTGGGCACCGCGCCCAAGCCAACGGACCACGCACGCAACCTGGGCTTCATCCTGGACTCCTCCCTGTCAATGACCAGACAAGTCAACGCCGTCTCATCTTCGTGCTTCAACACCCTGCGCATGCTCCGCAAGATCTTCAGATGGATCCCCACTGAAACCAGGAAGACCGTCACCCAGGCACTCGTCACCAGCCGACTGGACTATGGGAACACCCTCTATGCCGGAACCACAGCCAAACTTCAAAAAGACTCCAGCGCATCCAGAACGCCTCCGCACGACTCATCCTGGACATCCCCCGACACAGCCACATCACCGGACACCTGAAAGACCTGCACTGGCTCCCCGTCAGCAAGAGAATCACGTTCAGACTCCTCACCCACGCACACAAGGCCCTCCACGACCTGGGCCCAAAGTACCTCAACGACCGCATGACCTTCTACACGCCCACCCGCCAGCTACGATCAACCAGCCACGCCCTCGCCACCGTACCACGCATCCGCAGAACCACCGCCGGAGGAAGATCCTTCTCCTACCTGGCAGCCAAGACCTGGAACTCCCTCCCCACTCACCTTCGGCGAACCCAGGACCATCTCTCCTTCAGGAAGCAGCTCAAGACCTGGCTGTTCGAGCAATAACTTACCCCCTCCCCCAGCGCCTTGAGACCCTCCCGGGTGAGTAGCGCGCTCTATAAATGCCGTGATTGATTGATTGATTGATTGAGAACTGGTACAGTACCTGTAGTATTCTGTTGTTGTTACGTGGCCTCGGAATGTTCCTGGCATTCTTGGCCACTTAGGTTCCACATTAGGCGGTTGGCAGAGTGGTGTGCGACATCCGACTGGAGTGGTTGTTAAGCTGTCTTCCCTTCCAATAAATCTACCTACAACACTTACTCCGTCTGAGAGTGGTTACTTCACGTTTGGCGACGAGCGGGAGTCGAGGAAGACAGCGTTCACCCTTTCATATGGACATCAGCAGGTATCCTTTATTTTTTATCTCAATTGTGCGTGAATGCACCAGCGGCTGTTTAAAAAAATTGAATGTGCTCTTGATTGCACCTGCGGGAGAATCAAAGTGCTACAAGTAAAATTCACAGCTTCGTGAAATGTTCGCTGTGATTCTGGGGTTGAGAGTTGTTTTTTTGTGACTTTCAGTGCTTTGATTGCACCCGCGGCTTGTGTTGCATAGCCTTGTGCTCTGATCGCACCAGCGGCAGTTTTAAGTGTATATCCCACAAGAATATTTTGAATTATTTTGTTATTGTGAACGGAACTATCGCACTTCAACAGTCAAGTATTCGTTATCGTCAATCATTCAAAAGAAAACACTCACGTATTATCTTTATTTCGTCATTCAGATCGCCGCTATACTGAGATTCCTTTCTGTGCCTGGTGCTCCGTGGTAATTCTCATGACGTCCTATATGCCGCAAAGCATTGTGGGAGCGTCGTGACGTTATACGCATGGAGGCGGCCATCTTTAGTGAGTCTATTTACTGATTTTGCCGTTTTTTCAAGCATTCTGTGTGAGGATTCATCGTAACAGTCCCAACGTTTCAAATTCCTACATTTTGAGTGCGATCTTATCATCGGTGACTCGTACACCCTTATTTCAAGTAAGCCAAGCATCCTTGTGACCATTGTATTTCACCACACATGAGTTAATCAAATTTATTTTTCAGCCTTTCTTTTCTTTTATTTATTATAACATACATTATTATTAAACATTACAATGGCTAACATTTTAGCACCACCGCATTTTCTACCTGTTGCTGGTGAACCTAAAATGGAGTGGGATTTATGGTATCCCATGTTCTTGGCTTATGTTGAAGTTTTAGAGGAGGATGGCTGCTCCTCTAAAAGAAAACTTGATCTGCTAAAACACTGTTTGGGTGGCGCAGGCCTCAAAGAATTTGCAAATTTACCTCCCATTGATGGTTCTGAGGAAACTAATGTTTTTGAAATAGCTATTAAACAATTGAGCACCAGGTTTGGAAAGAAAATCAATATTGTAATGGAGAGGTTTAAATTTTATTCACGTGCTCAGAAAGAAGATGAATCAATTGAAAACTATGTCTCTGCTTTACGTTCACTTGCTGGTTCTTGTGCGTTTGAAACTATCAACTATGAACAAGTACTCAGAGAACAGATTATGATGAAAACCAAAAGTAAAAAAATACAAGAGAGACTATGGTTAGGCACAGAGTCTTCTTTAAATGCTGTGGTTAATATTGCCAAAGGTATCGAGCAATCGGAAAGATTTGTCAGTGAAATTAGAGGTCAACCACAAAGTCAAACTATAAAAATATACGATGCCGTATCAGAGGTATCTCTAGTAAGAAACCAATCCACTCCTAAAAGAGTTCCATTTTCTCTTAAGAAAGATTTTGGAGTAAAGGACAATAAATGTGTCAGTAGAAGAAATCAAATAATTTGTTACAGGTGCGGTGGTTTTGATCACGTAGGAAACTACAAAGGATGTCCAGCGTGGGACAAAATTTGCGTCAAATGCAAGAGAACAGGCCATTTTGGAAAAATGTGCAGATCTTCCCAGAGAGTCAACTATGTTACACGTGAAGAGGAAGAGATCTCTGCAGAATTTAGTGAATTTAATTCCATTTCGTGTGTTTGCAACAGTAATTGTAAAGGTTTTCCATCTTGTGTGGTGCTGATTGATGGGAAAGATGTACCAATGATGGTTGATTCATGTGCCTGGTACACCATTATTGGAAAAAATGTATTTACTGAATTGTGGGGAACGAAAGATTTACTAACCCCAGACATCAAGCCTGGTGGTTATTCTGGGCACAAGATTGATTTAGAAGGTTTTATATGGGCAGACCTGGATTTTAAAGGCAGGAGAACTAGGGGTAAAGTGTATATAGCTACCAAGGGGGTATCCATATTAGGTTGGCCTCATCAACAAGAGATGGGTATAAAGTTAGATCCCAACGCTTCACCATCTGTATACATTGTCTCCTCAAATAATGAGGAATTTGTTGCAAGTATTAAAAACATGTACCCAAGAGTATTTGATGATTCTCTTGGAAAATATGCTGATTTCAAACACAAAATCATTCTTAAAGACACTGCAATTCCTGTTAGACACAGGGTCGCAATGTACCATTAGCATACCGTAACAAACTGAAGGACATGTTAGCAGATTTAGTTGTACGAAACATTATTGAACCCATAGAATCTTCTCCTTGGGTTTCTCCGGTGGTTCTTTCACTCAAAAGTAATGGGGATCTTCGTTTATGTGTTGATCTCCGTAGTCTAAACAAAGAAATCTGGATCGACAGGCATCCTTTACCAAACATACATGAACTAATCTCTACTCTTTCTGGGGCCTGTGTTTTTCTACGGTAGATCTAGCCAGTGCTTACCACCAGATAATGTTACATGATGAGTCTAAATGTTTAACTGCATTTATAACACCTGAGGGCATGTTCCAATTTTCACGCATGCCGTTCGGTTTAGCGAGTGCTGCGTCAGTATTTCAAAGACTCATGAAGGAGGTTTTAGAGGGTTGTTCCGGTGCAATCGCCTTTCAGGATGATATCCTGATTTTTGGAAAAGATTTTGAGGAACATGATTGTAACTTAAAAGCAGTGTTGGATTGTATACAGAAGAAAGGTTTGACACTTAAATTTTCAAAATGCAAGTTCAGACAAAATAAAGTTGAATATTTGGGACACGAAATATCTAGTGAGGGTATTAGACCTAAACTCGACCATGTAGTTAGCATTTCCAATGCTCCTGCACCTACAACCAAAGAGCAATTGTTCTCTTTTTAGGTTTAACAGAATTTTATAGTAAGTTCGTACAAAATTATTCTTCCAAAGTATTTCCTTTAAGAATGTTATTAAAGAAAAATGTCAAGTTTATGTGGGGTGATGACCAGCAATAAGCTTTTGAGCTATTGAAAAAAGAAATCATTTCTGCTCCTTTTTTAAGACCTTTTGTTATTGGGAAGGAATGTATTGTAGCCGTAGATGCTAGCAGCACAGGTCTAGGTGCTGTGCTAATGCAAAAGAACTGTGGGGATGAATATATAGTGTCTTATGCTTCCAGGTCACTACGTGGTGCGGAATATAATTATTCCACTATTGAGAGAGAATTGATAGCATGCACTTGGGCTGCTCAACATTTCCGTCAATTTTTGGTGGGGTACCAAGTTTCGGCTAAGGACAGATCACAAGCCTCTAATTAACATGCTGGCAGCAGGGGGCGGCAGAACTCTCACAGCTCGTCTGGCGAGACTGGCTGCAAAGTTGCAAGAATATCAATGCATTGTAGAATACATTCCTGGACGTTTGAATGTACATGCTGATTGTATGTCACGACTACCTTTGCCAAATGTACCTGAATTTAACAATGACTTTGAGGAATGTGATGTAGCCTACACTATTGATGATGTCAACAATGGTGCAGACACAAGTTCCGAAATTATTTCTGAAGATGCTTGGAAAGAGGCTATGTCTGAAGACTGTGATTTGTCTACTGTTTTGAAATATCTGAAAAAGGGTTGGCCTGAAGAGAGGATGTTGAGTGGTGAGTTAGGTTCATTTTTTAAAATTAAAGATGAACTTATGTGTTTACAAGGTATCATCACTAGAGGAGATAAGATTGTTCCTCCACATAAGATTAGGGAGAAGCTAATAGCCATGGCCCATGAGGGACATATGGGCATGTCCAGTACTAAGAGGCGTTTGAGGGAGTTTTATTGGTGGCCAAGTATGGATAGCATGATCGATAGGTGGGTTAGAGAATGCGTTCCATGCTCTAGAAGTGACAAGTCAGTCAAGCCTTTGTCTGTGGATGTAACTCCCATCGAGTATACTCAAGGACCTTGGAAGAAACTTGGCATTGACATTATTGGTCCTTTGTGTCTTCCTTCTGCCAAAGAAGTGTTTGCTTTAGTCCTAGTGGACTACTTTTCTAAATGGCCTGAATTAAAGATTGTAGACAAAATTACCTCAGCCCAAGTAATAGGATTTTTGGATAACATCTTCTGTCGTGAAGGCTTACCTGCAGAGCTTATTTCGGATAATGGCCCGCAATTTATAAGTAAAGAATTGGAATTATTTCTAAGCAAATGTGGTATTGTGCATAAAAGGGTATCTAATTATAATCCCCAGGCAAATGGTCAAGTTGAGCGCTTTAATAGAGTTGTAAAAGAGTCCATTCAACTAGCTGTCAAGAATGGTATTGAATGGAGAAAGGCTTTACGAGCCACCTTACTCACTTATCGCACATCTCCTAATTCGGTCACTGGTTGTTCCCCTTTTGAAACGTTAAGAGGCAGAAAACCTGGCTCAAAGCTCATGCCTTGGTGGTTAAAAGTAAATAATTCTTATGATTCTGCCTTGGACTTTTCTCACGTTAGGGAGCGTGTTCTAAGATATCAGGAGAGAATGAGGAAAAGTGGTCCCAAGCATCAGTTTTTAAACTCTAAAGTCCAAGTGGGAGATTTTGTGCGTGTTAAGTTTGGAGGATCTACTAATAGAAGATGGTCCAGATGGTCAGATCCAGTTAAAGTGTTGGAAGTGTTTAGTAAGGCAGCGAGAGTAGAAGGTGGTAAGATTTGGAATTTCAGACGCATATCTATTTGTAGATCCAAGGGTATGGAGAAGAAACCACAAATAATTCCACAAATTTCTGGTACCACCGGTTTCCGACCACTAATTGAGCTATGTATTCCAAAAACCACAATCTCAAATTTCTCCCCGTTCATTTTGAGCCAGTTCTCCCTCATCCACCTACCGATCTCCGTCATGCAAACCCTAAACCTGTCAGCAACCTCTTCTCAGTCATCGGAGATAGAAACAATGATCTGAGTGCATCTACATAGGACGATTCATGGAAACCAAAAGAATGCACCAGCTTCACCAGAGGGGTGGCATACAAATTAATTAGGGTAGGGATAAGGGAGCACCCTTGAGGAATCCCACAATGGAGCTGGAAAGGTTTGGCTCTGAAATCCACACTGTTGATTGTAAGAGTCCCGTCCAACAGGAAGGAATCAAACAAATTAAGAGTCCCATCCTTCAGCCTGGCCTGAAGCAGCCTTTGCACCAACGGATATGAAGATATGGTGTCAAAGGCTGTGGAGAGGTCTAGCAATAGCAGAATAGCCACACCTCCCCGGTCAACTTGCCTCTGAATGGAATCAGTAGTCGCTATAAGTGCCGATTCAGTGCTGTGATTCCTCCTGAACCCATTTTGAGAAGGGTCCAGGAGTTCTTGATCCAAGAGATACTGGGCCAATTCATGGTTGATATGCTTCTCCAGGATTTTAGCTGGGGAAGACAACAAAGAGATGGGCACAGATTTTTTAAATCGCTAGAATCCCCATCCGGCCTTTTCTTCAGAGGGATGACAATTCCCTCCTTCTAGCACTGCAGGTACACCAGACTCCAAAACGTGAGAATAGACGTTCTCCAAGGCCTCCCAAATAAGGTCAGGGAGCAGCTGCATATCTAATCCTCTGGGAGAAGTACATTGATGTAGCATTCTTGATAGCATTTTTGTATATGAGAGTAAGCTCCCTATATTTGATTTTCTCTTCCAATTTAGGAGCTAATCTCCATCTCCGTTCCTGTCTCCTGCACTGCCTTTGAAGATCATTGAGCTCCTCTGAAAATCACAGGGCAGATGGTTTCTTCCTGCCCTTAGGGATAGCCCTAACCAGAGGAACCACCTCCTCAATGGCCGAATGTTAGACTTGGCTTTTTCAGCGGGTTCACCCCCAGACTTTTTGCTTTTTCCTCCTATTTTTCCCTGACCTGTTTGTGTTGGTTTTAGGACTCTGGGCACTTTACCACTGCTAATCAGTGCTAAAGTGCATATGCTCTCTGTGTAAATTGTGTTATGGATGGGTGTTTCCATGATTGGATATTTGATTTACCTGTTAGCCCCTAGTAAAGTGCACTGTGTGTGCCAGGGCGGGTGAATCAAATGCTACTCGGGGGCCTGCAGCACTGGTTGTGCCACCCCCCGGGAGTAGCCCTGAAAACGGTAACTCAGACCTGCCATTGCAGAAGTCTGTGCGCAGTTTGTAACTGCCATGTCGACTTGGCCAGTGCACACACTGGCCGGTCCCTAACCTTCCCTTTTCTTACATGTCAGACACCCCTCAGGTAGGCCCAAGGTACCCCTGTGGGCAGGGTGCAGTGCATGTGAAAGGTGGGACATGCCCTGGTGTGTGTGGCATGTCCTGATAGTGAATTACAGCCAATTTCGTTTTTCACTATTGCAAGGCTACTAGTTCCCCATGGGATAGAATGGGAGGTTTGTTTATAACATCTTATAAACATAACTGGCCCAGGGAATTCGGTAAGAAAATAGAATTTAGTATGCCTGAATTCAGAATCTAAAGATGCATCTTTTAGTGAAGGTGATTTTTACATTCTGTGTTTGAAAATACCACTTTTAGAAAGTAGGTATTTTCTTGCTCAGTCATCCTGTGTGCCTTTGCTGGAATGTGGATTGCCTGTCTGCGGGGGTTTGGATGACAGAAGGCTGGGGGAGCAGGAGGGGCGCCAGATGGTCTAGGTAGGTCAGGAAAGGGCTGAAGAGACCTGAGCTGCGATGGGGAAGGGGGAGGAGATTTCCTTGCACCTCAAAGGGCCTGCTCTGTCTCTGACAAATGCCGTCTCCACCTCCTGCCAGGAATTCACACCAGAGAAGGCAGAACTGGCCTGACCGGGCACAGGCCCTCTCTGCCTAAGAGATCAAAGGATTTTCGGACATAAATGCTGGGTCCCAGACCCCTGAACTTCAGAACTCATCTGGACAAGAAGACTGCCAAGAAGAAGAGCCGGAGAAGCTGCGAAAAGGAAGGACTGCTTTGCTGGGTGCTTTGCTGGGCTGACCTGCAGAGGCTGCTTCTGTCTTGGGCAGTGAAAGGCCTGGATTGGACTTTCTGCAACCTAATTTGTGAGTCTCTCCAAGGGCTTGAGGTAGAGCTTGCCCCCTGTTCATGAAGTCTCAGGAACAGCAAAGACTTCAAGTTCTTCGACCCGCAGCACTGGGGACTGTGTGTTTTGTGCTGCAGCAAGAAGAACGCCAACTCAATGACGTCTACGACGCCGCTGCCGACTCCGTGTCCTGAAGGCACCGCAGAGGGCACCGCCGCAATGCCGCACCGCAACCTTGGTCTCACCGACGACGCCTGTTGACGCCGACACCGAGCCGCTGCTTGCACCACGACCTGTGGGCACCGCACTCCGCACCGTCTTGCTTCACGCCAAATCTTTGGCACAGCAGAGAGCACCGCCGCAATGCCGCACTGCAACCCTGGTCTCACGACGACACCTGTTGACGCCACCACCGAGCCGCTGCTTGCATCGCGACCTGTGGGCACCGCACTCTGCACCGCCTCGCTTCACGCCGAAGCTTTGGCGCTGCAGAGGGCACCGCCGCAACGCCGCACCGCAACCCTGGTCTCACCGACGACGCTTGTTGACACCGCCACCGAGCCGCTGCTTGCACCGTGACCTGTGGGCACCACAATCCGCAGCGCCTCGCTTCATGCCGAAGCTTTGGCACCGCAGAGAGCACCGCCGCAATGCCGCACTGCGACCCTGGTCTCACCGACGACGTCTGTTGATGCCGCCACCGAGCCGCTGCTCGCACCGCGACCTGTGGGCACCGCACTCCGCACCGCCTTGCTTCACGAGGACGCCTTGGCTTTCCTGACGCCGCCACTTCCTGCCGAAATCGACGCCGCTGCTTGCACCGTGGTTCGAGGGCACCGCTCGTAAGTCACACGACGCACCACCCTCATCCTGCACCGCAACCTTGGCCGACCGACGCCGGCGCCATCGACTCCAGTTCGTCAGCCGACGACAGCGCTTCAGCAACGACGACGACGCTGCTTGCACCGTGACCTGCTAGCACCGTGGCGAGCACCGCCTTCATCTCGCACCGCGACCCTGGTCTCACCGACGATGCCATCTGATGCCGTCACCGAGCCGCTGCTCGCACCGCGACCTTGGGGCACCGCACGCTGCACCGCTGCACTTCGCACCGCAGCACCAGACGTCTGCCGGCGCCAGCGCTCCTGATTCCATCAGAGAGGAGCTCGACCTGCAACGCAAGTGACTTCAAGGGCCACAACGCCCTGCATCTCTCACAGGTACTGTTTGCGGGTCTTCCCGACACCGTAGCTGGCCCGCGACCCCGCAACCAGCCAGAACTGTTGGATTTGTTGTTCACGACGCCGTGGTAGCCCGGACGGAGCTATCCACACAAGGAACTCTTTTTAATCAGCGTATTTTTGGAACTGTGAACTTTTAAGTATAGTATTGTGGATTCTTATCATTTTTGGTCTTGTTTTAATTATATAAAAATATTGGATATTTTTCTAAACTGGTGTGGTGTCCTTTTGTAGTGCGTACACTATATTACTGTGGGTTATGTGCAAATGCTTTACACACTGCCTCTAAGATAAGCCTGACTGCTCGTGCCAAGCTACCAAGGGGGTGAGCAGGGGTTATTTTAGGAGTGTAACTCCCTTATCCTGACTAGGGTGGTGGTTTTTGCCTGGCTTTGGCCCACGCCCAAGCCTACCAAAAATCCCATTTCTAACACCGAACTAACCCATTTCTAAAGTTTTCTGCCGGTGAACCTGGACCACTAAGGTCCTCCTCTTTGAATTTTATGAGGGCATCAGAGAAATCGCCAACCGAGATTTTTCTCCAATTTCTAACGCTATTGGTGGTGCCTGACGTGCTCTCCACCACATATGACTTGTGCACACTAAACATCACCAAACTATGGACAGACCATCTTAATGGTAGACAATCGCCTATGGTCTGGTCTCTTGATCCCATACAGCATGTGTCCGGCTTTGTGCGTCGAGACACTGACCGGTTGGCTAAGGTTGAAACTGTTCATGAGCTCCATGAAAGCCAATAAAGGGTTGAAGCACTTGGTGCCAGTTCAAAATGAACTGCTTTTTGGGACCAGGTGGACGGTGGGTCAGCAGCCTCACTAAAACCCCAAATGTTTGTTTTTGATTTTAAAGTGCCCCATCCCGCAACCACCGACTGCAGTATTAATGGGCTCCAGCGTACAGCTCAGCTGCTCCCTAAAAATGATGGCCAGCACTCCCCCTTTTGTCCACTCCTATCAAGTTTCACCACTGTATATCCCGGAGACATAGCAATCACAAAGTCCCGGCCAGAGTCATCCTTGGCCCAAGTCTCAGTGACAAACAGGCAGTCTAAATGAGCTGTCCCGATCATCTCGCTAATTTCTAAACTATGTTTTATGAGGGAGCTGGAGTTAACTAATGCACAACGTATGGACTCCTCTGTCCTTAATACCCTCCAGTGTGCTCTTTCCTGATGTTCTAAGGGAGCGCCTTCTCTGGAGCCAACATTTCCCCTGCCTCAGAGGTCCAGGTGGTCCAGTTGCACGAAGCATGACACCATTTTCCCACAATCCCAGGATCCATCACAACCCCTCCCCCACACTTCACCTTCTGCTCAAGATTCATGAGGCTAGCCTTGTGTAGCTCAACCCATGTGTAGCTGTACTCAAACTGGTTCCGCCTGTGGCCCCTGGTCGCATCCAGGCATTTATGGGCACCGACAGACTTGCCTTAGGCATGTTTATATCCCAGGGGCAAGCACATATTGAACGAGGGAGAGTCAAACACTAGAATGCCTGCCTCTGTAGAGCGTGGAGGTGTGGTGGCACTACAATGATGGCCACCAAAAGAAGGAATGGGCTCTAACAGGCCCTAACAGGCCCTAACACAGTACCACACACAAATTAAACAAAAACAGTGTTAAAATAGTGACAGTCGCCACAATTCAGCATTCAAACAATTAAAAAGATAAAAAAAATACGGTGTTAGCCTGCAAAGGCCGACTCCGACACAGCAGTCTCACCAGGCCCACATCCGCGCTTCTTCGCGTTTATCTCCCGGGGGCAAGCACATACTGCACGAGGGAGCATCAAATACTAGAACGCTTACCTCTGTAGAGTGTGGAGGCATAGTGGCACTACAATGATGGCCGCCAAACTAAGCAACAGGCTTTAACAGGCCCTAACACAGTACGATGCACAAATGAAACAAAAACAGTGTTAAAGTAGAAATTGTCACCACAATTAAGCGTGCAAACAGTTAAAAAGATAAAAATACTGTGTTAGCCTGCAAAGGCTGACCCCAACAAGGCAGTCTCACTAGGCCCGCGTCCGCTCCCTGGTGCACATACAGCTCCAAGGAGCGTCAAGCAGTAGAACGCATCGCACTGTAGAGCGTGGAGGCACAGTGGCACTACAATGATGGCCGCCAAAAGAAGGAGCAGATTCTAACAGGTCCTAACACAGTACCAGGTGCAAATTAAATAAAAATATAGTGTTAAAATAGTAACAGTCACCACAATTAAGCATGCAAACAGTTAAAAGATAAAGAATATGGTTTGAGCCTGCATAGGCTGACCCCGACACAGCAGTCTCACCAGGCCTGCACCACATATCCACGTATTTATATCCCAGGGGCAAGCAAATACTGCACCAAGGAGCGCCAAACACTAAAACTTTTCCCTCCGTAGAGCGTGGAGGTGTGGTGGCACTACAATGATGGCTGCCAAAAGAAGGAACGGCCTCAAACAGGATCTAACACAGTATCATGCACAAACTGAACAAAAACAGTGTTAAAATAGTAACAGTCACCACAATTAAGCATGCAAACAGTTAAAACTATGAATCACAAAAGCCCCTCATAGAATTTTCGACCAAGAGAAAGCCACATTTTTGTGCCAGCTGCATGCACAATTTGGATGTCTTCATTTGGCACATGATCCAGATTGAAGCTTATGGACCCAGATGTCCTCATCCTACCCAGGACTCCTGCAACTTCTCCCCAGCTGCCTGGAGCTGTGCTTGGACAAAACCTCCATTCTAGATTGGTATTGCATGACATGTTTATCTATAATCACTTCCCAGTGAGAATCATACAGTCGAAACCACCCCAGCTTCTATCTGACCATGTTTATTCACAGTGTAGCTGCGAGTATTATCTAGGTCTTGGTTACTGTCGGAAAGGGCAAACATCTTATCACAATTTTTACATTTTACATTGACTTTAATGTAACTCTTTTTCATGATAGATTGCCATGGGGCTTATCCACGTTTCTCAATTTTTTATGTTTTTATTATTTCATTTTTACCTCTAATTTAAACAGAATTTGGACATTGTAAGATCTTGATTTCTATCTGTTTAGTTTTGGTCAGTTTGTTAAATGAAACACCTTATTCAATATTTATGAGCTGTACCTCCCTACTCAGGCTTTATTCCAAAGAAGAGATAAAGGATATCTTATCCATACTAATTTATCTATTAGAGTCCTCATGTCTGGCACGGGGTGAAGCTTAGTAACAGATACCCTCAAGGCTGTGCTCTCTCTCTTACTAGCCTGACTGGGCATATCTTTGCACAGTCACACAAATGATTCCTCACAGGGATCATCTGGTCATGTGATATATTATAAAAATACTATCTAAAACATTTCAACGTGTTACGATAAGGTGGGGTGTCCATGAAATACACACCATCCTTGCAGGATTCACAGCAGGTTTTGGTAGGCTAAAGTGGGAGTTGCTTTTGTAATGTAAACTCTCCTTCTCCACTAGACACATTGGCTATGGTGGTCGTGGTAATATATATCCATGGCTATACATCAGCCAAAAGAATATAGAATGACTGGCCATTCTGTGCAGCTCTACATGCCTATCAGCAATAATATACTACCACACTTTCATGCACATATCCTTTGCAGACACAAAAGGGCTATTAATTAGGCCTGGGAAAATTTAAATTAAAGCTGGTAAAATTCATGTACTTTTGAGAATTTCACATTATGCGAAATTCCAGAAAACACACCATTATTCAACAGCGTGCAATTAATTGCTCTTAGGGGCTAACTTGTACTATGTGGCAACAACACAAATGGCCAGCACACGGACAGCTGATGCTTGCAGCGCTTGTGATTTTTGAATAATTTTTATAGCCTGAAACGCATATGAAGACAAGGAATCATTTCGTTCTAATTGATGGATTTGCATTTCGCATGACTACACATAATTTTTTGTAATTTTCTTGAAATGTTGCATACTTATTCAAAAGCAATGTATGCTAATTTTGCACACACCTAGTGGTAATGCAACACATCTCTGACTTTCAAGCACCTAAACATTTTTCCCACTGAACTTCAAACATAATTCCTATTATCCTAGTGTTTGTATGCACCATCTTCTATGTCCTGGAGAACTTCCCCCCCATGTGACTCCCAAACTAGGAAAATGCTGATCCAATCATATTGGTCCTGTATTTAGCAGACAACTAATTGATCTCACTTGTATACTATCATCACACCATGGTTAAACCTCTATCCCTACCTTTAATAATTGCTAGTGCAGGTCTTTGGCGCTTGCCATTTACCACTTCCCAAGTCTCTCTTGATATTATTATCTCCTCTAAAGGCTCAATCAACCATATGTGTCCTGGAGGCACTTTTCTGCACTCTTAGAGGTATTTTTTAAATTTACTAGCCATGTCATGCCCTCGATGAATGGATTTCTCTATTCTGACATACAAAGAATGATGGTCAAATTTCTACTAACTACCAATTTCATCCCTGCAGAAGAAACCAGCTAAGTGGATGCCAACAACCACCAACCTCATATGTTTTCAATATGTAGTTCATATAAAGCTCTGGCTGAATGTTCATGACAGTGCATCCATATCCAATCCATCATCAGAGGACACAACTGTGCTTTCTACTTTCCTTTCTGAGAGTCTATACTGGAAATGGTGAAAATCACACTCTGTTTCCCTGTTCGGGAAACATGCTGAGTGATCACTCCACGATAGCAAGATGTGACATTCAACTAAAAAGCCATGATGACACATCAGACAGGACACTACAGAAGCTTATTCACAGAACAGTTGACTTGCAGGTACCCTGCTCAAATGCCATCCAAATAGGATGGGCTTTAAATTTCATGGGATCCAGAGATTAGAAAATGACCTAAGGGGAGGTAACAAGGAACTAAGATTGAGACAAATGAGGCAAAATGGATCAGTAGATTGAGAAGTGTACAGCTGGGCCTTAATTTAGAAAGTGAATTGCATTTCTTTTTATAGCTCATACGCATATCTCTAATATCCAATGACCTCAATGTAATGACTAACTGGTTTCTTCTTTTTTCACAAATTATTATTTTGGAACTGTTTTGAACTTCTAAATTGAATAAGAACACTGTGTTGATATGTAAATTAGAACAAATCTTGTAAATTTTTATTGAATCACAGTTACTCTTTCCCTGAATTCAGAAAGATCTTTAAATTCTGTACTCTAGAAACTTATACTGCTAACTAAAAATAGCTTATGAGTAAAGAAATGACTTAAATATGTGTCACATATGTGTGATTTGGAACAATTAGCATCCAAGATTGTACGGTTATCTTACTCTCAAATTAGAATGATCTGTTATTATACCATCTAATTTGTAAATCATGGTAATTTCAAGACTCACAAATTCTTGTTTTGTTCCTTTTTTTACACATCTTTTCTAATGATCTAATGATCTGTTGATCTAAAGTTGGGTAGGGAGTGAATATAGACTTAATGTGTTGTTGGTATTACTTGTATTAAATATGTATCATTTGAAGGTTTTATCTTGAAACATAATGATTGATTGGTTCCGTATCTCTTGCTACATTCTTGCAGGAGTAGGAGGTTTGATTCTAAACGTGGTGAGTGACGCGCTTTTGCAAGAAATAGCAATGGCGATTTCACGCTGTAATATATGTACAATTGTGGGCTAGATGTAATTTGATTGGACAATTTATTGAGCGGACCGGAGAGGAAGTGACGGAAGAGCACGAGTCCACTCTACAACATATTCATAGTTGTAGACTGGATGCAACTGATTGGGTAATATTGCGCGAATCAGAGGGAGTTACGTACAAACTCGTTGGTGTCTTTACGATTGATTCTACAAAAAATAGCGACATGAATTGGGAATGAAGTTTTTCCGCATTACTTAATAATTTAAGACAATATGAACACCGCCTAAACATTTTCATTAATTTTGCCAATTTTCATTTTCAACTTATATCCGTTTGCATGCCCCCTGGATAGCGTGATCTGCCCTGATATCACGCGCTGATCAATACATCTTATGCAATGGAGCGAAGTTTCCCTCCAATACCCGGTGCACAGCTTCAATAGTGATTCTCACAGGTTTTTTTCACCGCACTTGCACTTTTGTCACTAATTATACCATGTACTCCAAAGTCTTTTTGAAACTTCATTTATTTTCTTTGCACTCGTGTGACACTTATATGTTTCAACAGCTTCTCATGCGACAGATATGCCCATCCGAGCCTTTGTCTGGGCACGCCAGAAAACATAAAACATCCTCAGTTGCGAATTGTTGTTACCCAATGCATTTCGAGCTTAAAATTCGCCCTTCTTCAGGGGTTCACTACAAATGAAAAAATATTGCCATTAACATGTGGCTTCAAACCGTTATGTGCAACATTGAATCTTTTTACACAGACACATTCAAACCATGTTCTCAGATTGACCCTTGCACAGCTCTTTCCCTCTAAATATGGAGCAAAATGCTACCGCTATCTCGCTTGAAAACCCTTATCTCGACCTCCTTCACCCCTCATTTAAATCTTCCCTTCGGTGGATTTCACATCCCACGCATAATCACCTATCTTAACACCCTCGAATTTCCTAGTCAATACCCTGTTCTTTAACCATCTAAACGAAGCCCCAGTCTCTCATACCTTCGCAGCTTCTGTCCGTGTTTTTCTTTTCCGGATTGTTCCCTATGGAAAACAGTGCAGACCTCTCCTTAATTAACTCAAAAAACGTAGTCACGCCCTTAAATTTAAATTTAACCTATCAACACCACCCTCCGATCGCCATGTAAACACTCACAACTACGTTCCCCATAATACACCCCTATGTTGTTTCACAGAGTCTTCATTCAGTATATTTTTCATCATTAACCTTACTTCCTCAAGCGATTTACTCCTATACCCTGCCCATCCTGTTGTCGTTATTTGCTGTGCTTAAACTTAAATATTTCAATACATCATAAAACATAGATAACTAATGTGCATCAAAGTGCAAAAAATAAAAGTTGTTAAAATGTCCGTCTTTCACATAATGTTCAATTCCATAAACCGAATGATACCAACTGGTCAAAACCAAGTTGCTTTCATTTCTGAGGTGAGTTTCTCACGAGTGCGTGTCCTTTGAAGTTGAACATGTAAGCCAATATGTGGATTATTTTCTACAGAATTATGTGCGAGGACTCCCTTCATACATAAGGGATACAAGTGATTTTTTAAATAAGATTCAGCACATAAAATGGAATGACGATGTGCTTTTAATAACATTGGACATAGAATCGCTCTATACGAGCATTGATCACCAGGTGGGACTAAGTGCGATCAAGCATTATCTTGACACAAGATCTTTGACATTTCATAGCCACAATTTAATGCTGCTTGAACTGGTAAAATGGTGCCTATTCAACAATTTCTTTATGTTCGGTAAAGATCTGTATTTGCAGAAACGTGGAGTAGCTATGGGGGCCTGCTTCTCCCCCAGCTATGCGTGCTTGCACTTAGGCTAGTGGGAGGAGCAGGTCCTAAAAGGAACATATGCTAGAACTTTCACCACTCAAGTATCATATTGGCTACGATTCATAGACAATGTATTTCTAGTATGGAAAGGGAATCGTCAAAGTGCTGAGGTTTTTATTTCAGAACTTACCACGAATGGTATAAACCTCAAATTCACATCAAATATTAGCCAGCAAAGCGTAGCCTTCCTTGACACTACAATATATGTGATGGGTGATAAGCTTGAATCTACTCTACACAGGAAACCTACTGCTGGTAACACTACCTTCCATGCAAGGAGTTCACATCCAAATCACTTAATTAGGAGTATCCCCTATGGGGAACTCCTTAGATTAAAAAGAATCTGTAGCACTAGGTATGAGTTGGAAAAATGTACACAAGAAACACTATCGAGGTTTAGAAAACGAGGATATAGTGAGGCTATTCTCAAAGAAGCGTGTGAGAACACAGATTTGATAACTAGGGATTCCTCACTAACTAGCAGGAAAAACAAGCATATCCCAGATCTAGAGTCTACTATTACAGATAATGACAAAGAAAGTGCAGGCCCACGTTTAATTACTACTTACAGTAGACAACAAAGGCAATTGAAAGCCATTATAAATAAAAACTGGCCTATTCTGTTAACTGACGCAGTACTTGCCCCTACATTAACTACCAAACCAACAGTGACGTTTAGACGAGCAGTGTCCATGAGGTCACAACTGGTTAAAAATAGCCCAGAAGTAACGGTGGGGACAACTTGGCTCCAACCAAAACTTGTTTTTTTCAAATGTACATCATGTCGTGCCTGCAAGTTTGGTACTAATAAGACCCACTATGTAACTCCGTTTAGCCCTACCAGTATACCCATCAAGGGCCATTATTCATGCCGCACTGAATATGCTGTGAATTTTCTTACATGCACGTGCGGTCTGAATTATATAGGCAGTACCAAATTGCAGGTACATGTACGTATTATCCAACATTTGAGGGCAATTGTAAACAATGACAGTACTTACCCAGTAGCACTTCACTTTAAGAAGGAACATGACAACAATCTTGAATGCTTATCATATTATGTGATAAATGCTATTCCTAAACTACGACGAGGGGGTAATAGAGAGCGCATGCTGAGACAATTGGAAACTCGCATGATCATAGAATTTGACAGTAAGGCCCCAAGAGGACTCAACAACACGGAAGACCTGCACAATTTCTTATAATAAGATCAATTGGGGGTAACTGGGAGCATCTCAAAATATTCAGTATAGCTAAGACATGATAAGATATGTGATCAGCAGCCGTCTTAGACACGATTTAAATTTTGGAAAAAGTAAAACAGGAAAAAAACTTTTAATATAAGAAAATACATAATATGTTACAAACATAAAAATCCCCATAAAAATGATCGTATAGATGTGTGTTTTATATATTAGCAATTTTTTGCACTTACTAAGTACTGTACAGCACTATGCACTTTATTTAGCACTTTTTGCACATAACGAAATATATTGCAGCACTATGCACTTTAGGAGGTTGTAGAGAGAAAATACATTGTATGCGTTCAAGGAGACTATTGACTCTATGAGGATTGGGGAACCTGGGATACATGTCTAACAAATGATTAGTGACTTAACACTTTTGGAAAATCAGAGAATATTGACCAGTATCATTAAGTATTCAATCTTGCATTAATGCAGATATAATAAAAGAATAAAGGGATAATTTTAAAGTGCATTTTAAGAGACAATTCATGTATAGAAAAGAAAGAAATGTTTTTAGATTACCGTTTTATAAGATATATTTATATAATTATATTTATATGCTTATTAATCTATTTATTCATATATAGTATAGAGTCATTGGACTTGTGATGGTAATTTATAATGAACATGATGATTAAATGCACTTTATGGTCTTATTTTTGAATTTGTAATTAGACATGTTTCTAGTTTGTAAATTAAGATATTCATGAAGCATACAATTGATTTGTGGGTTGCAATTTTAATTATGAAAAACAAGATGTAGTATTGTTTTTTCAATAACATTGCGTATAAACCTGTCCATAGTCTTTTTTCCATGCTTGGGGACACGTGACACAGTTGAGAGAGAGGAAAAAAAAATATATATATATAAAAATGACTTACCGCTTAACAGTCTTTATGTGATCAAGGTCGGTTTCTACGGCCGAAACGCGTCATGACATTAATGAGCGTGAAGTAATAAAAGACTATTCGCACAAGCAACAAGGAGTTTGTGCATTCCTTTTCGCCGTATTGTCGTATGGAGGTTAAGGACTGAACGTTGGTGAAATATATATATATATATATATATAATATATATATATATATATATATATATATATATATATATAAATATATATATGACAACAGACCTCTCTTCAACGAAAGGAGTGAGCCGCACACATTAGGTGAGGTGAGAAGGATTTTAATTAATTTGAAGCGCTGGCGCTGGCATTCTTAGTCCTGATGCATTTCGGTCTACCTAGACCTTTTTCAAAGGAAGCCAGAAGCATCTGTGAAGGCAAAAAGCAAACTATTACAATAGCTCGTTTTTAAATGTTTGCCCCTGGTGGGCGTCACGATGGACTTGAAATAAGGCATGTTGGTCTTAGTAGTTTGCTTTCAGTCTCCCAATTCATTCCCTTCAGTGGGTGATGCTTGTAAAATTCAAACCATTAGCGCAGACACCTAATCCCCGTGCATACTGTCTTTGAAGTTGCTGGGGGCCATTCCAAGGTCCAATCCCTGGCGGCTGCCACTGCCCTAATTGCTTTCACAAAACTTCAAACAGGGTCCATTTGCGGGCAGTTTGGCGCTCATTTAGTCTGGTGGTGCGTAGCTCGCGGCGGGACCAAGCCGTAAAACATGACAACAGACTTTTCTTCAGCGAAAGGAGTGAGCTGCACACATTAGGTGAGGTGAGAAGGATTTTAATTAATTTGGAAGCGCTGGCGCTGGCATTCTTAGTCCTGATGCATTTCGGTCTACCTAGACCTTTTTCAAAGGAAGCCAGAAGCATCTGTGAAGGCAAAAAGCAAACTATTACAATAGCTCGTTTTTAAATGTTTGCCCCTGGTGGGCGTCACGATGGACTTGAAATAAGGCATGTTGGTCTTAGTAGTTTGCTTTCAGTCTCCCAATTCATTCCCTTCAGTGGGTGATGCTTGTAAAATTCAAACCATTAGCGCAGACACCTAATCCCCGTGCATACTGTCTTTGAAGTTGCTGGGGGCCATTCCAAGGTCCAATTCCTGGCGGCTGCCACTGCCCTAATTGCTTTCACAAAACTTCAAACAGGGTCCATTTGCGGGCAGTTTGGCGTTCATTTAGTCTGGTGGTGCGTAGCTCGCGGCGGGACCAAGCCGTAAAACATGACAACAGACCTCTCTTCAACGAAAGGAGTGAGCCGCACACATTAGGTGAGGTGAGAAGGATTTTAATTAATTTGGAAGCGCTGGCGCTGGCATTCTTAGTCCTGATGCATTTCGGTCTACCTAGACCTTTTTCAAAGGAAGCCAGAAGCATCTGTGAAGGCAAAAAGCAAACTATTACAATAGCTCGTTTTTAAATGTTTGCCCCCTGGTGGGCGTCACGATGGACTTGAAATAAGGCATGTTGGTCTTAGTAGTTTGCTTTCAGTCTCCCAATTCATTCCCTTCAGTGGGTGATGCTTGTAAAATTCAAACCATTAGCGCAGACACCTAATCCCCGTGCATACTGTCTTTGAAGTTGCTGGGGGCCATTCCAAGGTCCAATCCCTGGTGGCTGCCACTGCCCTAATTGCTTTCACAAAACTTCAAACAGGGTCCATTTGCGGGCAGTTTGGCGCTCATTTAGTCTGGTGGTGCGTAGCTTGCGGCGGGACCAAGCCGTAAAACATGACAACAGACCTCTCTTCAACGAAAGGAGTGAGCCGCACACATTAGGTGAGGTGAGAAGGATTTTAATACGTTTAATCACTCACTTATAGAGTCAGTCACGCACCTACTAAATCATCCATTCAGACACTTATACACCCACTCATTCTTCAATACGCCTTTCCCTATATATATTAAACATATTTAAACTTTACAGAAACACACAGTCACTGGATGATGTCATCAGTGATGTCATTTGAGATGTCATCAGTGATGTCATCAGTGATGTCACTGACCATGTCATGAGTGATGTAATATGTGACGTCATCAGCAGTGCATTGTGGGGCGCGAGTTATAGTTAGCTGAACTAACTATAACGGGGGAATTTCACGGGTTTTGTACGAGTGCAATGTCCAACTAACTATAACTGTCCCTAAAACCTATGGTTTTTTTCAGTGAATTTCTAAGGTTTTTTAAATGCTAATTTCTAACTATAAC
This sequence comes from Calotriton arnoldi, assembly GCA_963921515.1. Classification (NCBI taxonomy): domain Eukaryota; kingdom Metazoa; phylum Chordata; class Amphibia; order Caudata; family Salamandridae; genus Calotriton; species Calotriton arnoldi. The sequence continues at coordinate 911,214 of CAWUFW010002667.1, forward strand.
GTGCCTGAAACCTATGGTTTTTTCAGTGAATTTCAAAGGTTTTTAAATGCTAATTTCTAACTATAACGTGCCTGAAACCTATGGTTTTTTCAGTGAATTTCAAAGGTTTTTCAAATGCTAGTTTGTAACTATGCCTACAGAAGTAGGACATGTGAAGAAAGAAGAAAAACGCACAGAAAGAAGCAAAAGAAATGTCGAAAGAAACAGAAGTCCACAAAGACGAAGAAAAATCCAGGAAGAAGCAAGACATGTGCAGAAAGAACCAACAGAGGAGCAGAAAGAGGCCTTGTTGCAAAATCATCCTGTGCCCACACCTTTTCCAGACATGTACTGGTGGTAACTGACTCTGACTAACCAGGCCTAGAGCCAGTCCTTTGGTAAAAGACACTTCGAATACAGTTAAAACACCTACATACACTAGGGAACACTATGCGTTGGGGTACCCCTGTGATTAGCATGACCTCCTCTGTAACTCCCTAGTACATAATAGGGCAGGGGGATTAAAACTACCTCTTAAAACGCGCCATGGGGCGCGTTTGCACACTGGTGTAGGGAGGGGGGGCCTGAGGTTACATGTGTGCAAACACGCCATCTGGCCGTTTTAAGTTGGGGGATAAAGTCCCCTTGAATCCTAAAGGTCCCTGGGGTCCAACTAGCCCATTAGGTACCTCCAGTAAGTGCCACAGAGCTGCGTTGCACAGAGGTGTAAAAAGGGGCATGGCCTGGACCACCTCTCTGCAACGCAGCCCTGTGGCGCACACTGGAGGTACTTGGTGGGCTAGTTGGCCCCCATGGTCCCTCAGGATTCAAGGGGAATTAATTCCCCAACTTAAAATGCGCCACAGGGCATGTTTGCACACATGTCACCTGAGGCCCCGCCCCCTCCCTTCAGCACTGTGCAAACGCGCCCTGTGGCGCGATTTAGGTTGGGGTATTAGGTCACCTTGAATCCTGAGGTTCCCTGGGGCCCAACTAGCCCACCAGGTACTTCCAGTAAGCACCACAGGCCTGCGTTGCAGAGAGGTGGTCAGAGGCCATGCCCCTTTTTACACCTCTCTGCAACGCAGCTCTGTGGCGCTTAGTGGAGGTAGCTGGTGGGCTAGTTGCACCCCAGGGACCCTCAGGATTCAAGGGAGTTAATCCCCAACTTAAAACGCGCCCAGGGCGTGTTTGCACACATGTCACCTCAGGCCCCACCCCCTCCCTTCACCACTGTGCAAACGCGCCCCGTGGCGCATTTTAAGTTGCGGAATTAAGTCCCCTTGAATCCTGAGGGTCCCTGGAGTGCAACTAGCCCACCAACTACCTCCATTAAGCGCCACAGAGCTGCGTTGCGGAGAGGTGTAAAAAGGGGCGTGGCCTCAGAACACCTCTCTGCAACGCAGCCCCCTGGCGCATACTGGAGGTTCCTGGTGGGCTAGTTGGCCCCCAGGGACCCCCAGTATTCAAGGGGAATTCGTTCCCCATCTGCAAACGCGCCAGAGTGTGTGTGTGTATCAAAGGTTATATTAGGGTGAGAGGAGGTCTGCCACTCTATCAAAGGATGATGTCATCAGTGATGTCATCAGTGATGTCATGAGTGATGTCACTGACCATGTCATGAGTGATGTAATATGTGACGTCATCAGCAGTGCATTGCGGGCGCGCGAGTTATAGTTAGCTGAACTAACTATAACGGGGGAATTTCACGGGTTTTGTACGAGTGAAATGTCCAACTAACTATAACGCCCCTGAAACCTATGGTTTTTTCAGTGAATTTCTAAGGTTTTTTAAATGCTAATTTCTAACTATAACGTGCCTGAAACCTATGGTTTTCTCAGTGAATTTCTAAGGTTTTTTAAATGCTAATTTCTAACTATAATGTGCCTGAAACCTATGGTTTTTTCAGTGAATATATATATATTTATTATACTATGTATACATGTGAAAATGTCTCGGTCCCCTGTTTGCCTCGGTGGCACGGAAAAAATGGGTGGAACTGACGTCAGCACGCCGACGAGGTCCTCTTATGGCTCCGATGACGTCATACGGTGTCGCGAGCGGAGCCGTGCTCGTTGACGTGGGAGAGCTAGGAAAGAATTTCCATGGAATGCTGGTGCAGGGATATTCACCTAAGTGTTCAGGCTAGTCCTTTGGGAGCAACTGTTTATGTTGCCACTCCAGAAACCGAAACCAGTGATCCGAGGGCAGAGGCCCTGCAGATGGCACACAAGTCGGGGTGCCCAGTCATGTGCACCGGCGGGGCAGCGAAGTGACAAGCACCACAACCCACAAAAAAGGTAACGAGGGCACTGAATAACACAGGATCTTCTCTTTGTATCTGGCAGGAACAACGAAGTTAAAATGCCCTAGTACCAAAATGTAGAATTAGTGCTACAACGGTCTTCAAGAGGACCTGCGATGCCGCTTCTGCCTCCCGTACCCTGGAGGTGGCACATGGGTCACTGCGGTGGGACGCACACTCGTTGACCTCGCATGGCACTGCTCCACACTTCAGGGAGGACGCTTTCCATTAGCTATGTTTTCTGATGACATGTCGCGCCGGCCCCGTCCAACAACAGAACTCCTTTAGATCCAAACAGACTCTTCCACTCTCTCACCAGAAGTGAAACCAGGCCACGCGGACACTTTCACAATACAACAGCCGGGAATGCACTTTTCGGTAAAAAAAACACATTCCTTCCTCCTAATTAATCAAATAAACATCTCACGAAGAACAGGGGCCAGCTTCGATCGGTAAACAGCCATTACAACAACTTTTTTACTTTGCGATACCATTACAACGCATGCATTACCACGCATGCGTTGTACATCACGAAGTCATTACTACGCATTTTTTTAGAACGCATGGTCATTTACCACGCATGCCTTTACAACGAATGTCGTTGTAAGGAAACAGAGGCTGTTCAGTTTCCTCACAACGACGTGCACCGCCCCTCAGAGATGACGTGAAGCAGGAACCACGAGGAGAGAGGAACCATGAGGAGTGAGAGGTAAGGGGTATTGGGCATGGGGTGGGGGTTTCTTTTCTAGGGTTTAGGGTAGTGCAGTGGTGTTTGGGTGGTGTAGGGGGTCGTGCTGGGGGTAGTGTTTTAGGGTTTAGGGTAGTGCAGTGGTGTTTGGGTAGTGTAGGGGGTTGTGCTGGGGGTAGTGTTTTAGGGTTTAGGGTAGTGCAGTAGTCTAGGGGTCGTGCTGGGGGTAGTGTTTTAGGGTTTAGGGTAGTGCAGTGGTGTATGGGTAGTATAGGGGGTCGTGCTGGGGTAGTGTTTTAGGGTTTAGGGTAGTGCAGTGGTGTTTGAGTAGTGTAGGGGGTCATGCTGGTGGTAGTGTTTTAGGGTTTAGGGTAGTGCAGTGGTGTTTGTGTAGTGTAGGGGGTCATGCTGGGGGTAGTGTTTTATGGTTTAGGGTAGTGCAGTGGTGTTTGGGTAGTGTAGGGGGTCGTGCTGGGGTAGATTTAGGGTTTAGGGTAGTGCAGTGGTGTTTGGGTAGTGTAGGGAGTCGTGCTGGGGTAGTGTTTTAGGGTTTAGGGTAGTGCAGTGGTGTTTGTGTAGTATAGGGGGTTGTGCTGGGGGTAGTGTTTTAGGGTTTATGTTAGTGCAGTGGTGTTTGGGTAGTGTAGGGGGTAGTGCTGGGGTAGTGTTTTAGGGTTTAGGGCAGTGCAGTGGTGTTTGTGTAGTGAAGGGGGTCATGCTGTGGGTAGTGTTTTAGGGTTTAGGGTAGTGCAGTCGTGTTTGTGTAGTGTAGGGGGTCGTGTTTTAGGGTATAGGGTAGTGCAGTGGTGTTTGGGTAGTGTAGAGGGTCATGCTGGGGTTAGTGTTTTAGGGTTTAGGGTAGTGCAGTGGTGTTTGGGTAGTGTAGGGGGTCGTGCTGGGGGTAGGGTTTTAGGGTTTAGGGTAGTGCAGTGGTGTTTGTGTAGTGTGGGAGGTCATGCTGGGGGTATATTTAGGGTTTAGTGTAGTGCAGTGGTGTTTGGGTAGTGTAGGGAGTCGTGCTGGGGGTAGTGTTTTAGGGTTTAGGGTAGTGCAGTGGTGTTTGCGTAGTGTAGGGTGTTGTGCTGGGGTAGTGTTTTAGGGTTTAGGGTAGTGCAGTGGTGTTTGGGTAGTGGAGGGGGAAGTGTTTTAGGGTTTAGGGTAGTGCGCCCAACCAGCCACAATATCCGTGGACAAAGGGGATCCTGAATCTTTGGAACGCTCCTTCAATTGAATAATTTGGGTCAAGGGCCCTACCACGTCCAAGACCTATCAATTCCTTTCTTGGGATCCCTCATATACTTGGAGAAAAAGGTACATAGTTTCTCATCAATTTCAGGCGTGTGTGCCACCTTCCCCTTCAGTGAGGGCATGGGGCATTCTCCCCTCATCCTATTCCTGACCTCCCTTTCAAGGGGTTGATGGATTTTCCCCACCACATACTCTGCCACTTTGGCGTCAGGTGTCCACTCTGCCGACCTAGGATGGTAAATTTGGGTAGGCTCGAACATGTCCGAGTGGACCCCGTCCCCAACCGGGGACTGAGAGGAGTGGGACTGTGGACGCCAGGGACGCCCGAGTCCTTATCCTCATCGGAGGTGAAATCGTCCTCCGATACACCCTCTCCCTCTAAGGGAAACCTGCCGTCGGGGTCTACAATAGTGGTGACAGTGTCGCAATTTTCTCCGGGCCCCTCCTCCTCCCGGCAGGGTGCATGTTTTAGCGTTCGCGCACTCTTGAGGAAGGTCTCCGTAAGTTTATCAAATCCTTCCAAGTGCCCCGCGTTATGCTTAACAGCCCTTTTATTCCCCATCTGGGAGCTACTTGGACCCGCCACCACCAGATCTGGGTCACTGAACACCCCAGGGATGCTTTTCACCAGCTTATCAACCTGATCCCTAAGAGGAGCCAGCGCCCTAGAAATAGCCAGAGAGAGGGCATGGTCCACTGCTGGAGGGAGAAGTTGGGGGCCATTCCTCCTCCACTTCCTGGTAGGAGGAGTAAAAATGGTCTTCTGGAGAAGACATGATAGCAGAGGGTGTGAGCACAGAACAAATGCCCTTAAAATCCTTAAGACAGCCCCTCGCCGGTGCTCCAACAGCTGGGCTTTCCCCGAAGCTGTTATAAGAATAGACTGAGGCGCAATACCAATTACCACCACCAGGTGGCGCTGGTCACTAACGTGGCCGTGTGGGGAAATCACCGCGTAGCGGTGTCAAAATTAGGCGAGGGATGGTCGGGAATCAAGCGGACACTAAAGGAGTGACCGGATTCCCAAACGCGCGTAAAGACCAGCGGGAGCGCTCGACGGAGCTGCCTCGCTCAGACCAGACGCGCCTGACAGGATCTCACCGCGCGCAGAGCACACAGCGGGAGAAACTGCGAGGGGGAGAACGCGCTCGGGCAAGAGCCTGCTGCGCAGGGAATATGAAACAATACCAGGGCAATAATGCTAATAACGTGCACAAGAAACCGCTATACAAACAGCAACAACGTCAGATAAAGCCAAGAATGTAAGGAATGCACTTAACTGACGAGCAGTGAAGAAAGAGGAAGCGGAAGGGACGTCACGATATTATATACGATGGACTGTGATATTATTGGACTATAGTTGCCTTGGAGACCTGCCCCCTAATGGTTCATGGGTTGTGTAGTCTTTTGTTTAATGATTGTTGTGTTACGTTTTCTTTGAACTGCTATGCAAATAAAGTGAGGAAAGATATGCATAATCCTCGCCTCCGTCCTGCCATAGAATTCATTAAACTTTATTTGATCTGATTTAGAAACATAGATCATAAAAGTGTACATAAAAACAGTAAATCCTCTTTCCTAATACAATACAGTGAGAATTAATTAAAACCAGTAGGTAAATACGGGTGTTACAAAGCCCGGTTCAGAGCAACTTCAGGTTAACAGAATCGTAAAGTTCAATGTTTCAAAAGATCAATCTCATGTACTTCGTGCAAAATACGCAATAAGGGGTGCAAGTAAGATGTAACGCTCCAATACCTGACCAGTTTGCACTATATAAAACTGCAGAAAAACTAAAAATAAAAAGTGTTTTGCACACTTCTGTCATTGGGCTATATGTGGGCTACATCTGGGTGATATTTGTGCTACATTTGGGCTCTTTTTTCTCTGGTGGCCATCTTGGGAGACTTATTTGTTATGAAGTTTCCTAATTTTGTCATTTACTGCAGTCTCCTCAGTAGGAAATGCTTTCAGTTTTTTACTTTGATTCCATCAAGAAGGCATTCAGATGTGTCACACATTTGCCATAAATTCAGAATGTTAGCACTCTAGTTGTTCATTAGATCACTGTAGTAAAGCTACTGCTCACCAGGGAGTTAACTGGAAGTCTACTGCTGGTATTGAAAGTGATTGTTTCAGTCTGCATGTCAGAATTTTCTAATGAAATAGAAGAGGATTTGAGATCTCACTTAAAACATGCCCTAAATTTTCTTTCTGCAGCACTGTGGAGAGGTGTGGTGCAGCGGCCAGGGCAGCTGACTTCGGAGCACAGGGTTCACTGTTCGATCCCCGGCTCCGGCGGCAGCTCAGCTCAGCACCATGTGACTCTGGGCAATAGCTCACTTAATTTCCACTACGGCCCCCAGCGCCTTGAGACCTGTAAGGGTGAGTAGCTGCGCTATATAAAAAAACGGACTTACTTACTTACTTACTTACTTACTAACCATAATTTCTATGGCAAAATGAACCCCCTCATTTTGTTCCTTTTTAAATTAAATGTTTTAAGTGTTACCAGTTTATTCCAATCAAGATGGCTTCAGGTGTGCCATACTTTTGTCATAAGTAAGACTGTAAGCTCTCTAGTTGTTCTTTAGAACACTCTGGGAAGCTGCAGTAGAACACAAAGGCATCAACTGACAGGCTGCTCCTGTTGAAATATAACTGGAAGATATTTGAGATCACACTTGAAACATGTCCTAATTTTTCTTTCTACAGCACTAACCATAATTTCTATGACAAAATGAACCCCATCATTTTGTTCCTTTTTAAATTAAATGTTTTAAGTGTTACCAGTTTATTCCAATCAAGATGGCTTCAGGTGTGCCATACTTTTGTCATAAGTAAGTCTGTTAGCACTCTAGTTGTTCTTTAGAACACTCTGGGAAGCTGCAGTAGAACACAAAGGAATCAACTGACAGTCTCTGCCCTTGTTGGATGTACATGTTTTACTGAGAATGTCAGACTTCATTCTCACATGACTGAGAAAGATAATGTGATTTTACAGAAAATATGCTCTCATTTTAGCTTCTGGAGCACCTTCCAAAACTGTATGGGACAAGCATGTGAAAATAGTTTTCTCTCAAACATGATTCATGATATCCCAGCAGAAGGTTTTTCACAGGGTAAAATCACCTTAGAACACACCACAATTCCTGAAATTAGAATGGTACCATCAACAAATGAATTCTAATGTAACTAAAGTCTGTTATCACCCTTTATAGTTCTCCTTTTGGTAACCCTCAAAATCTTTGATTCACTACAATGCATTTCAATGGGGTACTATCATTTATATTGGTCCCAAGATGGCTGCCAGCAATTCCAGGATGAAGTGTTGACAGCCAATCAGATCTCACGATGACATGTGTGGTTAGGCTCCGCCCAGATATATATGTGTTTTCTTTTTCAAATTTCTCAGGAACTACTGAACGGATTTACACATTTAACCAAAAGGCACGACTCTGAACCAAGGGCTACCTTTTTGCCAAATTTGGTGTAATTCCGTTCAGCAGTTCGGGCTGTAGCAGCGATGAAATGGTCCTATGGAAAATTGCATGGGGAAAACACGTTTTGGGACCCCCCTTTTTTTCTCGGCCCCCACGTGACGAATCACCCTGAGACTTTCAGAATAGGAGCGGACCTGAGCGGGCCACGAGTTTTGAAAATTTCGCAAAGATTCATCAACCGGCGCCAAAGTTATTTCAAATAGAATGTTGCGGATTTCCTATGGAAAATAGGTCCTAACTATAACTATGGATAGTAGGTTGTAACTATAACTATCTACTGGCGACCGCCAGTAGATAATATATATATATACTGGCGGTCGCCAGTAGATAGTTATAGTTACAACCTATTATCCATAGGAAATCCGCGACATTCTATTTGAAATAACTCTCTTGCCGGTTGACGTATCTTCGCGAAATTTTCAAACTTTGTGGCCCGCTCCGGTCCGCTCCTACCCTGAAAGTCTCGGGGATTCGTCAGCGAGGCCGAGAAAAGGGGGTTCCAAAACGCGTTTTCCCCATGCATTTTTCCATAGGAAACTTTAGACACGGCTACAGCCTGGACTGCTGAACGGAATTACACCAAATTTGGCAAAGAGGTAGTTCTTGGTTCAGAAAGAACCCTTTTGTTAAATGGTGTAAATCCGTTCAGTAGTTGCTGAGAAAATGAAAAGTAAAAAAGATAGTGATATCTATGGCCGAGTAGGGTCCGCGTACCCTCAGCGCACCCTGCGCGCACCGTCCCGTTCACGAGCTGCATGTTAATTGGCTGTCAACATTCCGATTCAGGAAATGTTGGCAGCCATTTTGTCCCTCGGTAGAACCGAGGGACAGAAACAAGTGCGCAAAGCGCACAAAGGGGGCAGGGTAGAAACACCCTGACCCCTAGGTTTGCTCAGGGGGTCCCACAAAGACCCCCTGAACAAAAAAAAAAAAAAAAAAAAATTTAAAAATCGGCAGGATGCGCTCAGGGTGCGCGAATCCTGCCGAAAAATAATCGAAGCGCGGTCTCCCGCGCTCGATAGTATTTGCCCCCGGGTGGCCCAAGTCCCGGGGGCATGGTGGGGGTTTAATTTTATGTGTGGGGGCCTCAAAGGGCCCCCAAGCCCGGGGACCGCCACCCCCGGGGCTTTTTTAAAAATGGTGCGGGAGGGCTCTGAGCCCTCCACGCAGCCCCGGGACCACCACCTCCCGGGGCTTTTTTTAATTAATTGAACAACCTGTGTGGGGGCTCCAGCCCCCCACACGCCCCGGGACCGCCACCTCCCGGGGCACTAACAAATTAAAATGGGGGTCCGTTTTGGACCCCCGAAGCCCGGGGACCACCACCTCCCGGGGCTGTGCTGATGTAGGGAGGGGGCCCGCGCGGCCCCCTCCTGGAGCCCTTGATGGCCCTGGGGACCGCCACCCCCAGGGCCGGCTCCTGCAGTGTCCCGGGGTGCCTACCCCCAGGACACTGTAGTTTGCTATGGCAGGACGGGAGCCTCGCGGCTCCCGTCCTGCCATAGCAAACTGCTTTGGATATTGGAAGAGAGAGCAGGGAAACCTGCTCTCTCTTCCAATATCCAAAGCACATTGCTTTTCCACATGGGGAGCAGCATGTCAGCTGCTCCCCATGTGGAACAGCAATGCCGGCTCCCAAGGGACGTGGGGAGCCGGCGGGACTGTGGGGGCATTGGGGACCCCCCACAGTCCCCAACGGAGAGGGCCAGCCCGGGGGATGGGGTCCCCGGGGCAAGTAGTGGCCCAGGAGGGGGCCACGCGGCCCCCTCCCCAAAAAGAAAAAAAAAAAAAATGGAAAGGCCGGCCCCGGGGGATGGGGTCCCCGGGGCCTTAAATGGCCTGAGCAGGGGGCCACGCAGCCCCCTCCCAAGAAAATAAAAAAGGCCATGCCCCGGGGATGGGGTCCCCGGGGCCAATACAGGCCCAGGGAAGGGGGCCACGCGGCCCCTTCCCGTTTTTTTTTTTAAATTAAATTTAAAAAAGGGATAAGGCCCTGGGGGATGGGGTCCCCAGGGCCCAAAACAGGAAAAAGGAAGGGGGCTACACAGCCCCCCTTCAGGAGACAAAAAATAAATTAAAAAAACAATCGGGCCCGCAGGCCCCGCCCCTTCCTTCACCACTCTGCAAACGCTCCCCTGGCGCGTTTGCAGAGGGGAACGAATTCCCTTGAATACTGGGGGTCCCTGGGAGCCAACTAGCCCACCAGGAACCTCCAATATGCGCCAGGGGCTGCGTTGCAGAGACGTGTAGAGAGGCCACACCCCTTTTACACCTCTCTGCAACGCAGCTCTGTGGCGCTTTTTGGAGGTATATGGTGGGCTAGTTGGACTCCGGGACCCTCAGGATTCAAGGGGACTTAATCCCCAGCTTAAAACGCGCCACGGGCGCGTTTGCACAGTGGTGAAGGGAGGGAGCGGGGCTTCAGGTGACATGTGTGCAAACAGGCCCCGTGGCGCGTTTTAAGATGGGGAATTAAATCCTCTTCAATCCTGAGGGTCCCTGGGGGCCAACTAGCCCAATAGGTACATCCAGAAAGCGCCACAGAGCTGCGTTGCAGAGAGGTGTAAAAGGGGTGTGGCCTCTCTACACGTCTCTGCAACGCAGCCCCTGGCGCATATTGGAGGTTCCTGGTGGGCTAGTTGGCCCCTAGGGACCCTCAGGATTCAAGGGGACTTAATCCCCAACTTAAAACGCGCCACGGGGCGCGTTTGCACAGATGTCACCTCAGGCCCCGCCCTCCCTTCACCATTGTGCAAATATTCTTCTAAAATCATCCGAAATACGAATTCCGATTTACTCACCTGTTATCAGGAGAGACCTCAGTGCTGTATCTTTCAGCCCAGTACTGGTCCTGAAAAGTAATTTTAACCGTACTTACCAGTAACTTGAATTTCCTTCCATAGGCTAACATTGACTGGTTTCACTTGGAAATTCTTCTAAGTGTGGAGTTTTGGAACTTTAAAATATTCCTCTAAAATCAGCCGAAATACGAATTCCGATTTACTCACCTGTTATCGGGAGAGACCTCAGTGCTGCATCTTTCAGCCCAGTACTGATCCTCAAAAGTAATTTTAACCGTACTTACCAGTAACTTGAATTTCCTTCCATAGGATATCATTGCCTGCTTTTTGCTGAAAAAGTTTCTAAGTGTTGATTTTTGAAACATACAAATATTCCTCTAAAATCAGCCGAAATCCGAATTCTGATTTACTCACCTGTTATCAGGAGAGACCTCAGTGCTGCATCTTTCAGCCCAGTACTGGTCCTGAAAAGTAATTTTAACCGTACTTACCGGTAACTTGAATTTCCTTCATAGGCTAACATTGACTGGTTTCACTTGGAAATTCTTCTAAGTGTGGAGTTTTGGAACTTTATAATATTCCTCTAAAATCAACCAAAGTACGAATTCCAATTTACTCACCTGTTATCAGGAGAGAACCCAGTGCTGCATCTTTTAGCCCAGCACTGACCCTGAAAAGTAATTTTAACCGTACTTACCAGTAACTTGAATTTCCTTCCATAGGCTAACATTGACTGGTTTCACTTGGAAATTCTTCTAAGTGTGGAGTTTTGGAACTTTAAAATATTCCTCTAAAATCAGCCGAAATACGAATTCCGATTTACTCACCTGTTATCAGGAGAGACCTCAGTGCTGCATCTTTCAGCCCAGTACTGGTCCTGAAAAGTAATTTTAACCGTACTTACCGGTAACTTGAATTCCCTTCATAGGCTAACATTGACTGGTTTCACTTGGAAATTCTTCTAAGTGTGGAGTTTTGGAACTTTAAAATATTCCTCTAAAATCAGCCGAAATACGAATTCCGATTTACTCACCTGTTATCAGGAGAGACCTCAGTGCTGCATCTTTCAGCCCAGTACTGATCCTCAAAAGTAATTTTAACCGTACTTACCAGTAACTCAAATTTCCTTCCATAGGATATCATTGCCTGCTTTTTGCTGAAAAAGTTTCTAAGTGTTGATTTTTGAAACATACAAATATTCCTCTAAAATCAGCCGAAATACGAATTCCGATTTACTCACCTGTTATAAGGAGAGACCTCAGTGCTGTATCTTTCAGCCCAGTACTGGTCCTGAAAAGTAATTTTAACCGTACTTACCAGTAACTTGAATTTCCTTCCATAGGCTAACATTGACTGGTTGCACTTGGAATTCTTCTAAGTGTGGAGTTTTGGAACTTTAAAATATTCCTCTAAAATCAGCCGAAATACGAATTCCGATTTACTCACCTGTTATCAGGAGAGACCTCAGTGCTGCATCTTTCAGCCCAGTACTAATCCTGAAAAGTAATTTTAACCGTACTTACCAGTAACTTATATTTTCTTCCATAGGAATCCATTGTCTGGTTTTCAGCAAAAAGTTTCAAAGTGTTGATTTTTACAAACTACAAATATTCCTTAAAAATCACCTGTATGACTTAAACGCATTCTTTCAACTGTTTACAGGAGATGCACCAGTGCTGGATCCAGGATCCAACACTGAGTAAGAAAAAGTAACGATAACAGTTTTTACCTGCTAAGTGAATTTCCTTCCATAGGATAACATTGGTGATTCTATGAGAAAAAGTTTCTAGGTGTCAACTTTTAAAATACAATAATATTCCTTAAAAATCACGACTGTAACCAAAACGCTTTTACTCAACTGTTTACAGGAGATGTACCAGGACTGAATCTAGGATCCAGTCCTGTGGTTAGAAAAGTAATCCATAAAGTAACTAATTGCATTTAACTAGAAATTCACATTGAGCTGAATGTTGCATTGTGTTTGAAAATGTGTTGCCCATTGCAACAACTGTAACTACTGTACTTAAAAGTCTATTGCCTATGTGCAAAGTATTTAAACTAAAGTAATTCATTCTGAGAAAGTATTTTTTGTAATGTAATGTATAATGTAATTACAATGTAATTTAAAAAATAAAATCTGTAAAAAAAATTGTTTCTAAAAATGTAGTAAATCAGTATGAAAAAATTAATATAACAATTAATACATTTAAAAATTGTCATTTACAAAACCTTTGAAATTCACTGAAAAAACCGTAGGTTTCAGGCACGTTATAGTTAGAAATTAGCATTTAAAAAACCTTTGAAATTCACTGAAAAAACCATAGGTTTCAGACACGTTATAGTTAGAAATTAGCAATTAAAAAACCTTTGAAATTCACTGAAAAAACCATAGGTTTCAGACACGTTATAGTTACAAATTAGCATTTAAAAAACCTTTGAAATTCACTGAAAAAACCATAGGTTTTAGGGACAGTTATAGTTACTTGGACATTGCACTCGTACAAAACCCGTGAAATTCCCCCGTTATAGTTAGTTCAGCTAACTATAACTCGCGCCCCGCAATGCACTGCTGATGACGTCACATATTACATCACTCATGACATGGTCAGTGACATCACTGATGACATCACTGATGACATCTCAAATGACATCACTGATGACATCATCCACGTGATAATCTGATGCACCTCCTCACACCCTAATATAATCTTTGATACACCCACTCTAAATTACAGACTGCCATTCGCAAAACCATAGACACTCCAACACCAATAACTACATACCCACTCACTGATTCTTAGGTCTACACACACACATCCACTCACTCACCCGTACAGTCACTCATACTTACGGTCACTCAGTACAGGACTATCATATGCACTCTTACTCCTATATAGACACTCAAACAACGCCACTCATCCATAGAGATACTCAGATACCTAGTCAGTCATGCAAATAATTAAACACACTGCCATTTACTCACCTATACAGTTATACACACACCAGCTCACTTACTCATACAAATAGTAGCACATTGTTACGCTCTTATACAATCACTGATACAAGCACACACTTATCCATACAGCCACTATCACAATCACTCACTCTTGCTTATAGCTATTTATATACTCCAACACACATATATACTGCCTTTCACATATGTAGTTACTCACACATGTACCACTGGGACATACATTCACTCACTAACACACTCTTACACACACTTACCCACCCATACAGTCTATCACAGATGCACTCTTGAAACCATCCACCCAGTGAATCACCCACTCACACATCTATGCACAGAGTTGCACACACCCTCCCACACAAACACTCAGGCACCCATACAGATACTCAGACAAGCATTCAATAACTCATATAGACACTCATTTAGCTATTCACAAACACATGCAGCCACTTACACAGCAACAGACAGACGGATACAGACATTCACCCAGTTTAGTCATTAACCCATGCATTCAGTAAGATACGTTAAATCACTCACTTATAGAGTCAGTCACGCACCTACTAAATCATCCATACAGACACTTACACACCCACTCATTCTTCAATACGTCTTTTCCTATATATATTAAAAATATTTAAACTTTACAGAAACACACAGTCACTGGATGATGTCATCAGTGATGTCATTTGAGATGTCATCAGTGATGTCATGAGTGATGTCACTGACCATGTCATGAGTGATGTAATATGTGACGTCATCAGCAGTGCATTACGGGCGCGAGTTATAGTTAGCTGAACTAACTATAACGGGGGAATTTCACGGGTTTTGTACGAGTGCAATGTCCAAGTAACTATAACTGTCCCTAAAACCTATGGTTTTTTCAGTGAATATATATATATATATATATATATATATGTGCAAGAACAGAAGCAGAGAACTCTGGGTAGTTCTCAAGTTTAGGTGGAAAGCAGCTCCAGTAACACCAGCGACACTCTAAATTTGCTCACCTCAAATGTCTGCTTTTCTATCAAAGTCTTTAAGCATAGGATTAGCGCAGTGCCATATATGCTGAGATAGAAAGGGACAAAGTATTTTTCCATTTTTACAGCAAAGTCTTTAAGCATAGGATTAGCACAGTGCTATCCCTGCCGAGCTGTAAAATGGCCAAAGCCTTTTACCACTCCAGGCACAGTATTACAGCTTTGGATTGGTAAAATAGCATCCAAGCCAACCTGAAATGAATAAAAGCAACCCCTGACACGTGTTTCACTCTCGTTAGAGCTCTTCAGAGAGGTATAGCTTTGTCCAGACACAAAGGAGCACCCAGTATAAGTCAAAACAAAACCCTTTCAGGCATAGAGTGACAAATAAATGATGCCTAATTTATTTGTCAGTCTATGCCTGAAAGGGTTTCGTTTTGATATATATATATATCAAGGAAATAGCGCTCCTCCGGGAACCAGGAGACCCGAGGGAGGTGGACCGTGAGCCGGCGGAGCCTCCGGCGGTAATCCGTGGAACAGACATAAAGTAGAGCGCGCTCTCAGAAATTAGACCAAAGTTGAAGGTACACGTAGATTTATTGCTTCATAAATCCAGATGACGCGTTTCGGCCATCAAACGGCCTTGCTCACATAATTACATTCAAAAACTGAGCAGCAATATATGGAACATCCAAAGACATCGGCAAAGGACTACTTCGTAAACTTAGGGGTCGATTCCGATTCGGGCCGGAAATTTCTCCGACCGAGCCGGACCCGGAGAGATTTCCGACCGAATCGGACCCGTGCAGTCCGACCGAACGAGTACGATGCGGCCGTATGTTATCGGACACGAGTCGGTCGGACTCCCATTGAACTCAATGGGAGCCGGTCGTACAACGCGTACGCGGGCTCCCATTGCCCCAATGGGTGCGAGGCGGACAAGGGCGCCCCTACAGCGGGTACGCCGCGAAGCGCTCCGCGGCGTACACGCACAGGTAGGGGGACCCTTGGGTCCCCCTGTGTGCGCCTCGCGCGGCTACGCGTACAGGGGGTCCGACACGGACCCCCAAAGTACGGCTCCGACAGCTCTTACGAGCCGGAGTGCGCGGCTCGGTCGGATCTGCTCGCGGCGCGCATCGTACTTACCCGGCCGGGAAACGTCTCCATTGCGCGGTGCGACCGGGTCCGACCGAGTCGGTCGGAGCGGTTCGAGTCCGAGCGAGTCGGTCGGAGTTGTCGGGACGCCCGGACGAGTCGGTCGGCGACTCGCATCGTACTCGCTCGGCCGGACCCGCAGTACGGTTCGGTCGGGAAACAGGCTTTCGCATGGCTTTTTTCCCGACCGAATGGTATTGGGTGCGCCTCCGACCGAGATCGGAATCGGCCCCTTAGTGTCTGATTCACATATACATGGTGGCCATGTTGGAGTAGGTAAAAATTGTAACTGATGTGAGTACACGAGTACGTGCGGAATGTAAAGGTCCCTCTGTACTAGGTCATGGGGGTACACAAATCAATAAAAAAAAAAAATAATGATAATGTAGCAAGTGTCAAAATGAAAATGACAATTACTTCTATGATGTTCATAACATATAGTCTGTTATATACCTCAAAGGTCGCGTATATCCTCAGTCATAGAGTAATGGTGCCAAAAGATCATGGGTGGCAGGACCCTGTGTTGGGAGGTGCACATCCACACATCCACGCATGGAATGGATAAGGCCTTCGTGGAGACCGCGGTATGAGAAGCCATGTGGAAAGGGTCAACGCATTTGTGTAAATTGGTGGTCATAGCGGGTGCTGGGTGACATTGTGTTGTGACAGGGCCGTACATAAATAAACCACCCAGATATATGGATTCCCCATAGTGGGAAAAGGATCTCTACCCCGGCACAGCATGTGGATGTGACCCACTCCAATGTAGTCGAAAGGTCATAGCCTGCACTGGGTGACATGGTGTCTTAACAGGGCCGTGCACAAATATACAAATAACCGTGCTGGTCCAAACCACACTGATATACAATACATAGATTCCCCATAGTGGGAGAGGGATCATGGCCCTGGCAACAGCAGACGTGACCCACTCCAAGATAGTCAGAAGGTTAGTCATCAGTAAATATATATCCCCATCGTGGGTGTTGCACATATGCGCTCAGTGTAAATGATACATAAAAGGAAAACAAAACAAAAGGACTAATTGATAAAAGTTCTTATCTGGGGTAGATGAGGCCGAACACACAGGTGTTGTCCGAAAGAAGAAAAGAGTAGGGAGCCCAAAAGGTGACTAGATCAGATCTGATGGTCCCTTCCTTTCCTCCTGTAAGAGAAACATATAACATGTGTCAGAGATTCGTTACAGAATCAGTGATGTGTCAGTATACTAGTACACACTCCTGTAAATCAGATGTCCAGAGATGGACAAGTGAGTGGATGTACAGCCAACACGCAACCTTGACTGGAAACAGTGAGAAACACAGAAAGACATAGAAAAACCGGAGAAAAACCGGAGAAAAACAGCACGAGAAAAATAGCAGAGCAATTAGCAGAGAAATGGTGCAGAAAATATACATGGAATAAAAGTATCATTATTCAGTATGTAAATGAATTGCCATTTCCTCATTGATGTTATGTCCCCGTGGGTGACGTGTGCCGAGGTCTATGATGTGAATAGATTTGCATTTCCTCAGCTGCAGTGCTCTATTCCCTCCACATGCTCCAACAGTAACCTGTTCTATGGCAAAGTACTTGAGCTTGGAGCTGTCTGAGTAGTGGTGTGTTTCAAAGTGTCTCGCAAGGGGTAATAGGGGTCTTTGTTGACTATGGCCCTCATATGCTCTGTAAAAAAAAAAATGCTACTTGTAAAAAAATAATTTTGGGGAGAGGAGTTGGCCTAACGGCTAGGGCAGTCGACCTCGAATCTGGGGAACTGGGTTTGAGTCTCTGCAATCACGCTGAACATCCTGTGATTCTGGGCAAATCACTTAATCTCCCAGTGCCTAACAAAAATGAATGTGTCCTCATGTAATGCAACTGGTGCTATGTAAAGCGCTCTGATACCCAATTCGGGTCAAGTTCGCGCTATATAAAACTCTGTAAAAAAAAAATATATACATACATATGCTCCAAGACTCTTTTCTTGCCCATATGTTTGGTACTGCCCACATACCAAAGGTTGCAGGGACACTCGAGAACATAAACCACATAGGTGGAGCTGCATGTGAGAAATTGGTTAATGTGGATGTCAACCTTTTTGTTAGTGTTAGTGTATTCCTTTCTCATGGTGCTGCTGCCTTGCAGTGACTACAGGGAAACAATCCCTTTAGATTTATACTGTTGGGGCTGGCATAGGTGGTGATGTCACTGTGTACAAGTGTGTCTCTGGGATTGCGTCCCTTACGATATGTGATTCTGGGTCTCTCAGGTATGGAGCTACCAATGATTGGATCTTTAGCCAAGATTTCCCAATTCCTAGCCAAGATTTTTTGGACATCCCTAGCATTACTTCAGTAAGTGAGAATGACCCTGGTAGTATCACAGTCATCCTGTGTTGAGGTCTCAGTAACCCTGTCCTCTAAGGTTGTGGTTCTCGTGACTAATTTGGCTTATTCCACTGCTCTGCGGAGAACCCATTTGGGATACCCTCTTTCAGCAAATCTGGTAAGCATTACGCCCTGTTCTGAAATGAAAGCTTCATTGGTACTGCAGTTGCGCTGGGCCCTCAGGAGTTCCCAATAGGGGATGCTCCATTTGAGGTTGTCTGCTCATGGCATGGAGTAAACTGTTGCCGGCAGTGGCCTTTCTGAATAGTCTGGTATGGACCTGATTATTGATGATTTCTACTTTGACATCCAGAAACTCAACAGAGACCTTGTTCATGCTGCTGGTAAGTTTCAGATTGATGTTGTTGAGATTCAGTCTGTGGATGAAGTTACTGGCTTCAGATTCGGTACCGTCCCAGATGATGAAAAGGTCATCTGTGTACCTCAGCCATACAACGACCTGCTCAAAATCTCTTGTGAATTTGGGGTCCCCTCTGATTTCTTCCACCCATGCCCCCAGAAACAGATTCACGAAACTGGGGGCAAAACAAGTGCCCATGGCAGTCCCAAGAGTTTGTTTGTAGATGTTGCCATTGAAAAGAAAGAAATTGTTGTGCAGACAGTAACAAATCATTTCGAGGAGCATTTTGGTGTGCTCGAAGAAACGTAACGGACGCTTGGTTAGATACTTGGTACAAGCTTTGATGCCTGTTTCATGCTCTATAATCGTATAGAGTGAATTGACATCCAAAGTGACCAGTAGAAAAGAGGTGTACCACTGTATATCAAGTATCTTGGTTAGGAAGTCTTTGGTGTCTTTGACATAGGAGGGTAGGGTGATGACTTGGTCCCTCAGAAAGTTGTCCACGTATCGTGAGACATTTTCAAGTGCACTCCCTCAGGACGACACGATGGGTCTGCCAGGAGGGTTGGTGGCGTTCTTGTGGATTTTGGTGAAAAGATATAAGACCGTGAGCTTGGGGAAATCCCTCTAAAGGAAGCCGAATTCTTCCCATTCAAGAAGGCCTCTATCTTTCCAGTCGACAAGGAGGCTCCAGATGCCTGTAACACTCTTTGTGTATTCATCTTTGTTGGTCTGAATGTAAAACATGGGATCGTTAAGTTGGCGTGTAGCCTCAGCGATATACATGTCTTTGCCGAGGATGACCACGTTTCCCCCCTTATCGGCAGGTCTTATGATGATGGTATCGTCATTTGCTAAGCTCCTGATGGCATCTTTCTGTGCTATAGTAAGATTGTGTTGTGAGTGGCGTGATTCGCTGAAACATGATTTTTGTCTAAAGTGGAGAAGTTGACTGGACACAATGTCCTGAAAGGTATCTATGCCGTTATGAGGCATCATTGGAAGAAAAGTGGATTTTGGCTTGAAATTGGAGAAGGCTGCCCTGTCCTACACAATCTCTAGATCATTTAGGAAATCTTGTACATTTACATTAGCGTTGTCTAAATCGCCCTCTAGTTCATGCATGGTAATGAGAGTGTCAATATCACTAATATTGAGTTCATCACTGGTACTATTCAAGTGTTTTTTCTTCATGTTGTCTCTGTTCGTATTCTCCAAAGGTTTCAACTTGTGCCATTTCTTCAACTTCAATTTGTGGCAACATTTAAAGATGTCAATACGAGTGTTCACATAGTCTAGAGGTTGTGTGCGGCAAAAGGATAGACCAAGGTAGGGTGACCAGAATTTTAAAGCCAAAAACCGGG
Source organism: Calotriton arnoldi (assembly GCA_963921515.1). Classification (NCBI taxonomy): domain Eukaryota; kingdom Metazoa; phylum Chordata; class Amphibia; order Caudata; family Salamandridae; genus Calotriton; species Calotriton arnoldi. The sequence goes on from CAWUFW010002667.1 coordinate 930,956, forward strand.
ACATTTCAAGGAAATAGAAGAAGGACTACAATTTTACTTCAAGAATGACAGCGCTTCTCAACAGATAATTACAGATTAGCCAGTTAGAACATACATAAAAAGTAATTTTTTAAACCCAGTATCTTGCCTGATAATTACATTGTTTTCTTGAAACAACTGATAACTTTCCCTGCTTTGTAAACATTGAAAAGCACCTCCTGCCGTTTTCAGGTGACCCTCTCTAAAAACCGGGACAGGAGCTACATTCCCTGAAATCTGCCGGGACAGCTGGTGAAAAACCGGGACCGTCCGGGCAAATCCGGGACGCCTGGTCACCCTAGACCAAGGCAGAGTGTACTTTTCTCAAGGTTGCTGATAGGTCTGTTTGTGAGGTTGATAATACCTTAGTTTGATTTACCTTAGTTTCATCCATTATGATGTTGTTTTTGAGCGAGTTGATACATTTCCCATGCGCTCCTTGTTGTTCCCTTTTCCTCCACCTCTGCGTGAATCTCTACCTCCTCTTTCGCTGCCGCCCCGGCCTCTTCCCCTTCCTCTTACCCGTTGGTTGGTGTTCTTGGTCTTTGGTTTCGGTGTAGTTCTCGTTGTCTGTCGGCCCCAGTGCAGGAGCCGATACTCGTCTAAAAAAAGTCTTAGGTCTAATGTCAGTATCACTGCCCGACGTAGAACTGCCTGATGCAATGGATGTGGCTGACGTAATCGATGTCTGCTTTGCTGGATGTTTCTCTGGATTCCTCCGGTAAAGTTGTGGTATGTTTGTATGTGTCCTGATGGTGAGTTGCGTACATGTGGTTGTACTTTTGACTATATGTAAGAATCCTTCCTGTCTCATATTCAACACAGTCGCAGTGGAGCTTTCTTTGCTTCCTCGCCTTGATATCGTCTTCATAGTTGATTAGTCTTGTTTTCATTTCACTCATGAATTTGGAAAGAGTGTCCTGTTCATTGCTTTTGGTAATGTCCTCTCTTAGTCGTTTGATATTGGCCATGGTTGTTTCTCTGTCCTTCCAAGCGTACTTGATTAGTATTTCCATCATGGTCCTGGAACTTTTGGCCGAGTTTGTGGCCCATTCTTCAAGCATGCCAGGATCTGGCGACTCATATGAAGGAGTGATATATATTCTTAATCCCCTTGGGACCATTTCTTTCTCCACGTAATCTTGGAGGGAGATGGCCTCCCACCATTTCGATATTTCGATTTTGCTCAGTTTTTCAAGCTTTCTCAGCAAGTCCATAATCGAGGGTTCACGTGTTGTCTCTGTGCTGCTTGTTTGCCGCTTCCCTGGAGCTCTTGAGAACAGAGTATGTGCCACCGCATGTCTGTCCTTATCTTCTTCCATTTTGGGTTGGTCAGTTTCACCTCATTGATACCCCCAGAACAAAGTACCTTCGTCTAAGGTATCCTCCTTGATGTGTATCTCAAGTTCCTCCTGCCCTCTCTTTGATTTGTTCAAGTGTCATTTAAGGTCATCTGACCTGTGGGCAGCTGTGTTGGTTTTTGGGGTTTGGAAGGTAGTTTCCTGCCTGTGTGCCCAGTCCCCAGTGCTGACAAGGGTAAACAAAGGAACGCCGGTCAGAGCCACAAACGTCCCGTTATACCAGTAGTAGTACGGTCCCCTGCGTCAGCCGACACAAGTAAACCAACCACCCTTCTGATACACGAAGAATCGCTTACCATCTGAGATGCGCTGCCTTGGTCCCTGGTGACAGGACAATCCCTGGTAGAGGCGGCAGGTCTCCGAATTCGTAGGACGGCTCCCTCCGTCAATAGAACAAGGAAAGAGCACTCCTTCCGTGAGCCAGGAGACCCGAGAGAGGTGGCATGTGAGCCGGCGGAGCCTCCGGCGGTAATCCGTGGAAAAGACACAAAGTAGAACGCGCTCTCAGAAATAAGACCAAAGATGAAGGTACATGTAGATTTATTGCTTCATAAATCCAGATGACGCGTTTCGGCCGTCGAACGGCCTTGCTCCCATAGTTACATTCAAAAACTGAGCAGCATATGCCATCCAATCATTGAGAAACGACGATTCAATAATAATAAAGCCCTCCGATAAGGGTGGAAATATTGTTGTCTTTTCTCGTGATAAAGAGTGCTATTTGCCAACAAATAAAGCGGTCTATGCAAACTGTATTAAGACTTTCCATCAATTGTTGATGTCTTGGAGGGAGGAGGGTATGATTGACACAGATGAATACAACTTCCTACTCTGTGAATATCCTGTAATCCCCACTTTTTATCACCTCCCCAAAATTCATAAAAATGCCAGTAGACCACCAGGGAGACCTATTGTTGCTTCCATCAATAGTTTGCTAGAGAACTGTTCTATTTACATAGACTCCTTTCTGGCACCATGGGTCAGAGATCTTAGTTCCTACATTAAGGACACCGGCGATTTTTTGAGAATCATTGAAGGTGTAAGCGGGGAGGAAGACATGCTTCTCATCACATTAGACATCACCAGCCTCTACACCTGTATTAATCATAAGGATGGTGTGGAGGCTGTAAAATGGTTTCTCAACAAGCGACCCGTGAAATACATGAAACACAATGAGATGTTGTTGACAATGCTGACTTTCTGCCTTGAAAACAACATCTTCATTTTCTCAGGCCAACTCTACAAGCAGCAGAGCCGGACGGCGATGGGCACGTGCTTCGCCCCCAGCTATGCAAATCTTTTCGTTGGCTGCTGAGAGAAGCACGTGGCCTGGAGAGATGTACCCGAACGATGGATGAATCACGTCGTATTATGGGCTCGCTACATCGATGACCTGTTCATCGTGTGGAAGGGCAGCCGTCTTGCTGCAGAGGAATATGTAGCTTTGCTCAATCACAACATCCTAAATTTAAAATTCAGCGGTAATATCAGCAATACCAGTTTCTACTATCAAGATGTAGAAGTCTATATAGAGGACTCCAGAATCCTCACCCGCTTATATAGAAAACCAACAGCGGGAAATGCTTTTCTTCATGCCAGGAGTTCGCATCCGAGGAGTATGGTTAATAACATCCCCTACGGGGAACTCCTCCGTCTAAAAAGGAACTGTACAACCTCGAAAGAGTATGAAAAAGCAAGGGAAGAGGCCTTTAACAGGTTTAAGAATAGAGGGTATTCCGTTAACATCTTATATCAGGCTTCTGACAAAACTGAACAAATAGACAGACTTCAACTCCTGATACCCAAGATCTCTGACCCTGAAACTGAATCAACGGTCACCCTGGCTAGAATGATTACCCGCTATAATACTAAATCATCAGAAGTGGTCCAAATATTCAAGAAGAATTGGCATATTCTTGAAACTGACACCATTCTTCAAAAAGTTGTTCCAGTGTATCCACTGATTACGTACAGACGTAGTAAATCTATAGGCGACCACCTAGTGCAAAGTCATTTCAGCTCAACTGTACACCTAACAACGAAGGTGAGAGGGTTTTACCTGTGCCTGAAATGTAAGGCGTGTAAACATATCCAGAAAGTAATAGATTACAATACTTTAGAAAGCGGCACAGCAATAAGAAAAACAAGAAACATCAATCGACTTCTTAATTGCAACTCTGAATTTACTGTGTACGTCCTGGAATGTCCCATCCCCAAAAGATACGTGGGCAGTACCATCCATCCAGCCAAAAAACGCATACTGGAACATATGCGAGCCATTACAAAAAAAGACCTTACCTATTCGGTGGCTCGTCATTTCGAGAAAATGCATAATAGCGACTGTAATCTATTAAAGTTCTTCTGTATTGACCAGGTCCCCAAGAATGAGAGAGGGGGGACAGGACTAGATCATTGAGGGCTCTGTAATCTAAACACATTATAGATCTGCAAACCAGAGCCCCTCTAGGCCTTAATAATGATGAGGAACTATGGGCTCACTTAGAATGATTTTCTAGGATTATAGTAATCCATTTTGCCCCTTTGTTTCCTTTTACTGACCCTCTTAGAGTGATAGTTATCCCTGCAGAGTCGTCCATTCCTCAGTAATTATGTTTATCTATTCCAATTAGGCCTTAGTTATTTTTCTTCACAAATTCCGTTGTACAGGTTTGCCCATTCAGGGTGCAATTGTGCTAACCTGTAAGTACTCCAAGTGGTTTAAGAAGCGGCAATTGATTTATGGAAAAAAAGGGAAAAAAGAAATAGTTACAAGCTGGCTTTTACAATAATTTTCGCATAGGATAAATATTGATATAAAAAGCTTAATATTTATTAGATCTTTTTACCTATGATATGTGTTTCTAACCACTATTCAACTGTATATATGTATATATAAAAGTGGAGTACCTGTTATACATTGACATGTTTTTTTGTCTGAAACAAGTTCAAAGATGGCCGCTATGTATTCTACATTTAGAAGTAACCAGATTAAGCCATCTTCTATGTTCATGGTTTAAATTCACGTAACGCACGTATGCACTTTAAAATGGTGTTTTTCACTTGGTTTCACTGACATCGAGAAAGGCAGATTGCCAAAACGCGTCTGTCTGTGTGGGGGGGGGAGGGTTAGCACAAATAAAATTACATCTTGAGCAAGGACCTGCGAGTGCTCTCCTTTTTACGCCGACCGGACGGTTTGGATGTGTGGAGAATATATGTATATATATATATATATATATATATAGAGAGAGAGAGTTAATCATCAAAATATAACTAACATAACACAATTTAACATAACATTATGATACATTACTAAATTAGGGTATGAAAAGCAACACTATAACTAACATACACTTCCACCCTGAACCCTCCACCCTCAAAACCCTTATAAAATCCTTAAAAAGGGACTTACCTGTTCTGATGAACAGCAGCACCTTAGCGCAACCTGGTTCCAAGGAAATAGACTAAACATAATACAGGTGCATTACAAAATAGAAGGTGGCGGTAAATAAAAATGGATGCAAAATGAAACTAAACAAAAGACTATGTGCCTTATGATGAGTTTGGCGGTCTTCGCCTGGGACTGCGCGGTTCAAGGAAGACTGCTAAGTCCATGGTGCAGCTGCCTGCTGGATTCCAAGTTGAATCCAGGGCGAGCGGGTGGTGCGGCGGCGGTGTCAAGGCAGCAGGCTGTTAGGCTCATAGGAGAGCCTAACAAGCAGACCACCGGTGTTACAGTGCCTACTGCACATTCCTGCATGGTGTGTCAGGCAACATGTAATGCATGCTATGACTTGAATGAACAAAGGTGCAATTACTGAGGAGTACAACATGTGCCCCTCACATGCACCCACATGGCCGAATGCGCCTGGGGGCCTTGTTAGGGCCCCCTTACCTGCAATTCTGCCACCCTTTTCATGGCAGGCTCCCCGGCATGAAATGGGTGGTGGAAAAGCAGGTCGCAATATGTTCGGCAGTTTAGGCATCAGCACCGGCAGCATTTACTGCCCTTTTCCACACTGCCACTGCCATGGGACCCTGATTCCGTGGGAGGTGGCAGTCTTGTGGTGGTCCGAACACCACCATCGTATTATGGCAGGTGGACCCACAAGTACGGCGGTCTCATGACCGCTGTACTCATAATAAGGCCCTATCTCTCCATAGAAGTGAATAGGAAATCCTATACCAATTTTGAATAAATGTACAAAAAATGGAAAAAAATAAGAAACATGTAAAACATGTCAAAATAAATGTATAATACATTTTTAAAAAAGTTATAAATTAAATAAAAGTATAAAATATATACAATTATTTACTAGATAATAAAAAAATGCATGTTAAAATAATGTTGAAAATATGTATATAAAAAAGTTACGAAATTTAAAAAATCTTTGAAACAATGGAAAATAAAAGTTGAAAATATACAACATACAATAGTACTGAAATATAATTTACATTTTTTTTATCAATGCAAATAAAAAGATGTCTTATTTACATAACCGTATATGAATGTTTATTTTTAACTTCAAGTATATGTGATTAAAAATACAAAGACATACTATATATACACTTTGAAAACATAAATTCAATTTGAAAAATGTCTGACATGTCTTCATTATACAAAAATGTGATCAATAATATTATTGGTTACAAACATACAACAAACTATTTGTTTTTAACATAAATTCAATTTGAAAAATGTCTGACATGTCTTCATTATACAAAAAATGTGATCAATAATATTATTGGTTACAAACATACAACAAACTATTTGTTTTAATATATTTCGAATCACCACCAATACTAGTAAAATAACACACAGGGCCTGATTAGGATGACGGGTGAGTAGACAAGGGCTCCACCAGTTTTGTCCAGGCAACAAAATCTTGCCTTCAGAAGCCTGAAATCCCACTGCCCTGGCCTCCATGCCATTCCATGGGCCTCATTGTAGGGGACTTTCCCTGGTGTTGTAGGATTCCTCAGCAGTGTCAACAACGATGGCCGGTTGGGATAAGCTGAGTCTCCTAGATGGAAAAAAAAGTGTTAAAAAATGTTACACAATTACAGATTATTGAACTAGACATTTCCCAAACAATATTATGAAAGATTATACAGACCAATAAGCTGGACCTTCTCATGTCTAAGCTGTGACATTTCCAGGGGTATGAAGCGGTTCCATAGTAAAAAGGAATCATGGACAGAGCCGTAGAAACGTGCACAGATGCTTATGATGTACAAATCCCTTAAGTAGACAACTTGCATGTTGATTGAGTTTCCGATTCCAGTAGACCTGCTCTCTGGCGTGTAGTGGGACTAAGGCAATATGTGTCATCAATTGCTCTAACCACACGTGGTAGGTGGCCCAAACCATAAATATCTCCCTTCACATTGGATAAATCCTGCTGCCTTGGAAACAGGATAAAGCTGTCGATGTGTGTCATCATTGAAGACAGAACTTCTTGTAGTACACCACTGTGTTTTATGAACAAACAAAATGAAAATGATGTTAATTATGTGTATGGTCCTACAAATCATTCAGCCTATATCAGGGCTCTTCAAACAGTTGTATGGGAACAACCAGTAGCTCCAAGACCCCTTCAGAGTAGCATACAACCTTGAGGTGATTTATTGGATGGGCACAACATCGTTTTTATATGTAAAAAGGAAGGATGTGTTTGTGTGACATCATGATCATCAGAATGCAGATAACAAGGCCTGACAATGAGCAGTGCTAAGTCAGGATAATGGACCAGGCTGGGGCTGAGTCACAGGGAAAAACAACTGAAGCACTGAGGTACATCAGTCAACAACATATAACCTTGCCAGGACAAATTTTAAGGTGTGCTTGAAAACATGCCCCTGAAAGCTTTTAAATGGACCACAGTTGAAAGGGAGAGTTACCTCACTTCTTGAGCTAACACTTCATTTCATTTTACTCCCATTTCAAAGTGTGTCATGTCCAACCTGCAGTGGCCACTATTCACTGTGCCATAAGTAATAAGAGTGACCCATGTCCAATGCACAAGAAGAGTTCTTGAAGGTGTAAGTTTTGCACAATGTGTATGATGATGTGTTTTGTCTATTAATTTGTTGGAAATGATCCCACCTGCTTTCTGTTCACAATCAATGGGCTGTTCTGAGAAGACAGATGGGTGCCTAAACTCCACAAATACACCATGTTGTTTGATGTCATGAGGGACAATTGTACCAAACAGGCAAATATTGTTTATTGTGACAGGTGTGATGCTTCTTCACTATCGTGGATAATGTAATGGTAGCCCTATTACATGTGACATATCATATTAGACACATAGGATACGGTGGATGTAGAAAACATCACATTGGTAAGCTGGAATTCTACTCAAACAAGAGTAAGCATGTGATCCAAAATTACTAGTGATATCAATATTAAAAGCTACATTTTGAAACCAAAACATATCCAAATTGTGTTCATCATCAGAAATACTGTTTCATACATGCTAAAAGTGACAGATTAGCTTGATGTCTTACTCCTTCACAAAGATGTGTGTGTAAGTCAGTTTTTTTTACAAATAATAGTGATAGGCATACAATTTTTGTTGAATCACAGACAGGAATCTGTACAAATTGGTGACAGATGACACATACCATAACCATTTATCAATCTCCCTTGTCAAGTCCAGATGATAAAGTTATGATGGAGATAAATGGCAAACTTAAAAGGATTTAGCAAGATGGAATGTTCCATCACATATATGTAGGGGTATCCCACGAGGACAGCTCAAAACCAGGCCTGACTCATGACTCATTAGGCAACTGTTGAAATGCATCAACGTGTAATATGTTGCCTATTGTGCTGTATGTGTGAATCTTTGAAGTATGTATTAAATGTGAATTAGTGTATGTAATAATTTCTGTGATGTTCTACAAATTTGTGACTACAGTGAGGCCAACATTTGACTGTTGGTGAGATCTATAAGAGCTAGGGCTTTAAAAGCTGAACATTATGGGATCCTGTGGGAAGGGGTTGGACATAAGAGATGAACTAGGCATGGTGTTTCTGATGTGCTGTCGAATTGCATACAACAAAATTGTGCTGCATATCATGTGAGGTACACAGTTACCTATACATACACTTCAATTTTTCTCAATAACATTATGCAGTACATGTCTCCTATAGCTATGTTATGGTGTTCTCACAAGTTTATGTCTAGATTGTTCCCATTTACACCCTTGTCATGACAACCACTCATATTCCATGTATGCAATAAAAAAATATGTGTATTTGTTAAATGATTTTGCAATGTCTAACTTGCAGCATTGATATTTAGAATTAGAAAGAATGCTGTGCCTGTAGAATCTAATATCTCAAAAGACAGCAACATCTTAATGTCACACCACAGACTGTGAATATCTGATGAGTAAACATAATAAATAACTGTGTACCTGTCATGGCTTGTTATGTCAAGGTAGGTGCTGTTGAACTTTGTAGTATCATGAAATGTTATTCACCACTGTGAAATATCACATTCAAGAGAACAAGGAAATATCCCTGCTGGAGCATTAACACTCAGATGAAACACCACATATTAAAGGTGTATGGTTTAGCATCATGAACATATTACTACTCCATCCTCAAGATGTTCCCTGTAATAATCACATGCCTCAGTGTGTGTTTGTTCAAAGAGGCAGATACTCAATATCTGTTTGGTCGCGGCACTACCACCTACACCACCCACATGGTATCAGGGAGACAAAAGCAGGTAGGACAGGAGTCTTCTGTCATCCGTCAATCACATCTATATTTAATGAAATGAAACTTTAATATCACTGTGTTGACTCACTGAGTATGATGTGACGTGTCAACATTCAATATATTTATGGAGATTAAAGTTGTTATGCAGGAATTGGGGAATGTCTTTCTCCATGTGTCAGGACAATGTCTTCATAGCAATTTCGAATATGACAGATGTGAATTCTTGTTCTGTGCCTTCTCACTCATATGTTTTTCCTTGTTTATGCAAAAGCTGTTCCTCCCATGTACACATGTGCTGAACCACCTGCCTGCACCATTGAATTGCAGCTGAAATGACACGCTGTCTTTATGCACCACACTTGTGACACTGACAGGAAGACATGTAGCACTCTAAAGCCACTGGGCACATTGCCAACAGCCATAGCGTGTAATCCCAGTTTAGGGGCTGATTACAATGTCAGTCGGAAAGGCTCCGAATGGCAGTCGGATTCCCCTAAACCGCGTCAGAACCTATGTTTCCAACTTGGGCCCCGATTTCGATGTCGGACGGACTGGAGTCCATCCGACATCGGCTTGGAACTGGAACCGAACGACCTCCTGTTGTTGGTTCCAGCCCAGGAATTAGGATGCGAACGAACCCTGTTTGGTCGCAATCCTATTCTTTACAATGGGAGCATGCATTCCGAAAGGAATGCATGCTCTCATTGTTTAGAGCAGAGGTGCAATTCATTCCTGCACCCTGTGGCAGGCACCTCAAGGTGCCTGCCATGGGTGCAAGGATCAACAGGGGCCACCATAGGTGCCGCCTAGGCTACCATTTAGCAGCGTCGCACCCATTGGGGCCTGCTGGGGCCCCCCAAAGACAGTTTCCCAATGCCTTTCTGTGTCTGAAATGCCGGCATAGAAAGGCAGTGGGAAGCTGCCATCATTATCCCTCAGCCGGAAAGAGCCAGCCAAGGGATTACTGCAGGTGTTCCGAATGGCTTCTGACAGACTCTCCGAGCCTGTCGGAAGCCATTCATAAAACCTATTCAGATTCTCTTCCGACCGAGCCCATGGAAATGGCTCGGTCGGAAAGGAATCCCACCGATGGTCGGAGCCGTTCCAGCCTGCAACGTAATCGGGCCGTTGGTTGGAAATATTTCCGACTGACCCGATTACGATGTTCTCGTTCGGTCAGTCCGAATTGGTTCCGGCCGGCATTTGGAAACTCCGAGTCGGTCAAAGCCGAATCATACAGCTCTATGGACTGCATTTCCGACCGACATATTACGATGTCAGATTCGGACAGCCTTTCCAACTCGGTCCGTCTGACATGAAAAGGTTGTCAGAAACTGACTTTGGGGGCCCCTAGCAGGCCCCCCTTCATCCTGAGGCCTAGTGTTGGGGGCCATGGGGGTACCCGAGGGACCCCCCTGTAGAACCATGCACAGTGTGACAGGCACCATGGGGTGCCCGCCACAGGGTGCAAGATTTTCCGCAACCACCCCTTTTTTCAAAGGGAGCCTGTGTTGTCAGTCGGAACACAGGCTCCCATTGAAGTGAATGGGAAACTTTCTGAACGGTGTTCGGAAGCATCGTAATCGGTCATTCGGACAAGGAGTCGGTCGGTTTGTTTTCCGACCGACATCGTCATGAGCCCCTTAGTTGGAAATTGTCCATTGACACAGTCCCCGGTGCACTACCCAGGTGACACTGTATAATTGATAGCAGTATGGCCTTTTTCACATCACCACTATAGCATAAGTCCATGGACTATTACATAGCTCTCTCATTCTCAGCACATGAGGAGAACTGCTAGATAATGGCACTCCATTCATAAACAGAGACTCATATGCAGTTCCAGGAGAGAAACCCATGCTGGGCATTATCATGGTAGTACACAACATCACAAAGGATGAGGTAATTATTGGTTCTATGCAGGATGACCTTCCTACAACAATAACAGTACAGGTTACCAGCCTCCCTTTTTGAGCTTACTTTTGGATTTCAGATTACCTGATGCAAGGACCAAAGCCACAGGTGCACATCCAAGCTACTCAGGACTCACTTTACTCCAAGAACTACACTTCAGGTATCCTGTTGAATCACTAGTCCTACTCTCTGACCAAGGTGAATCTCCAGTATTATTTCAGCTTCAAACAGATTGGAATTCCCAATTGATCAATTGGCCTCTCTGTCACCCTTCATTTACCATTTTCCACCTTTTGTGAGTCAGCCCTTTACCTCCTTTCCAAACAGGAGGCCAACTGAGACAGATATAAAAGCTTGGTGGATATGCCTGGAGAAGGGCAGTATTCTGGGGCAAGGCATTTTTATCCAGCGGGGCTCAATGCAAAGTGATATTTCACCAATGGCCACCCACTTAGGAACTGAAATAAACACATGTATGAGAGAAGCCATATGTTGAATGGCCAGACCAAACTCTTGAAGGACACAGTGGAGTTTTATTGGCAATATTTCCAAATGGTGTTCGACCTTAATATTGTTTAAAAATATTGTTGGTGTTTAATATTGATTGAAAAGTATTGCTATGTCCAGAATATGATGGCACATAATATTGTAGCTAAGGATAAAAAAAATACTTTGGTATTATTGTCTATATTTGTAATTTTATTAGTTCCTATTGTTGTATAAAATATTGATTGTTTTTTTGCAATGTTTTATTAGAGTGTTAAGTTATTTTTTATTATTAATTATTTTTAATTATTTTTTTGAATAATTTAGTATTATTTGGTTAGGTAATATTTTAATCTATATTTGCATTTCATTTTTTAACCGGTTACTTTATTTTAATTGTTTATTTTTTATTAAATGTTTAAATAACTACAATTATGCTTCGGGTCGTTGGACTCAACTCGAGAAGGAACTACATATCAACTGCTTGGAACTACTAGCGGGTTCTTTCGCGGTTCGAAGCTTCACTCAGAATTCAATGAAATGTTGCATAATGCTGCGCATGGACAATGTCTCTGCAGTGAAATACGTAAACAAGATGGGGGGACCACACTCAAAGGGTCTTACGGAAATAGCGAAAGGGTTCTGGAGCTTTTGCTTGAACAAGGGACTCTGTTACAGCAGAGCACATTCCTGGTTTGAACAACGGCGTAGCGGATTGGTTCTCAAGGAATTTCAAGGATTCCAGCAACTGGAAACTAGACAAAGGAGTATTTATGATAATCCAAGACAGATGGGGTCCGTTCGGGACAGATCTTTTCGCCGGACAGACTGAACACCCAGCTAAAGAGCTTCTTCAGCTGGAAGCCGGATCCTCGAGCATCAGGGGTGGATGCCTTCCTCCAGAACTGGCGGGGCTTAAAGCCATATGCCTTTCCGCCGTTTGTCATGCTTCCACGTCTTCTCTTACATGCCCGTCGTTACTTACAGAACATGGTAGTGATAACCCCTCTTTGGAGGTCGCAGGCATGGTTCCCGGTCATTTTAGAGATGACTGTAGACTTTCCAATCCTAATACCGCCTTTCAAGCAAATACTTCGGGGTCCAGAGGGCGAATCTCACCCTCTCATAGACCAGGGTCTATTGACTTTGACGGCATGGAAGATTTCAGGCGACAATGGAAAATCCCAGGGCTTTCGCAAGATGCTTTCCAACTCATATCTGAGTCTTGGGCATCTGGAACAGGGAAGGCATATCGACTGGCGTGGAACAAATGGGTTCGCTGGTGTATTCAACAACACTACGATCCCGTTTCAACTGATTTAGTTCACGTAGTTAATTTCCTATCGGAACTGTTTGCTTCTGGCCTTTCTTACAGAACCGTTAATGTCTATAGATCAGCAATAGCTGCGGGTCATTCCTTAGTTGATGGCATCTCGGTGGGACAAAACCTTTTAACAAAGAAAATTATGAGAAGTATGCAAGTTCTTAATCCTCCAGCCCCTAAATATACGGCCTTATAGGACGTAAGAAATGTTTTACAACTTATATCCTCTTGGGGAGACAATGTTAACCTTTCTCTTAAACGTATCTCTTACAAACTTACTGTATTGCTTTGCTTAGTTTCTTTTAGACGAACCTCTGACGTTAAGGCTTTAGATGTTTCTAGCAGAGCTTATCAACCTGAGGGAGTTTGTTTTTATCTTAAGAAAAGGACAAAAACTATGTCATCTTCTATTTTCTACCCGTTCTTCTCTTTGAATGAAAGTTTGTGTGTTGTCAAATGCCTAAAAGAGTATGAAAAGAGAACTGCCTCTTTGCGAGGTGTTGAATCTCAACTACTGATCTCTCAGAGATCCCCCCATAAAGCAGTTTCATCTCCCACGCTTGCAAGATGGGTGAAAGAAGTGATGACCGAGAGTGGTGTTGATGTGTCTATCTTCGGTGCACACTCCCTCAGAGGCGCATTGGCTTCTAAAGCTTTTATGTTAGGAGGAGGACTCCAAGATATTCTTAGAGCCACTGACTGGTCAAATGAAAGTATGTTTAAAAAATGTTACTTTAGACCAATCAATAATGTGTTTGACAATGTGCTTAATTCACTTTAAACTTGCATAATGTTGGCCTCCGTGTCATGCCATAAAATTTAGATTTTTCACAGCCTGGTGGGCAGAAAATCTGGATTTTATTAAGGACACGGAGGCTAAGATTATCCCACCACTTGTTAACCCTCCCTAGGTTTCTTCCTTTTGACCTATTGTGTCTCTTTTTCTTCCAGAATAAATCGCCTATGGATAACTATTATTTAAAGAAAGTCCTTCACCTCATTCCGAAGTTATGTTTCTTGTTCGCAGCACCGGACTAAGACAAAGAAGGAAGATGGATGTGTGCTCATGCTCTATATACTATAATGGAATGTTGTTTAAAGTTCTATATTCTCTTCATTGTTACTGATGAGTTGTGGCAATAAAGGAGATTTGCATAATCTTAGCCTCCGTGTCCTTAATAAAATCCAGATTTTCTGCCCACCAGGCTGTGAAAATCTAAATTATGCTTCGACATTTTTATTAATATTTAGATTTTTTTTTTAAAACACTAAAATATATGTATTTTAATATAGGTGTTATTTAATGTTGTTACCTATATTGCATCTGTGGGTAATATGTCTGATTTATTTTAATACTTGTTAATATTTATTTATTTTTGTTGTGTTTCTGTCTTTGAATTTGAGTAGGTTTGGTAGTGTTTATATGTATTTATCATTTAAATTAATGTATTGATTAGGAATTAGTAAAATCATGTATTAGAGGCTGATTGCAGCTTTGGCAGTGCGGGAGCAAGGTGGCACACCACTGCACTGCTCCCGCACCGCCAAAGTCGACCGACGGCCACCTGTCAGATTAGGAGTGTTCTCCTGGTCTGGCAGGTGGTCCTTTGGCATTCCCACAGTGGTGCCTTTGAAAAAGGCACCACAATGGAAATGCCAAAGTAAGTTCCTGCATGGCATGGACTGTTTAGTCCATACCATGCAGGAACTGGGCGTATATGCACACAGGGGGGCACACCATGTGCCCCCCTGCATGCATCCCAGTGTACAGGGGCAACGGGTGGCCCTATAGGGCCCCCTTTGTTTCTCCACTGCCAGCCCAGCATGGCGTGCTCACAGCCATGAAAATACTGGTAGTGGGGAAACTCAGAATATGCTTGGACGGTGTTGCAGTGGCCACCGCCAAGCATATTACTGCCCAGACCGCCATACCACCACCAAGGAATGCAGTTCCCTGGAGGTTGAGGCGGTCCTGTGTGTTTATATAGCTAATTATGTTTGTTAATTTCAGGATTATGATGCCCATCTTTCCAATGACACTGTCATCCAATTGTGGTATTTAATTTTGTCCTATATTGTTCCAATTCTCATGTGTGTATGGCTGCTATGATTCCAACTAAAGGTGAGTGAACTGAAGTACCATAGACCAACTTATTTTTAACTCTGGTTTCTGTGTAAATTCATTGGAGAGTTTATGACTAGCTTGTTGTGGTGAGCAACTTAGGTCAGTGCTGTGTGGGTGTATGTTTGAGCCTGGTTGACCTCTAGTACTACTTGAGTAGTTTTCAATTACATTTTTGTGAATTGAGCTTGGCATACACTTATGTAAGTGTATAGGGGGATTTGCAAGGCCTTCCTTGTTCTTAACTCTTAACATTTTCCATTCCCCTGTATTTTGAAGTAGCCATTCTACATTTCAATCAATCAATCAATCAATCAATCGATCAGGCATTTATATAGTGTTGCTACTCAACGGTGAGGGTCTCAAGGCCTCGATGGTCTTTGGCCCCTTCTCTGTCCGCATGCACATTTACACCTGAGTGGTAGTTTTTGTGTGAAGTTTTCCACATATAGATTGGATCACTGTACATGTTTATGTTTGGATGAAACTGCACATTTCAAAATGGTCCTTTGTGAATTGCCATCACATGTAGACTACAGGTGCACACTTAATCTTCCATTCTGAGTCGCTTGTTATTTTGAGGTGGAGATACTAGGGCTGTAATTATCTACAATACGTTGGGAATGGAAAATAGAGAAAATATGTGAGATTCAGAATTAAAGGTTCAATTTCAGATGTTCTCTCCAATCCCATTTTCATGTACATTATTCATTAGATTTTACAGGGTAAATTGTCACACCTGGCAAAACCTGTAATCGGGATGGATGGTATTGTCCTGGGTCTGCTTGTATGCAAATAGATTTTTGAGTGTGTGTGGGGGGGAGCTGTGGGTGTACTTGTGTGTCTACGTTCTATAAACATGTGTCAATCACAACATTGAATCATGCATTGTTGCAAGAATTCAAGGGCAGGACGTTGTGCAGCAGGGAATCAGATGATGTGGCAGCTGTTGTGATTTCCTGCTGCCACTCAAGATTAATGGTAGGCCTGACCAGCAGAAGGGAAACCAATTGTCTGCAGCTGGAAGTCCCACCCACCATAGCTGGAGAATTAGGCTGAGTAGAAAAGGGTTCTGTTGAAGTCAAACATCACATTTAGTGAAGTAGTGAAATTTCATCCATGTCCACAAAGGGCAATGATTGCAGGCTTTACCCAACTTTGATAGCAAGGTTTTCATTTCATGCACCTGTGTTTTATCTGTTGCCATTGTAAAGCATGCGCACTGCTATTTAATTGCATGCAAGCAAAAAATGGAAATATGGAAAGTAAAAAGATGCTTATTCTCAGAATGTATTACTGAGGGAATGTATCTAGTTACATCAACTAAAGTTCAGCCTTTTTGGATTAGGTGTGTTTCAAGGATCTTTTAAATGTCCCTAGGGTATTGTTCTGACATAAATGGTGGGAAATAAATTTATGGAGTGATGACACACATGACCATGCCTTTAATATGTCTGAATCTTGGGGGTGGTTGATTAAGAGTCAGGTTTACCAGGCTCCCCTTAGAAGTCTGTTTGACTGTATGTCGTGAGAATATGTTCTTAGCCATCTAATTCACCTGGGTTTCTACTACTGCTTTTCTGGTCACTTGTATATTGCTCTCACCATGAACAGAAATTCAGTGTTGCCCATTCCCACATATCCTATGGTGTGGTCCCAGAAACCCTCCAATGTGTTTTCAGTGCTATGTCCAGGCCTGAAGCCTGACCCATGTTAGAAGTACTATCATGATGGCCATTTATAAGACTTTCTTCTCTGCGGTTGGCGGCATGCCAAGGAATACGGTTAATTAATCAAGAGTGCAATGAGGTTGTCTCTTTTGAATGAGCAATATCTCTGCAGAAGAACTGGTACTTATGTGTCCAGTTTTAGCCAAATCGCTAGACAGTGACTGATGTGCCAAGAATGACTGCCCTGGTAACATTCTCTGAAATATGCCTTAGTATATTTAAACAGTTGATACAGGATAGGCAAGCTGATACGCGTATTTTCAATATTTAGGAGGTGATTTAAAATGTATACACGGGCTTTCATAATCTGCAAATAGAAGATGTGGCTAGTTTTGTTGGTGTGACTTTAACCAATCGTGAGTCCAATTTTGTCCATGTCATCAACTAGGCCATTGGTGTATTGATTCTTATGTTATGACCCAAATGTTCATGTGACCAAACTGGAATATTAGGAGAGGACTGGTGTGGTTATATTTGTTAGAAAGGGTTCAAGATAAAAAAGTTGCTGAAGTCTAACTCTTACATAAAATAACATTGACAACTGTAAATTGATATTGGAAAGTTGGGTAAGGCATATTATACTTTAGGAAAATTAGGTGTCAAAACTGGATTTATACATATTTTCATATGAGGCACTAAAATATGTGCAGAAAATGTTATCTCAGTGCACTCAATTATCCATATGTTTGTTTCTTGGAAAATAGTTTAACAATGTGCAATTCCACCAATAGCGCTGTGTCTCACAGCGTTGATCAATAACATTCACCAAGTGCTGGGTTTGGAAACCAATTCCTAGCTGGTGGATGCACTTAACTTTGACACACAATGTGTCTCCTCCAAATGAAAATGACTCAAACATTCAATAATGACTCTTGTAATCAAGCCATACGTTTAAAGCTGCAGTTTTTTCCTTTTCCTTTATTTGTATTCGGTGATATTCCTTTTCACAACCAATGTTTGTAAAATGCTTTCACACGACATACCCAATGCTTTTCGGGTCTAGTAGGACCCTTCGTCAGGGGTCTCTGAATTATGAAATGAAACAAAAAGCCAGATCAGTCCTGATACTTCTATTCAATATAAAAATGACTGATTATAACGATCCTGACCGTGAAATTGAAGTCTCCGTGATCAGTGCCATGCTCGTGATTTATCCCTTGTCACACAACTAAAACATTCAAATCCTCAAATGAAAGAAAACGTCCAAACGCCCGACTATGCACCAGCGTGTTAAACCAAGTGAAGAAGTACGTAGTGTATTTACGCTAAAAATCAAATAAAACAGCAGTGGGAACATGCTCAAACTGAACTGAAAAATTACGTGACTCCATATGACACTGAAAAAACATGCACTACATTGTATATCGAACCCGTGGTTACCTAAATTTATCAAAGGTCCAGTATTCAACTCACCCGTAAGTCGTTGTGAGTCCACGTTACTGCGAACTGCAGCGCGTGAAAAATACGGATATCCGGTGCAGAAGTGAGCAATAATAATCGTGCTGACGTGACGCATGCAGTTGAAAGTTACCGCCTACTTAAAGTGAAAGCTAAAGAGTAGAATACTAGCAATGGCTTTCAATATTAATAAAGATTGAAAAGTTCAAAGTCCCATTGAACAGTGTAATGATCATGAACATGAAACACAATTACCACCCAAATTGGAAACCTTCAGCTATGAATACTCTGAATTCAGATAGGATCGCAACTTCATTGGGAAAACGATCAGTGAAATCAACATCACACATCAAGACGAGTAAATTCAAGATATCAATCAGAGGGAAAAATCAGTATACATGCAGTTGGGGAATCCTGGTTATAAAAAGCACACAAATTCCAAACGATCGTTCATTCCTTGCGGCTGCATCGTATTGAGTTTTTTTATCCAATAGAATTCAGATCTCGACAATTGTTTTTGTGGATCCATATCACAGCGTCTTATCACAGTCTCTAATATAGTAAAACGAAGTTGAGCGATGTTGTGACCTGCTTGTTGCCAATGTTCTGCCACGCTAGATTTCGTATTCTGGGTACTGATATTGCTTTTATGCTCGGTGATCCGGACCTTTACCTTCCGTTCTGTCCTGCCTTCATAAAGTTTGCCACATGGGCATTTTAACGCATAGATTACGTTTGAAGTATTGCACGTGCTTGAATGTTGTAGCATGATTTTCATGCCTTTGGTGGGATGAATAAACTGATTTCCAACTATTACATTATTGCAGTGTACACAGTTAGCACATTTTTGCATACCTTAATGTGTTTTACAATAATTGACTTTTTTCTCCTCTAAAGTAGTTCCTTGATGTTTTGTGAACGTTGAAATGCAAAAAAGGTTGACTGTTAAATAATTGTTGTAAGTCAGGTTCTGTTTGGATTATGGTCCAGTATTTTTGATGATCGCTTTTATTTGATGGGCTTTAGTGGAATGCTTCATAATACAGACAATGGGTTTCTCTTTGATGACTTCCTTTTTCTTGAGTAGACTTTGTCTCTCCAAGGTTAACACTCGTTTTTTAGAGTCCTCCAAGACCTTATCTGGATAACCACTAAAATAAGTGGAAATAAAATGATTGCAACTGAGAGTTATCAGCACTGATCAGATACTTAAGTCCTGAAGGGAAATGTACCTTTTCTAGATGTGTGGTTGTTAACTAATTTATTAACTAATGTTGATTGACATTAGAGTAAGAATATTCTGCATGATACACCAAAGTTAAGCTCAGTGAGGCAAAAGGGTAAACATAGATACTGAAAAGAATACCTTTAAATATACATTGAAGTGATACAGATGTATGTACTTTCCACAATATTTTATTATCATATGGATAATAAAATGGTAATATTTTGATGTTTTAGGTGAAGGATATTGTATTGCATTGTATTGTATTGTATTCTATTCTATTCTATTGCAACTGTCACTCAGAAGGGTATTTTGGCCCTGGGGGATTTCTGAGAAAGGTGATTAGGCAAGAAGCTTAACATTCAAAGGCATGAAAAGAGGTTGTCAGGGCATTCCAAAAGGCTAGATGGTCATAAATCAGTCAGAGATTAGGTGGGAGTGTGTTCCAATGTTGAGTGCTACGTCAGAAAAGAAACATCTACCGAGACTTTGAAGCTGGATAACAGAACCTTACATTGATGGTGAGAGGTTCATCTAAGGGCTATAGTGGGCCTCTATTACCAGATTACTGCATAGGAATAGAGGGCCAGTGTTATAGAAGGCTTGATGACCCATGAAAAGATCCTTGCTGATAAAATTATTAGAAATACGGAGCCAGTGGAGGGTGACCATGTTGGGAAAAATTGAAGAATCACAGGGGAGATTAAAGATTTTTTGAAGTTGAGAGAGGAGCTTAGGCAGTAGACCCAAATGGAGAGATTTGCAGTAGTTCAGTCAGCACAGAATCACATCTTGCAGTACTAATCAACTTGAAGTGAATGTTATGAAAGAAAGGATTTTATGAAGGAGACAGAGTTAATATAGAAAGGCTGATGAGAAATTGCCAACATGAGAGTTTAGCGAGAGATTGTCATTTATCCAGAGTCCAAAGTTGCAGACTTCATTTTCCAGGGTAGAAGAAGTAACCAGTTCCTCCAGCTGTCAGCCTGATGACCAGGTAGAAGTTTATTTTCCCAGAGGTATTTCTGTTTTATTTGTGTTAATTTTAAGAAATGTCTTATTCATTCAAGAAACAATAACTATGAGATATTTTGAAACTGAAGACATGTGGTGTGCAGAATAATTGAGATTAGAAAAGATTTATGTATCATCTCCGTAGGTCTTGAACAAAAGACCAAAAGTGTGGATGAGTTGTGCTAAAGACAAGACATTAACATTGAAGAGTGTGAGGCCCAGGGAGACGCGCTGAGATACTTCCTCCTCCAATGTCCTGAATTCTTAATTCAAAGGCGGAGAGTAAAGTAATTTTCCTGGAGACATAAAGAAAACCAAATGATTGCTTAATGTCCTTATCTGGGAGAGGCAAATAAAAATAATTTTATGAGAGACTGTATCAAAGACCACTGAAAGGCCAGTAATACTAAGGGCACAAAGTGCTCTTGATCTTCTTGAAGACATATATCATCTACAATGAATGTCAATGTGGACTTGTACTGTGATGTGAGTGAATGCCTGATTGTGTGGGGTCAAATATGACATTGCTTTCTAGAAAAATAAAATCTGAGCCCTAAAGTCTTTTTGAGAATTTAAATTCACAAAGGAAGTATGGAAATGGAATAATAGTTGCTGAGAGTTCAACATCAGCTGAAGTTTTTAAAAAAAAGGGTTAAAACCATTGCATTGTTCAGATTGCCTACCTCCAAGTATTTATTTCAGAGCTTAATCAGGGAAGGGGCAATGCTGTCAGTTGCCATGTGAAGAATATGGGTTATACAGGCTCAAGGGGTGACCCTTATTTAATAACAGCATGCTTTTAGGATTTTCCCTTTCAAGAGGTGAAAAGTCAAGTATATACAAATACCATTTGCTTTAGTTCAGAATGTTGTTTAATTTTTACTTCATAAACCATCTAGAAGATGTCTTGTGAAAGAGTAAACAGGACACATCTAGGATAGGCAGAAAAGTAATTCCTTATCTTCTTTATGGGGATTATGCCATCCTTGCTACAGTAACACGCAGCACATTGCAATTGTTGTGTGTGCTGAATGAACGATTTGAATTTTTATACTAACTGAGTAAAATATCAAAATATGAATCTTATTCTTAGACTCAAAAACGTAAAGATCATATCCACGGGAAACATGATAAAAAGTTCTGCAAGGACCTTATGATAAGGGCATTTTTGGCATTATATTTGATTCCAAGTTGAATTTGTCAGACCTTCTCTGCAGTAGAAGAACCCATTTCCAACAAACCAAAGGACGAGTTCTGTAGCTTACAATCAAGATCTGATCTTAGACCTCTGGTTCAGACAATTACAGTTTACAAAGCCCACCGTATTCCCTCAGTTTTGGGCTAGAATTTGTAGATCTACAAATGTACATGTGCATCTGGGCAGAAGAAAACACATTTTTGGGGCATTTCTATGGCTACCTCAATCAGTTCCATTATTTATCATACACATGGAGATGGGCTAGCATTGTGTGTAGGACAGTATAAAAATGACTACGCCTTAACAAGGGTCCCTGAGTGGACATCCAGCTTAAACAGTGAGATCATATGTTACTGCCCCTCACTTGACCACTTGAGTAGAATTCCACGGTTAAAATACATTAAGAACATAGGCTTGGATTTGGGCTACTACGACCCATTTAAAGAATTTGAAAAGATTATGAAATCAGATAATAATAGATAATAAATTCTTTCTCAAATTGAAGTTCATATAGTACAGACAACATTAAACTATTAAAAGTTTCAATCAGGGCATCAAAAACTCTAAGAGGGATGGAGAATTATTTGAGGCAGGTTGACAAACTATGTGAATAGATTTAGATGTGACATTATTCATCATTTATTGTTGCCACGTAAGATCCAGTTTGCCAAGAACTCATGCACGAACTATGTCCATGTGATAATATATCTTGACAACCAACTAGGCTTTATTTGTTAATGTGAAGACACTCTTAGGCAATATATTGTCTCACTTTTAAAGAAAGAGTCAAATTAGGGACATTCACTGAGTCTTTCTATGTATTATTCTTCTATCAACCCTACTAATTTGCTCTGCTGTAGGAAGGTGTTTATTTGTAGCTGTTAAATAAAATGTCTGATAGTGTAAAATTGATGGAATCATATTTACAACTTGTTTTTGTGACATTTTATTTTGATGGATTATTTGCTGGTAACTATATGCATATTGTTGGCCATTGTTTGGATTATCTGCTTGCAGATGATTTATGTGATGTTCTGATAAACCTTTTGCGAAATAGTTTAGTTCATTATTAGAACATTAGAATGTTGAGCGCTCCATTGAAAATAATGGAGTGCTCCGGGCTTCTAATGGCTGGTAGAAGCCTGAAGCATCAACATTCCAATGTTTGTTCACAGCAACAGCTGTGAACAAAGGCCTCACAGAGCCCAAGGGGATTTCAACTTTGTTTTACAAATTAGAACATTCTGCCCTCTAGTGGCGGAATGTTCTAATAGCCTTAGATGCCTCCGTAGCACGCTCTACCGGCCATTAAAGGCCTGCTCCCTTGTTAAAGGCCCTCGCCTTCGGCCTCTAACACTGGTGTGGGCCTTTAATGGATGGTAGAGCCTGCTACGGCAGGCTCTAAGGCTATATTAGAGCAACAGAATGTTGAGAGCACCTTTGAAGACAATGTAGTCTCTTCTGGCTTATAATGGCTGGTATAAGCCTTATGCTCCTGCATTCCAATGTGTGCCTTTCTGTTTATATCTTTTCAATTTAGAACATTCTACCCTTGGAATGATCTAAGAGCCTTATAGCCATTCTGCCTCAGGCTCTAACTGTTGTTAAAGACCCTCACCTCTGTTATAGGCCCTCGCTTGCGGCCTGGACCTTTAACTCTGGTTTAGGGCCTTTAACAACCAGAATAGCCCTCGGCAGCGGGCAATAAGGCTATATTATATTCTTTTATTATATAATATGCATGTATTTTTCTCTATGTACGAGTGTTTTTATGTTTTCTTATGGATAGGATGTTCTATGGTTCATAAGTTATGCTAAATTATTTTACTCACTTAATGCACCAATGCAGTTTTTCTGCTAGTATAGAGCTGCTTCTTCATTTACATTGTGTGTTCCACAAGCAAATCACAGGAGTGCAAATTCCTGAGAACCACTGGTTGGCCCTTTTCATGCCTTCTAACAAATAATGACCAGGTCTCCTTTTACTCTCATGGAGAGTAAAGATATAGACCATCCAGCAATCCCAAGGACATGACATACTCCTTGCTAATGGGGATCCTCTTTGGTCCTATTAAAGGCAACCACTGTTCACATGGCCATGGTGTGTTTGTATCTTCACCAGAGAAACCCAGCACACAGGCTTTGTAGTTCCTGAAAGTCCTCTTGAGGCAGAAATGGGGCAGTCTCTTAGGCTCAGTTACACCCTTGGGGTGCAGTACCTGGGTCTCAGTCATGGCCTCAGTAAGTGGTTGTAATTGTGCTCATTAGTTCTACCTAAAAAGGACTCATTTTAAGAAAAAGGACACACATATTTACTATTATGTGATAATAGATATATGTATATCGTGTGCTTTAGCCTTAGCTACAGGGTTGCAGTGCTATTGGGTCCAGTACCGTTTTGCATTGACTTTGAAGATTCTGACATAGGCAAGAGCCAGGTTGGTTTTATGAACAGCAAAGTCAGAACCTTATATTGTGCTTCTGTTGTTTTTTTGCGATGGGTGTGTATTATTAACAGATTAATGGGTTACGGAGCTATGGGTGTGACCAAAGGTTTTACCAATATTATTACGCTGCTCTATTGTTTTTTTATTTAGCATTATATGCTGTTATTTGAGCATGTTAACTGGAGTTTGTGAAGTTAATGAGGAGCCTTGATAACCATCAGCTGGCCTTTCAAGCTGCTTTAGACTAACGCAAGCAATTCTGATACATTTTGATCTGCATGTTTTGTGTGTTTTGCTTTTAGGTTGACATTGCTGTTGTGGTTATGTTGATATCCAACTGTATGGCATATGTGTGGCTCTCATCAGGAGGCAGCTTGCACCAGCCTATTTCTCCTGTTAGCGACACCTGAAATAGAGCCAACTACTAACCATGAAAGCTGGGATAGGATGTGGTGTAATGGCCAGAGCTGCAGACTTCGCAGCTGGGGAACCAGGTTAAGTCTTGGCATCAGCTCAACATCCTGTGCACATCACTAAGAGGCCAATTATGATGTCGGTCGGAAAGCAGTAGGAGGCTTTCCGACGGACATCTCCACTTTTAATTCCGACTGCCTAATAACAATGTAGGTGGTCAGAATTGAAACCAGGCAGTCATTCCGGCTGGATTCCGACGGGCTCAAGAAGCCCGTTGGCCATCGGAGGCCCCAAGGGTAATCCCTGAGGACAGCATTTCCGCTGTCAGGATTTCGATGTTGGTTTCCGACAGGCTTGCCATGTCAGGCTTTCTGACATGGAAAGCCTGGCGAAAAGCGACTTTGGGGGCCCTTAGCAGGGCCCCCATTTCTCCACGGCCTCCAGTTGAGGGCTGATAGGTGCCCCCTGTTAATCCCTGCACCACGTGTCAGGTACCTTGAGGTGCCTGCCACTCAGTACAGGGATTAAGAGAATCTCCCATTTCTCCATGGGAGCTTGTGCTACAGACGGTTTACGGCCAGAACACAAGCTCCCATAGAGAAATGGGAGTATGCGACCGTACCATGTGCAATCGCATTGTAATGGTGGTGTCGGGACTGCCGACCAGAGGTCGGTCGGTAGTGAGCCGACATCTTAACCAGGCCCTAAATCTCCCGGTGCCTACCCTTAATGAATTTGTCCTTAACTGGTGCTCATGAAAAGCGTTGGTTTTGATGAGTAAATGCAGGTGCTGAGCACTGGAAACCACCGGCTCAAATTAAGCACTGGTTTAACGTGTGAGATATTTTCTGCTCATTAGGTTCCATTGGGTATTTTCATGTATTTTTTCTTAGTGGAAGGTGTTGCCTTATTTTATGTCATGTGTTCCATGCTGTTTCAAGATTTTTTTAACCTGTTGTAAAGGGGCACACAATTCAGGTTAAGATTACATTTTGGCTTCGATTGTGAGTGTCCCTGGAGGGTCATGAGATAAACATCGTATTCAATAAAATCCGATAACATTAGGTTGGTAATTTATCTGTGATAATTACCTCCACCCATATGTGTTTTTGCCACTGATGTGGGGAATAACAAGCAAGGAATGGTGCTTTCCACACCAAGGTCCACGTTTCCGTATTTACTGGCTCACTTCCCCTGTTACATTCTGGAAATGTATTCATGACTTAATTTTTTCAGCAGCAAATGCATCGTTTAAAATCTTAGAAATAAAACGAATAATGCTGTTACACCACCAATAAGCATCTATTTGATTTAGAAGTGGAACTTCGCTTGTAAGGCATGCAGATTGTAGTGCACAAGAATAATACATACCCATGATCAATCAATCAATCAATCAATCATGTCACTTATAAAGCGCACTACATACCCGCGAGGGTCTCAAGGCGCTGGGGGAAGAGGGGGGTGGTGCTGCTACTGAACGAAGAGCCAGGTCTTGAGGAGTCTTCTGAAGGCCAGTAGGGGTCTGTCGGAGGTTGGTGGGGAGGGTGTTCCAGGTCTTGGCGGCGAGGTGGGAGAAGGATCTGCCACCGGCGGTCGTTTTCCGGAAGCGGGGGACTGTGGCGAGGGCGAGGCTGGTCGAGCGGAGCTGGCGGGTGGGGGTGTAGAAGCTGAGTCGTCTGTTGAGGTAGGCTGGTCCGGAGTTGTGGAGTGCTTTGTGTGCGTGGGTGAGGAGCTTGAAGGTTATCCTCTTGTTTACAGGGAGCCAGTGCAGGTCTCTCAGGTGGGGTGTGATGTGGCTGCGTCGGGGGATGTCGAGGATAAGACGTGCAGAGGCGTTCTGGATGCGTTGCAGCCGTCTCAGGAGCTTAGCCGTCGTTCCTGCGTAGAGGGCGTTTCCGTAGTCCAGCCTGCTGGTGACGAGGGCCTGGGTGACTGTTTTTCTTGTTTCGGTGGGGATCCACTTGAAGATCCTGCGGAGCATTCGGAGGATGTTGAAGCAGGATGAGGAAACGGCGTTGACCTGCTTAGTCATGGAGAGGGTGGGGTCGAGGATGACCCCTAGGTTGCGTACGTGGTCGGTGGGTGGCGGGGCTGTTCCCAGTGATGTTGGCCACCAGGAGTCGTCCCAGGCTGAAGGGTTGGAACCAAGGATGAGGACCTCCGTCTTGTCCGAGTTCAGCTTCAGGCGGCTGGTCCTCATCCATTCGGCGACGGCCTTCATTCCTTCGTGGAGGTGGGCTTTGGCGGTGTGAGGGTCTTTGGTGAGGGAGAGGATCAGCTGGGTGTCGTCGGCGTAGGAGATGATGTTGAGGTTGTGCTGTCGGGCGACGTGGGCGAGGGTGCCATGTAGATGTTGAACAGCGTTGGGCTGAGGGAGGAGCCTTGGGGTACGCCGCAGATGATCTTGGTGGCCTTGGATCGGAAGGGGGCGAGGCGGACGCTTTGTGTTCTGCCGGAAAGGAAGGATGTGGTCCAGTCCAGGGCCTTCTCTTGGATCCCGGCGTCGTGAAGGCGTGTTCGTAGTGTGTGGTGGCAGACTGTGTCGAAGGCGGCTGATAGGTCCAGGAGGCAATGTATAGGTAGCATTAGACCTAAGCTGCAATATCTACCCAAATTTAATGAGGAGATATGCACAGAATATAATGATGGAGCACTGTAGGGAAAGTGAAGCAAAAAGGATGCGTCTGAGGCTAGCCTGAACAGAGCTCAATAATTGCTGTGTTTAATAAGCTATTTTTGAATGATCAACTTAAATACCAGATTATTATTTTTCTGGATTGTAAATAATATATTGAATGCATGTGTTGCTGAATCCGTTCCTGTAAAGTGAAAAGTAACTTAAAGAGACACATGGCACCCTTGAAGGACATATCCCACTCTTTATTCTTCTTATGTCCCATGCCATTCTTGAACAATTGCGATTTCCCTAAATATTTTAATTGTCATTGATTAATCAAAAGCCTGGGGTAGTAAAAGCATCAGGCACCCTTTATGGCCTGTTGAAATCAATGGGTTTAAACTTTTTTCTCTCCCTAAGCTGCGGCAGAATATCCTTCTATGTGCGACTGAGGAGGCAAGAAAAGGACACAGAGTGAAAACTGCGGCTTCTTCCTTTCTGATCCCCGAAATCAGGGATATCATGGTTGGTCAGTGTCAAAGATACCAAAAGGTGAGCAAGGGGAAGAGGCAGCTACCCCTGGTTACCCTTAATTGGCATCCTCAATTCCCTGCAAAGTGTTCAGGTGACCTGCGCTGTATAGTTTATACATTTTTTGCCTGTTATTGTATACTGCATGCAACTAGGTGTGGGGAAAACTACATCAGTAAACATACCTAGGAGGGGTGCAGCCAGAGCAGAGCCAGTCAAACAAAATGATATATATTAAGTTGCAAACCATTAGAATTTGTTTCTTGTCCAACCATAAGTAAAGTCCAACTCCTGATAACATTGAGGATTTTCGAGCATTTATATTTTCATGCATCATTAACAACGTGGAGAATGTATTTTCAAACTTGATTACACATGTACACTCTGATGTAGTGCTGTTGCTTTTGAAACAAATTCTCCATATGTTTTTTTAATCCTTGTTAACTAGCCCTCAATACAGGTTTGAACACCGTCTTGTCCAAGATGGAAGTCACCCTTGTCACTCATGTCTTTCCCCTCCGTCCACATCTCTCTTCGCAATTTCTGCAGCACTTTCTACTTGTTTATTTCCACTGTCATTGTTTATGCTGCTCTCAATGAACTTTCCCCTGATCAGTCACAAACTGCAACTATAACCTCAAGGTCCTTCCGCTGGGACACTGTGCCCTATAATTCATATAACATTATATTGCTCATGTATCTGGTTTGTTTTAGCACCTCTGGATAGCATTGGCAAAGAATTATTATTCAAGTAGTCAGATAGTGTATTGGTGTTAAGGCAATATGAAGTTTATTAAGACTTGTGCTCTGATTTGCTGGTGAAATGATGCATTTGCTCACACCACAGTGATACTGCAGTTCTGTTAATTACATATGCGAAAACAAAATCCTCAATTGTGGGGGTGTGCCAGAAAATTGTCCTTGATATGGTATTCCCACATACTTTTTGCCCTCATTCCTCCTGTTTTGCTGAATTAGTTTTTGTTGGCTTAGGGACTCTGTGCACTTTACTACTATTAAAGTGCATGTGCTCTCTCCTTTAAACATGCTGCAATTGGCCTACTCCTAAATGGCAAATTTAATTTACTTTTAAGCTCCTAGTAAATAACTGTACCCATGGTAGTACTTAGTGTGCTACCCACTGAAGCAGCCTTTTAGAACTTGTCTCAGGCCCACCACTGCAGCCTCTAGTGCAGTTTTAAACTGTCTTTTCAAACTGGTAAAATAAACCTTTTGCCAGGCCTAAACATTCCTTTTTAATATGCATAAGTTGTCCCTAATGTGGGTCCTAAAGGCCCACAGGAGAGGGTGCATTTTATTTAAAAAGTAGTACATGTGTACTTACGTTTTACATGTCCTGGAAGTAAAAAGCCCCTAAAGCCATTTTTCACTGCTGTAAGGCCTATCTCTCTCACTGACTAACACTGAATTACCTTATTACATTTAATAAATGCTAACTTTGCATTGGAACCAGATAGAAATATGCTGTTTACACTCAAATTAATTGTCATTTAAAATCCTCTTAAATGGCAAAGTCATATTTTCAGTCAAAATTCTGAAAATGCCACTATTAGAAAGTTGGCATTTTCTTGTCCCAACCATTTGTGCCTTCTGCCAATATCCTGGGTCACATGACTGTGAAGGGCTCTGCTGTTGGGCTTTCTGTATTGCTTCCAGACAGTAACACAAAGGGGGCTTAGGCGTGGACAGGATGTGTCATCCTTGCAGCCCCACTTACACTTCAAAGGGCTTTGCCTCCTGCACACACAATGGAACATGACACCAGGCCTGCCCTGCCTTTTGTCACCACAAGATAGTTTGGAGCCTAGACAGGGGAAGTGGAAGACCTTTTCAGAACTATATGTAGTGGTAGAAGAGGAAGTCCCCCCATACAAAAGTGGGCACCAGGTATAAATATTGGCCCTCCAGATCCACTAATCAGAGGATTCCTGGACCTGTGTAATTTACAGGTGAAGGAATGGCTTGCTTCTAGGGGACTACCCTGCTGCTTGAAGGACTTGCTGTCTGTCGAAGAAGGAAGACTGGACCTGTTTGCCTTCATCCTAGGCTACCAGAGTGACTTCAAGGCTCAGTTGGCTGACCTTCTGTGTGAGCTACAGGGACACATCAACCTATAGAGGCCTACCTGCAACTGCCCAGCTGACCTGCTGCAACTGGCCTTGCCGCAACCGGGCCTTCCTCAGCCTGGTGAGCCTCTACTGGTGTGAGTCCCTGCTCTCCAAGAGGTATCCCCAAGGTCCTCGATGTTGGCTGGCTACTTTTCCTGAAGAAACGCTGAAAATGCGGTAGTTTGGGCTCATCACAACTGTGATTGAGTCAGTTCTCTCCAAAACTCTGTTGCCTACAATGACCGCCAATGCGAAGCTCTGGTATAACCTGCTCATCGCATCAACAATGACCTGCACTTTGCCTTACAGCAACAACAGGCCATGAAGACCGCCAATGCAAAGCTACAGGAAAAACTGTTTGCATTGTCTGACCGCTCTTGATGCTATATAGGAAAACCATCCGCAGTCCCCAACCTGCTCCTCTCACTACAGCGATTACCATCCGTGATCCTCAGCCTGCTCTTCACAGCTGCTTCTAATGCAACCGTAAATCTTTGTGCCAGATTTAGAACGTAATTCTACAGGGGAACTAACTTGTTTCCTTTATCCGACCTGCGCTCTATCATGGTCGTCCTGAATGTGTGACTTTACCCTGGTCTAACATGACCAGATGACGAGAGTGGTGTGTTGTGCTTTTAAGCACTATTTTCACAAAATAATATAAATTAAATATCTCTGGTTTCTACTTATTGGATTTTTGCAGGTTCTGGTACAATTCTATTTATTTAAATGTACTCTATCTGAATTGGATGGGATTTATCTTGGGTTGTAACTGCTTGGTAGGTGGTTCTATAGGGTATTGGCACTCCTGGGCAATACGCAGGTAAGTATACTCTAGTACTGAGTGAGGATTGCGCTGCATAAGGGTAGGGAGAACCACCCTCCTCCCCAACGTGTGGATATCCACTGGTAAAACAGAACAACAGTCCCCTGCACACGCTAACAGTATATCAATTATATCAATAACAGTGTAACAAAAGCTTGAGTCTTTGCTGGAACATGTGCTTCAGTTTATTCACAACAGCCTTAGCCAACACGTGTTTCGTCGCGCTTACGGTTGTGCGCAGCGACTTCTTCAGGGCTAAGAAACAAACAATAGTACAGAATTGGGAACGAAAGATCTCTTGGGTTGTGCTTTCACTTCATTACTGCTTGTCTGCTGCATAAATACTTTACACATTACGTCTAGGTTAAGCCTGACTGCTTTTATGCCAAGCTACCAGAGGATAAAGAACAGGTTAATTTAGTGACTTTTTCTGGTTCACCCTGACAAGTATTTTTGTTGTTGCCTGGCTGTGCCCCCCCGGAACCAATAACCCAATTTCTGTCAGCTGAAACACATTGCCTCATTAATTGAGGTTCAACACTGACTCCGATCCAGTAGGAGTGGACATTTTAATTAGGAAAAATGTTGGGGTGTTTAGAATTTCGGGGAACCTTGCCCACAATAATGAGCACCATCTTATTTGATATTTAAATACCACTAACTATTTGCATTATACCAAAAACCTCGTAATTTGTACTATTTATCATTGTCCGATTATTTAATGTGTGGTGTCCAAACAAGTGAACATTTGTACATAAATAATTAGAATTTTGCATTCCCTGCACTTATGCATAACATGAATAATAAAGGAATATATAACTAAAATCGACTAGTGCAAGTGTGAGAAAGTATACAACATAATGGCTGCTTCTAGATTTAATGTATCTATGATTTAAAAGCTCACTCACCGAGATGCGTTTATAAATGGTCCCAAGACATTCAGATAGACGTTACGTCGATGCTTTATAGATATATGATGCAACCGGTTCCAGTAACAGTTTTTTTGGTTACAATTGTATCCTCTCCTGTGTTCTGTGGTCATTTTACACATTAGACATTTCTTTAATAAACGCGTGGTTCAAGAATGCCACGCAAAATTGTTAATTTCAATATTTAATTCACTAGTAATTAAGATTTGGGAATCTTCAGTGGTTTTGTTGCGGAATGGCAGACATGACAGTCGCTGTTGGTGGACTGCAGTCACCCTTTTAGGCCTGATTACGAGTAAGCCCTGTTGTATGTGATAATTAAATACGAAAACACGGCAATGAGGTGTTCGGACTATATTGGATGCAATATTTATCTCATATTCTGAGTTTTGGGGGAATAACATACAGATTTTTGTTCTTTATGCACCAAAGTCCACATGTCCTAAGGCCTTTTCCCTTCTTAAATTCAGCAGGTTTGACCTGCTTAATTGAATGAAGGATGGAACATTTATTGCACCCGGCAATTAGCGTGTGAGATAAACATTGCACCACTTGCAATCGCGACCCCCTGCGCACAGGTGGACTAGGGTCCTTATTACGAGTGATAAAATCCAACTCCACAATTTTGGGGGTGCGATAAATACCACCCAATTACGAGCTTTTCGTGAAAGTTGTCTTAGTTCTTTCCTTACTCTTTACTTTATCCCTTTCTCCAACTCGAGGTGTTCAGAAGGCTTGAAACAAGGGGAATACGGACTGGCTATCCAACGCATCAAACCTCTTAACTGTTAATGCACCCAGGAGAAATATTCTAATTGCTTTTAGAATGACCCCAGGGTCTGAGCAGAATGAGCTTGTTATCTTCTTTGTTGAGGATACCTTTCCCATTTTATTACAAATCTTTGGAACATAATTATAGAAATGTACAGTAAATTGGTGACAATCAGTGATCCTTAATCAAACAGGGTGCACTTGTTTCACATGCAAAATACAAAGGGTCTTGTGAAATGAGGGTATATTTCTGTTGCTAATATATATCTTGAATAATTAGTTCACCTGAAAGATACAGCTTGAATTGATTAACTGTTACCCGTCTGGGTTTTCCGTGGCTTTTCTTCATTTTATGTTTGCATTTTGTGACAAGGCTGCTTTATATTTCTGTAGGTATTAATTTAAAATCATAATGACTCCAACATGTTTTTTTTCCCAATCTGACAAATATAATCACATGAGAAACCCTTACATCTTAGTTTTATGAAAATATTATTACTTTTAATAGCGCCCACTATTGCTTTATAAAATGGTTTATATGAAACGTATGGCGATCAAATGTGTATTCCAAGCTCGTACGTTTCGGTAACCTACATGAATGTATTTTAAACGCCTTTTCCTGACACACACGACCCCATAAATATTTCTTTTTTTTGGACAGCTACACCATGCTGTTCTTTAACTGATGGTATCATCCAAAATAAAAGAAGCCAATAAAAATGTATTTATGCAGAGTTCCTTTAAAGAGAAGGTTACTTTCTTCCTCGTTCCTGATTCGGTTGTTTTGAATGTAACCTTATACCATTTAAAATCTGGTGTTAGTCAAGACATTTTGGGGCATATTCTCAAGGACTTATCGCTGAGTTATCAGCACTTTAGCGCCGCAAAAGTGGCGAAAGAATTATCGCCCCATTCTCAAGCTCATATCGCCAGTTTTCCAGCGATAGCTGCCGCAAAAAACATCGCCACGGATGAGAGAGACAACTAACGCTAATGATATGCAGAGTAGGCGTTCCCGTGCAAAAACACACGAAAACACCACTTCGTGATATTCTCAACGACCAGCCAGATCTGCGATGCAACCCAAAAACAGGCGATAAGACGCGTTAGCAGCAGGAATTTAACACCTGCCTTTTACTGGTGTTAAGCAGGACGACTGCCTGCAGTATGAAAGGGAGCCCAGCCCAGAGCCACACCTGAAGACCAACACATGTCATGGAGACACTGATCGTGCAGCTCGGAGACCCGAGAGGGCCACAACACCCACCGCCACCACCCCCAGCCCCCCCCCGGACCATCCCCTCCCTGACTACCACCGAGGCAGCGCAGAACAGGACAGCGGACGTTCCCAAAACGCACCAGCCTCAGAGACTCAACGCCAGAGGAAGTCATTGCCCACTACAGGCACAAAAGGACAACCATCCTCCGCATCCTGACCCACATTGCCCACAGGCTGACGGTACCAACACAGCGGACAACCAACATCCCTCCGCAGACAAAGCTGCTGGCTGTGCTGCACCAGTTGGCCCCTGGTACCTCCCAAACAACAACTGCCAGAGTCGGAGGAGTCTCACGGCCAGCCCTATCAAACTTCCTCACCCATGTCATGGATGCATGTCCACAATAGCAACAGCGGGCCCCTGTATCCGCACCACATGACAGTTCCAATTAGTAGTGTTCCTGCACAACCAACCCCAACGCCAGCCGTTGCCAGACACCACTGTGCCCCAGACCCAATACTGTAGTAACTGAAATGGGGGTGCACACGGTCATGAAGTCCAGTAGTCAACAGTAGTGTAAAAACAGTCCTTTATTACAAATACACCAAAAAACAATACGAAAAGCACAGCCAACGCCCAACGGGGAAATTCATCAGGGCAACGTGTGGATTCATGTAACTGCATATGCTGCGGGAACTCCCCAATACCATTCCATACTCCGGAAGTCAGAATCCAGAAACCTGTTGGACAAATGGTGACAATGGTCAAGAGTCCGTATAGTCACAAACCTAATCTGGTACAGTGTATAGCACTTGGACAAACCGGAATGCTCACAGGAAAGACAAATCCTGCACAAAAAAAACGTAACAGAAGTGTGTGTGGTCGTAACCTACGTAGGATAGAAAAGGAAGGTTACGGTCACACTAACTTCTGTTACGGTCTCATGATGCAGGATTACTCATACCTGTAAGCATCACGGTTTGTATCAGCTTGATACCCCTGCACCTTCACTCCCCCCACCCAGCCACAAGGGCCCCACCGTGACCGGTGGTGCCTACACGATCCTGTGCGCCTGCTGCACCCCAGCCCTGGTCCCCAGACCAGTCCGCCAACCAGCGATGAGTGCCCACCCCTGCGCACCCAGGCCTCAATGCTCACCTGCCGCCACCGGCGTGTCTCCAAGAGGGCCCACCACGTGCCGGTGCAACCTCCTCAGCCGGTCGCTGGATTCCGCGCCATAGGCCCCCAGCGCACCCTGCAGCACAGCGCCGCGGAGTCATGTCTGTGTAGCCTGCTACCCTCGGCGTACACCGTGGGGCAGCTGGGATCACAATTCAAATCGAATCTTGACTTGTAGGACTGCGTATCGAGGCCTACGCATCATCACAGGCTGCACACCCGCTCAGCTTTGGTGCCACTAACTCAGTGCACCGCAAGTCACCGTCCGGTGGCGGTAGGCTCGTGCCGGCCAAAGTGGCATGGATGCCACCAACTCTGTGCACCTCAAGTCACCGTCCCATGGCGGTAGGCCCGTGCCAGCCAAAGTGCCACGGATGCCACCAACTCTGTGCACCTCAAGTCACCGTCCCATGGCGGTAGGCCCGTGCCAGCCAAAGTGCCACGGATGCCACCAACTCTGTGCACCTCAAGCCATCGCCACGTGGCGGTAGGCCCGTGCTGGCCAAAGTGCCTCGGATGCCACCAACTCTGTGCACCTCAAGTCATGGGCCCTTTATGATTGAGTCTCGTGGTGCGGACGCCATCATGTCAACTCCGGCAGTGGGGAATGTGATGTGGTAGGGCCCTAGGCCCTCATGCATAAATAATGACCACACGGACACACTCAGCTAGATAGTGGAAATGGCCTCGGGCACGTGCGCCCGGCCCCTTTTATTGGCGGGGTCACATGTCCTGTGACGCCTGTGCTGGATGGGTCTGGTGTGGGTGTGAACCAGCCCTCAGGGAGTGGCTGTGGCATGCTGACAACTAGACCTGTGATCAGCAGATCACTACAGGGAAGACCTGGGACATGTAGCGTTGTCGTCCCCCCTGTAAGCGTAAGCGGAGTGGGCTGGCCTGGCGTATGCCAGTCCAGCGTAGGGGTGTGAACGATGACCCCGGCGCTCTGGGCGTGGTTCCGTTCTGGGCTGGACAAGAAGGTAACTAATGCGTGTGTCTCTGATGTGGCGTCGGCGCAACCCGGTCCGCAATCGGTAATGTTGCACCCTGTGACTCAAGTCCCACAACATGTGCAACATGGACGTAAGAGGGAATCACTGACCCTACATTCATCCATACTTCCATACTTGAATGATCATAGACATGACACATCCGTGTGAATTTGATTGTTTAATGCACATTCAGTGGAGTGTTGTGGCTGGAGCAGTACAGGGCCATGCAAACCCCACTTTACATTGTTGGCCCGTGGAGGGCCAGCCAGAGTCCCTCAGGGAATGACAAGTACATCGAAGAGGAAGAGTTCAGTCTGCAGTCTGATAGCTGTGTCATTGGTGACCAAACAGAATATGGCAGTCCATGTCGAGGTCCAAGGTGAGTGTCGCAGAGTGCATCGGGGGACAGTGGAAGGTGATGATGCAGAGGGCAGAACCAAGCAGAAACAGGCTATATGGCGGAGAAGAATGCTACCGCTTCCTTACTACCAGTAAGGCAGATTCATCCGCATCTTCGTCCTCTGATGTCTCATGTGCCTCACATGTGGGTGGTGGTGTTTTCTCTGCAGCACTGTGTGGCACTGACACATCAGGGGCCGGAGGTGGATTGGCTGCCGCACTGTGTGGCACTGACACATCAGGGGGCGGAGATGTGGATGTCGAAGCAGCAGCAGCATTCATCTGCGCCAGGCCTTGTGGCAGCAATGCCATAACGAGGATCTGCAGGGCATGGTAGATCCCAGCTACATCACGCTGGTGTGCAGCCGTGGCACCCATTCTTTCAACCTGCACCCGCTCCATGTTCTCCATGGTCCCCGCATGTGTACCTACTCCCGGATGACACCGCTGGAGCCACTCTGACTAGACAGTTGTCCTTGTCTCTGAGTCAGGACTCTAGCGATGTCCTCCATGGTTCGTTGGAGAGCATGGAGCGGACTGTGGGTGTCTGTTAAGGACTGTAAGTGGTCCCTGATGTGACTTAGTCACCCACGTATGGCATCGAGTTTGGCTGCCATGAGGTCGAACCCCACCCGCACCTGATCAGCCATCTTCTCCTGGCACCCTAACACACGGCGTTGCAAGGCCATGTGTTGTTCCTGGGGGTCCTGGGAGACAGCCGTGGTGGTGGGTGCTTCCTGCTGTGTTGTCTGTGCAGGGGGTGGGGTTTCCTCGATGCAGCTGGGCTGCCCTGCTCCTGGAGGTGGGGTGCCGAAGCTGTCCATGAGCCGTTGGAGGGCGTCGGTGTCGATGGAGGGAGGTCCTCTTCATCATCAGTGAAGAGGTGTACCGTCTGCTCTGCAGGGGTGTTGATTCACCCTCTGCAATGTAAAGGGAGATTCAGTTTAACATTATCACATGTATGTTGACGCATTGTACAGGTTTACATACAAACTGCATGACAATGTACATTGTGACTGTTTGGGAGGAGCTGCCTATTTGATGCGGGACAGTGGACATTTTGACAACATCACAGATGTGTGTTTGTACTTGTGCATGGGTTTGTTGTGAGATTAGTGATGTGTGGGGAGGGCCCCCTCTGGGTACATAGTCGATGGGGGCCTACTTGCTGTTTCTAGGTGTGCTGCAGTGTGCCAAGTGGATCAGGGACATGATCCAGAGTCATTGTGGGTGTGCACTGTGCTATACTTAATTGTGCATGTGTGCCATTGTGCCCATCTCCCCCCGTCCCCCCAGTCCCTGGTCATTACTCACCCTGTTGCTGTTGTGTCAGGTCATGTTGAGCAGTGTCCGGTCCCCCAACTCCTGCCACCATCTCCACACTGATGACTGTGGGCACCATTTCCTCCATCTCGTCCAGCTCCTCCTGTGGCGCTGGACTCCCACCTCCAGCCTGCATTGCTGCCTTCTGGTTGTTGCCGAGTTTCTGCTTGGTTTTGCGCTTCACATCATTCCAGCGCCTCTTGACCTCCTCCATTGTCCTCCTCAGCACTCCGATTGCATTCACTTTGGCCACGATGGACTGCCATATTCCATTTTTTGTCGCCAATGACACATTGGAGGTGACAAACAGTTGTTGATGGTATTTCATCACCTCCGTTATCAGGATCCTATTTTCCTGCGGACTGAACCGCGTCTTCCTCTTCTTCCTGTCCTTGCCCTTCCCTGACCCCGAGGTCCCGGCCTGGTCCTCCGGGGGGCTTGTGGGGTTCTGCTCGTCCTCTGTTCCTGCTCCGGCTACCTCCATTGTGCTTCGCAGTTGTTTTGTTTTTGTTTGTGGTTTTTTTTCTGCTTTTGTAGTGATTTTTCCCGTCTGACGTGTGTGAATTGCAGGCCTGGCGCTGTTTATCGCTGATTTTTGTATCGCGGTTTGGCCCATCGCGACTTTTTTCGCGTTCGGGTTTGGATTTTTATCGCCGTCCTGGTAATGTTATCGCGGACATTTGACCCGCTCTTGGGAGACTATCGCATGTTACCGCCGTGTTGAGACTACGACGTTAACACGGAGTTATTTTCCCACGATAGACGGTGATATGAAAACGTGCGTTAGCCTTTGTTGGCGATGATTATCGCACGTTCTTGAGAATATCCCCCTTTGAGTTTACTAATATTATATGCATAATATAGCTATATATATGGAAGATATTAGCCTTTAATCCGCTAGTTTGTTACAGTATCAGTCACATTTCTTCTGCCCACTACAGCATACAGAATGGGGCAATGGATCGGCCCACTTAACCACTGTCTAACTTCACAGCGAGTGGTGGCATTCTATCCTTTACAAGGAAAACATCTACACACATATTAAGTTCTCTAAAGTTCCAGGGACTACTACTATGATTTTGAGCACTTTGTGAGACCAAACTAAAATATTTGCGTTTAGGGAATTGTTTTTAGATTGATGAGGGTCCAGCAGCTTCCCCAACAATAACATTTTGCAAAGAACATGACAAACCAAAACTAGAATTGATAAAGCTAAAGTTCTGGTGCCCAACACCAGGCCTATCTGATTTTTGATTGCTTGCTACTATGAAATCAAGATCTTACCTTGTGCAGTTAAAAAAAGAAAAATCGTGTAATAAAGTCTAAGTGAGCAAAATATAAGAAAAATCCAATGAAATATTTCAGATTCATTTTGTTGTTTAACTTAATAGCGGTAGACAGAAAACGATGACAGACGTTTATACTAAAGTGCTAGTCAACATTTCCAGAAACGAAAAGTAGGCCTACTTTGAGTAACATTATAAACTTTAGGCACTGCTGCAAGAAACCTTTTCTTAGGCATAACATAAAATGTACAATAGGAAGTGCAATGCAGTGTGAATGGAAGTGTTGTCTCAAGGACAAAAAGTCAACTTCTATAAAGGTACCCACGTCTTTGGAAATGCAAGAGAATGCGAACCATGCCCGTCCTATACCATGTTTAAGAATAGCAATCCTGTGTGTTAAAAACATTAAAAAGACAATGTTCCATTAATTATATAGTTTTCAACATAATAAAATATTTATTTGTAGATTTGCAGATTTGCATAACTCGTGATTTTCTCCTTTGAGACCTATCAAAGTTTACAAAAACGTCCGGTCTGCCTAGCTTGATGCATAGAGATTTTACATTGCTCAGTCATTGGAATTAATGGAGTCCATTGCTAGGTAGTCCTTAATAATCTGCAGACTTAAATTTGTACAGGATTAGTTCAAATAGAAATCCTTAATAAAACAGGGGAGAGATGAAGTCTGTCTTCGAGGTAAGAGAGACCGAGCTTTTAATGACACAAAAAGTGTGGATGTTGACAGCTGTTAACAGAATTTGAGAAAACGAGAGTCAGTGTATCCACAAACACCCACACCGTAGCAAGCGGAGAAGACATACCTGCTGATATTCGAAGTAATCATGTGAGGTAATCAGTTCCTGCCCAGTCTTGAAGAAAAATTATAACCTTGTGCCAATGATTGGCCAAAAAATGTTTTCCTTGTAGACTGATTTAAGCATCTTACCCCACCACAACTAGACAAGGAGAAGAATAACCCCCACTGTACGTCCTCCGAGTATCAACACCTGAAAACATAAGGAGTTAGGATAGTAAGCTCACCTTTCAAAGCAGTGGAAAGGGAGGTCTGCTGACCAAACTACGAGAAAGGAAGGGAGGCGTTTATGCTACACAAAGGTAAAAAAGGATTCGTTATCCCAAAATCTAAAGTTACCCAATCAAAAGGTGGTATCCCTTTGCCTCAAATAACTGGGGTGCACTTCACTGATAGGCACCACCTCAGGGCAAGGTGGGAAAAAGGAAAATTAATAGTTTTTTCTGTATTACCCTCACCCACTATAGTAGTGGCATGCTTCATTATCGGGTTCATCCTGGCCCCTAAAAGCCAGTATAGGCTCAAACGTATTCCATGGAGCTCTTTGAATATTATGGTGCCCCGGGGGAACCTACATGTGGATGAAAATGCCTCATCCACACCCAAGGTAGCCTTTTGTTATTAGGGTGGATGGATACAGTCTAAAAGAATTAATGTATGAGGGGTAATGCAGGAAATGATGGTCCCATGACACTTGCAGATCCAACATGTTTCTGCCCCACTCTTACGCCCCAAAAATGGTCTAGGGCATTTGTCAGAGTGGGTTCATTTTGCTATTACTACCCTGGTGACGTCCTGTGAGTGGCTTATCACTGTGGCATGCACATATAATATGGCATGCAAAGGGAGTATTGTACTCACCTGTCCATACTTGCCTGTCCAATGGTACCCTTGTGTGAGTATTTTTTATGCCCCATGGGGGGCACCAGAAGCCGGGCGTGAGCGGAACAAAGCAGGTGTATGGCTGGTTAGAGACCCTTGAATGTGGTCTGACTACAGGGCCAAACATCCCTCCGCCCCTTGTGGGGCATGAAAATTACCCACACAGGGGTAACATTTGACAGGCGAGTATAGTACGTCATGGGGTCCATAATAATGAAAAGTCATATAAAGTCTGTTGCACATGGGTTCCAACCATTTAGTATGCTCAGATTTTTAGCTTTTTTGATCACTTGATTTTGGACTTTTTACTGTGGGCGAGTCTCCCTGCTTGTGTTCCGCCCATGGTTATCACATGATAAATGGACTGCATGTGTTTACTGCCAGTGTCTGCCTTTTAAGATAAGTCATCTGCAATGCAGCTAGGGTAAGGGGCACTTTGTTGGTCACACGTGAACACTTCTGCACACACGCATGGGGTGTGCAGGTGAGACTTCTGCTGTGTTTAGCCTGATAACTGAGCACAGGTAACCTGGTGCAGAGGGGACTATGCAAGCTTAGATGTCGACCTGGCATTGGCTTTATAATATTAGTAGGCACTCACAGGTAAAGTCAGTATGGTTTAATGTTTTATCTGCAGTGACATTGTATTATACACATAAGGGGAAATCTGCCTTAGAGTGCAGTTTCACTTCCCTTAGGCCTACAAAGTCCTAAAAGGTATGAAACTGGGATGAAGTACGTCCTTCCAGTTTGAATATGCAGGTTCCAAGACCCTACATGTACACTTTATGGGTCATCCAGAATTTTCATATTTCTCTGGCTCTGCTCAGCATCAGAGTCCATGTCTTTTGTCACATTGGTGGGCCAAGTTAATTACACTGCTCCCCAGCAGAGGAAATAAAGGCCTTGCCACACAAAAAGACTAATAAACAGTGCTTAACTCAGCTTCTGAGGAGGAAAGGTGGGGAAGGAATTCTCCATCTGATAATTTGCTGTCATACTTTACCAGGATTAGGACTGTCCAGGCCCACTGAACAAAGGAGGAAGCCCATATGTCTGAAGCCAACACAGGAGGGGCTCCCCTTTGAAACTTTGGTGGGAAAGTCCTTTGCAATTGTGTCAGCTAGGGTCAGAGCTGAGGCCCCCAGAGGAGATGTGAACAGGGAACACTTGACAGCACCTCCATTAATTGTCCCAGCATGTTATTCAGGAGGGTTGGGACAGGGGTGGAGAGGTGATGTGTCACCCTAGCATTGGCCAGGGATGAGTGGCATCTAGAACTTTCTACCCCCATTTAAACCCTTGCACAAGGGAGAAGAGAGTTGTTTGAGTTGCACTCCAGAACTAGTCTGCGACAGTGGCAACACCATGGAATGCTGGAAGGACAAGCCCCCTAATACCCTAATCTACTAAGGACTCTAACTACAGCTAACTCCAGGACCAGTGGGTCTCTCCAGGACCAGTGAGGCTGGTTCCCTTATATCTCATTCACGCCAGTTGGTGGGAAGATCTGGACTTCTGAGCCCAGCAGGAGGACAGAGCAAAAGACACACAATTGATGGACGGAATGCAGAACAAATTAAAACATTCACCCCCAGTCAAGAGATCTGGGTTAAATCCATCATTCTTTTGCTCACCATGCCACCCCAGTTTAGACCTGGCCATATGCAAATCAGTCTTAAGGAGGACAGAGGCACTAGAAACCCAGGAAGAGAGGTTGGCCAGCACAGGAAGCCAGTGGATCACGCTCCCTGCAAAGTACATAATATTTTAGGCCAGGATGCCTGCTGCAGAGGCTCCAGGTAGCTAGGGCATGCCACAGGAGCAAAATGAGCCCAAGATAGTCAAATTGTCCCACAAGGCTCAAGATATTCAGCTCCAAAGTAGTTGAAATTTGACCCCCCCGAATGACAGAGCTTGTGGGGCTCTGGTGCAATTTTTTAGAGAACCCTCTGGTGGGCCTGGGTCTGGGGGTCGGCACAGACTCTGTGATCCAATATTTTGGGAGGATCAAGCATTCATGGGGCCCCCTCTTCCAGGGTCCAACGCCCTCGAGGGTCTCCATCTCTCTGGGGACCTACATAAGAAAATGGGTCCAGGAACCCTACTCCAGGCCTCGACACACATTAACAGGAAAGGGTAGAGCTGTCACCTCCCCTCAATGTTGATGGCCTAATCTCCATGTCCTATGCCTGTGACTGGGGGGTGCAGGGGAGACCCCGCCATTGAAGCACACCCTGCCCTCATGAAGCAGGCAGGCAGAAGAAGACTGACAGCTCATTTGCTGACAAGAACTGTGCCGGTCGGGGAGCTAGCCAGGCCATGTGGGAGTGGGATCCCCACGCAGCCCCAATGACTTGAAGAGTGGTGGCGTCCTGGTGGGACAGGGCACCCCCTCTTTCAAAAGAAAAGAGAAAAAAGAAAAAAGGCATGTGGCACGAGGCACGAGGCCACGTGCCAGTAACAGAAAGCAGCTGAGCCGCTAATAAGTTATTCACACTCCCTGGCTGGGAGCATCCCATAATGCCTTATGGGGCTCCTCAGACTATTATTATTGCTTCTTCTTGGCTTTGTGGTGCCCCAGAAAAGCATGGGCTCCACCAATGATGCTGTGGAGGGTTGAGGAGGCACAGCAGCCCCCTCCCAGTGAATCACAAAAGTGACCGTTAGTTAGTGGGCTCAGGAAAAGTAAGACTCACCAGGATTTTCACCATTATATCCAAAGCATTCCCAGGGCTGGTATTTTTGTTCTTTATCCTGGGAGTGCAGCGCCCTCTAAGTAATGGTTCGATAGTTGCTTTGATGTGACCATAACGTGTTACGTTGATTTTAAGTTCTTTATGAACAATATATGGATGACAGTAGTATTTGGTAAACATTGAAATGCTTTATTAGTAGTAAATGATGACATTTAAACCTGGTTATTGATTATTGTGATATAACAATGGGATTTTTAGCATATGGTTATTGGCCTTTTTCATATGGTGACCCTTGATAAAGCCAGTTGGCTTGCCTTATACGTTTGCTGTTATGACCCCTTAACAAAGCCAATAGGCTTGCCAAATATGTTGTTGTAGTGACTCCTTGATAAAGCCAATATGCATGCTTTATTTAAAGTGATATCCCTTAAATTATGGTATTATGACTTGTATAGGCGGGGGCGATCTGTGATTTTGGGTGTCATGGCCCATCAGTAGTCAAATGTGATTGCAGAATGTCTCCTTAGGTATTTTCTATCTGCCTGATATGTATATCTATAAATTAACTCATTAACTGCTGGGCTTCCCTCTACCACTCCTCCGTTGAGCCCTTTTTTGGCTATTTTGGGTAGTTCATGTTTAGGGCTCCATACCTTTTTTCCCACATAAGGTATACAGGCCATATTTACATCCTTTTTGTCCAACATCCTGGGGATACTAAAGGTATCAAGGGTTTGTCGATTCCTTTAGAGGGCATCGAGAAAATAGGCAAAATATAGCTAGATTTTGAGTTTTTGCGAAAAATT
This sequence comes from Calotriton arnoldi, assembly GCA_963921515.1. Lineage (NCBI taxonomy): Eukaryota > Metazoa > Chordata > Amphibia > Caudata > Salamandridae > Calotriton > Calotriton arnoldi. Next base: position 974,745 of record CAWUFW010002667.1, read on the forward strand.
GGAAAAAGTGCGCCAGATAAAAGTGTCTGGTCACTTTCGCCTAAAAGTGGCTTCAATAAACAGTTTACTGTGCTAAATTTAGTATATTCCCAGAATTTAGAAACATGCAGAGCTAAATAAAAAAAACAATTTTTTACACCACAGTTGTTGCATTTTTCTAAGAGGTAGCCCATTTTTCCTATTTTTTGTGCTCTCAACCTTTTTCCAGTTTGTGGTGATAACCAGTGTCAAACCCATGGGTGAATCAGGAAAGCTGTAGAGTCTTGAAAAGTAGAAAAAAAATCCAAATCAGCAAGGTGTCATAGAAGTATTTCCCTCAAGGTTTTCCCCCAAAAAATAACTTTTGAAATAAATAAACTATTGGAAATGAGTAGGAAAAAATGGCCATTTGTGACAACATTTCCATCTGTATCTTTTTGTCATAATGGCCAATTTACAAAAGCAATATATTATTACATCCCCTACGCCCTTCTGGCTGTGGATTCATATTGGGTTTGTAGCTTCTCCAAGAACCCAAGGTACCCAGAGCTAACAAGAAACAGTTTGCCACTGCTAACCAGTTTTATAGTGCATTTGCTCTGCACTCAAAGCATAGTAACATTGGCTTATCCACGATTGGCCTATTTAATTTACTCATAAGTCCCTAGTAAACTGCACCATATATGCCCAGGGCCTGTACATTAAATGCTACCAGTGGGCCTGTAGCACTGATTGTGCCATCCACTTTAGTAGCCCTTTTCACACATGTCTCATGCCTGCCCCTGTAGAGCCTGTGTGTGCAGTTTTAAACTGCCATTTCAACCTGGCAAGCTAACCTAATTGCCAGGCCCAAACATTCCCTATTGTAACATATAAATCACCCCTAAAGTAGGCCCTAGGCAGCCCAATGGGCAGGGTGCAGTGTATTTAAGACTTAGGATATGTACTTTTTATGTACTTTTGAGTTTTACATGTCCTGGTAGTGAAAAACTATTACATTCGTTTTTCACTATTGCAAGGCCTATCTCTCCCATGGATTAACTTTAGGACTACCTTAAAACATGTTTTAATTGTAATTTCCAGTTAGTAAAAGATCGAGCTTTGCAGTTTGGTGTCTATGGACTCACAATTTAAAATCACAACATATAGTGAAGTCATATTTTAAATTGTAAGTCTGAAAATGCCACTTTTATGAAGTTTTAACAATGATTGGACAACCCAGTATACCCTTGCGGGCTTTGGTCATAGAAATTGTCGAGTAAGAATGCCTACAAGGGATTTTGTTCAACAAGCAATTTAATTCATTTCAACATTGCTAGTGAATGCCCTAAAAGTAACATCAAAAGTATACAATTTCAACATAAATTAAAAAATTCTAAAGTGAATACATCTCAAAAAAGAGACAGGTGTATTCCTTTTATATACATTTATGATCAGAAGAACAAACTCAAGCGTACAAACTTATCTCAAATATAAAGGTTACAGAAAATCACAATCACATGAAACAATTTAACCATGTCACTGATGTACCATAACCCATTTCAAATAATATTCTTAAAGGAAATAGCCTATATGTATGACATAGATTCCCTACGCACAAAATTTCTACTGCAAAATGGAAAATGGGTTGATGCGTCGATGTTTCGTTCTTTTATATTGTCCATCTATAAGACAATCTTCAGGACATAGAATTCACACGTATCAAAGACCCTTTAATACGTAGATAAATCAAAATACTCGTTGGTTTTGTTGTATAGAGGTTCTTGTGCTGAGTATCTCCGTGCGCTGTCACCGATAGAACGCCGTAACTACAATCGGTGAGTTGTGTTAATTCTCTCTGCAACGCAATGCATCACACGTCTTGAATTACTCTGTGTATCACCGTCAAGGATCAGCATATCTGTATGGCATCTCGTCCACATATTGTGGACCGCACAGCACACATTGTGGATGAGATGCCACGCAGATACGCTGATGCTTGCGGTTAAGCCTGACTGCTCTATGCCAAGCTAGCAGAGGGTGAGCACAGGTTAATTTAGGTTGTGTATCTAATTTACCCTGACTAGGATCGTGGTCCCTACTTGGACAGGGTACAAACCTCTGCCAATTAGAGACCCAATTTCTAACACATATGATTTGGAGAGTATTTTTCATATCTTATTTCCTACACACTGGCTCACATTTGGAAGGCACACATGCAGCAAAATTCAATTTTAATAAGAAATGTTCTACTACTCTATGCTCTCACATGTCGTCCGATAAAAATGGTACCTCACTTGTGTGGGTATGTCTAGTGCCTGCGACAGGAAATAGGGAAAAACACAACATGGACACATCACATTTTTCCACTGAAAACTAACCCTTTTTTCCCAATGTGGGTAGCTGTGGATTTTGGAATGTAGCTCACCTAGGGAAACCTAGCAAACCTGTACATTTCTGAAAACTAAAGACATAGGGGAATCCAGGGTGAGGTGATGTGTGTGACTCTCACAAGCATTTCTTACCCAGAGCCACAAACTTTCTTTCACCCAGCATTCCCCTAAGTCTCTCAATAAAAATGGTACCTCACTTGTGTGGGTATGCCTAGTGCTCATGACAAGAAAATGACTCAAATTGCAAAATCGATATATCATATTTTGTCACAACTCTCACTCTGGTGACCTCCTTCATCTCTAGGGCCACCTCTCTATGTCCTCTGTAGACCTGTGGCAAAAGACTTTGCTCACTAAGAGGATGGATCTGTGGCAAGATATATTGGTCATCACCTGCTAAAGGGAAGTGGTGGTTTCACTGTTGGTGTCATTGGTCATCAACATTTTAAGTGCGTCCATCAGCCAATGACTGACGGCTGCACAACCTCTCCAGTATGGGTGTCGGCCATTGGCTGACACTAGGGAGGCACTTAAAGTCACCAAAGGGAGTCCTTTATTATTTTTCTACATCAGGCTGCTCAGATCAAACCGGGGTATATGCAAGTCCCCTCGCAAGGGCTCACATTGACTTTGGTTTGAGCTGTTCTTGTCGCTGGCACTAGGCCCGGCCACACAAGTGGCAAAGCCTTTGTATGGGCACAAGTGAGGCAATGCTGGGTGGTAGGTCGTTTGTGGATTCCTGCGGATTCCAGGAGTTTCGATCACAAAAATGTTAGGAAAATGTGTGATTTCGGGCTAAGTTTGAGGTTTGCAGAGCATTGTGGGTAGGAAATCCTCATGGGATCCATACAAGACACACCACCCTGGAATCACCTATTTGTCTAGTTTTCACTAATGTCTGTAGTTTGTAGGTTTGCAAGGATGGTGCCACAGCATGACCCAAATACCACAGCTACCCCCTATTTCTTATCTATCAATGCAGCGTTGTAGTGCCTTTTGAACAGTACCCCACTTGTGGCGGTGGGCCAAGAGTCCACAACACAAAAGGCCCTCAAGCGCTACGTTGAGAGATAAGCAACAGGGGTATATGCTGTATTTGGAGTCATGCTGTTGTGCAACCCATGTGAACCTATGATCCCTTTTCATTTTTTAAAACTAGACAACCAGGGGAATTCAGGGGAGTGTCCCTTGCATGGATCCCATGAGGTTTTTTTACCCACAATTCTCTGAAAACCCCAAACTTTGCTTGAAACGATGCATTTTCATTTCATTTCTGGCATAGAAACTTCTGGTATTTGTAAGAATCTACAAAATTCCTACCACCCAGCATTACCTCACTTGTGCTGATGAAGACAGTGCCTCACTTGTGTGACTGGGCCTAGGCACACGCTCTGCTTTTGCTTGTTTAATTTAAAATCATATGCAACCTTCAAATCTGTTCAGTGTGTTGTTCTATGTTGTATACATATTAGTTCATTTTCTGAACACTGCATAGTCTGCACTAGTTTTGATACATACTGAAATGTATATTGTCCTTATACAAAAAATGTGAAAATCATCATCATGCAAGATATTGTGTCCTGTATCCTTTTTCAATAACATTGATTATGATACAAGTTACTAACTGAGTTTAAAAGTTGTTTTGATGAATGAGTCCCACAGGACATTTGTTTGACTTATGACACCTACTCTGGTTCTCGTGGGCAATCGGGGTGGTCCTTGTGCCGTATATATAAGTTCCCTTAAAAGCATTCAAAAAACTAGTCAAGAGTTTATGTTTTTGCCACACAGGTTATTCCGTCACAGCCTAACTTATGTTCCGTCTACAATTATGTGCAGTGTGGGGACAATAATGCACTTATCAATTGGTGGATAAAGGTGTCAAGGAGGCCAAAAGCAAGTCCATGATTTCCTCAAGTCGAGGAAACAAATTCTACGGTTGCTTGCCTAGTAAAGTAGTGTTCGATGGAAGGTAGTTATCCAAGCACAACCATTAAAAGGTTTACCTTACGGCAGTTCAACCTCAGCCAATTTCCAAATACTTTAGTTTTGTATGGTACAACAGAAAGCCAGTAGGAAAACACAGGACTGGCTGAGATGAGCACTGGGGACAGTAAACACAACTCTCCTACCCCTATCCTTGCTTAGAGAAGATTCTACAATGATGACATGGTTGAGTCTTTTTCGCTGTTTCAGGAATGCGGTTGGCAAAGTTTCGATCCTGTAGCCTTGCCAAGTCCTCCCAAGCATATGAAGTGGAGGCTGCTGCTACTGTAGCAGTAAGACTTTCAATGATGGTCAACTAAAAGTCAAGGAAAGACATGAGTCTTCCCTATGGTGGTCTGGCGATAAACAACATGTGCATTGTATATTGCCATCTGGATCAGGTGGGTAAACAGATTCTTATACCAAGTGTGAGTTTTACGACTCTTATTGTATGGCTGGAAAACCTGGTCATTTTTATCCACTCCAATCATGTACTTGTTGTAATCAAGTATAAAGGTGGGCTTGTGAGCTTCAGCCATCTGATCCCAAACTGTGACAGGGAAGTGCTCTCATCATGAATTATAGTGAGCACATATACATCATGCCTATCAGAGAACTTGATTGCGAGCAGTTCGTTGGAACGCTATACAGTGCTCTGGGATTTTTGGAGCTTCTTACAAACAAGCTCCTCAGCGACAACAAACTGTACCACATGACATAGTGGCAGCTTTGTACAGCTCACTAAACAGCTTTACTCCAGTATAGAAGTTGTCCACATAAAGGTCATACATAACCTTTGCGAAGGAGTGGCTGGATAAGCTCCCACACAATCTTTCCCATGACTCATAGAGTGGGAGAAAAACCTGCAGGGTTTAGAGTGGAGTCCTTCCATGTATAGACTCTCAAGCTGTACACATAGCCAGTAGAGGTCTCACACAGTATGTACAACTTGATGCCATAGCAAGCTCTTATGCTTCCAATGGACTGCCTAAAAAGCAGCCACTCTTTGTGCAGGATCAAGGATTCATTAATCGCTATATCTTTTCCAGGAGTATAAATCTTGGGAAACCTGGCAGTCAAATGTTCCACCGCAGTCTGAATTTTGAATAACCTGTCATGGTCTGGATGGTCCTGGGTCAATGTAGCAGAACTGTCATTGAAATGCAGCATAGGCTGCAATGGCAAAACACTATCTCTGCTCATGTACAGTGAAAACATGGGTGTTACCCAAACTGTACGAGTAAACCAGTAGGACTGCAAACTTGGCTTGTGCACTAACCTCATTTTGAAATAGGCCCAAAAATATCTTCAACCTCTCAAATGAGGTGGAAATCCACTAGTGTGCCTCATTATGAGGCCCTAGAACACCTCCATGCTCCTAAGAACTTGGTCGGCACGCAAATGCATTATATGCAGCATCACTGGGGAACTGCAGAATTTGGGCCTGCTCTAAATAGGGGGCTGCCAAGACAGTACTCCATCTGTGCATGCCACTGCACATGTCCCCTCTCTGTATTGGTGTACCCTGTTATCGTCACTCCTCTGCATTGTGCTTCTGAAGGGGCAGCACAACTGGCATCATCATGTCCCTCAGAATCAATGGAATACGAGTTGTCAAAAAGAAAACAAAATCCTGGCAGTTCTTCATTTCTAAACATACACTTACAGATGGTGACGTAACAGCAGGGAAGAGTGGGAACAGATAATTATTAATTAATACATGTGTATGGTCCACCAGGTTGTAATCCAGGGTTTTAAAATGCATGTTTTTTTAGGATTATTGGTTTGTTCTATAGTTCTAATTATGGATGGAATTGGTTTGTGTACACTTTTGGGAGACAGTGGCACATAAGATTGAAAATAGTAATCCCTTTCATGGTGCAGCTATTTAAAAATTGTATCCATATAGGATTTTTCGCTTTGTTGATTTTAGTTTACAGTGCATGGAATTATTTATTGTAGACGTTTTGAACTAAGTGGAGAATTTGATGTATGATATGATGCCTATTCACTTTTACAGAATGATTAGAGTTCCTTTATAGAAACACACAAAGCTTGTGTTATAATAACTGCAGGTAAAAGAATAATTTCTTATGCATGGTTCCCTTTACAAGACGACGGCTATGAATGAAAAGGGAACCATAGTAGTAGGTGCAGTTAGAAGCTGATTTCTGGGTGGATCGCTCTTTTCCATATTTCATCTGTTTAGATATAAAATCATTTTCAGGTGTTATATGTTTTGCCTTTTAATTTAGAGGAGGGGGTTTACAGTATTGGGGATGTGGCGCCTATTCATATTACACATGATGATTTGAGTTCCTTTATGGAAACAAACACACATTGTTTTACAATAATTGCGAGTAAAAGAGTAACTTCTTATACATGGTTACTTTTCCAAGATAGCGTCATGAATAAAGAGGGAACTGGTAGTGGGTGCTGCTGAAGTCCAACATTATGATGGACAGCACTTCTGTATCACACATATCAGTCATTCCATGTGGAATGCATTTTGCCTTTAAATAGGAGCTTATTTTGGAGCATGAGATTCAGCTGTATGAACATTGAGGGGAACACATTTGACTCGAGTAAGGAGAGCAAGTTGGCATGAATGGGTGAGACATATAGGGATGCATGATGGCAGCACAACACATTTAAGTAGTTTTGTTCCATATTGGACAATTTATATTGTTTGCTGTGAGGCACACATTAGGGCACTTTGACAATTTGGCTATAGAATATGGTTCTGAAAACAATTATTATCTGAAGCACCTCCTTCGACTTTCAAGGATATCATGTATGGATGTAGGTTACATATTGACATCGAACATAAGGGGTTACACCAGAGGATTACTTTATGAAAAAGCTAGGGGTATTTTAATAGAAGTATAGGCGGGGGGCTACTTGCAAAGTTAAGTGAATTGAAAACATTTGTTGTAGTATTCTGTTATGTACACTCCATAAAAATAGATTGAGCATTTTTCCCCTAAACCCAAATTAAATTGGACATTTCCAGAGGAGCGAGTTAAGGGCTTCCTAGTAAGGATTCACAGATATATAGAGGTAATGCAGTATTGTGAAATAATAGTACATAGAAAATAGTAGAACTACTGGATTACAAATAACTGTGGTGAGAAAACTTCATGGTTTTGGTTTTTTCCAGCCTTCCAACACTCCCCTAAAGACCAGTTGCTCTAACAAAAAATGCCATATGAAGGGTGGAAGACACCCTGTATATGAAAACTTATCCTTTTAGAAAATGATATATAAATTCCACTGCTAACATAAGGTGAGACAAGGTGGAATAGCAATAATTTGCCATACCAGTTATGTGATATGATCTAGAGTTCTTATTTATAGGATCATGGACATAATATTTTCCAGGTATAAAAAGGCCTGAGTTGAAGTTCTGGGGAAATGCATGTGTCTGGTTTTAATATATCAGGCTATCAGATCCTAATTTGGTGAGCTACAAATTTGTAAGACAGGATCTATGGGCTATGGAACCTTTTTTTCAACGACGACCTTAGACGGATAAAACAGGAATGTAGGAGAACAGAACGTAGATGGAGACTTGATTATAAGTCAGTTAAAGAGCTCTATAAAATCAAGCTGCAGACTTATAAAAAGATGATACTAACAGCAAAAATGAACTACTTTGCAGAAAAAATAGAAGGAGCCATAAACTCCTCTAAAGAACTTTTTGCAACAGTCAAAACTCCCTGACTCTAAGAACCCAAACATAAACCAAATATTCTGTAATAAGCTAGCACTTCACTTTCAAGATAAAGTTAAATCTATTTATAATTCTTTCTTAGACACCAGTCAAACTGACGGTCCAAATACCACGTCGATGATGGGCGCCTGTAACCTCAACACACTATCCCACTTTGGGCCTTTGACGATGGATCAAACACTAAGGACACTGATGCTGATTAAATCAGGTTCTCCTCATGACCCTTGTCCAGCCAGAATTATTCACTTGGTCCCTGAGGTGACAGCTACTCACCTTACAGCCATATTTAACAATCTATTTAAAACAGGTTACTATCCTAAAGACTGGAAGGTAGACGCTATCCTGCCATTATTAAAAAAGACCAACTTAGACACGGGTGACCCCAACAATTATCAACCAATTACTCGACTTCCACTCTCTGCCAAACTGGTCGAAAAAATTGTCAACAATGAACTGAGCACCTTCCTAGATATAACAAACTGTCTGGACTCTACACAGTTTGGTTCCGAAGTCACCATTGTACCGAGCTAGTACTGATCACAGCTATGGAAGAAATCAGACAGACAATAGAAAGCGGAGGTAATGCAGCTTTGATCCTTTCAGATCTTTCATCCCATTTGATACGGTCAACCACGCTCTCCTAATTGATCGACTTGATTCAATTGGGATCAAAGGCAATGCTCTTAAGTTTATTTCTTCATTCATGGCTGACTGCATTCAGTCGGCCTCCCTTGGTGAATTCATCTTGCCAGCCTTTTCATTGCCTTCTGGGGTCCACCAGTGATCATCTCTGAGCCCCACTTTGTTCAATCTTTATGTCACCCCACTTGCAATCTTAATTAGATCATTTGGCTTTTCCTTAGTTTCTTACGTGGATGAGACGCAGATTGCTGTATCCGTCACTGATAACCCTGGAGCCACGGCAGCTCAGTTCCATAACTGCATGCTTCACATCGGGGAATGGATGAGCAGAAATTATCTTAGACTAAATTCCTCAAAAATGGAGGTCCTGCTATTTGGCAATAATCCTTCTTTTTGGTCTAACAACTGGTGGACCCAAGAACTAGGGACTTTGCCTACCACCAGTGACATTAGAGTTAGGATTTAGCATTTAAAAAACCTTAGAAATTTACTGAAAAAACCACAGGTTTCAGGGATGTTATAGTTAGGAATTAGCATTTAAAAAACCTTAGATATTCAGTGAAAAAAACACAGGTTTCAGGGACGTTATAGTTAGGCTGACATTTCACTGGTACAAAACCAGAGAGCTAACTATAACTTGCGCCCCGCAATGCACTGCTGATGACGTCACATATTACATCACTCATGACATGGTCAGTGACATCACTGATGACATCTAAAATGACATCACTGATGACATCATCCAGTGACTAAGTGTTTCTAAAATGTTTAAGAATGTTATATACATATATATACATATATATATAGATATATATATATACACGCCAAGCTGTATTGAAGAATGAGTGGGTGTATGAGTGTCTGAATGGATGATTTAGTGGGTGCGTGACTGACTGGATAATTGAGTGATTAAACATGTCTTAGTGAATGCATGGGTAAATGACTAATCTATGTGAATGTCTGTATCAGTCTGTCAGTTGCTGTGTAAGTGCCTGCATGGGTTGGTGAGTAGCTACATGAGTGTCTATATGGGTTAATGATTGGTTGTCTGAGTACCTGTATGGGTGCCTGAGTGTCTCTGTGGGTGAGTGTCGGGTGTGTGACTCCCTGCATGGATGTGTGAGTGGCTGATTCACTGGGTGTATGGGTTCATGAATGCATCTGCAAGGGGCTGTGTGGGTGAGTGAGTGTGTGTATGGCTGTGTTCGTGAGTGAATAGATGGAGGTCTCAGTGGTATATGTGTGAGTAAGTACATAAGTGCCAGGCAGTATATGTAAGTGTTGGAGTAAATAAGTGACTGTATGTGAGAGTGAGTGATTGTGAGAGTGGCTGTATGGATGAGTGTATGCTTATGTCAGTGATTGTATAAGAGAGTAAGTATGTGTTAGTATCTGTATGAATAAGTGAGGTGGTGTGTGTATAACTGTATAGGTGAGTACATGGCAGTGTGATTAACTCTTTGGGTGAGTGACTAGGTGTGTGAGTAACTCTATGGGTGAGTAGCAGTCTGTGAGTGTCTGTATGGGTGTATGAGTGCATATATCAGTGGCTGTATTGATGAGTGACTGCATGTAAGAGTGATTGTTTGGGTGAGTGAGTGGATGTGTGTATACACCTATGAATCAGTGAGTGAGTATGTACTAACTGTTATTGGTGTGTCTATGGTTTCGAGAATGGTTGTCTGTTTTTTAGAGTGGGTGTATAAAAGGTTATATTAGGGTGTGAGGACGTGCATCAGAGATTAAGTGGATGATGTCATCAGTGATATCATTTGAGATGTCATCAGTGATGTCATCAGTGATGTCACTGACCATGTCATGAGTGATGTAATATGTGAAGTCATCAGCAGTGCATTGCGGGGGCGCAGGATATAGATAGCTCAGCTAACTATAACGGTTGAATTTCTCTGGTTTTGTATGAGTGAAATGTCAGCCTACGTATAACATCCCTGAAACCTGTGGTTTTTTCAGTGAATATCTAAGGTTTTTTAAATGTTAATTCCTAACTATAATGTCACTGAAACCTGTGTTTTTTTTAGTGAAGTTCTAAGGTTTTGCAAATGCTAATTCCTAACTATAACGTCCCTGAAACCTGTGGTTTTTTCAGTGAATTTCTAACACTTTTTGAATGCCAATTCCTAACTATAACGCCCCTGAAACCTCAACTTTTTTCCAGCGAATTTCTAAGGTTTTTTTAAACAATTTTATTTATTAAAAGATGCTTGTAACTATTTTTTCATTTTTTTGTATGAATATCTATGTATTTTTTAAACCTTTTAAAATAATTATAATCATTTTTTTAAATATATATACCATTGCTGATTAAAGATTTATAGTGTTATTTATTTGAATTATTTCAATTTTTACGAAATTGTAATATTGTTCTATTGTTTCTAATTTTGTACAGTGTGATATTATATGACAGAATTATGAATAGAAAAACTAAATTTGTATATAATTTTTAGGATAACTTCTTTTACTGTTTTTGCTAAATTAAATTTTGTATGATTGCTTTTAATAGCATAAAAGATGTTTTGTTCTCTCATTATGATAAATATCTTCTTTATATTTATTTTTCATTTGGTTTACGAAAAAGGTCGCGCACCGATCGCACACCTAAACGGTGGGTGGTTGGATCCCTTATACAAATATCAGTCTAAAATACATATTTAGAACAAATTAATATATTTTTTTCACGAAGAGGTTTATTAGAGTGCAAAAAAATAATAATATAGATGTTATAAATTTGCTTTGAAATGCTTTTAACAGATTTTTTAGGACGCAATGGTATTGCGCACCGGTCGCGTATCTACGCATTAGGTGCGCAAATCTGTTTCACGAATATAAGTCTAAAATACGTACTTACACTGAAATAATATATTTTTTAAACAAAGAGCTTTATTATTGAATCCAAAGAATTAGTATTATTGTAGTTGTAAAATATTTTTAAGATGTTTAAAACACATTTTTATGTATGCGGCACCTTTGCGCACCAATCTTGTAGGAGTTGTGTACCCTGCCGGCACGTATTTCCGGGATCGCTTAGGGGTCGCGACTCCGGCTTAATTTGAAAAAGTATGAAATATCAATGTTGCAAGTTTAAATATCTGTTTTGCTTAAAGACTTTCTAACCACAAAAAGCTGCTCCTAACTGAATTGCCACTACGAGGTTTGGGATGTATTTGTAAGTGAAGGCATCTCACAAAAAGTAACGGACTGGTCTCACACACCACCTGGTGTCATGCTTCATCATTGACCAGTCCTCGCCCTCTAAAACCTTGGTTTGATAGAGGGCGGGCATACACCTGACGACAGGGATGCACTTCTAAACTAAGTGGGGGCCCATAAACAAAAAGTGTAGTTAAAAAACATTATAGTTATCTTAATCGTGTTTTTAATGTTAAAGGTAACTATATGATATTAAAATCAAGTGACGGTATGTGGGGGAATTAATGTCCCCTATCCGTTATGTGAGAGGTCAACATGTTTCTGCCTTAATGGCCCGCTTGGGTCCAGGGCATTCGTCAGGACCTAAAAAGAACATAGAGGGCTCCGTTCTTACCAGCTAGTGGTAAGAGTAAACCACTGTGTGGGCGTGAGCACTGCCACACTCCACAACTTGATGGCCTCTAACTTCAAGCCCTAGATACCAAAGCTACTTGCCCCATGGGAGGAGGAGGGGGAAACCCCTGTAGTCAAACCCAGCTAGTGGTAAGAGTAAACCACTGTGTGGGCGTGAGCACTGCCACACTCCACAACTTGATGGCCTCTAATTTCAAGCTGCATCAAGGGAAATTTCCCATGTGGATCCTAGGCGACTGCTCCCGGTCCTCCCTGCTTAAAGACTTTCCATTAACAGAGTTTCAAACACAATTTCCTAATAGCAATTTATACTTTCATATTAAATTTACTACATTTTACGGGTGCCCGACATATACGCAATGTGTACGCGACTCCTACGCAACTCCATGTGATATGGAAAGAAAGCTTTTTATTGGGTAAAAAGCTTTTCATTCTCTTAGAGGGAGGATCCAACACCTGTTCTTTTCCTCTTATTTTGGGTGTGTCTGCATGTGTAAACAGCTTTTTTGTGGGCTCTACTCAATTTTTTATATTATTGGTGTTTGGACCTACACATTTTTCAACATGGCATCTTCACATCCCGAAGAAGAGCAGCTTGAGGAGGTAGAAGAGATTGAAGAGCTGGTGAAGAAAAGGAAGGAGATTATTGTGTAGGCCTTTTTCACCGTGCCTGAGGGTGAAAAAAAAGTAAATGCCAGGAAAGTCACCTGCACCACCTGCCACAAAGTCCTCTCCAGAGGTTCCGAAAAGAAATATTCTTGTGGCACATCATCAATGCGCAAACATCTGGAGACAATACACCCGGTTCGTCTCACGCGTGAAGTGATGGTTTGGGAGAAGAGGGAGCAAGCTGCAGGAGATGATGGAAGTCAACCTTCGACATCAGCTGGAGCTGTTCATACAACTCCTCAACCCCAAATCTTCCCCGAACTCGGCGATGCAGGAATACACTGCAGCAAGTGTTTGGCAACTCTCTGCGTCAATGAAATTTCCATTGATGCCATCATTAATTTTTTTTTTTTTTTTACCTTGTGTTTCTTTGTTTTTTAGAAACACTATTTTTGGACTTCTCAAGTTTTTTTCAGTTTAAAAAAGTCAAAAACACCCAAAAAAATAAAAAGATTGTTATAAAATACAAAAAAACCTCAAAATTCTTTCAAAAAAAGGTTCTTACAGAACCATCTGTACTGCTTAAAAATAGAAAAATTGTATGTAGTGAAACTGATTGCTTGCGTAAATGTGTGTGTGATGAATGTAAAAATAGTGCCTGGATGATTGAATGAGTGCATAGGTAGTACATCAGTGAATGCATGAGTGTAAGGATACTGCTTGAATGAATAGTTGAGTACAGGGGTACTGTCTGGGTGATTGCATGAGTGCAACAGTAGTGTGTACATCATTGGATGAGTGCATAGGTAGTGCCAGGGTGATTGGATGAGTTTATGGGTAGTGCCTGGGTGATTGGATGAGTGCATGGGTAGTGCCTGAGCGAAAGGATGAGTGCATGGGTAATGCCTGGGTCATTTGATGAGTGCATGGGCAGTGCCAGAGTGAATGTTTTTAGTGCAAGCGTAGTGCCTGAGTGATTGCATGAGTGCTTGAGTAGTGCCTAGGGTATTGCATGAGTGCAGGGGTAGTACCAGGGTGATTGGATGAGAACATGGTTTGTGCTTCAGTGGAAGGATGAGTGCAAGGGTAATGCCTGGGTCATTTGACGAGTACATGTGTAGTGCCTGAGAGAATGGATAAGTGCATGGATAGTGACTTAGTGAATGTTTGAGTGTAAGAGTAGTGTCTGAGTGTTTGCATGAGTGCATGGGTAGTGCCTGGGTGATTGCATGAGTGCAGGGGTAGTACCTGGGTAATTGGATGAGTGCATAGGTAGTGCCTGGGTGATTGCATGACTGCATGGGTAATGCCTCATTGATTGGATGTGTGTATAGGTAGTACCTCCTTGATTGCATGAGTGCATGGGTACTGCCTGAGTGAATGGTTGAGTTCAAGAATAGTGCCTGAGTGGTTGCATGAGTGCATGGTTAGTGCCTGGGTGATTGCATGAGTACAGGGGTACTGTATGGGTGATTGGATGAGTACATGGGTAGTGTCTGAGTGGAAGGATGAGTGCAAGGGTAATGCCTGGGTCATTTTACGAGTGCCTGGGTAGTGCCTGAGAGAATAGATGAGTGCATGGGTAGTGCCTGAGTAAATAGTTGAGTGTAAGAGTAGTGCCTCAGTACTGGCTGGGTGATTGCATGAGTGAAGGGGTCGAACCTAGGTTATTAGATGAATGCATAGGTACTGCATGGGGATTTACATGCCTGCATGGGTAATGCCTGAGTGATTGGATGAGTGTATGGGTAGTGCCTCCTTGATTGCATGAGTGCTTGGAAAGTGCTTGAGTGAATGGATGAGTGCATGGGTAGTGCTTGAATGAATGGTTATACCGTGGCACTCATTCTTCTTGATTTGAGTGCCGCTTTCGACACTGTATCCCATACTACACTTTTAAAAACCCTCCTTTCTAAAGGCATCTGCGGCACGGCACTTGAATGGTTGTCCAGCTTCTTGTCCAATAGAACCTTTCAGGTCTTCTCTTCCGCAGCCCAGTCCAAAACATTGATCTCCTCGTATGGAGTCCCCCAGGGCTCCATTCTAAGCCCACTGCTCTTTAACATCTACGTCAGTCCACTTGCCACGCTAGCAGAGCAAGCTGGGCTAACAATTTATTCGTACGCGGACGATACCCAACTTATCTTCTCGCTTTCTTCGAAGGAGACCACCAAAGCATCCTCTCTTCAGATGGGGCTAAAAAGATTGCTGACTGGATGCACTTCAATAAATTAAAACTCAACGGGGGGAAAACGGAACTCATCATTTTTGGGAACAATAAAAAGCTTTGGGGCCCCCAGCATTGGCCATCGCAAATGGGCGACCTCCCTCTCCCATCTCAATCAGCCCGCAATCTGGGCGTCATTGTTGACGACCAATTATCCATGCGGCAGCAAATAGTTAAGGTAGCCTCCACCTGCTTTGTCATCTTAAAATGGCTAAGAAAAATTCTCTGGATGCTTCCCATCACTACACAGAGAACCGTCATTCAGGCCTTGATAATGTCCAGGCTGGACTATGGCAACGTGCTCTACCTGGGTGCCAGCAAAGAAAACCTTCGTAAACTTCAGGTGATCCAAAACTCTGCAGCACGACTACTATGCCAACTTCCCAGTACAGCCTCCGCATCAGGAGCGCTTCGCAAACTGCACTGGCTGCATATTGACAATCGAGCCAAGTTTAAAGCCCTCTGCTATATGCACAAAATAAATGAAGGATTAGCCCCCACTATTTAAATGCCCTAGTGCAACACTACCGCCCCTCACGTCTACTTCGCTCTTCGACTCAATTAAAATTTCAAGTACCTAGGATCAAACGAGCCAGAATGGGAGGACGATCCTTTGCCTATCTGGCTCCCTCCCTTTGGAACTCCCTTCCGATGCACCTCCGCATGGAAAAACACCATCTTAAATTTCGCAAACAATTGAAGACCTGGCTCTTTAATCAATAGATTATGTCCCGCGTGCTCCTCGCTTGTTACGTCGTGTCCATAGGCGCCGGGAAACATCCGGGTAACTGTGCGCCATATATAAATTCAAAATAATAATAATAATAATGGTTGAGTGCATGAGTGGTGACTGAGGTGATAGCATTAGTACATGGATAGTGCCTGTGTGAATGGTTGAGTGCAAGAGTAGTGCCTGAGTGATTGCATTAGTACATGGGTAGTACCTGAGTGACTTCATGAGTGCAAGGGTAATGCCTGGGTGCTTAGATGAGTGCATGGGTAGTGCATGAGTGAAAGGATCAGTGCAAGGGTAGTGCCTGGGTCATTTGATGAGTGCATGGGTAGTGCCTGAGAGAATGGATGAGTGCATGGGTAGTGCCTGACTTGATGGTTGAGTAGAAGAATAGTGCCTGAGTGATTGCATGTGCGCAGAGTTACACCCTGGGTGATTGGATGAGTGCATGGGTAGTACTTGACTGAAAGGATAAGTGCAAGGATAATGCCTGGGTTATTGCATTAGTGCATGAGTTGTGCCTGAGAGAATGATTGCATGAGTGCAGAGTTACGCCCTGGGTCATTGGATGAGTGTATGGGTAGTATCTAAGAGAAAAGATTAGTGCATGGGTAGTGCTTGAGTGAATGGTTGAGTGCAAGAGTAGTGCCTGAGTGATTGCATGAGTGCTTGGGTAGTGCCTGGGTGATTGCATGAGTATAGGGGTACTGCCTGCGTGATTGAATGACTGCATGTGTAGTACCTCAGTGACTTTATAAATGCAAGGGTAATACCCGGGTGCTTAGATAGTGCATGAGTAGTGTGTGGGTGGAAGGATCAGTGCAAGGGTAGTGCCTGGGTCATTGGATGAGTACATGGGTACTGCCTGAGAGAATGGATGAGTGCATGGGTAATGCCTGTGTGAATGGTTGAGTAAAAGAATAGTGCCTGAGTGATTAAATGAGTGCAGAGGTACTAACTGGGTGAGTGGATGAGTGCATGGGTAGTGCTTGATTGAAAGGATAAGTGCAAGGGTGATACCTGGGTTATTCCATTAGTGCATGAGTTGTGCCTGAGAGAATGGATGAGTATCTGGGAGTGCCTGAGTGAATGGTTTAGTACAAGAATAGTGCCTGAGTGATTGCATGAGTGCATGGGTAGTGCCTGGGTGATTGTATGAGTGCAAGTGTAGTGCCTGCGTGATTGGATGAGTGCATACGAAGTGCCTGCATGAAAGGATGCGTGCAAGGGTAATGCCTGGGTCATTGGATGAGTGCATGGGTAGTGCCTAATAGAAATAATGACTGCATGGGTAGTGCCTGAGTGAATGGTTGAACGCAAGAGTAGTGCCTGAGTGATTGCGTGAGTGCATGGGAAGTGCCTGGGTGATGGCATGAGTGTAGGGGCACTGCCTAGGTGATTGGATGACTGCATGTGTAGTACCTGAGTGACTTCATGACTGCAAGGGTAATGCCTGGGTACTTATATGAGAGCATGGGTAGTGCGTGAGTAAAATGATCAGTGCAAGGGTAGTGCCTGGGTCTTTGGATGAGTGCATGGGTAGTGCCTAAGAGAATGGATGAGTGCATGCGTAATGCCTCTGTGAATGGTTGAGTACAAGAATAGTGCCTGAGTGATTGCATGAGTGCATGGGTAGTGCCTGGGTGGTGGCATGAGTGCAGGGATACTGCGTGGGTGATTGGATGAGTGCATGGGTAGTGCCTGAGTGACTTCAGGAATGCAAGGGTAATACCTGGGTGCTTAGATCAGTGTATGGGTACTGCCTGAGTGAAAGGATGAGTGGAACAGAAATACCTGGGTGCTTTGATCAGTGCTTGAGTAGTACCTGAGTGAAAGGATGAGTGCAAGAGTAATGCTTGGTTACTGCATGAGTGCATAGGTAGTGCCTGAGAGAATGGATGAGTGCATGGATAGTGCCTGAGTGAATGGTAGACTGCAAAAATAGTGCCTAAGTGATTGCATTAGTGCATAGGTAGTGTCTGGGTGATTGCATGAGTGCAGGGGTATTGCAGGGGTGATTGGATGAGTACATGGGTAGTGCATGAGTGAAAGGATGAGTGCATGGTTTATTCCTGTGTGAATGGTTGAGTGTAAGAATTGTGCCTGAGTGATTGTATGAGTGCATGGGTAGTGCCTGGGTGATTGAAGAGTGCAGGGGTACTGCTTGGCTGATTGGATGAGCGCATGGGCAGTGCACGAGTAAATGGATGAGTGCATGGCTAGTGGATAGATGAATAGCTGAGTCTAACTGCACTGTCTGGCTGATTATATGAGTGCATAGATAGTAATGAATGAGTTTACAGGTAGTCACTGTGTGATTGCATGAGTGCATTCAAAGTGTCTGTTTCATTCAGTCAGTGGATGGGTAGTCCCTGGGTAATTCTATTAGTGCATATCTTTTCTATGTATGCATCTGAGAAGTCCTTGGATAGGGAGCTCAATACACACCTGTCCTGTATAATGAGGAGTAAATAACTTGCAATTAAAGCACTTTTATCGGTCTATGCACTTTTGTAAAAGTAAGTATGATACTAATCCTCAGAAATATGATGATAGTTTTCAAATAGTGTAAAGGATGAACATTATTTATATTAGAAACAAATAACATATAATTAAATTTTAAACATTTTTCCAGGTTATTATGCATATTATAATATGTATTCTTACCTTTCAAGTAATTTAGATACATTACTCAGTAGAACTATTTTAGAGTAGTATTATCCTAAACAGCATTAAAACGGTTTTTAAACTTCAACAGTAGCTACTATAAAGAAGAAAAAGAAAAACGGTTATTTAATGATAATATATTACAAAAGGAAGATGGTGAATTGATGCCGTCGCTGAGAGCTCGCACACGGTGCTGCTCCCATGCCATGAACTTCATATAGGGGGAAAAAAGAGGAGAAAGGAGAAAGGGAAAAGCCGGTGAAACGTGAAAAAGAAGCTGCGGTAGCAAAGGCTTACTTGGAATATCCAAAGGGCTGGTTTTCCTGGGGCTGCGTATCCGCTTTGGCTCCACTCAACGAGATGGGCCCACCGAAGACGACTGCTCAGAGGGGTGGATGCTCTGGATCACATTCTGCGGTGCTGATGGTGGAGACTGCTGGCTCTTCTGGCGTGGAGGGGGACACACAACCTTCCACTGAGAGGGCTAATACAGCGTGGTCTGTTACTTCCAGAGTCGGCCGCCCAATCATGAAGGTACTACAATCTGCTAAAGCTACTGAGGTTATTAACCCTGGGGACACGGCGGCTTTTCCACCGGAGACTGAGATGGTGGATGCTCTTCTAGGGGCTGTACTCTCAGGCACCAGGGATAATATGACATTAAGTGTTGAAACTGATGCTAATTTGGGAATAACACAGCCATTTCTCCGGCACGAGGATGACAACTCTGAGCATATGGAAGGGCTGTTACTAAATCTAATAAATTTACCTGTGGACCTGGCAGTTGGGGATAATAAATTGAATGGGGGGCTAATATAACAGCCCATTAGACCAGCAATTGAGCAGCCACATACCGATCAAAATATATATAATCAGCAAGGAGAGACAATTCATCAACCTAGCATTACTCTGGGAGATTCTCTAGGGTTGAACACTGATACTGGAGGTGGCCAGACTGGGAAAGTTACTTCAATATTGCAGTAGGAACATTCAATCAGCCCTTTATTTTCTAATACTGCTGATTCTCTTGGTAGCAGCCCTAGCTGTACTGCTATCCCGCATATAGCTAATACTAGCTGGGATAATCTTGCTGCAAGTAATGGGGCATCGCATGCTGAATCAGCCGACTTACCACTCAGCCACAAAAAATAGCAATGCCAAACTTAAAACTGCTAGATCTTATAAAAAGGTAGTTGATAAGCAAGGTGATATACGGGATAGCAGGATCAGTATTGGCAAACTGGCCTCGGTCAGCAGACCTCTCCGTAAGTGGGTTACGGCAAAAGGAGATGTTAAAAATCTGAAACTCCGACTCTCTGCCTCTGGCCCAGCAATGGGATCGGAACCAAAGTGAGTGCCTCAAGGCGCTAAACAGGGGATGGCTGTTTCAGATACGATGGACTCTATTATAAATAGGGACTTAGAGCATGGAACTGGTCACTCCCCTTCTGCCTCTCTAACTTCCCTAACGGCTACAGAAAGTAGCGATCCAGCCGGCTTGCACACTGGGCCTGATGAAGCTTCCCTTACGCTGATTCTCCGAACATTGCAGGCCCAAAGAGACGAAGCACAAGAATACTATACTCAAGCCAGGGCTGACAGTCTATTGATCAAACAGTCTCTTACAGAGGTAAAAGGCAAAGTGGCTTCACTTGCATCGGACATCACGGAGTTACGGCAGTGAGTAGCGGACACAGAGGATTATGTTACCAAATCAGCTAAAACCCCAGAAGCACAAGATAACCAGCTCACGTCTTTACAGGAAAAAATCGAGTATCTTGAGAATTGGCAACGCCGAAATAACCTCCAGCTCTTTGGTGTGCCAGAAGGCAAGGAGGATACGGATCCCCGGGCATGAATTGTTCAATTTTTCCAAAAACGTTTTCCAGAACTGGTTGACTGGGACTGGGACAGTCAAATTCAATAGGCGCATAGGCTGCCATTAGTTTCTAACAAACCCGCAGGACGCTTTCCTAGGACTTTCCTTATTTATTTTGGCAATTTTCTATTGAGGCAGGCGGTCTCAATTAAGGCTCGACCCACCTCTCCTATTCGTGTGGATTCCTTCTCTGTTTTCATCAGATCGGACTTCTGTAAAAATACCATGGACAAGCGATGGAAACTGCGCCAGCTTATTGACCCATTAACGGCTGAAGGGGCACAGGTTTTTCTGCAGGAACCCAGCCGCCTAAAAATTATTAAGGATGGGCAAATACAATTGGCATATACGGAGCAGGATGCTCAGGAGGTCTTGGCTAGATGGCAACAGGGGGCCTCCAAATAACTAAATAGCTATCCCTTTGTGGGCTTGTCTTCTTTCTCTCTTTCATAACGGTTATTTTCTCTTTGAAGGCTTTTCTGGCTTTGTTTACATTTCATTTCATTCGAACAGATAAATGGCGGGGTTGCTCTCTGTGTGTGATGTCTCTCTAAGGCTATCCTTAATGACAGCAATGAGGGGGGTGATTCCTTTCCACAGACACGAGGTGGGTGTTGGGAGGGGTTGTGCGGTGTCGAGTAAAAACAAGGGGGGCACTAAATTTGTAGGGCAAAGTCCTGGGGAGATGAGTCAGTTTGTAGGTTTAAAGGTTATTTAAAGGCAGCTATTTGTACCGCAGGCGAGCTAATGATGTATGATGTATTCTTCGTAATAACATGGGCTAATTAAATGTTTATGTTGGAATGTGTCTGGGTTAAATGCTGGACATTAACGCCAATTGGTACGTGAGGAGCTAAAACTGTACCGTCCTCATCTGACATTTCTAACGGAAACTCACTTGGCCTATAAGGATCGGGCACTGCTTAACCAGCTCGGATATCAAACAGTTGTGTGCACATCTCAGGGGGTATTGATTAGGGGTATTGCCATTTTAGCTATTAAAACACTCACATATGAAACTCATCAAGTCTTAGCAGATCATAAGGGGAGATGGGCTATAGCTCAACTTGAAATCTCTGGTATCAAATATGTTTTGGTGGCTGTTTATGGGCCTATTATTGACGACCCTGAGATGTTTCACTCTTTAATGCTAACTATATTGGAATGGCAAGGAATATTAATAATTATGGGTGATTTTAACTGTTTCATGAATCAATCTATGAATTCTACTACTCAGCGAACAACTACAAGAATGCTGAAAGTATGGGCATCTATTCTTGAATTAGCACGCTTACATAATCTTAAAGATTTATGGAGAACCTTACACCCAAGTCTCTCAGGGTATACATACTATTCACACCCACACAAGCAGTACTCAAAGATAGATAATTATACTGTACTTCGAACAGCCAAGATTGTGGTCTGCCCTAAAATTACATCAGCTCATAACCCTATTTTGTTCTCTTTTCAATCACAACCGATAAGCAAATCAAGGGGCCCATTTTCTATCCCATGCCATTTATTGACTGATGGCGATTACATCTCGCATTTGGGGAAATTATTATCAGAATGTATTCACTTTAATATTAATACTGCTTCATTATGTGTTGTTTGGGATTCAATGAAGGCGTTTATAAGGGGTATTACACAACAATTTATATTACAAAGGAACAAAACCAGAGAGGCTTCTATTAAGGTGACTCGTTTAATACTAGCTAACTTAGAAACATGTCATGCAACAGCCATTAGGCAGAATGATTGTAATCAGATGCAAATTTATATTAATCCTGCAGAAGCACGAGAAACAGTAGCTGGCATACTCAAGGAAAGAGTGGCTGCTGCTTATAATAAACATCGATCAATTCAATACGAATATGGCGAATAGGTGGGCTGGATATTAGCTTACCAACTAGCCGATAATAAGACTAAAAACCTAATAAAGGCTATTAAAGGAGCGCGTAACATACTTTATACAGAAACTCACACGATACTTACACAATTCGTATCTTTTTATGAAAGTCTTTATGCTCCATCAGACCCAATAGTAGTAGAGGATGTTTCCAATAGTTTAATGAGAGCAGCGCTTCCATCCTTACCAGCAGAAGATGCTGCCCAACTATGCGCAGAGATTTTACCAGAAGATATTCTGGTCGCTCTGTCTTCAATGCCTGCTGGCAAGGCTACTGGTAACGACTCGATACCTATCGAGTTTTATAAAATATTTAGGAATATTATATCTCTACTCTTTGCCAAGGTTACTCAAGAGATAGGCGATACTGGCACCGTACCAACAACTTGGGATGTTACCAATGTAGTGTTTTTTCTGAAAAAGGGGAAACCACCGAAGAGTGCGGTTCTTATCTTCCGATATCCCTCATTAATGCTGACGCCAAAATATATGCCAACATTTTGGCTAACCCTCTAGCTCCCTTGATGCCAAGACTTGTTTCTAGTCAACAGCATGGCTTTATAGCTGGCTGAGATACTTCAGCACATATCAATACCGCTATAATGGCATTAGATTATGCCAAACAATCTGGTAGCAATTTGGGAATGATACTACTAGACACAGAAAAAGCTTTAGACCGTGTGGTATGGGATTGTCTATGGCCTACCCTTACTTCATTTGGAATGACGGGCCAATTTCTCACGTGGTTAAGCACTCTTTATCGTGCACCACAGGCCAAATTGAATTGTGCTGGTTCTCACTCTGCGCTCTTTAGTATTAATAGAGGTACTCGTCAGGGGTGCCCTCTCTCCCCATTACTGTTTGCCCTGTATCTTGAACCTTTTATTCAGGCTTTACTTGGTAATAAAAACATTCTGTCACTATGTCCGGGTCTTAATGAATTGAAAATCAATGCTTATGCAGATGATATTGCTATCTTCACTACGGACCCGGGTAACTCCTTGGAATTAATTATGCATGAGGCAGGAATATTTGGATCTTTTTCTGGATATAAATTGAACCCTAATAAAACTCAGGTGCTATTGAATTTTAAACCAGAAAGCCCTATTATGAGGGCATGTCCTGAAGTTATTCAACGAGGCATTTGTATTTCATCTCAGATTGAACGCATAATTAAACTAAACTATGATCTTCTGCTTCATAATGTTATTAAAAAGCTAAAAAAAACTGGCACAAATTACCCATAAGTATAATTGGCAGGTATAACATCATAAAGATGATGATCCTTCCAAAATTTCTATATTTATTTCGTTAAATCCCTTTGAGAGTTACTAAGGGGCCGATTCCGATCTCGGCCGGTAGGGCTCCGAATTGGATTCGGCTTAACCGGATCCGATTCGGAGCCCTATTCCCGACCGATCCGTACGCGCGTCCGGGCGAGCGAGTACGATGCGTGATTCGCCGACCGACTCGTCCGGGCGTCCCGACCGCTCCGACCGACTCGATCCCGGGTCGGAACCGCACCGACCGACTCGCACGGACACGACTCGCACCGCGCAATGGAGACGTTCCCCGGCCGGGTAAGTACGATGCGTGCCGCGAGCAGTCCGACCGAGCCGCGCACTCCGGCTCGAAAGAGCTGTCGGAGCTGTACTTTGGGGGTCCGTGTCGGACCCCCCTGTACGCGTAGCCGCGCGAGTCGCACACAGGGGGGACCCATGGGTCCCCCCTACCTGTGCGTGTACGGCACGAATCGCTTCGCCGCTTACACGCTGTAGGGGGCGCACTTGTCCGCATCGCACCCATTGAGTCAATGGGAGCCCGCGTACGCGTTTTACGACAGGCTCCCATTGACTTCAATGGGAGTCCGACCGACTCGAGTCCGATGGCATACGTGCGCATCGTACTCGTTCGGTCGGACTGCACGGGTCCGATTCGGTCGGAAATCTCTCCGGGTCCGGCTCGGTCGGTGAGATTTCCGGCCCGAATCGGAATCGGCCCCAATGTCTTTTTTTTTTTAAATTAGATAGCGCAATAAGCAGTTTCATATGGGGATATAAATGTGCACGCCGGGCAATTAAACAACTAAAATACCCATGTAGCCAAGGAGGTCTTCAGCTCCCCGATTTTAAATTATATTACTGGGCTTCTTTTTTGAGCCTTCTGCGTAGCCTCCTCTCAAATAGTGGCCAAGACTTTAATCATAAACTTCTACTAGGCCAAGATTGCTGTTGATTTCTTTATAGAATTCACAATCCGAGTTATTTCAAGAGAGTACACTTTAAGACTCTCAGGTGCTTAGTCTTTAGTCTTCCGATATACCACGATAAATTCCCTCTCTGGGATAATCCATCATTCCCGGATATTTTTCAAGATAGTGTGTCAAAGCAGTGGGCTAAACTTGGGATTGATAAGCTTAGAGACCTCTATGATTGCAATGGTTTTCAAACATTTCAAAATTTGCAAGACACCTTCTCAATGCCACATCAGCACTACTATAAATATTTACAATTTAGAGACTTTTTTTTAGAACACGGGGTCTTAAATTGGTAGAGACATATGATCTATTGACACTACTACATGATGCTCCTCGAAAGCATGCAATTCGTGCGGCATATAAATATCTTTGCCAGGATATAGAGTTGACCCGTGTTTACAGCTAGCTTTAAAATGGAGCACCATCCTGGAAACTGAAGTCACTCCTACAATAGTAGATGATGCACTTACAACATTAAAAGACGCTGTGTGGTCAACTAATCTAACGTTACAGCAATTTAGGACAGTATGTATGTTGTATTATACTCCTGAAAAGATTGCTAGTTGGGGGCGACAAGGAGGTCAATATCCGAGCAATAAGTTGAATTGCCCTAAAAGCGGACTATACGCCGCAAATATTATACATATGTTTGCTACATGCCCACAGCTACTGCATTCTGGCAGGGAGTTATACAGGCCTGTAAAAACCGCCTTGGTTTAGATCTGGTTTTCACTACACAGGAGATTATGTTGGGATATAAGGAAGACTCTAGCTATGCATGACGTGCACTGTTCTCTATTATATTAGTTGCTGCTAGAGTAGCCATTTGTCGGGCCTGGATATCTGCTAGGCCCAGTAACTCTGCGGATGTGTGGGTTATTGTTGTGGAGGTTTTTGAGAGGGAAAAGGCCTTGGCTAAAATTAGAGGCTTAAGCTCAATGCTGAGATTTATTGCAGTCTGGCATAGAATGATAAAAGACTGATAGAATACATTGTGATACCCCTTAATAATGTTATGCTTGTATGATTTACATGTATTTACTTTATTTTTTCTGTGATATGAACTTTTGCATTTGTAACGGAACCAGTACATGCTAATGCTAAGGTATATGCATTTTGTTTTGCCTCCCTTGCTTGAAACAAATAAAAGTAAAAGAAAAAAGATAATATATTACAGAAATTATAATATTACATTTTAGGAATGCACCATAAATTTAGAATTACGTAACATTTTCAGTTTCCCTTTTTTGCTGTTCTCAGATTCCACTTAACTTCACCATACACAGTGATTTCAATGTAGTATCATCATTGAACAGCGGGGAAAAAAACAATCAAATTGATTTTAGAAAAAAAACATATCAGCATAGAGCATCATAATCAATATGTGTAGCTATGCGTTTTCCTATCTACACTTTGATAATTACTTCATTCATCCACATTAACTCTATTATTTATCTCAAATACATTTGCCACTGGTATAATATAGACAACAAATATATAAACTATTTGCTTTTAAAGACAATTTTCCAAATGTAATATCATTAGCGTAAAATATAATCCAAACACTAATTTATAAATACTAATACTTTGCAGTGCTGTCTACTTTCTGTTTAAATCTTCCCAATAGGCCGAATGATGGACTCAAAACTTTGACTGCAGAAATAGCAAATATGAATTTGGTAATTCATAAGGCAATCTAGGTTTGAATTCCAAGTGGGCATCATTGCAAAGCGTTCATCCTTTGTTACACTTTAAATAAACAGTATAGTGTCCAGATGTTGCAGTAGGTCCATCATGGAAAATAATACCTGCTGTTGTATAAGTTCTTCCGGAAATAGATATTTGACTTGCTTTAAAATTTTTAATTTTTGTTTCCAATTTTCTTCCATTTGCTCTACGTCTTTGTAACATTAAAAAGAGATATTTTCTATATGTAATATATACAACATCTCTGATCTACAATGTGAGCATCTCATATCCTGATTTGCTGTTTTTATCAATTTGTTAAAATGTACTGATTTGCAGTCTGGTATTGTCAAGTATAGGAATCGTTCTGTTTGTATTTCAGTGGTACAAGTAAATGAACACTCTTCACACTTATGGTTCCACTTGTAACGTAGTCCAAATAAGTTTTCAATGTGTATTTCTTCATGTTCTAACACTTCAAGCATAAGCATTAGAAATTCTTGTGCTTCTTGTTGTATGTTGAGAGTAAATGTCAATGAACCAGTACATATATCTAAAAAGATGCCAGAAGCAGTATGCATTTTAGTTCTGTCATTCATCAACTGTTGAAATACATGATGTAGTAAAGAACAGAGGGTGTTTTGCGGGCGCAAATGGGTTTTAGACCCGTTTGCTCCCGCAAAAAACCTGTGGCCCATGTTCTAATCCTATTTTGCGAGTCGCAAATCAATATGCAAATCGCAAAATAGGATTAGTGACTCGCTATTAGGAAGGGGCGTTCCAAAGGCGTCCTTCTCTAATAGCGACTCCTTAAGCTATGTAAGAATGTTTTGCGACCGCAATTGCGGTCGCAAAATACTCGCAGTTTACCACCCTTCTGAGAAGGGTGGTAAAGCACTCGCAAACGGGAAGGGGTCCCCAGGGGACCCCGTCCCCTTTGTGAATGCATGCACAAATATTTTTTAAGGGCAGGCAGTGGTCCCAGGGACCACTGCCTGCCCTTAAAAATGAAACTGAAAAGTTTCATTTTTATTTTTAAATGCATCCCATTTTCCTTTAAGGAAAATGGGCTGCATTTTAAAAAAATGGCTTTATTTAAAAGCAGTCCCAGACATGGAGGTCTGCTGACCCAAGCAGGCCACCATCCCTGGGAGTGCCAGCCATTCCCAATGGGGTCGCAAATTGTGACAGCCTCATTAATGTGCATGAGGCATGCAATTTGCAACCCCATTGAGAATCGCAAACGGTGTCTCAGACATTGTTGTGCATCCCAATTAGCAAGTCACAAATTGCGAGTCGCAAATGCGACGCAATTTGCGACTTGCTAATTGGCGGGTCATACATCTGGCCCAGAATCTTTTTTCAGGGTTTTCCATGATTTCATGATGAGGATCTGGTAAATGAAACACAACATTCAGAATTACATTAGCATAACAGTTGATACCTGAACTATTCTAACTGGTATCCTACAATATCACCAACACTTTTTCTTTTTTTTTCTTTATACTTTCAACTTTTTCTTCAGCTGCTTTCCTTTTTTGAACCTCAGTTGCATCTTTGACATATTTCCATTTTGGACACACTATACGTCTCTCATATATGGGATAGTCACCTAAATCAGGAGTATGAAGACTTCTTAAACAATTGTACTCTCTTACACAATTTGCATCAGCACTAAACCTTTTTCTTATCAAAATCTATCAAAAACAAACCAGACAATGTTCTTACTCGAGACAATGCAACGTATACCATTCCCTCTTTTAACACCGTACCTCCAATATTTAAAAAAGCTCTTTCTATTCTTAAACCTTGAGATTTATGAATAGTTACTGCATATGCTAAAGACAGAGGAAACTGTTGTCTGCAAACATACAAATCTTTTACAAGCAGAAAACGTACAACACAATGCCCAATCTGTCTGACCTCTTTAATCTGATCAAATTTTATAATCAAAAATTCTATTCCATCTCTGTTCTGAAAATTTACAAAATCAACAACTTTTCCCATTGCTCCATTTACTAAACCTTCTTCTACATTCAAATTATGCCGCAAAATTACCCGACACTTTATACATACATGTAAAGTCTTTTCTAAGCCTGCAGTTTTAGATACAGACTTTTCCAAAGAATGCAATTTTGCCTGTAGTCTCTCTGTAACAAGAATAGTCGCTCCCTGGTGTTCAATTTTATCAATAGCTTCAATTTCCACAATTAGTTGTTTTTCCAGTTTCTAAAGTTGTTGATTAAATGCAGAACACTCTTGCAGTGTAGGCATTAGGCAAACTATAGACTTCTTTTCTCCAAGCATATTGCACATTACTTCAGCTGCTGTGTTTCCTGTTGTAAACAAGTTCCTTAGTAGCAGACTTTCTAGAGCTTGTTAACCATGTTCCGTCAAGACACCAATTCTTATGTCTTGAAGAATATTTCCATAATCTTCATCACCTGCTTGTCGCATATTCTTAACAAGTTCTTTACATTCAAAATGTAACCAAATGTTCACATTTCCAATACTTCCCAAAGATTTCCTTGTGTCTTCATGGACAAATGTTTTAAAAACAGGTTGTCCTTTTACACGAGTAGGTTGTAGTAGGTCTCCGAATACAATTAAATGTTTTCCTCCAAACAGAACATCGTAATCTTTTTTTTAAATCTGTTGCATTCTTAAATGTACAAAGGCAAGCATTAAGTTTGAGACCATGCTCACCTCATCAATGATTAAAAGTTTCATTTTCTTCAGTACTCTTAAGGCTTCATAACAAGCTTCTCCAAATAGCTTCTGATATTCCAATTTAGTATCATGTTCAACAGGTAGCATAAGTAATTAATGTAAAGTAATCCCTTTAATGTTGTGTGCTGTTAATCCAGTTGGAGCTGTTACAACACAAGATACATGTGATTCTGTAGTTTTGTGTAGATAACTGGTCAAAACTTTAATTAAGAAACTTTTTCCTGTTCCAGCTTGACCACTGATGTACACTAGAATAAGTTTAAATGATGGACATTGGCATTCTTTTTTTCGTGCAGCAAACAATGTTGTATCTGTTGTTTGATTTGTAGTTATATTTCTTTTTGTTCAATATTTAGTTGTTCTTCTAACTTTTCCAACTGAATAATACCCTGCTGTGCTTGTTGCATTGCAGTTTCTACCTCATTCATGGCTATTGTTTCTTCACTTTTGATAATTGGTTGTCCCAGTGGATCTTGACTCAGTGGACTAGAACTTCGACTGCCTTGTGAACTTTCTCTAGCTATTTCAGCTGCAATAGTACTTTCTTATTCAATCTCATCATTTAACATTTGTAGATGCATTGGGAAAATTGTGCACTGAATGCTATCTTTAGTTGCATTAAAAGAATCTTCATAGAAGTGACAATCTCCAAGTAATTCCATTTCACTACGCCAAGGCTTGAACAGTTGCAGAAGTGCTAAATAGAAAAATTCCCTCTTATCTGGACTTTTGCAACTGAGTTTTCTGTGGTTAATAAGATTTCCTTTGGCATGTTTTACTAAACATCCGTCACATCCAATTACTGCATCTTTATCTTCTTTTATATTTTCTGTAACTTTTCTTTTAAAGCTGTAATGTTGAAGTATTTCATACAGATATAGGTTTTCGAGATGTGGACTCCTTTTGGGATAGTATGTATCCAATATATTAGTTTTAACAATATCTGTACTTTCTGGTTCATTCTGTGCTAAGTATTCAATTTATTGTAAAGATTTTTATGCTCTATTTCGTGCGGAGGCAAGACCTAAACTTACCCAAATGATTCATCTTGACTTTGAATATACACTGGCAGAGATCAAGCGATCCAAACATTCATAGGATCCAATCTCTCGATGGGAAGCATTTTCAAGCTAAAACTGTACAATTTCTTGCTAAGACTCTTCTCTTGTGAAATTTCTTCCCACATTTCTTTCATCTCTGTCTTTTCAGATTTGGTTATAAATGATGTAACATAGCGAGCACCAGCAATTGAATTATCTGCAACATATTGAATATCCATGTTTGCATTCCACATTTTCAAAATAACTGGATTGTAGTCATTAATGTACTTTGAATCTTCTGTTCTTTTTAAGTTGTATGTATTCTTCTGAGATTTCCGAGTTATTGTATGCCTTACTGCTGATGAAAAACTATTTACTCTACCTTTAGAAATTATAGGGCGTGGGAATCCAAAACGAAATTTTGCATAAAATTTCCCTTTACACTTGAATTTTCGTCGACAGTATTTCCCACATCGATGACTTTGAAACCGTAAAACTTGTTGTCTCTAGCTCTTTTCTCCTCCATCTCTTGGAATGGCACATGTAACAAACTGCTTGATGAAAGACAAAATAGTTTCATCAGTATCAGTTCCAAATTTTGGTGCATTCTTTATCCATAATAGCATGTGTATATGAGGAGCACCTCTGGCTTAGTACTCTTTTTGGCAAAAGAAATCAGTAACTTCTCCAAGAGGAGGAATATTTTTATTGCAGATAAATGACATCATACTTTGAAACCTATGGTTAAAATACCTGCAGACATTTACAGGATCCAAGGGACAGAGTTCTACAGGTATCTTCAATTCAATGTTTTAAACATTTGAATTTGCTTCTCGTAGAAATTCAAGCAAATCTTCCCATGCATATTCAGCACAGCTAAGTGTTACAAACCATGTAGGTGTACCTAAGTTTCTTCACATACATTTAAGTTCACCTTGACGATGAAACCAATATTCATTGGTACCACGTTGACACACCATCAAATGAATTGAGATTCTAAATTTTCATCTCTTTGTTGAACTTTGTCCATGAATACTTTTGCAGAAACATGTTGAAGATGAACTCCTGTTTTTAATATGTGGTTCACTGCATATGAAAGTGCAGACAAATCACTTTCAAACAGAAGATGAAATATATATGGAATGCACTGTCGAAATCTTGAATCTTCAGAGTACAATCTTGTTGAGTGGTAGTCTGAAGCTAGAATCCGTACAACTCGCTCATCAAATCTCCCACATTCTCCAGTGGGAAATAGCTGTGGAAAACAACAAGCTTCTAAACTTCTTTCCTATTCACTCATGGGAGTTCCCTTTGCTTCCTTCATTTGAAATAATTCAATACTGTTTCCTATCATTTCTTTCGAATGTAGAGGATGTATAGTATAATGTTCATAAATCTCATCACTCCTGAACTTGTCAACTTTTTCTATTTGGCCACTTGAAATTTCTGTTTCATCTTCTAAGCATATTACCAGTTCATCAACATTTACATTCTTATGATAAATATTATTCTGTACCGGATATAATGTAGCCTTTTGAAGTGTATTAACATCTACAAAGTCTTGCCATATAGTTTGACTCTTTGTTGGTTCACCATTTACTAGAATAACTACTGGCTCATTTTCCTTCCTGTCTACACCAACAGTTTCAATAATTTTCTTAAAATCTAAAGGTAACTACACAACTCAGACCTCTTTATAAATCTGTTGGTGACAGCTTACCTGTTTTAGGCTCCATACAAACTATGGCCTGAAATGGGTGTACAGATTGAATAAGAATCCAGTTACTGAGGAATAGGTACCAACTCTAAGTTGTTATGTACTGCTCTAGCTGGCATTTTGTTCTCTTCTAATTTGTTGTAACAGTATTTACAAATAACTTGACCAGTACCAAATTCAAACTGACCTTCTACCAACAAATAAGCACCAAATCCACTTATCATTGTTTTCCTTTTCACTTTTTAAATATAAATCAACATTGCTAGTTTGACTTCTATAGTGAGTATGTTGACAGCAAACACAAACATAGTTCGGTTTTTCAGACGAAACTGTCTTAAACTTTGTAATTTCTTCTGCAAACTCATCAATACTAATCTCTTTCCCATGTTCTTCAACACCTACACTTATCAAACTCTCACTTTGTCTACACTCTTCTGAAGCAAAAAAACGAAACTGTATATTATCACAAACTTTCTGAACATCTGATACTGAACCTTGCAAAAGAGCAGTGTTTGTTTCACTTAAACATAATGCAGGAGTTTTTAATAGTAGAGTCTCCTTACTAACTTACGTATTTCAGAGTGGTGTACTGCTAACATTCTTAAATGATGAAAAGTACTTTGGCACACTTTTCTTGAAAGACAAGCCAGAGAATGACTCTGCAAATGAGTATATTTTCTTATTTTACATGGATCTAGTCCCTGTAACATCTTAATCTTCAGTTTGACACTTTTTTTGCATATTGTCATAAAAAAGTGCGTAATATGTCAATAGATTCCTGTAGAATACTATGAATACTGCTACAATCCCACTTATATACAGGAGCTTATGAACGCCTCCCTTGAACTTCTTCAGCTATTACTTCTTCCACATTCCTAACAACCTTTTTTTCTTTTGGAATGGGACAACCATCTTTCATCTCATAGCATCGACCACTAGTGTCAACTGCATGTACTAATGTGTTCTCTAGAAAATAGCTTTCTTCATTAAAGAAAGGCTCAGTACTGGAAGTGTGCTTCCATTGTGCAGTAAAAGTTTTACAAAAGTTACTTCTATTAACAAGTCTTTTTCTTTTCTCTTTCATAAACACCATTGCTTTATCCACTGTTCTCATGCTCTTCAATATTAATATCAATAATTTTTGTTTCAATTCCAAAGCAGTATCTACTACACTTTCAATATGTTGCTTCCTCTTATACTTTGCTGATCTTGTTTTATACTTTTTACAATGTTTAAATACATTTTGAATTACTCTACTTCTAAACATTCTTATATGTATCTCTTTAAATAGTTTTTGCCTTCTTATAATAGGAGTTGTTTTTCCAACAAATAATGTTTTTTTACCATGACAGTTCTTCTTTTCCTTCTGGTTTCTTGTAAAACGTTTCTTTATCCGTTTATTATTATTGACTTTCTTTAATCTCTCTACAACTGTTTTCAGAAACTGTTTAGTGCTCTTACCAGAAGAGATTTTACTCTGAGTGACATTTTGCTCTTTTTTCTAATGCACTCTTTTTACTTTTCTTTAAGTAGTACTGTTATCTTTATTCTCTTCACTTTTCATGTTTTCTTGCCATCTTCAATTTGTGTCTCAAATAAAATAAATTTCTAAAAAACAAACAACAATTTCAATAGTTTGTTACATCAATTAACAATTTAAAATTAATTACATGTCAGTATTCATAATAACCACTAAGCAATTACTTATAATTACATTGCTATTCTCTTTATGACACATACAAAAACAAAAGTGCTGAAACAAGTAGGAGAACTGCAGAAAGAGGAATAAAGTTGCTGAAAGAGAAAGAAACAGACAGAAAGAAAAAGAAAGGTTCAGAAAGAGCCAAAAGAAATGCACAAAGAAGCAACACAGCTACAGAAAAATATGAGAAGTGCAGAAAGAGGCAACAGAGGTACAGAAAGAGACAATAGGGGTCCACAAAGAAGCAACAGAGGTGCACAAACATGCAAGAGAAGTGCACAAAGAGGCAAGAGAGTGCAGAAAGAAGCTTGAGAGATGCAGAAAAAAGCAAGACAAGTGTATAAAGAAGCAATTGACATTCAAAAACAAGCAAGAGAAATGCAGAAAGAGGCAAGAGAACTGCAGAAAGATTAAGAAAGGTGCAGAAAGAGGCAGGGCAGATGCAGAAAAAGGCAAGAGGGGTGCAGAAAGAGGCTACAGAAGTACAAAAAGGGGGAACAAGGGAGAAGAAAGAGGCATGAAGAGTGTAGAAATAAGTAACATAGATGCACAAAAAGGCAAGAGAGGTGCAGAAAGAGGCAAGATAAGTGCAGAAAGAGGCAAGAGAGATGCAGAAAGAGGGAAGAGAGGTATAAATAGAGGGAAGACGGGTGCATAAAAAAGCAAGAGAGGTACAGAAAGAATCAAGAGAAGTACATAAAGAACCAACAGAGGTGCAGGAAGAGGCAATAGGGGTGCAGAAAGTACAAATAGAGGTACAGAAAGAAGTAAAAAAAAGTGCAGGAGGAAGCAAGAGAGGTGCAGAAAGAGGCATGAGAGGTACAGAAAGAAGCAAGAAGCGTACAGAAAGAGGAAGAAAGGTACAGAAAGACGCAATAGAAGGGCAGACAGAGGAAGAAAGGTGCAGAAAGAAGCAAGACAAGTGCAGAAAGAGGCAAGAGAAGTAGAGAAAGAGGAAGAAAGGTACAGAAAGAAGGAAGAGAAATACAGAAAGAGGCAAGAGAGGTACAGAAAGAAGCAAGAGAACTTCAGAAAGAAGCAAATGAGGTACAGAAAGAGGCAGGAGAAGTGCAGAAAGAGGCAAGAAAAGTGCAGTAAGAGGCAAGTGAGGTACAAAAAGAGGCAAGAAAAGTGCAGTAAGAGGCAAATGAGGTACAAAAAGAGGCAAGAGAAGTGCAGGAGGAGGCAAGAGGGATACAGAAAGAGGCAAGTGAGGTGCAAAAAGAAGAGAGTGAGTTGCATAAGGAAGCAACAGAAGTGCAGAAAGAGGAAGAAAGGTGCAGAAAGAAGCAAGCCAAGTACAGAATAAGGCAGGAGAAGTGCAGAAAGAAGAATAAAGGTGCAGAAAGAAGCAAGAGAAATGCAGAAAGAGACAAGAGAGGTGCAGAAAGAAACAAGAGAAGTGCAGAAAGAAGCAAATTAGGTGCAGAAAGAGGTAAGAGAAGTGCAGAAAGAAGCAAGAAAACTTCAGAAAGAGGATGAAATGTGCAGAAGGAGGCAAATGAGGTGCAGAAGGAAGAGAATGAGGTGCAGAAAGAAGCAACAAAAGTGCAAAAAGAGGCAAAAGAAGTGCAGAAAGAGGCAAGAGATGTGCAGAAAGAGGCAGGAGCGGTATAGAAAGAGGGAAGAGGGGTACAGAAAGAGGCAAGAGGGGTAAAGAAAGAAGCAAGAGAAGTGCATACAGAGGCAAGAGAGATACAGAAAGAGGCAAGTGAGGTGCAGAGGAAGAGAATGAGGTGCAGAAAAAAGCAATAAAAGTGCAAAAAGAGGCAAAAAGAGGCAAAAGAAGTGCAGGAAGAGGCAAGAGAAGTGCAGAAAGAGGCAAGAGAGGTGCTGACAGATGCAGGAGAGGTATAGAAGGAAGCAAGATAAGTGCAAAAAGAAACAAGAGAAGTACAGAAACAACCAACCGAGGTGCAGAAAGAGACAGGAGAGTTGCAGAAAGAAGCAAGAGAGGTGCAGAAAGAAGCAAGAGAAGTACAGATAGAAGCAAGAAAATCGCGGAAAGAGGCAAGAGAAGTGCAGACAGAGGCAAGTGAGGTACAGAAAGAGGCAGTAGAGGTACAGAAAGAGGCAAGTGAGGAGCAGAAAGAGGCAAGAGAAGTGGAGAAAGAGGCAAGAGAGGTGCAGAAAGAAGCAAGAAAACTTCAGAAAGAGGAAGAAAGGTGCAGAAAGAGGTAAGTGAGGTGCAGAAAGAGATAAGTGAGGTGCAGAAAGAGGCAAGAGAAGTGCAGAAAGATGCCAGAGAAATGCAGAGAGATTAAGAAATGTGCAGAAAGATGCAGGACAGATGCAGAAAGAGGCAAGAGAGATGCAGAAAGAGGCAACAGAAGTACAAAAAGAGGGAACAAGTGAGAAGAAAGAGGCATGAAGAATGTAGAAAGAAGCAACATAGATGCACAGAAAGGCAAGAGAGGTGCAGAAAAAGGCAAGAGAAGTGCAGAAAGAAGCAACAGAAATACAGAAAGAGGCAAGAGAAGTGCAGAAAGAGGCAAGAGAGATGCTGAAAGAGGGAAGAGGGGTGCAGAAAGAGGAAAGAGGGGTGCAGAAAGAAGCAAGAGAGGTACCGAAAGAATCAAGAGAAATATATAAAGAACCAACAGAGGTGCAGGAGGAGGCAAGAGGGGTGCAGAAAGAACGGAGAGAGGTACAGAAAGAAGTAAGAAAAGTGCAGGAATAAGCAAGAGAGGTGCAGAAAGAAGCAGGAGAGGTACAGAAAGAAGCAAGAAGGGTACAGAAAGAGGAAGAAAGGTACCAAAAGACGCAATAGAAGTGCAGAAAGAGGAAGAAAGGTACAGAAAGAAGCAAGACAAGTGCAGAAAGAGCCAAGAAAAGTACATAAAGAGGAAGAAAGGTGCAGAAAGAAGCAAGAGAAATACAGAAAGAGGCAAGAGAGGTATAGAAAGAAGCAAGAGAACTGCAGAAAGAAGCAAATGAGGTGCAGAAAGGGGCAAGAGAAGTGCAGAAAGAGGCAAGAAAAGTGCAGAAAGAGGCAAGTGAGGTAGAAAAAGAGGCAAGAGAAGTGCAGAAAGAGGCAAGAGAGATACAGAAAGAGGCAAGTGAGGTGCAGAAAGAAGAAAGTGAGGTGCAACAGAAGTGCAGAAAGAGGAAGAAAGGTGCAGAAAGAAGCAAGCCAAGTACAGAAAGAAGCAGGAGAAGTGCAGAAAGAGGAAGAAAGGTGCAGAAAGAAGCAAGAGAAATGCAGAAAGAGACAAGAGAGGTACAGAAATAAGCAAGAGAAATGAAGAAAGAAGCAAATTAGGTGCAGAAAGAGCAAGAGAATTGCAGAAAGAAGCAAGAAAACTTCAGAAAGAGGAAGAAAGGTACAGAAAGAGGCAAATGAGGTCCAGAAAGAGGCAAGAGAAGTGCAGAAAGAGGTAAGAGAGATACAGAAAAGGGCAAGTGAGGTGCAGAAGCAAGAGAGTGCGGTGCATAAAGAAGCAACAGAAGTGCAAAAAGAGGCAAAAGAAGTACAGAAAGAGGCAAGAGAAGTGCAGAAAGAGGCAAGAGAGGTGCAGAAATAGGCAGGAGAGGTATAGAAAGAGGGACAAGGGGTACAGAAAGAGGCAAGAGGGGTAAAGAAAGAAGCAAGAGAAGTTCAGATAGAAACAAGAGCAGGACAGAGACAACCAACAGAGGTGCAGAAAGAGACAAGAGAGTTGTAGAAAGAAGCAAGAGAGGTACAAAAAGAGCAACAGAAGCGCAGAAAGAGGCAAGAGAAGTGCAGAAAGAGGCAAGTGAGGTGTAGAAAGAGGCAAGAGAAGTACAGAAGGAGGCAAGAGAGATGCAGAAAGAGGCAAGCGAGGTACAGAAGGAAGAGAGTGAGGTACAAAAAGAAGCAACAAAAGTGTAGAAAGAGGCAAGAGAAGTACAGAAGGAGGCAAGAGAGATACAGAAAGAGGCAAGTGTGGTGGAGAAGAAGAGAGTGAGGTGCAGAAAGAAGCAACAGAAGTGCAAAAAGAGGCAAAGGATGTGCAGAAAGAGGCAAGAGAAGTGCAGAAAGAGGCAAGAGAGGTGCAGAACGAAGAGAGTGAGGTGCAAAAAGAGGCAAGTGAGGTGCAGACAGAGGCAAGAGAGGTACAGAAAGAGTCAAGAAGGATGCAGAAAGAAGAGAGTCAAGTGCAGAAAGAAGCAAGTGAGGTGCCGAAAGAGACAAGAGAGGTACAGAAAGAGGCAAGAGAAGTGCAGAAAGTAGCAAAAGAGGTGCAGAAAGAGGCAAAAGGGATGCACAAAGAGGTAAGAGAGGTACACAAACAGGCAACAGAGGTGCAGAAAGAGGGAAGAAGGGTGCAGAAAGAGGCAAGACAAATGCAAAAAGGAGCAACAGATGTGCAGAAAAAGGCAAAAGAGGTGCAGTTAGAGGCAAAGAGGTACAGAAAAAGGTAAGAGAGGTGCAGAAAGGAACAAGAGACATGCAGAAAGAAGCAAGAGAGGTTCAGAAATTGGCAAGAGAGGTGTCGAAAGATGTAAGGGAAGATGCAGAAAGAGACAAGAGAGGTACACAAAGAGACAAGAGGGGTGCAGAAAAAGGCAAGAGAGGTGAACAAACAGGCAACAGAGGAAGACAAAGAGAAAATAAAGGTGCAGAAAGAGGAAGAGGAGTGCAGAAAGAAGCAAAAGAAGTACAGAAACAACCAACAGAGGTGCAGAAAGAGACAAGAGAGTTGCAGAAAGAAGCAAGAGAGGTGCAAAAAGAAGCAAGAGAAGTACAGATAGAAGCAAGAGAAGTGCAGAAAGAGGCAAGAGAAGTGCAGAAAGAGGCATGTGAGGTATAGAAAGAGGCAAGAGATGTACAGAAGGAGGCAAGAGAGGTGCAGAAAGAGGCAAGAGAAGTGGAGAAAGAGACAAGAGAGGTGCAGAAAGAAGCAAGAAAATTTCAGAAAGAGGATGAAAGGTGCAGAAAGAGGCAAGTGAGGTACGGAAAGAGGCAAGAGAAGTGCAGAAAGAGGCAAGAGAGATGCAGAAAGAGGCAAGTGAGGTGCAGAAGGAAGAGAGTGAGGTACAAAAAGAAGCAACAGAAGTGCAGAAAGAGGCAAGAGAAGTGGAGAAAGAGGCAAGTGAGTTGTAGAAAGAGGCAAGAGAAGTACAGAAGGAGGCAAGAGAGATACAGAAAGAGGCAAGTAGGGGGACAAGAAGAGAGTGAGGTGCAGAAAGAAGCAACAGAAGTGCAAAAAGAGGCAAAGGAAGTGCAGTAAGAGGCAAGAGAAGTGCAGAAAGAGGCAAGAGAGGTGCAGAACGAAGAGAGTGAGGAGCAAAAAAGAGACTAGTGAGTTGCAGAAAGAGGCAAGAGAGGTACAGAAAGAGGCAAGAAATATGCAGAAAGAAGAGAGTGAAGTGCAGAAAGAAGCAAGTGAGGTGCCGAAAGTAGCAAAAGAGGTGCAGAAAGAGGCAAAAGGGATGCACTAAAAGGTAAGAGAGGTGCACAAACAGGCAACAGAGGTGCAGAAAGAGGGAAGAAGGGTGCAGAAAGAGGCAAGACAAATGCAAAAAGGAGCAACAGATGTGCAGAAAAAGGCAAGAGGGGTGCAGATAGAGGCAAAGAGGTACAGAAAAAGGTAAGAGAGGTGCAGAAAGGAACAAGAGATGTGCAGAAAGAAGCAAGAGAGGTTCAGAAATTGGCAAGAAAGGTGCCGAAAGAGGTAAGGGAAGATGCAGAAAGAGACAAGAGAGGTACACAAAGAGACAAGAGGGGTGCAGAAAAAGGCAAGAGAGGTGCACAAACCGGCAACAGAGGAAGACAAAGAGAAAATAAAGGTGCAGAAAGAGGAAGAGGAGTGCAGAAAGAAGCAAAAGAAATGCAGAAAGAGCCAACAGAACAGCACAAAAAAGCAACAGAGGTGCACAAAGAGGCAAGACAAGTACAGAAAGAACCAAGAGAACTACAGAAATTTAAAGCACCAATCCTTCCCATGTCACTGTTGTAAGTCTCACCATATTCCTGAAGGCATGCATGCACATGTCTATACCTTTTGTTAGTGGCATCATACATAACAGAAACATACAAATAGTTGTATACCTGTGTTTCAGATGTCTACCATATTCAGATGCATAACACATTTGAGAATGCATAAACAAATAGACACATAACTTAGTCACAAGAGCACACAGACCTTTAAACTTGCAGTTCCCATATCAAACAGAGATCTACATTTATACACCGTACTTCAAGTATACCTTTCCACAGATACAGACAAAGTACCATAATCATTAATCGCTCTGCTAACATCTTTTTAACCTCACTTTCCTGCTGCACCTTTATTTTTACCGACTGCTCAGAATGTTAGAGCTACTAAATTTATTATTAATTCCCATGTTACTGTTGCAAGTCTCACCAAGTTTCTGAAAGCATGCATGCATGTGTGTGAGAAGTTGGCCTGGTATATGCTGTTCACTAATTAAAGTGGACACCTTGCACCAGAACAATTCGACTCTTATGGTAGATAGGTTTAAGACAACCTTTATAGAAAGCTATCCTAGTGGTAGCTGTGGAGAGCAGCCTTCAGGCTAAGTCTTGAAAGAGTGTAAAGCAGCTTGTTTTACCACACAATCTCTTGAATCACCAAATGAAAAGACACCACACAGGTATATATATCAAATATATATGTATTTATTAATAAACACTCTCTACTAATCTCTTTATGAGATTAGAAGTCAGGAACATATGTACAAGTCAAATATTATCAGGATAAGTTTAGCACAATTGAATATTACAATCTTAGTTTGCTAGACCTAGGTCTAGGGCATCTAGAATCGAGGGACCCCCAAGAACCACCCCAGGTAGTTGTAGGAGACCCACAGGGGACGGACGCGGTGACCTGGCACCGATGCGAATCCTGTACGAGTCTATGCGCTTAGACGCGATTGAGATATCAATGTTCAAGGTCCCTTGCGTGTTCGAGGCGAACACACCGATCGGACTCAGTACGAGTCGAAGGATACGGTCTACAGATAGGATTTGCAAGGGAGTCGGACGCGGTGTGTCTAACACAGACGCGAACCATGTACGAGTCAGTGCGAGAATCGCACGGGGAAAGTAAGAGTTTTAGGATACTTCTGGTGAACCTACAAGCAAGTCACTTACAGGGTAAGTAGTTCGAGGGCCCACACCCACAGCAGCACTGTATTGCTGGAGTTACCTCACCCAGGGAAGCCGGGTGCACAGGTGTTCTTTGGTGTCGGGTCGCGGCGTCGTTTTCAATGGCGACCAAAGAAGACTTGCTGCTTGTGATGGTCTGAAGAAGTGTCTGGTGGAATCCAAGCCTGGATTCGGTGGAAGGATGACCTGAAAGCAGAGGGGACAGTGTTCAAAGTCACTTGGCAGTGACTCGGGGCAAGGAAGATGAATGCCCACCGTCGTCGCAGGGTTCAGGTCGTTCACGCTTGCCTTGACTCTTCAGCCACAAGGTCCAGGAGGCGTCGACGATGACCAGGAGCTGGATTCGGCATGTCCCATGATGTCTGCGGCTTACTGCGGTGTCGGCAACTCGATCGGAGCCAACAAGCCTTGGTAACAGCAAGTCTCAGAGAAAGTGTGAAGAGGCGATGGCGCAGACCAGCAAGGTCTGTGGAACTCACCCAGTGAAGGTAAGTCAGGGCAGGCCTGGAGCAACCAGAGAAGCCCTTTGGTTTCTTTGGAAAGTCTTCTGGGGACCCTCAAGCCGGCTGGCAAGGGATCGCGAAGACGCCTCGGGAGGATTCTCTCACAGGGGCCCATGGTCACTCGGGATGCGGTAGGCCTCTGATCTTAGGAGGGATTCCTGCTGGAGGCTGGGACCACACGTGGTCTAAAGTACAAGTTCGTGGAACGTTGTGAGATGTTGTACTCGACAATAGTGCACGGTACCCAGGGGTCGCGGTTCCTCGTTACTCTTGGGGTCCACTGGCCTCAGCTTCGCTGGGGACTCACGATGGCCTTTGAAAAGTCAGGAAATCTACTTCTTGGTCTGCAGGAACTTCGGACTCCGGCGGGAGTGGCGTAGTTTGCGACCGTTGTTTGTAGTTTTGGTGCCTGCCAAGCAGGGGAGTCACTCCTTGACTCCAAGGGAGATTCTTCAGTCTTCCAGAGGTAGTGGAACGTCGAAGGTCCGGGATTCTTCTTGTAGAGCGTCGTCCAGGGAAAATCTAGGGTGCTATGCACAGGTTCCCCCTCTTATACTAAAAGGAGGGGAGGGACTAGCTCTATGACCCTACCTATGGGAGGGTCAGGGGAGTGGGTGGCTACACCCACTTCCCTTTGTCCAGTTTCGCGCCAGAGCAGGGACAGGTAGCCCCTGAGCCGGTTTGAACTGGCATATGCACAGAGGAGCCTTCTGCTCCCCCAGTGCAGGACTTCAAAGCACTCTAAGAGTGCACCCACCCAGCCCCAATACACTAAACCCTGTCTGGGAGGTGGTCACACCCCTTGGGACAGGATATCTATTGTTGGGCTCCCTCCACTGTGAGTGTTGGTCATCAGCAGGAGGGCAGCCCAGTGTCTGTGACTGGTGGCATCCATTTTGTGATGCCAGGGCTCTGCAGGATTCTACCGCGTTTCCACAGTAGGTACATGTCTATCCCTCTAGAAGGGGGAATGCTACCCCCGCCGCCAGGACTGGCGGGGGGTAGTATTCCAAGGTGTTTGACACCAAACACGACATGTTTCGATGCAGCCATTCCAAAGTTAGCATTTTACCGCGAGGATATAATGCACTTAAAAGTATATGGTTTAACCGCATCCACAAACAGCACCAGAGAATGGACTCTGAGAGCTGCAGAGGGGCCCTGCTCAGGCAGAGGCACCCCCTCACATAGAAGCCAAGCACCCTGCCCTCAGGATTGATAGTGCCTGCCTTAGGGGTGAGTGATAGGGTTATATGTGTGTGTAGGAGAGATATAGGAAGCCTATATCTCAGTGAGGGGTGCTAGCACTTCCTCACTCAGGCTGCAGTAGCAGGCCTGTGGTGTCAGATTTAGTCTGCTTCCCAGGGGTGGCATAATACATGCTTCAGCCACTGGTAGGCCTGTGAAGTACCTATGCCCTTGGTACCTAAGGTACCATATACTAGGGACTCATAAGGTACCACAGTATCCAATCATTAGTGCACCTAGAGTGCACTCCAAATCGTTTAGAGAGAACAGAGAGGCCGGGGCCCTGATTAGCAGGGGCCCAGCCAGACTATAGCCAGAAACCAGTATAAACATCAGAAAAAAAGTGGTGGCAACATAAGAGGCAGATCCTACTCTCCTACACAACCCCCCAAACGCAGGGACACTAAACTAACCTTGACCAGTTGAGTCTTCGTGTTCAAAGTGGATATACCTTGAGAGTCCATCTGCATTGGCATGTTGGGTCCCAGGTCTATGTTCCACTGTATAGTCCATCCCCTGTAGGGAAATGGACCACCTCAAAAGTTTTGGGTTTTCTCCTTTCATTTGTTTAAGCCATAGGAGGGGCTTGTGGTCGGTCTGAACTATGAAGTGAGTACCAAACAAGTATGGCCTCAGCTTCTTCAGGGCCCATACCACAGATAAGGCCTCCTCTCTATAGCTGACCAACGTTTCTCTCTAGGGGTCAGCCTTCTGCTAATAAAAGCTACTGGCTGGTCTTGACCTTCATCATTCAGTTGAGACAGTACAGCTCCCACACCCAGCTCAGAAGCATCTGTTTGGACAATGAACTTTTTGGTGTAGTCTGGATTCTGTAAGATGGGGGCAGTGCACATGGCCTGCTTTAGGTCTTCAAATGCCTTTTGACAGCTAGCTGTCCACTGAACCTTTTTGGCATTTTCTTTGAGGTCAGATCATTCAAGGGGGTCACTATAGATCCATATCCCTTGACAAACCTCCTATAGTACCCAGATAGGCCTAAGAAGGCTCTCACCTGTGTCTGGGTGGTTGGAGCAACCCATTCCATTATGGTCTGGATCTTGCTCTGTAAAGGCTGAACCTGACCTCCACCTACAAGGTGGCCCAGGTATACAACCTGACTCTGCCCTATCTGGCACTTAGTGGCCTTGATAGTGAGGCCTGCCTTTTGCAGGGCCTCAAAAACATTCCTGAGGTGGACCTGGTGATCCTGCCAGGAGGAACTAAAGACAGCAATATCATCTAGATAAGCTGAGCAATAAGTTTCCATCCCTGTCAGAACTTTATTCACCAACCTCTGGAAAGTGGCAGGTGCATTTTTCAATCCAAAGGGCATCACCACAAAGTGGTAGTGCCCACCAGGGGTCGGAAATGCTGTCTTGGCTTTTGCATCATCAGCTAATCTGATCTGCCAGTAGCCAGCTGTTAGGTAAAACGTGCTTAGATACTTGGCTGAGGCCAAAGTATCAATCAGCTCATCTGCCCTGGGTATGGGATAGGCATCAGTCCTAGTGACTGCATTGAGGCCTCTGTAGTCTACACAAAACCTCATTTCTTTCTTACCACCCTGGGTATGAGGCTTGGGTACCAGGACTACTGGACTAGCCCAAGGGCTATCTGAAGGCTCAATTACACCTAGCTCCAACATTTTCTGGACTTCAGTCCTGATACAGTCCCTGACATGGTCAGGTTGCCTGTAGATTTTATTCTTGACAGGCAGACTGTCTCCAGTGTCCACCTTGTGGGTGCACCAGGAAGTCTGACTAGGGGTCAGGCTAAACATATGTCTAAACTGTTGCAGAACTTGTCTGCACTCAGTTTGCTGATGGTCAGTGAGGCTGCTTGCCAAAGCAACACCATCTACTGACCCATCATCAGGGTTCTGAGAGAGCAGGTCAGGGAGAGGGTCACTCTCCTCCTCCTGGCCCTCATCAGTTGCCATGAGCAAGCCCATGTCAGCCCTGTCAACATATGGCTTTAGTCGGTTGACATGGAGCACCCTCAGGGGGC
Organism: Calotriton arnoldi; assembly: GCA_963921515.1. NCBI lineage: Eukaryota > Metazoa > Chordata > Amphibia > Caudata > Salamandridae > Calotriton > Calotriton arnoldi. The sequence goes on from CAWUFW010002667.1 coordinate 1,019,049, forward strand.
TCCTGGGAGTTCCAAGATTCACCAGATAGGTGACTTCTCCCTTCTGTTCAACTATTGTATGGGGGCCACTCCACTTGTCCTGGAGGGCTGCTGGGGCCACAGGCTCCAACACCCACACTTTCTGTCCTGGCTGGTATACAGTCAGTACAGCCTTTGGTCATGCCAAGCTTTTTGTAATTCTTGGCTGGCCTCCAGGTTTTGGTTGCCTTTTTCATGTACTCAGCCATCCGGGAGCGGAGACCAAGTACATAGTCCATCACATCTTGTTTGGGGGCTTGAGAGGTAACTCCCAGCCCTCTTTTACCAAACACAGTGGACCTCTCACAGGATGCCCAAACAGAAGCTCAAATGGGCTGTAGCCAACCCCTTCTGTGGAACCTCTCTGTAGGCAAACAACAGGCAAGGAAGAAGAAGGTCCCATTTCCGCCTAAGCTTCTCTGGGAGTCCTTTAATCATTCCTTTAAAGGTTTTGTTGAAGCGTTCAACTAAACCATTGCATTGTGGGTGATAGGGGGTGGTGAACTTGTAAGTTACACCACACTCCTTCCACATTGCTTTTAGATATCCTGACATGAAGTTGGTACCTCTGTCAGAAATGACCTCCTTTGGAAAACCCACTCTGGAGAAGACTCCAATGAGGGCTCTTGCCACCACAGGGGCTGTGGTGGTCCTCAGGGAATTGCTTCTGGGTACCTGGTGGCATGATCCACTACCACCAGGATAAACCTGTGCCCAGATGCAGTTTGAGGGTCAAGGGGACCAACAATGTCAATCCCTACCCTTTCAAAGGGTACCCCCACCACAGGTAGTGGTATCAGGGGGGCCTTTGTTGTGCCACCTGCCTTACCACTGGCTTGGCATGTGACACAGGAGCGACAAAACTCCTTTGTGTCCTCTGACATATGTGGCCAACGAAAATGTGGAACAAGCCTGTCCCAGGTCTTGTTTTGGCCCAAGTGTCCTGCTAAAGGGATGTAGTGTGCCAGGGTCAAGAGGAACCCCCTAAACTTCTGAGGTATTACCAACCTCCTGGTGGCTCCAGGGGCTGGGTCTCTACCTTCAGAATATAGGAGTCCCTCATCCCAATAAACTTTATGGGACCCACTAGCACTCCCAGCAGCCTCAGCAGCAGCCTGCTGTCTGAGTGGTTCAAGAGAGGGGCAGCACTGTTGCTCCTTCCTCAGATCTTCCCTAGAAGGGCCCCCTTCCCCCAAGAACTCAACCTGATCAGGCTCAAGTCCCTCTGGGGCAGTTCCTTCTTCAGGATCTGCTTCACCTCCCTCTGGGGGTGAATCCGTGATCTGAGACAGAGGGGAAGGCACTGCCTTTACCCTACTGCTCCTCCTCTTGGGAAGCATCTGGGCCATTGTTCCAGGATCCAGGGCTGGTTCAGTGTCATGCATTCTTGCTTGTGACCTGGTCACAGCAAATACCTCTGCAGGGATGCCCAACATCTCAGCATGAGTCCATAACTCTACTTCAGACCAGGCTGAAGTCTCTAGATCATTGCCCAATAGACATTCGACAGGGAGGTCTGCACTGACTACAACCTTCTTGAGGCCAGTTACCCCTCCCCAGGAGAAATTCACAACTGCCAGACTATGGTTGGTCTTGGCGTTGCTTGCATTGGTCACCTGGTACATTTCGCCCAGGATGATCTGTCCAGGGTCCACAAGATCCTCTGCCACCATGGTGACACTAGCACCTGTGTCCCTAAATGCCAAAGCCTGTTTGCCATTTATTACAGGCTGCTGTTTGTATTTGCCCAGATTACTGGGACTCACTAGGAAGGACATATTAAGGTCTCCCTCACAAATCAGCATTGCCTGAGTGGGCACTCTGACTAGGTCAGAGTCCACTTCAGAACCCAGGGTCAACCCTACTACACCCTTATTCTGTGTACCACCTCCACCAGTAGCTGAACTAGGGGGAACAGTCGCCTTAGGGGCAGGAGTGGTGGTGGTTTGGTCTTTGGACTTGTTACAGTCAGAAGTCAAGTGCCCTTTCTGTTTACAGAATTTGCACCAGGGCTTCTTTTGGCCTTTTCCCTTGTTGGATTGTGACTCCCCACCAGATGCCGATTTTTGGGGCCCTTGTAAAGACTTCTGGTCTTTTGACTTATCCCCACCTTTCTCAGAGCCCTTAGGATCTTGCTTCTTGGTGTCACCCCTTGGTTCTGGGGTTTCTGCCTCACCCTGGTTCTGACCCATTTGTCTGCCTTCTTTCCCAATTCTTGGGGAGAGGTCAGATCCGAGTCCACCAGGTATTGATGCAACAACTGGTTCTGGCAATTATTAAGGATCTGTTCTCTCATCATCAGATTATACAATCCCTTGAAATCAGTAACCCTACTGCCAACCAGCCAACCCTCTAGAGCCTTGGTTGCACAATCAACAAAGTCAGTCCAGTCCTGAGTCTGTGCCTTCTGGGTGTCTCTGAACTTTAACCTGTACTGCTCAGTGGTTAAGCCAAACCCATCTATCAGTGCACTCTTCAGGACTTCATAATCATCAGCATCCTCTTCTCTAACAGTGAGGAGCTTGTCTCTACCTTTATCTGAAAAGGAGAGCCACAAGATTGCTGCCCACTGCTTCTGGGGGACCTGCTGTACTCTACAGGCCCTCTCCATAGCAGTTATCCACTTGTGGATATCATCCCCACTCTGGTAGGGAGGAACAACCTTGCTCAGGTTCCTATGGTCTGGAATAGATTCTCTGCCTCTAGGGACACTGTTGCTGCCACCAAGGGGTTCTAACCCCTCTCATCGAGAAGCTCTCTGGATCTCCTGGGCTTCTCTATCCAGTGCCAACTGCTTGGTTCTGAGGGCAACTCTTGCTTCCTCATACTGCAGCAGTTTGCACATTCTTTCAGAGAAGGTCTCTCTTATGGGAAAGTATGAGTTCCTCTGGTGGACAAATTCTCTGCCAGAGTGATAAGAGTGCTCAGATTCCCTTGAAGGGGACCTATGCCTCTCATCCACTCTGTCAGTCCTCTTAGGGAGAATTCCTCTGTCCTTTTCAGGCCCCTTGAGGACTGGCCCTTCAATCACAGAGTCCTGGTCATTCGGATTTTCATCGTCTGACCCCGATACTGTAATTGACCCACCCACTGATTCAGACCCATTGGCTTCTAGAGCCAATCTAAGATCATCTGCTGTCAGCAGATCTATCAGGTGCAGGGTTGAGGGACTCTGTCCTAGTCTCAGGTGTCTTTCAACACATATGGCTCTCAAGTCAGAGAACGCCATGTCCTTATACTGAGGCTGAGTGGATCCACTGGTTCCACCCTTTAAGGACATTCTAGTGTTGTGCAGTGTTGTACTATCTACACTAGTTTGTGGCCTACTGATCCTAGCTTGAGCTGTAGAAAGGGTGTGCTATCCCTTGGCACACATCTCTAAGTTCAGTAGAACTTATCAATACTAAGCTTGACTTTATATGTACCTTAAGTACCTACAGTGGTTTTCAGTTAGTAATTCAAATAGAGATTTTCTGGTAAAACAATAGCAAGCTGGAATCCCACACGCTGCCCACCAATGTGAGAAGTTGGCCTGGTATATGCTGTTCACTAATTAAAGTGGACACCTTGCACCAGAACAATTCGACTCTTATGGTAGATAGGTTTAAGACAACCTTTATAGAAAGCTATCCTAGTGGTAGCTGTGGAGAGCAGCCTTCAGGCTAAGTCTTGAAGGAATGTAAAGCAGCTTGTTTTACCACACAATCTCTTGAATCACCAAATGAAAAGACACCACACAGGTATATATATCAAATATATATGTATTTATTAATAAACACTCTCTACTAATCTCTTTATGAGATTAGAAGTCAGGAACATATGTACAAGTCAAATATTATCAGGTAAGTTTAGCACAATTGAATATTACAATCTTAGTTTGCTAGACCTAGGTCTAGGGCATCTAGAATCGAGGGACCCCCAAGAACCACCCCAGGTAGTTGTAGGAGACCCACAGGGGATGGACGCGGTGACCTGGCACCGATGCGAATCCTGTACGAGTCTATGCGCTCAGACGCGATTGAGATATCAATGTTCAAGGTCCCTTGCGTGTTCGAGGCGAACACACCGATCGGACTCAGTACGAGTCGAAGGATACGGTCTACAAATAGGATTTGCAAGGGAGTCGGACGCGGTGTGTCTAACACAGACGCGAACCATGTACGAGTCAGTGCGAGAATCGCACGGGGAAAGTAAGAGTTTTAGGATACTTCTGGTGAACCTACAAGCAAGTCACTTACAGGGTAAGTAGTTCGAGGGCCCACACCCACAGGAGCACCGTAGTGCTGGAGTTACCTCACCCAGGGAAGCCGGGTGCACAGGTGTCCTTTGGTGTCGGGTTGCGGCGTCGTTTTCAATGGCGACCAAAGAAGACTTGCTGCTTGTGATGGTCTGAAGAAGTGTCCGGTGGAATCCGAGCCTGGATTCGGTGGAAGGATGACCTGAAAGCAGAGGGGACAGTGTTCAAAGTCACTTGGCAGTGACTCGGGGCAAGGAAGATGAATGCCCACCATCGTCGCAGGGTTCAGGTTGTTCACGCTTGCCTTGACTCTTCAGCCACGAGGTCCAGGAGGCGTCGATGACAACCAGAAGCTGGATTCGGCGTGTCCCATGATATCTGCAGCTTACTGCGGTGTCGGCAACTCGATCGGAGCCCACAAACCTTGGTAACAGCAAGTCTCGGGGAAAGTGTGAAGAGGCAATGGCGCAGACCAGCAAGTTCTGTGGAACTCACCCAGCAAGGGTAAGTCAGGGCAGGCCTGGAGCAACCAGGGGAGCCCTTTGGTTTCTTTGGAAAGTCTTTTGGGGACCCTCAAGCCGGCTGGCAAGGGATCGCAAAGATGCCTCTGGAGAATTCTCTCACAGGGGCCCATGGTCACTCGAAACATGGTAGGCCTCTGATCTTAGGAGGGATTCCTGCTGGAGGCTGGGACCACACGTGGTCTAAAGTACAAGTTTGTGGAACGTTGTGAGAGGTTGCACTCGACAATAGTGCACGGTACCCAGGGGTCGCGGTTCCTCATTACTATTGGGGTCCACTGGCCTCAGCTTCGCTGGGGACTCACGATGGCCTTTGAGAAGTCAGGAAATCTACGTCTTGGGCTGCAGGGACTTCGTACTCCGGCGGGAGCGGCGTAGTTTGCGCCCATCGTTTGTAGTTTTGGTGCCTGCCAAGCAGGGGAGTCACTCCTTGACTCCAAGGGAGATTCTTCAGTCTTCCAGAGGTAGTGGAACGTCAAAGGTCCGGGATTCTTCTTGTAGAGCGTCGTCCAGGGAAAATCTAGGGTGCTATGCACAGGTTCCCCCTCTTATACTAAAAGGAGGGGAGGGACTAGCTCTATGACCCTACCTATGGGAGGGTCAGGGGAGTGGGTGGCTACACCCACTTCCCTTTGTCCAGTTTCATGCCAGAGCAGGGACAGGTAGCCCCTGAGCCGGTTTGAACTGGCATATGCACAGAGGAGCCTTCTGCTCCCCCAGTGCAGGACTTCAAAGCACTCTAAGAGTGCACCCACCCAGCCCCAATACACTAAACCCTGTCTGGGAGGTGGTCACACCCCTTGGGACAGGATATCTATTGTTGGGCTCCCTCCACTGTGAGTGTTGGTCATCAGCAGGAGGGCAGCCCAGTGTCTGTGACTGGTGGCATCCATTTTGTGATGCCAGGGCTCTGCAGGATTCTACCGCGTTTCCACAGTAGGTACATGTCTATCCCTCTAGAAGGGGAATTCTACCCCGCCGCCAGGACTGGCGGGGGGTAGTATTCCAAGGTGTTTGACACCAAACACGACATGTTTCGATGCAGCCATTCCAAAGTTAGCATTTTACCGCGAGGATATAATGCACTTAAAAGTATATGGTTTAACCGCATCCACAAACAGCACCAGAGAATGGACTCTGAGAGCTGCAGAGGGGCCCTGCTCAGGCAGAGGCACCCCCTCACATAGAAGCCAAGCACCCTGCCCTCAGGATTGATAGGGCCTGCCTTAGGGGTGACTGATAGGGTTATATGTGTGTGTAGGAGAGATATAGGAAGCCTATATCTCAGTGAGGGGTGCTAGCACTTCCTCACTCAGGCTGCAGTAGCAGGCCTGTGGTGTCAGATTTAGTCTGCTTCCCAGGGGTGGCATAATACATGCTTCAGCCCCTGGTAGGCCTGTGAAGTACCTATGCCCTTGGTACCTAAGGTACCATATACTAGGGACTCATAAGGTACCACAGTATCCAATCATTAGTGCACCTAGAGTGAACTCCAAATCGTTTAGAGAGAACAGAGAGGCCGGGGCCCTGATTAGCAGGGGCCCAGCCAGACTATAGCCAGAAACCAGTGTAAACATCAGAAAAAAAGTGGGGGCAACATAAGAGGCAGATCCTACTCTCCTACAATGTGTCTGTACATTTTGCTAGGGCCTTCATACATAAAAGAAACAGACAAATAGTTGCATACCTGTGTTTCACACGTCTACCATCTTCACATGTGAAAATACATGTACAAGTAGAGACATACCTCAGTCACAAGACCATGAAGTCCTTTAAACTTGACCGACTGCACTTCCCATTTCAAGCAGACAGCTAAATTTATACAGCATACTTCAAGTGTACCTATCCACAGACTCATACGAAGTAGCCTAATCACTAATCCCTCTGCCAACATGTCTTAAAACTCACTTTTCTCTTGCAGCTTCACTATTCACCTACTTCTCAGAATGTTGGGCCTAGCCAAATATAAAACAGCAACCCTTTGCATGTTACTGTTGTAAGTCTCACCATATTCCTGAAAGCATGCATGCATGTGTCTGTACCTTTTCATAGTGGCGTCATACATAAAATGAAGCAGACAAATAGATGTATACCTATGTTTCACACGTCTAGCATCTTCAGATGCATAACACGTGTGAAAATACATGTAGAAGTAGAGACATACCTCAGTCACAAGACCATGCAGTCCTTTAAACTTGACAGACTGCAGTTCACATTTCAATCAGACACCTACATTTATATGGCGTACTTCAACTATACCTTTCGAGAGACTCATACAAATTACCCTAATCACTGAAACCTCTGCCAAAATGTTTTAAAGCTTACTTTTCTGCTGCACCTTCATTTTTCACCGACTGCTCAGAATGTTACAGCTACAAAATTTAAAACAACAATCCTTCCCATGTTACTGTGGTAAGTCTCACCATGTTCCTGAAAGCATGCATGCATGCCTCTGTGGCTTTTGCTACTACCATCATACATAAAAGAAACAGACAAATAGTTGTATACCTGTGTTTCACACGTCTAGCATATTCAGATGCATAACACGTGTGAAAATACATGTACAAGTAGAGACATACCTCAGTCACAAGACCATGCAGTCCTTTAAACTTGACAGACTACACTTCCCATTTCAAGCAGACACTTAAATTTATATGGCGTACTTTAACTATACCTTTCCAGAGACTCATACGTAGTACCATAATCATTAATCCATCTACCAACATGTCTTAAACCTCACTTTTCTTTTGCAGCTTCACTATTCACTGACTGCTCAGAATGTTGGGCCTAGCCAAATATAAAACAGCAATCCTTTCCACGTTACTGTTGTAAGTATCACCATTTTCCTGAAAGCATGCATGCACGTGTCTGTACCTTTTGCTAGTGGCATCATACATAACAGAAACATACAAATAGTTGTATACCTGTGTTTCAGATGTCTACCATATTCAGATGCATAACACATTTGAGAATGCATAAACAAATAGACACATAACTTAGTCACAAGAGCACACAGACCTTTAAACTTGCAGTTCCCATATCAAACAGAGATCTACATTTATACACCGTACTTCAAGTATACCTTTCTACAGATACAGACAAAGTACCATAATCAGTAATCGCTCTGCTAACATCTTTTTAACCTCACTTTCCTGCTGCACCTTTATTTTTTACCGACTCAGAATGTTAGAGCTACTAAATTTATTATTAATTCCCATGTTACTGTTGCAAGTCTCACCATGTTTCTGAAAGCATGCATGCATGTGTCTGTACATTTTGCTAGTGCCTTCATACATAAAAGTAACAGACAAATAGTTGCATACCTGTGTTTCACACGTCTACCATCTTCACATGTGAAAATACATGTACAAGTAGAGACATACCTCAGTCACAAGACCATGAAGTCCTTTAAACTTGACCGACTGCACTTCCCATTTCAAGCAGACAGCTAAATTTATACAGCATACTTCAAGTGTACCTATCCACAGACTCATACGAAGTAGCCTAATCACTAATCCCTCTGCCAACATGTCTTAAAACTCACTTTTCTCTTGCAGCTTCACTATTCACCTACTTCTCAAAATGTTGGGCCTAGCCAAATATAAAACAGCAACCCTTTGCATGTCACTGTTGTAAGTCTCACCATATTCCTGAAAGCATGCATGCATGTGTCTGTACCTTTTCATAGTGGCGTCATACATAAAATGAAACATACAAATAGATGTATACCTATGTTTCACACGTCTAGCATCTTCAGATGCATAACACGTGTGAAAATACATGTAGAAGTAGAGACATACCTCAGTCACAAGACCATGCAGTCCTTTAAACTTGACAGACTGCAGTTCACATTTCAAACAGACACCTACATTTATATGGCGTACTTCAACTATACCTTTCGAGAGACTCATACAAATTACCCTAATCACTGAAACCTCTGCCAAAATGTTTTAAAGCTTACTTTTCTGCTGCACCTTCATTTTTCACCGACTGCTCAGAATGTTACAGCTACAAAATTTAAAACAACAATCCTTCCCATGTTACTGTGGTAAGTCTCACCATGTTCCTGAAAGCATGCATGCATGCGTCTGTGGCTTTTGCTACTACCATCATACATAAAAGAAACAGACAAATAGTTGTATACCTGTGTTTCACACGTCTAGCATATTCAGATGCATAACACGTGTGAAAATACATGTACAAGTAGAGACATACCTCAGTCACAAGACCATGCAGTCCTTTAAACTTGACAGACTACACTTCCCATTTCAAGCAGACTCTTAAATTTATATGGCGTACTTTAACTATACCTTTCCAGAGACTCATACGTAGTACCATAATCATTAATCCATCTACCAACATGTCTTAAACCTCACTTTTCTTTTGCAGCTTCACTATTCACTGACTGCTCAGAATGTTGGGCCTAGCCAAATATAAAACAGCAATCCTTTCCACGTTACTGTTGTAAGTATCACCATTTTCCTGAAAGCATGCATGCACGTGTCTGTACCTTTTGCTAGTGGCATCATACATAAAAGAAACAGACAAATAGTTGTATACCTGTGTTTCACATGTATAGCATCTTCAGATGCATAACACGTGTGAAAATACATGTACAAGTAGAGACATCCCTCAGTCGCAAGACCATGCAGTCCTTTAAACTTGACAGACTGCACTTCCCATTTCAAGCAGACACCTAAATTTATACGGCGTATTTCAACTATACCTTTCCAGAGACTCATACAAAGTACCCTAACCATTAAAACCTCTGCCAACATGTTTAAAGCTCACTTTTCTGCTGCACCTTAATTTTTTACCGACTGCTCAGAATGTTAGAGCTACAAAATTTAAAACAGCTGCTAACATGCAACTCCCTTTGACCAAAAGCAATTCTGCTTCGCTTCATGGAAGCGAGAGCAGTTTTCCTGCTCTCGCTTCCATGAAGCGAAGCATTGTATGCTATGGCTTGGCAGGAGCAGTGCTCCCACCAAGCCATAGCAAACTGCAATGTTCCAAGGGTGGGAACCCCGGGACATTGCTGGAGACGGCCCTGGGGGGTGATGGTCTCCAGGGCCATGGAGGGCTCAATGAGGGGGGCCGCACAGCCTCCCTCCAACATGTATGTAGCCCTGGGGAGGTGGTTGTCTACCAGGGCAGTGTGGGGGGGGGCTTGAGCCCCCCACACTTGATTTTTAAAATAAGCCCTGGAGAGGTGGTGGTCCCTGAGGCTGCGGGGGGCCAAGTGCCCCCCCACATTTAAACCATATAGCCCCGGGGAGGTGGTGGTCCCCGGGATAGTGTGTGGGGGAGGAGCCCCCCACACTCCATTAAATAATTCAAAGCCCTGGGGAGGTGGCAGTCTCCGGGGCTTGGGGGGACCACTAAGGCCCTCAGCCCATAATTACTTAAAGCCCCGGGGAGGTGGCAGTTTCGGGGGCAGCATGGGGGGGACACATTTTTATTAAAAAAGCCCCAGGGAGGTGGTGGTCCCTGGGGCTGCGGGGGGCTTACATGGCCCCCCGCATTAGCATAGCCCTGGGGAGGTGGCGGTCCCTTGGGCTGCGGGGGCCCCCGTGGGCCCCTACATCATGAATAACTATTGCCCTCAGGACCTGGCCCACCCAGGGCCTCAAGAAAACAAAGCGCGGCAGACCACGCTTCATTTTTTTAAAAACATTTTGGAGGGATTCGCGGACCCTAACTGAATCCCACTGTTTTTTTTATAAAAAAAAAGCTTTTTGAGCCCTCAGGGCCACTGTGAGACCCCCTGAGCAGGCCTAGGAGGTCAGGATGTTTCTACCCTGCCCCCTTTTCACATTTTTCATCTTTTTTCTTGTGATTCGGTTCAACCGAGTCACAAGATAGCTGCCAACACTTCCTGGTTGGAACTGTTGGCAGCCAATCAGATTGCAAGGCTCAAGATCGGGAGGGTTCGCGGAACCTTCACGTCGATATATAAATAGCTGTAAATATTTCATTTTCTCAGAAACTATTGAACAGATTTACATCATTTAACAAAAAGAGTGCACTCTGGACCAAGAGCTATCTTTCTGCCAAATTTTGTGTAATTCCATTCAGCAGTTCGGGCTGTAGCTGTGTCAACAGTTTCCTATGGAAATTAACATGGAGAAAAAGTGTTTTGGGACCCCCTTTTTTCTCGGCACCTGCTTGACAAATCACCTCGAAACTTTCAAGACAGGATCTGACCTGAGCGGGCCATTAGTTTTGAACATTTCGTTAAGATTCATCAAACGGTGCCAAAGATATTGGCAGAAGATAAAACGCTTTTTGTATAGAAACAAGGTCCTAACTATAAATACCTACTGGTGACTTCTTTGGAACAAAATGCGTTGGCTGATCTTAGTGAAGGAAAAACAATAAAGATTTAGAAATTTGGTATTCTATGTGTGGCAAGCTTATTCTTTTGGACTTTGGACCTTAAATATTTGAAATCTAAATTGAATTTGGATGTTTATCAGAATCAGAAGAAAGACTGGATTAATTGCAGTGCTTTCCCAATTAAAAGATAGATTTGCAAGTTTCTTGCGTTGCAAGATGTAGGGTTTTTAACAGTTAAATCTAGGGGATTTAGCACCCAAGATTTTGAATAATTTTGGCACCAACAGGGATAGTGCTGTGAACTTATGCTTCAACTCTGTTTTGTAAATCATGGTGTGTTCCATGAGAATAGTATACACATGCTGGAGTTCTCTCAGGGGGAAGACTTTGCATTAAGTAAGGGCATGCCCAGTCCTGGCAGGTTTTTAAGGTGCTAACTGTACGCTATATGCTGTAGAAGATTCCTGCTCCTACATCAACTATTAAATGCTCTCTGTTGCGTTGGACATTGGATTAGTGGCTCTATGGGTGAGTTGATATGTTACTGGCTACATGGATGAATGACGAAATGTGTGAGTGTTTGTATGGCTTCTGTGAATGAGTTTGTTAGTGATTGTGTGGAAGTGGGTGTATGACATGTTTTATGGGAGTGTAAGCTGGTGTGACAGTGTGTCTCTGGATGATGTCAATAGTAATTTCATTTTAGATGTCATCAATGATGTTATCAGTGATGTCATTTGAGATGTTATCAGTGATGTCATCAGTGATGTCACTGACCATGTAATGAGTGATGTAATATCTGAGGTCCTAAGCAGTGCATTGCGGGGGCGTGAGTTATAGTTAGTTCAGGTAACTATAACTACTGAATTTCTCTGATTTTGTATAAGTGAAATGTCAACCTAACTATAATGCCCCTGTACCCTTTGGTTTTTTCAGTAAATTTCTAAGGTTTTTCAAAATCTTTTTCCTACCGATAACATCCCTGTAACCTTTGTATTTTTAAGTGAATTTTAGCCACCACCACATTTAAAACTTATAACTGCAAAATGGATTATAACCAACACACTAAACACAATAATATCTCTATAACACAGTGTATAACTCTTTCAGTGGAATCTGTGACTGCATGCATCACTATATCAGTAAGTCTCTCATTCACTGTATAAGTATTTGAGTGGATCTCTGAGATGGTGCATCAGTCTATCAATGGTTCTGTAACAAACTGCATGACAGTCTCACTGCATCTATGAGTAGGTGCATCAATGTCTCAGTGGGTCTGTGATTGGTTGCACAAGTCTCTCAGTCGATCTGTGAGTAGGTGCATGAGTGCCTTTGTGTGTTTGTAAGTACGTATATGACTGTATGACAGGATCTGTGCATGGATACTTGAGTGTCTAAGTGGGTGTATAAGTGGGTGAGTAAGGGGGTGCATGATTGTCTGACTGGGACTGAGTGAGTTCATGAGTCTCTCAAGGGGTCTATGACTGGGAGCGTGAGTGTCTGAGTGATTCTGTGAGTGGGTGCATGGGTCTTTTAGTGGGACTGAGAGTGGGTGCATGAGTCTTTGAGTGTATAAGTGACTGGGTGTATAAGTCTCTCAGTGGGACTGTGAGTGTGTATGGGAGAGACTTTATGGGTGTGTGAGTGTCTAAGTGGGTCTGTGAGTGGGTATATGAGTGTCTGAGTTGATCTGTGAGTGGGTGTATGAGTGTCTCGATGGGTCTGTGAGCAAGAGCATAAGTCTCTGAGTGGGTGAGTGAATGGGTGCATGCATGAGTGACTGAGTGGGTCCGTGACTGGGAGAGTAAATGTCTGGGCCAGTCTGTGAGTGAATGTGTGAGTCTTTGAGTGGGTGAGTGCAGAAGTCTCTAAGAGGGTCTGCGACTGAGTGTATGAGTGACTGTATGGGTGTGTGAGTGGGTGTATGAGTGTCTGAGTGGATCTGTGAGTGGGTGTATGAGTGTCTCAGTGGGTCTGTCAGTGGATATGTGAGCATCTCAGTGGGTCTGTGAGCACATACGTAAGTGTGTGAGTGGATCTGTAAGTGTAAGTGGGTCCTAACTATAACTACCTAGTGGCAGTTGCCAGTAGATAGTTATAGTTAGGACCTAGTATCCATAGGAAAAGCTTTTTTGACTTGCCTATAACTTTGGCAATGTTTGACCAATCTGCATGAAATTCCCCCCCCCCCAAAAAAAAGATATATGTCCGATTAGCCAGTAGCTAGTTATAGTTAAGACCAGGTTTAATTAGAAACAGCATTTTTTACATGCCTTTATCTTTGGTGTTGTTAGACAAATCTTCACAAAAGTTTCAAAACAAAGTGTCATAGTGAGTCTTGTTGTGCATGGAAAGTTTCAGGGTTATCCATCAAGCAGGGGTCAAGAAAAAGGCAGAGTCAAAGAAGTGCGTTTCCCATGTTAATTCCCATAGAAGATTTAGACATGACTGCAGCCCGAACTGCTAGACAGAATTACACCAAATTTGGCAGAAAACTAGCTTTTGGTCTGCAGATGTGCTTTTTGCTATTTGGTGTAAATCCATTCAGTAGTTTTTGAGAAATCTAAGGAAATCCAAATTTATTTATCTGCGATCGCTGCTAATTTGCGAATAATAACGAGCTCATGCAGGGAAATACAGAGCTCTGATTGGCTGCTAGTACAACCAGGAAGTGTTGGCAGCCAGCTTGGGACTAGGCTTCAGCCAAGTCCCAATAAAAAAAAAACACAAGTAAAGGTACGAATACCCTAACACCCTAGCCTTGCTCCTGGTGCCCCAGAGGGACCCCAACAGGACAAAAAAAGCATTTTGTTAAAAAAAAATGTGCTCTGAAATTTGTGGTAGATATAAAAAATATTTAAAAAACAGGCACAGGCTTATGTGCTTGTTTTGAAAAGGGCCCCCTCAAAGGCAAGGTCCAGGCGGCATGTAGCAATTTGATAAAAAAACAGAAGAGGGCACATAGGACCCCCCTCCAAGGGCTTACTTTACCCCGGTGACCACCACCTCCCCGGGGATTATATACATTATAATGGGGGGCCTCATTGACACCCCTAGGGCCCCATGGATCATCACTTCATTTTGGCTAATTTGAAAGTAATTGGGCCCTTGTGGAACTGCCCTGGGCCTGAGGGATCAACACTTCCCTGGGGCACATAACTTTAAAAAGAGGTAGGGCCACATATGGCCCCAGGGACCACTACCTCCCTGGAGCCAGCCCATGAAAAGTAATGTGGGGACCATGCGCCCCCCTCCTGGAGCCATACATGGCCCTGGGGACTGCCACCCCCAAGGGACAGCTCCTGTTTTATCCTGGGCACCCACTCCTGGGACATAGCTGTTTGCTTTTACTTGGCAGGAGCTTTGACAGCTCCCACCAAGCCAAAGCAACCACTTTGGTTCCAGCGGACTGGAGCTGTCAAAGTGCTACTGCCCACTGGAACTGGAGGTTTAATCTCTTTCCCTGCCTGCAGAAATGCGGGCTGGGAATGAGAGGAAACAGATTGCTCTTGCACACTGGGAGCTGCATTTGCAACAGCTCCCTTTGACGATAGCAATGCTGGCTCCTGCAGGAGGCTGGGAGCCAGCTGGGACTGCGGGGGCCTTGATGTTCCCCCTTGGTCCCTGGAGGAAAAGAGTAGAAAGAGGCAAAAGAAAGGTCAGAAACGAGACGAAAGAGGCAGAATAGAGGTCACATAAGAGCAGAAAGAGGCAAATTAAAGGTGAGGAAAGTGCAGAAAGAGGCAGAATAAAGGTCAGAAGTGATTAGTAAGAGGCAAGATCAAGGTGATAAATGACCGTAAATGAGCAGAAAGATGCAAAATAAAGGCCAGCATTGAGCAGAAAGAGGCAGAAGAGGCAAAATAGAGATCAAAAACTAGCAGAAAGAGGTAGTCAGAAACGAGCAGAAAGAGGCAAAATAAAGGTCAGCAAAGAGCAGAAAGAGGCAAAATAAAAGCCAGCAATGAGCAAAATGAGACAAAATAAAGGTCAGAAACGAAGAGATAGAGGCAATATAGAGGTCAGCAATGACAGAGAGAGGGAAAATAAAGGGCAGAAATGGGCAGAAAGAGTCAAACTAAAGACTAGCAACAAGCAGAAAGAGGAAAAATACAGATCAGAAACATTCAGAAAGAAGCAAAATAGAAATCAGATATGAGCAGAAAGAGGCAAAATAAAGGCCAGCAAAGAGCAGATACAGGCAAAATAGAGATAGAGAACTGAGGAGAGGATGGGAGAGGATGTGGCCTAATGGCTAGAGTGGTCAACCTTGAAGCTGGGGAGCCGAGTTCGAGCCTCGGCAGGGACGCTCAACATCCTGTGATTCTGGGCAAATCACTTAATCTCCCCGTGCCTAAAAATAAAATGAATGTGTCCATCAGTAGCACAACGGGTGCTCATATAAAGCGATCTGATAGCTTTGGGTCGAGTTTGCACTATATAAAACTAAAAAAAAAGATCAGAAACGTGCAGAAAGAGGCAAAATAAAGGTCAGAAATGATCAGATAGAGGCAAAATAGATGTCATAAATGAGCAGAAAGAGACAAAATAAAGGTCAGAAGTGAGCAGAAAAAAGGCAGAAAATGAGCAGAGGACAACCAGAACCCGCACAGGCACTTATGCATCTACTCACAGAACAACTCAAACACTCTCACAGCCACTCACAGACCCATTCAGACACTCATGCACTCACTCACAGATAAAATCAGACAGGTACACCAACTCACAGACCCAGTCAGATACACATGCACCTACTTCCAGAATCACTCATACTCTCTCACCCACTCAAAGACCTACTCAAAGACTCATGCACTGACTCACAGACCCAGTCAGAGACTCACACACCCAGTCACAGACCCACTCAGAGACTCATGCACCCACTCACAGACCTAAAATGTAAATATCACAATATAGGAATGACAACTTTGATTATAGACAGGAATGACATTTATGAAAACATGCGGACTCTGTGAAAGGTATCAAAAAATATTTATTATTGTATTTATTAATGTAAATTGTCTAGAATATCTGTACATTTAAAAGAAAGGAGAAAGAACGAGGAAAGAACGTGATTCTCTCCATATTCAATTCTACATAAAACAAACACAAATCAATTTTTATATGGACGTTCTATAAATTGCATTATATGTCATATCAATGTTCATATGAATAGAATTATACACAGTCTTTAGATTAACTTCTTTTATCAAGACATGTAGATAAGGTGAATAATCACTACAAAAAGGACATGATACATTTAGTATTAATATGGCTCTGGAAATTCCGAATCCTACGCGCGTTTCGGCTGTGCGCCTTCATCAGGAAGCCATGTGTAAAATAGAAACCTCATAGGATTCAGCACGGCAAACAGTTTGTTGGGTTTTAAAGAAATAAATCTAAGGTCCAATGTTGAATGGTAGATTCTTTCTATTAAGTATCTCCAGGATAAGTAATTACTGTACTGTACAGCTCCAAGCGGTCCAAGCACATGGACCAACTGATTTATAGTAGTGTTAGTCAGCAATGGATAATGATCATCCACTGATGATACATGGAAATGTAATTATAAACCCTTAAGATGGAAATGGTCTCACTTGGATTTGCAGTATCACCGTACTGAAGCGCTAGTCCAAATATCAGCGTGCTGGAATGGAGAGGCACCTCCAACGTCGCAAACTGCGCTCTAGTTCGGCATACCGGTCATCGTCCCGTGGTACCACTCACAGATACTCATGTACTCACTCACAGACTGACTGACACACTAATGGAGGAGCCCACAAACCCACTCAGAAACTCTCACACCCACTCACAGACTCACTCAGACACTCATGTACCCACTCAGACACCCACTCAGATACTCACACACCCACTCAGAACAACGCAGATACTCAGGTACCACTGGAACACTCGTAAACTCACTCACACACTTACTCTCAAAGGTTGCAGGTTACAGTTACCAAATAACAATAAAAAACTGTAGAAAATCATTGAAAGAAACAAAGGTTGCAGGATGTTATAGTTAGAAAATAGAATTAAAATCCTTAGAAATTCACTGAAAAAAAACAAAGTTTACAGGGACCTTATAGTTAGGAAATAGAATTAAGAAACCTTAGAAATTCACTGAAGAAAACAACGTTTACAGGGAGGTTATATTTAGACTCAGATTTCACTCATACAAAACCATAGACATTCAACTGTCATAGTTACCTGAACTAACTATAACTTATGCCACTGCAAGGCACTGCTTATGACCTCACATATTACATCACTCATGACATGGTCACTGACATCACTGATGACATCACTGATGACATCTCAAATGTCATCACTGTTGCCGTCACTGATTACATTATGCTTAGTGTTAGAACAAGCTAGAGTATGAACATCTTTTGATTCATAGTGATAAAAGTTAACATACGTTAACCTGCATGTTGAGCATGTTTGGCGGGTGGTGAAAGAATATTTCATTCATGCAGTTGGTACTTTGAGCAGGTTTGTAGGGCAGTGGAGGTATACTATGCTCATGGTTTTTGGCTGATATAAGGACCACACCCTGTATAATGCACACCATTATGGTGTTTGTATTTCTTGAACTTTGAAACTTAATATGGGATTTGTATATATGGAAGCTGGTGAATTCTGACAGCTGGAGGATGATGGGGTGGCCTTTTTTCATAATAATATTAAGCCCCATTTAAAAGTATGTGGATGGAGCCTTTTTCAGCCACCATGGTAATGAGGAGACTGGGATCGGTAATGCTAGCCGCATATATATATATAATGAATAAATTACAAGCAACTTTGACTTCTAGAAACGTGTTATAAGAAGGACATCTACACCATTTGACTACTGTTTGAACAGATTGGAATGCCAACATAGTCTTGAATAAACTGGGATGTTAACATAGATATGAGACATTGATTATGACAAATTGGGACCAAGAATAACAGAAGAGATACGGATATAAAGATAAAGAGGATGAATTTGGCAATCACTTATTATTAATATATGATCTATATTGACCGTAAAAGAAACAGCTTGAGTAATAGATGATTAATGATTTTATTTTTGAACTGCAACATAGCGGGTTCGCAAAACAAATGAGAACTAATAGAATACGTGCAACTGGACATGACCTGCTTTAGATGATCGGATACTTAATCAAGGTATATTTTTTGATAATAAATTGACTTTAATTGATATGATTATGTTAATGTCCATGTATTCTAATTGATAACCAACTTAATCTGATACGTCACAATACAAAGATAGTTAGCTGGAATGGAAGATGCAGAAAAACATTGGATACTGATCTAGAACGGCTGCTAACCATTGTTGGAAATATGGAAAGCATTGCTGAATTTATCAAAATGAGTAACAGGGACTATAATTTATAAAAAAATCTTTTTCCAGTTGAGGATGAAAATATTATTGTGGGACGTATCAGAGTGAGTTAGGCATATGAATGGAAGCTGAGTAAGGATATCAAATCAAAACTGGATATGCCAATGAATAAATAAGAGTCTGGCTATTGAATTCTGTGTATTGTCCTCGGGGGTTGGAGCTGGCATATGGCAAATGTGAGAAATATATGAAATATGGATTCCCTAAGAAATTTGAACTTAGATATGCTGGACACATGATGTGTTCTGTTTTGTTGGCCTCACATTGTTAAGACATTCACTGTATAAAGAAAATGAAGCATTTGGAAATTGGGCCGCACATTTGTGTTGTATTCTCTTACAAGGTGGCAGATAACCAAAAATAACATGTTATGAAGACAAATAACATATGATGAGGCTGCTTGTTCTATGTATATTTGATTCTAATTGACAAACAATAGTTTTGTAGTTGATTAAACTATGTGTATATGGTTTGTGTTTTGTAGCCCTCTGAAGAAGTCTTGTGAAGAGACGAAACACACTGGCTACTCAAAAAATCTGATTTTATGAAGATTTGAATAAAGAATTGTTCTAAAAAAACAGAAAGAATTTCTGGATTAACTGTGTGCAACCCATATCTTGAAAAAAGATGAATGTCATGTATAAGGAAGTAAAATTGTGTGTGCTAGTCACTCTTGTGCAAAACTGATAACATTATCCAGTGATTGTGATTGTTTTCTAAAGGTTTATGAGTTTTAAACATATATACTAAGGTACCACACAGGTTAAATTAGTATACTTTGTGTACTACTAATGAGTGATGCTATTTCTAACATATATTATGTGAGTGGCTGTGTGACTGTGTGTATCTGTGTGTGAGTGGCTGTGTGAGTAGCTGTATGGGTGAGTGAGTGGCAGTGAGAGTAGCTGTATTGGTGAGTGAGTGGGTGTGTGAGTGGCTGTATGGGTGAGTGAGTGGCTATGTGAGCAGCTCCATGGGTGGGACAGTAGGTGAGTGAGTAGCTGTATGGGTGACTGAGTTGCTGTGTGAGTGGCTGTATGAGAGATTGACTGGGTGTGTAAGTGGCTGTTTTAGAGAGTGAGTGTCTGTGTGACTATGAGTTCTTCAGCCCCATTAGTACCCGGAGCCCATTGTAACAAAACCCATAAATGGTCTTTGTTTACACCTAACGCTTTAACAGTGGCTTTGAAGCTGAACCATCTTGAGATAGAAGTCTGGATTAATGAGACCCTAGACAACATAGCACCCTCAAAAAATGTAATACTGCATGCTCCAAGCCGTCAGCAGAGTGATTTTCTGATGACCTCTTGCTGATGAAAAAGGCATGTAAACATCTGGAGTGCCTGTGGTGCAGGGATTAAAATTCTACAGATAAAATGACTTACCTTAGTGCCTTGAAGAGATACCACAAACTAATTAGACACACACTTACCCAATTCTTTTGCTCAGAAGATTGAGATGGCAAAAATGTCCTCTAGGGAACTCTTCCAGATAGTTAAATCCCTTACCTCCCTGGAATGTGTCTCTGCCTCCATCACCCCTTCAGTAAAAAATTGCAATCTGATTAAACAATTTTTCCAGTACAATTGCCAAAATCCATACATTTTTGGGGAAAAATCCCCAAAATTACCCATCCCTGAAATCATGGCCCTAGCCTTCTACCTCTTTAGGGAGTTTTTTCAAGATACCTACTCTATCAGTGGCAGAGACATGTGCCCTTGCAGCCAAAGTAAAATCAGGCTCTCCCTTTAATCCTGCCTCACCTGTCATGTTAGAATGAGGAATGGAATCTATTATTCCTACTCTCTGTGATCTGCTTAATCTGTCCTTCGGCCCTGGTCAGGTTCTTGCCACATGGAAACATGCAACGGTTGTCCCACTCTTAAAGAAGCCCTCCTTAGAACTGTCTAAACCAGAGAACTTTAAGCCTATATCTCTGCTACCGTTCTTTGCCAAAATCACAAAAAAGCACGTCGACCAGCAGTTGATGAGATACATCGATGAGAAAGAGATTCTCCATGAGACTCAGGCTGGATTCAGACCACATTATAGTACAGAATCTGCAATCTTGCTGGCTTCAGAGTCTCTGACATTTATTGCTGATGAGGGCAAGACAGTGGCCCTGGTCATGCTGGACGTAAGTGCAGCCTTCAAAACCATGTCACATTGTCTTCTACTGGAACAGCTGTGGCAACATGGTGTCGGGTCCATACTATTGAGTGACTTGCTGATTATCTCCAGAATCGCACCTTACAAGTGCTGCACAATGCACTTCTGAGATCCTTCCTCTGCATCAGGGAGTGCCAAAAGGCTCTGCCCTAAGTCTGACTTTATTCAACCTATACCTGCGCCCTCTTTCTGATGTGATTGAGCATCATGGCGTCAAAATCGTGTCATATGCCGATGACAATCAGCTAATTGTCACTTTGGCAGAGGACAAAGGCACTGCAGTGGCTATCTTTAGATCATGGCTGGTGGACTAAGCTGAATGGATGGATCCCAGTTGCCTCAGACTCAATGCTGAAAAAACCGAAGTCATGGTTGTGGAGAAACAGCTTTCAATATGGTCTTCAGCCTGGTGGCCAGATGACCTAGGTCTGACACTGACCCCTATAACCAAAGAAAAAATGTGAGCATTGTGTTTGTCTGTGCTCTGTCCTTTGATAGCCAGAAAACTGCCCTGGCTGGAACATGCTTCAGCATTTTAAAAATGCTTTGAAAGATACTGGGGTTACGCCCTGAGTTGGTAAGAAAGACAGTTGTCCTGGCTCTCTTGTTATCTAGACTAGACCACTGCAACATGCTCTACCATGGGGCCACCCAGGCTAGACTGAACATGCTTCAGAGGGTTCAAAATGCTGCCACATGGATGCTTCTAAACATCACCAGATACTCTCCCACTGGCTCGGCTCTTTCCAAGCTTCTCTGGCTATCCATCAAGGAAAGAGTCTCTTCAAAGCACTTTGCTTTTTTCATAAAATCTCGAACCAGAAAGGTCCATGCTATCTCTTTCCCCTGATTAAATGATACCTTCCCAACAGATGTCTTTGATCCTCAAGGACAGCATTGATTGTGGTCCCTAAGGTAAATAGAGCACGCCTGGGTGGCCACTCCTTCAGGTATCTGGCCACCAAACTCTGGAATTCTCTCCCTCTTGAGCTTAGATTGGAACGTTCAAAATCTATTTCCTGCAAAAAAAAACTCAAAACCTGGTTCTTTAGACAAATCTAGTGAGCATTGCAGTGCATGGTGGACCCTTGGGTCCTTGAAAGCCTAGCACGGGGACATTCCGAATGGAGTAACCATGTGCTCTATAAAACTCCTAATAATAATAATAGTGGCTGTATGAGTGAGTGAGTGGATGTGTGAGTGATTGATTGGATGTGTGAATGAATATGTAGGTGGTTGTGTGGGTAAGTGAATGGGTGTGTGAGTAGTTGTATGTGTGAGTGTCACTGTTAAGAGGCTGTATGGGAGAGTGAGTGGGTATGTGAGTAGCTGTATGGGTGAGTGAGTGGCTGTGTGAGTGACTGTATGGGTGAGAGAGTGGCTGTGTGAATAGGTGTATGGGTGAGTGAGTGGGTGTGAGCGGGTCTATAGATGAGTGATTGGGTATGTGAGTGGTTGAATGGGTGTGTGAGTGGGTATATGAGTGGTTGTGTCGGTGTAAGTGGATGTGTGAGTGGTTCTGTGGAAAATGTCATCAATGATGTCATCAGTGATGCCATTGACCATATCATGAGTGATGTAATATGTGAGGTCATAGGCAGTGCATTGCGGAGGCGTAAGTTATGGCTCAGGTAACTATAACTGCTGAATTTCTATGGTTTTGTGCATGTATAATCTGATCCTAACTATAACGTCCCTGTAACATTTGGTTTTTTTCAGTGAATTTCTAAGGTTTTTTCTTCTATTTCTTAGCTATAACGTCCCTGTAATCTTTGGTTTTTTAGTAAATGTCAAAGATTTTTCAAATTCTATTTTGAAAGTATTATGCCCCTGTAAGGTTTAATTTTTTGAGGTAATTTCTAGGGTTTATTTTTAGTACTACGTATACTACACTTTATTTTCCTTGTTAATTTAGTAATTAATGTTTTAACTGTAGACATTAAAAAAAATATATACTTTATATATGTTTTAAAATGCAAAGATCAGATATCTCCTTATTGTAAAATATATAATGTTTTTCAAAATGTAATTGAACAAGTTTTATTATATTTGTTTCTTATTTTTTGTCATTATGGTAATCCAGCGGGTCCAAAAACAGAGACAGGACTGCAAGTACTCTATGGTTATTGATTCCGATCATGTGATGGCAATAAATTCATGAATTGCAACTCGTGGATTCGCCTAAATTGTAAAGAATTATTTTAAATATGTACATCCCTCTACTTTTATTAATGACATCAGTATGAACATATTTATAAGTATATATGTGGCACCATCTCTGTTTTTCAAGAAACTTATTCAGTTTACAAGTTTTGTGACTTCGCAGATCTACGGACTGGAATTGCAAATACGCTCGATTACACTTTCAAACCTTGACTTTTTTTATTGGGCACATTAGGACCCCACCTATGTACAGGTAAAACCACACCTAAAACAGTTTTTTCTCCATTGAACTCTGTAGAAAGGGGATTCAGAAGCATTGGTGCTCTGTTTTTTGTTCACTTTTGTAGATAATTTAATAGAATGGCTGATGCTTCATCTTCTGTCCAGGATGAAAATCCAGAAACTATTGAGGATGAGGAGGAAGAAACACCACCTACAAGAAAACAAAGTGATGTCTGAAAGCATGTCATAAATACCTTCAAGGGAAAAAGAAGGTTACTTCTAAATATGGGCAGTGCAGTATTTGGGGCAAAAAGTTATCCAAAGGCACTTCAAAGAAGTATTCACAAGGGACAAGTTACATGTGGAAGTACCTAAAAACAGTTCATGAAAGGGTCTACAACTGGAAATACAGGAGAAAACAGGTGCAGTAGGACAGTCCATCTCAACAGCAGTCTTGGAAGAACCATAATCAGCTGCAGTCATTACAATACCAGCAGCCTGCAAAGAATTGAGTAACATGATTATTCACTGTGCGAAATGCCACATGCTTGTTTTTGTAAAAATGTCTTCTGTGGGTCCTTTCTTGGATACAGTGAAGCAGCATTGCTGATAGTTCTTTTCTCTTTGCTTCCAGATGCCATTAAATATTTGTGAACACTGAAGCTAATTGCTTCTTGCTTTTCCCTTACCTTACCCTTTTAGTACTCTGTTTACTTTTTGTTGAAAAAAACAAGAAAAAAAATAAAAACTATTAAAAATACATTCTATAAAAAACTGTTATTTGTATAACCACCATCTGGTCAAATAAAGAGCTAACTCAGTGTTTCTAATGTGTCAGTGACTGTATCACTGTGAGACTGGGTGTGTCAGTGGTTGTGTCAGTGTTTGCATGAATGTATCAGTCTGTGTATTAGAGTGTGACTGGGTGTGTCAGTAGCTGTATCAGTGTGTGCCTGGCTGTGTAAGTGGCTCCATTGATGTGTGAGTGGGTGTGTCATTGGGTATATGAGTTAGTGTCTGTGTGTCTCAGTGGCTGTATCATTGTGTGCCTGGGTGTGTCATTGGTTATATCGGTGTGTGCCTGAGTGTGTCAGTGTCAGTAAAAATATGTGTCTGGGTGTGTTAGTGGCTGTATCAGTATGTATGTGGGTGTTTGAGAGGATGTATTAGTGTTTGGTTGATGTCTATGTGGCTGTATCGATGTGCGACTGGGTGTGTCTGTGATTGTATTGGAGTGTGCATGTATGTGTCAGTCTCTGAATCGGTATGTGGCTGGGTGTATCACTATCTGTATCAATGTGTGCCTGGATGTGCCAGTGTCTGACAATGTGTGTCTGGGTGTGTCAGACACTGTATCAGTGTGTGTATGTGTGCCAATGCATGTATATTTATGTGTATGTTGTTTGAGAGACTGTAGCAGTGTTTAGCTGGGTGCGTAAGTGAGTATATCAGTGTTTGACTGGGTGTGTCAGTAGCTGTATTGGTGTGTAGGACTGTCAGGGTCTGTATCAGTTTGTGCATGAATGTATCAGTATTTCTATCAGAGTGTAGCTAGGTGTGTCAGTGGATGTATCAGTGTGTGCTGGGTGTGTAAGTGACTCTATTGATGTGTGAGTGGGTGTGTTATTGGGTGTATAGGTGTGTGTCTGAGTGTGTCAGTGGCTGTATGGTGTGTGCTTGAGTCTGTCAGTGGCTATATTGGCATTTGCCTGGGTGTGTCAGTGTCTGTAACAATGTGTGCCTGTATGTGTTAGTGTCTGTATTAGTGTGGACCTGGGTGGGTCAGCGGCTGTATCATGATGGGTGTTAGTGTTTCAAAGGCTGTATGAGTGTTTGATTGACTGTCTAAGTGGGTGGATCAATATGTGAGAGGGTATGTTATTGATTGTATTAGCATGTGCCTTGATGTTTCAGTGTGTTTATTGGAGTATGGCTGGAGGTGTCAGAAGTTGTATTAGTGTGTGTATGGGTGTGTCAGTGTCTAACAATGTGTACCTGGGTGTGTCAGACACTGTATCAGTGTGTGCGTGGATGGGTCAATGGCTAGATTGGTGTGTTTCGGTGTGTGACTGTGTCTAACAATTTGTGTTTGGGTGTTTCAGACTCTGTATCAGTGTGTGGCTGGGTGTGTCTGTATCAGTATGCATATAGGTGTTTGAGAGGCAGCATCCATGTTTAGCTGAATATCTGAGTGGCTCCATCGATATGTGCCAGGGTTTGTCAATGGAAGTATCAGTGTGTGCATGAATGTATCAGTTTCTGTAACGGAGTGTAGCTGGGTGTGTCATTAGCTGTATCAGTGTTTGCTGGGTGTGGTGGTGTCTAACAATGTTCACCTGGATGTGTCACACACTGTGTCAGTGTATGGCTGGGTGTGTCAGTGGCTGTATTTTATGTATGAGTGGCTATTTGAGATGCTGTATCAGTGTTTGGCTGGGTGTATCATTAGCTGTGCAGCTGGGTGTATCAGTGCCTGTATTGATGGGTACCTGGTTGTGTGATTGGCTGTATTAGTGTCTATCTGGGTGTGTACCCTGAGAATGTAATCTCATGAAACAGTGCTAAAAAAGTAATAAGTGAAATAAATTACTCCAATAGATGATGGCATACATCTGTATGAAAAGAAAAAACAACAGAAATTTGAGTTAGTATTACAGTTTATAAAATTGAGTTAGTATTATACTTTATAAAATTACACAATATAGTTGCAATTCCAATAATGCATAGATTCATAATAAAAAACAAATTACTGTTCATTTCTTATGCTAGAATGCTATGTTACATTAAAATGAAGCATTTCACTTTCCCTTTTTTACTGTTCTCAGTTTCTACACTCATACACAATAAATGATGTATTATTGAAAGAATCATTATTGAAAAGTGGGCAATAAACAATCATAAAGATTGTAGAAAAAAATACAAAATTGCACACTAAGTAATTGTAATTAAGCAGGACTGTGCATTGCACTCATTACAATTATTTAAGCAATAATTCTATCTGCACTTCCTCTACTAAGGTAAAGAAATATATCCTGCAAATGGCACCTTTATCACTAGAACTAGTTCTAGATATATAAGGCAGACTAGCATTTGGAAAGCCTCATAAAGACATCACCCCGGGTAGGCCACATGATGTCATAAATCCTGATAATGGATCTGCTACCACTAGACTATTCCACTTTTAGAACAATATTCCTACTTAGAACATCAGTTCCAGAAGCTAAAGATAACAATTTGGCAGCTTATAAGGTAGTCCTTGTTTGAATTTGAGGTTGCTATCACTACATTCTGTCCATCCACTTTTACTTTTTACGTAGACGGTGTAGTGACCGGATGTGGCAGTAAATTTGTTATGGAATATAATATCCATGGTAGTATTTGTTCTTCCAGAAATATATAGTTGTCCTGCTTTGAAATTTGTAATCTCTGTTTCCAATGTACTTCCATCTGCTCTGCGTTGTATCATTAAAATAGGATATTTCACACTTCTTTGTAGATATAATGTTGACATGAGATCTGATTGACACTTTGGTCAGGTATTGTTTTGTGTAGCGTGTTTGAATAATCTGTCAAAAGACACAGTTTTGCAATCTGCTAGTATTAAATAAATAAATTGTTTTGAATCTATTTCTGTACTTGATGTGAATGAGCAATCTCCACAATCATAGTTCCATGAGTACGTAAGTCCAAATAACTCATCAATACATATTTCTTCTTCATCGAATACTCCAAAGATCATAATTATAAGCTCCCGTGCATCCTGTTGAGTGTTTGAAGTAAACTGTACAGATTAACAACATATATTTACAAGGTCTCGAATGTGTGAAGCAGAATGTGTTGCAGTCCTTTCAGTACGCAAACGCTGCAACAAAGTTCAAAGTACAGAGCACAATCTCTTCTGTGGGTTCTGTTCAATTGTATATACAAGATGAGGCAATTGAAAGAGGATGTTTAGAACAACATTTACATAGCAGTTGACACCAGAGGGTTTGACAACTGGTAACCAATATATTCCTCATTGTCAATTTTTTTTTCCGAACAAGTTCTTTCTTTTCTATTATTGCTTTCTTTCCGAAGACATCACTACACTCCTTTGGCAGCTTTCACTTTGAACAGATGATGCGTTTTTCATAAATGGGACACTGTCCTAAATGAGGAGCACAAATACTTCTTAATCGATTGTACTCTTTAACACAAATTGGATGAGCACTTACTTTTCTGTCATCAAATGCAACCAAATACAAACCAGACAATGTTCTAACTCGAGACAAGGCTACATATGACATTCCTACCTTAAACACTTTACTCCCAACATTACCTAATGCTGAAGCTACACGTAAACCATAAAATTTGTGAATACTGACAGAATATGTTGGAGAAACTGGAAACTGTTTCCATCGCTCATATAGGTCTTTCACAAGCAAAAAACATACAATGACCCTTCCAATCTGCTATAAGATATCACTCTGATGAAATGTAATTGCTAAGTACTCTGTCTCACTCCTGTTAGGAAAGCTAATCGAAATCAATAGTCTACCATGCCACCACTAAGTAATCATTCCTCAACTGTGTTTTAAACAGATTGTTCCAATGAATCCAATTTTGTTTGCAATCTTTCATTTAGCAATGCTGTGATGCCCTGGTATTTAATTTTGTCTATGGCCGTCATTTCCAAAATTTCTTCTTTCTCCAATTGCAACAATTCTTGTTGAAAGATGCACACTCCGCTAATGTAGGCATTAAGCCCATAATTGGTTTTCTTTCTTGAATACAAGTGTACATTATTTCTGCTGCTGTCTTCATCGTTGGAAACATTCTTTTAAGAAGACGACTTTCTAGCAGGCGCTTTCCCTCTTTAGAAAGAAGACCAATTCTAATATCCTTCAAAATATTTCCATATTCAAAGTCAGATGCTTGGCACATATTCCTAAGTATTTCTTTGTATTGGAAATGTAACCGAATATTGACATTTCCAATGCTTCCAAAAGAATTCCTTGTTTCATCGTGGAGCGGTGTTTTGAACACAGGCTGTCCTTTTACAGGTGTAAGTTGCAGTAGATCTCCAAAAACAAAATCAAGTATTTTCCTCCAAATAGGACATTAAAGTCTGTTTTTAGAATCTGTTGCATTCTTTTTTTCTTTTCTTTTGTGCAGGGCACTTTCTATAACCAAAGTTATGGTACAATCAACACCAGATATATATAACAAATATACATTTCCCAGTTTGGACTTATTTCAAAAACAAATAATTAATACTGCATTAATACACCTCATTATTTTGCAGATACGACCGGTAGTATTGAATCATAACCCTCAATCCCCACCTGAGAATAGGTATCAACAATATTTGAACAAGAAACAAACATCAGATACTACTTAGCAAACTGTGATTATACCTTTCCATCGTTTGCTGTATCCAATCTGTAACTGGGGCCCATATTTGGCATCCCAGGGCTCTTTTTTTCCTACCTTTTGTTTTATAAATTGAGGATTCTAAATTATAAATAGCTAGCAACCTTGACCGCCAGTTAATAAACGTAGGAGGATCAGGGCTGATCCATTCACTGGTTATACATAAGCGGAGCAAAGCCATAGCAATAAACAAAATTGAAGTAATAGATCTCGACCTTGTATTTCCTTCCCTGTCATATCCTACACCCAAAACTACCAAATCCGCAGTAATACTTATCGACGTTCCTAATATAGTAACCAGAACATTTTCAATCTCTTGCAGGAAAAGACCTAGTCTAGGACAGGAGAAGAACATTTGAACCGAATCTGCAGCTTGTAGTCCGCACCTATTACATTTATCCCCCCTCGAACCCCCCACTTAGCAATTCTCCCAGGAGTATAGTAAAGATCAAAAATGGACATAAAATGCTGGCTCCTGAGTCTTCCAGTCATTAAAATCTGATTTGCCAATTCCAAAGAATCCTCTATATTTATTTCGATATTCCCCAACTTATTCTCCCACTTTAAATTCCATATACCAATATCGTCCAGGAATACTTCCAATAATTGTTGGTAAATCTGTCCTATTGAAGATTTTTTTCCTATTCTTTCAATCAAGGGAATTCTTTCCAGCCGTAGCTCTGCACCTGACCCGATCCTCCCTAAAAAGCTAAGGACCTGTAGATATTTAAAAAAATCTTGTTTAGATAGACCAAATTTCCCCTGCAAATTTATAAAGGATAGAAGTTGGCCACCATCGAACAAATCACCCAAAAAGAGAAGTCCCTTCGACCCCCATCTAAGGGGTCGATTCCGATTCGGGCCGGAAATTTCTCCGACCGAGCCGGACCCGGAGAGATTTCCGACCGAATCGGACCCGTGCAGTCCGACCGAACGAGTACGATGCGTCCGTATGTTAACGGACTCGAGTCGGTCGGACTCCCATTGAAGTCAATGGGAGCCGGTCGTACAACGCGTACGCGGGCTCCCATTGACTCAATGGGTGCGAGTCGGACAAGTGTGCCCCCTACAGCGGGTACGCGGCGAAGCGATTCGCGCCGTACACGCACAGGTAGGGGGGACCCATGGGTCCCCCCTGTGTGCGACTCGCGCGGCTACGCATACAGGGGGGTCCGACACGGACCCCCAAAGTACGGCTCCGACAGCTCTTACGAGCTGGACGGCGCGGCTTGGTCGGACTGCTCGCGGCGCGCATCGTACTTACCCGGCCGGGAAACGTCTCCATTGCGCGGTGCGAGTCGAGTCCGAGCGAGTCGGTCAGAGCGGTTCGAGCCGGGAGCGAGTCGGTCGGAGCGGTCGGGATGCCCGGACGAGTCGGTCGGCGATTTCGCATCGTACTCGCTCGGCCGGACCCGCGTACGGTTCGGTCGGGAAACAGGGCTCCGAATCGGATCCGGTAAAGCCGAATCCGATTCGGAGCCCTACCGGCCGAGATCGGAATCGGCCCCTAAATGTAGCTTGATCCCGAAAGAGTGGTGGGAGAAGGCCGGAGGCAGAAAATGGGGTATAGACGTTCAAATTTGGAATATTCATCTTTCGCCTGATTTGTTTCCAAACTAGATATGCAGCTTTGAGTACCTTAAACTTAGTCTTTTTATAATAACTAGGCTCTAGTATCCTCACCAAACAGCTGTTAACTTCTTCCCCCAACCCAAATTCATAAATGGTTGGTCTACTAGCAAGCGGAATCTCAGCCTTAGCCCCGACTAAAAGGGGCCCCATCTGTTGTATCATGGATGCCCAATAATACAGCAAAAAATGTGGATACCCCAGCCTCCCCAATGTCTTGGAAGAATCATCCGTTTGAACGCCCTTTTCGGTCTCCGATAGCCCCAAAGAAATCTGGAGCAGATCCTCTCTACCTTTGTGAAACAAGAAACAGAAAACTCATGGGGGATTGTTATAAATAAACATAAAAATTTGGGAAGGACCAGCATTTTTAAAACATTACAGCGCCCATGGAGAGAGAGATGTAAATGGTCTAATCTTTCCAGGTTTCTATTAACCTTGTCCATCACAGGTATAATATTCAGGTCCGGAATTTGATACACTACCGGTGTAATTTTAATTCCCAAATATGTTGCTTCGGTGACAATTGCCAGATCTGCCGGAAACTTACTATGTGAGTGAAGCATCTGGGTTTTATCTATATTTAATTTATAACCTGAAAATCTACCAAACTGTTCTGCCAAAATCCTAACTGCTGGAAGTGCCAAAGAAACATCGCTGGTTAGAACCATAATATCGTCGGCATAAGCCAGTGTTCTATACTCCATATTGTGAACTCTGACAGGTTTAATATTAGTGCTCAAATTCAACTTATTAAGAAATAAATCAATATACAGTGCAAACAGCAGGGGGGAACAAGGGCACCCCTGCCTCGTGCCTCTACTAATACTAAATAGACTTGACTCCTGTCCAGAAATATGGATAACCGCTTCTGGGTGTACATATAGGGCCTTCACTGCTTGGATAAATTCCGAACAGAACCCCTTCCATTGCAGAACATACCACAGGAATCGCCAGGAGACCCTGTCAAACGCCTTCTCAGCATCCAACAGGATCACCCCTAACGGAGATTCTGTTGCCTGAGCCCAATCGAGGAGAGCAATTACAAGTCTCACATGATCAGCTGTATCCCTTCCCAGAATAAATCCATGCTGATGATCTGAAACCAAAGGAGTAATAACTTTACCTAACCGACAAGCCAAGATTTTTGAGAAAATCCTACTATCAGAGTTGATAAGTGAGATAGGCCTGTACGAAGAAGGATACTGCTCAGGCTTGTCTTTTTAAAAAAAAAATAATTATAGTAGTTTTTCGCCAAGAGTCAGGGATAGAGCCCTTTTGGGCAGATTGAAATAATATCATAAGATCTTGTTGAAGTACCTGCCGGAATGTCCTGAAAAATTCCAGAGGGATGCCATCCGGACCCACTGCTTTTCCAGTAGCTAACGACATTATAGCTCCCTCCACTTCTTCCCAAGTAATTGGTGCTGCTAATATCTCATTCTGATCATGTGTAACCTTAGTTGTCTCTAATTCTAAACAAAACTCCTGCATCTGATCGTCTCCACCTATAGTCTCACCCTCTGCATATAATTGATGATAATACCTATTAAACACATCCATAATTTCAACCGAGGAGTCCTGTATCTGGTCAAGGTGGTCCTTAATCCTATAGATTCGATTAGCAACTTCCCTCTGTTGTAATCGCTTTGCTAGTACCCTGCCTGTGTTTTCTCCTATTTCATATATTTCGGCCCTATGCTGGGCATATTTAGCAGCTATCTCCTCACCAAAGTGCTGGTGGATTTTCTTTTTTAAGATAGCAATATCCTTTTGAGATTCCTCAATGCTTAAACTCCTTGTTATTTTCCCCATAAGTTCTATTTCTAATAATCTTAGCTGTTCAATCCAGCTCTTAATTTCCCCAAGTATTCTCCTCTGATTAGCTATAGAATAACTAAGAGTCTCCCCCGTACCCCTGCCTTAAAGGCATCCCAGACCATAGAATCAGAGGCTGTATTTCTATTGATTTTGAAAAACTCTTCAATCCAGCTTCCCATGTGAGCACAATATGCCTGGTCCAACAACAATTTTCTTTCAAAAGTCCAGGACTTGTGTTTAATTTTGGTACTCATTGGTAATTCTAATATTACCGGGTTAGGATCTGAGATAACCCTGGGTATGATCTCGATCTTGGCAGTCTCGGCAATTTGAGTGGAGACAAAAAAATAGTCCAGACGCACTAATTTCTTATGAGGGGCTGAATAAAAAGTTGCTGCTGGATCGTCTCTTTTGTGCCTATACCACACATCCAGCAACCCATATTCCCTAACTAAGCCTTGAGTAGTTTTAAATACTCCTAGTTATATCTA
Source organism: Calotriton arnoldi (assembly GCA_963921515.1). NCBI lineage: Eukaryota > Metazoa > Chordata > Amphibia > Caudata > Salamandridae > Calotriton > Calotriton arnoldi. The sequence goes on from CAWUFW010002667.1 coordinate 1,051,476, forward strand.
AATCACTATCTAGATGCATATTAAAGTCTCCACAAAGAATTAAAGGATGAGGCCATAGTGCTAATTCAACACTCAAGTAATGCATCACTTCCAGATCATCTAGGTTAGAGCCATAAATAGAACAAACTGACAAAGGGGAGTCGTTAATCATAAGTTCTGCAATGACCCACTGCCCCAAAGTGTCCTCTTTTACCCGTTTGCAGACTCCAAGGCTATGCTTTGCCAAAATGGCTACCCCTTTGGTCATTGTGCCTTGCCTGGAACAAGCTAGCACTTCAAAGCCCAAATCCCTCAACCACCCACGATTGTTCCAGGATATATGGGTCTCTTGTAAGCATAGCAGATCAATTTGCATAACCTGCAGAATTTTTAGCGGTCAAACCTCTCTTTTTCCTATCATTCAGGCCACATATGTTCCATGAACAAATGCGAATTCTACCAGTCATCACCGTATCTAAGATATTCCAACTCGAATCTAGCCGGCCCACACCCACAGCTAGTTTTTATAGCAACAAACATATTGTTCTTTCTCTCATAGAAACAAGTACCATAACCCTGGCTAATCTGTTGCATTCTTAAATGTACAAAGGCAAGCATTAAGTTTGTGACCATGCGCACCTCATCGATGATTAAAAGCTTGAACTTTTTTTAGTACTCTTGACACTTCATGGCAAGCATTACTGGATAACTTTTGGTATTCTACTTTGATTTCATGCTCCACAGGCAGCATCAAAAGTCGATGTTAAGTAATTCCTTTGTTATTATGTGCAGCGAATCCCGTAGGTGCTGTCACGACACATGACAAATTACACTCTGTAGTCTTCTGTAGGAACACATTGAGAACTAGTAGTACTATCAAAAAGCTTTTGCCGGTGCCACCTTGATTGCTGACATACAACAGTATAGGCTTGAATAACGTCTGTACACACTCTTTCTTCTCATGGAGAAATCCAGGCTCAACTTTGACTTTCACCTCCACATATATTTCTTTTTGCACATCATTTAGTTGTGCAACTAACTTTTTCAAATCAATAGTTTTCTGTCTTTCTAGTTGCATTGCAGTCTCTTCCTCATTCATTGCAATGGCAGCTTCATTCTCAATTATTGACTGTCCAAGAGGATCTTCACTTAGAGGACCTGAACTTTGGCTGCATTTCTGAACTCTCCTTAGCTATTTTAGCAGCAATTGTTTCTTCCTGTTCAATTTGATCATGTAACATTTTGAAATAGTTAGGAAATACTGAACACTCAATGCTATCCTTTGCAGCATTGAAAGAGTCTTCGTAGCAGTCAAATTCTCTTAGTAATTCTGATTCAGAACACCAAGACTTAAAGAGCTGTAAAAGTGCCAAATAGAAAAACTCTCTTTTTTCAGCAGTCTGGCAACTGAGTTTTCTATGATTAATTAGACTGCCATTGCTATGTTGTACCAAACAACCATCACAACCAACCACTGCAAATTTACCATCATCTACATTTTTCCCACATTGCTTCTATATCTTTAAGTTTGAAGTATTTGATAAAGACATACATTTCCAAGATGTGGACTCCTTTTTGGATAGTAGGTGTCCAGCATGTTTATTTAGACAAAATCTGTACTTTCTGGGTCAAAATCGACAAGGTACTGAAATTAAAGAAAAGACTTCAACACTCTATTTCGTGTGCCTACTCGGCCTAGACTCACCCAAAAAATTCCTCTTGATGTAGAGTACAAACTAGCTGAACTCAACCGATCAAAGCACTCATAAGATCCTATTTTCCTGTGTGGAAGCATCTTCAAACTGAAGGTGTACAGTTTTTTTGTTAAAGACGTTTCAGCAGAAATCTCTTGCCACATATCCTTCAGCTCCGTCTTTTCAGATTTTGTCATGTATGAAGTAACATAACGAGCAACAGCTACGGAGTTGTCTGCCACAAACTGAATATCCATATTGCCATTCCACATTTTGAGAATGAGAGGATTGTAGTCATTGATATAATTTGAAGCTTTTCTTCTCCTCAGGTTGTGAGTGTTTTGGGGGAATTTATGAGTAAGTGTATGTCTGACTGCAGACTTCAAAATCTTGACTTTTCTTTTGGAAATAACAGATCTTGAAAATCCAAAATGACATTTAGTGTAAAATGTTTAGGCCTTTTTGTCACTGTCATTTGTGATGGTACATGTAACATACTGCTCTATGAAAGAAAGTACAGACTCATCTTTGTCTGTTCAAAATGTTGGTGCATCTTTAGTTCACAACAACATATGAATATGAGAAACACCTCTTGCTTAGTACTCTTTACGCCAAAAGAAATCAGTGACTTCTCCAAGAGGTGGATTTTTTTTGTTGCAGATGAAGGCAAGCATAGCCTGCATATCTGTGAGAATGAGTATGTAACTAGATGTGTAGGTGAATAAATAGTTAAGTCAATGATTTTATTGATGTCCCTCTCAGTGTTTCCATGTCAGTGTCTGTGTGAGTGTGTGTGGGTGCAAATTATATACTATCAAATTATATAGTGTAATAAATCACCCATATCTGCTGCCAAACGCATTCATTCATTGGAGCTTAATAAAATAACTATATTTTCTCTTCAGACATTTTTACTGCTCCTTTGCGGCTCTCAGTGGTTTTCCTTAATATCATCATCTACCCTCCCTTTTATTTTCCCTTTTGTTGTTGTGTATAACCTACATATTATAAGATACCTTATATACACTCATGTTTATTTTATATACATATACTTTTTAAAAGTACACCCCAATTGACATTTCTGTGAAATGTCTGTGCTCTTCTCCAATTTTTTTCTCGGTATCATTAAAAATCACTTGTAAGTGAAAATCTTGAGTCAGAAGTACAGGAATGGTATACCATTCTCAGTACACAGACCTGCGAGTGGATGTGAGAATATCCGAGTGGGTCTGTGAGTGGGTGTGTGACTGTCTGAGTGGGTCTGCCAGTGAGTATGAGAGTGTCTGAGTGGGTCTGGGAGTTGGTGTCTAAGTGTGTCCGTGTGTGGGTGTATAAGTGCCTACATGGGTATGTGGGTGTCTGAGTGGACCTGTGAGTGGGTGTTAGAATGTCAGAGTGGGTCTGTGAGTGGGTGTTTGAGTGTATGAGTGGGTCTGTGAGTGGGTGTGTGAGTGTCTGAGTGGGTGTGTGAGTGTCTGAGTGGGTCTGTGAGTGGGTGTGTGAATGTCTGTGTGGGTCTGTGAGTGGTAGGTGAGTTCCTGTGTATATCTCTGAGTCGGTGGGTGAGTGTCTGTGTGAGTGGGTCTGTGAGTGGGTACATGTGTGTCTGAGTAGGTCTGTGAGTGGGTGTGTGAGTGTCTGTGTGGGCCTGTGAGTGGGTGTGAGTGTGTCAAAGTGTGTCTATGACTGGGTGTGTGACTGTCAGAGTGAGTCTTTGAAAGATGCTTGCTCTCTATGGTGTCTAAAATTATATACACTATGCAGAGAATCCAGTGATTCCCCAATAGGTACACAGAGGTAAAATTAGATAATTCTAATGCTCTTTTTATGGTAGTGTGAGCAAGCAATAAGTCTTATCAGAGGGTAGTGCTAAGCATTTGTTGTCACACACAGAGACAATAAATGAGACACACACTCAAGAATAAATCTGAGACCACTTTGCAAAAATAAAGACTATTTTTATGTATTTTCAGAGACCACGAACACAGTTCTAAGGTAAGTACTTTTTGAGTTACAATTTTTAAAGAGTTCATAAAATGTATCACATTTGTGTGCAACTACACACCATAGGAATCAATGAGAAGAAAATAGAAAATTGCATATAAAAACAGGCAATGCTTTCACAAAGTTCACCTTCTCATTGTAGGCCAATGTCGGGACCAGGTCCAAAGTTCCAGTAGGAGAAGTTCGGGAGTGTCCCGGATATGCCCGGAGCAGAGTTCTGAGGGTCTTGGAGTTGGTGCGCAAAGATGAAGGGGGCCCATTAAAATGCACTGCACAGATGGACTTATAGGTAAGTCTGTGGGTCTCCTTAAAGAGAGGAGGTTGCAAGGGCCTGGGGACAAAGGGAGCAGAACTGGTTGGTCAGCGCTGGGCAGGTAGGCCCGGGTACAGAGTGAACAGGTCAGCCAGGCTTCGTGCGTCCTTGAGCTCCTCGCAGTCAGAAGCAGGCAATTTGGTGAGGCAATCTCAGGACAGCTGGGTCACCCAGGAAGTGGGTCTCAGGTGTCTCGATGTCTCTCAATGGTTGCTTGCATCTGGTGCTTTGGGAGTCTGATATGGACTCTTCTACTGGTTTTTCCTGTTGGGGATCTGGTACCACAGCTATTGGTACACTGTGACTCCAGTAGAACCTGGGGCCTCCAAACATGGTGGAGAGGCAGATCTGAACTTCTGGAGCTGTTGTACCTCTCCCTGCTTTTGTGCTACATCGAGGTTATTGTGGAGCAGCAAGTCGACAAACCAGACTTCATGGGATCGGTGCCTGCGCTGTGCAGGGGAGTGATACCTTCTCTCTAAGGGAACTTCTTGGTGGTTCCACAAAGGCTGGAGATGCTTTGGGATTCTTGGAGTCCTTTCAGGTTTTAGGATGACACAGCAGCAGCAATTGTTGAGTCCTTCTTGCAAATGGCATGGTTTGGCACCTTTTCTTTTTGCAGCAGGGCTTCTGTTCTTGCGTAGCAGTTCTTCTTTTGTCCTGGTCTTCTTTGGGCTGATGAATCTGGGGTTCAGGTCTAGGAGAGCTACCTAAATATTGAATTTAGGGGCATTAGAAGGAGAGACAGGTAATAGCTAATGGGCTATCTACCTTTAGGGTATCTTCACCCTTTAGTGACCACTTCCTGAGATCCTACCACTCTGTTTTAGAAGGATAGCTGTTTTTGATAAACTCTGCTGCTTTTGTATATTTTCTTTTCTGCTCCCTGACAAATCTGTGTTTGTTCTGTTAGTAGGTCACTTACCTCTACATTTGCTGTCTGGGTAGAGTAGACTTCTTTCTTTTAACTTTTCTTTTAACTTCTAACTTTGCCCCGAGCGCTTGTATTCAATTGCGCTCAGGCGTTTTACTCTGTGTGGCAGGTTTTTACCGGGTGTCAGGTGATTCCAAACAATGCTACATGGGCTGCTCAAGTATCTGTTGTAGACTCTTTCCGACTGCCATTTGTACATTTACACATTCACTTCCGCTTTTTTCTGCTAGAACTGCCATTTTGGTGAGGCTGCACTCTAGTCTTTTTTATCCTCAGTGGTTATTTAAATCAGCAGGTGCACCTGGCGTGCAGCGGACGCCCTGCTGGTTTACTGAAGGCGCTCCTAAGGCAAGCCCGTCTGCGCCCGTTTGTGTCCGGATCACGGCCAGCGCCAGCCATGCTGCCCATGAAATGTCCCATTCTGCAGCTTCCCCTTAAATTAAATGTGCAATGCATTCATCTAGGATCCACTCGTGATGTAAGTTCTGATACAGGCTTTACTTGCCCAAGTTGTGGTTTTACTGTACCATTGTTGGACCAATCTTCTCTTGCCTTCTACAATACCTCCAGATCTTTACATTCTGGTGACTCTTTGGGAGCTTCCTGAGTCTAAAAAAAAGGAATAATTCAGGGCTGGTGTGCTGAACAGCCATTCTCTATTGAAACATAATTATTGGGATGTCTTGTTTCTTACAGAAATGTGGCTTAAGGATAGTTCAGCACCTGATATAGCAGTAGCTATCCCACAAGATTTCTCCATCAAACATCTTGATCGTGATACTAAATTGGTGGTGGGATTGCAATGATACATCGTGCATCAACTCTGTGCTCTATATCTAAGCTTAAAAACAATGACACAATGGAGGGCATGCTGTTCACCATTACCCTTTCCGTCACCTTTTCTGTCTCTGGTTTGCTTATTTACTTTCCCATGGCTGGATCAGCTACTTCTTTATAAACCCTTTCTGAAACACTGGGCCAGATCTATTCACTACATGCTAATGTTATGGTACTTGGAGACTTTAATCTCCATGTAGATGACATGAACAACAGATTGACAAAATATTTTTTGGGGACACTGGAAGGTTTTAATTTGGTACAACTTGTTAAGGGACCTACTCATACAGCTGGTTATACCCTGGATCTTATTTTGGCTAGTCCTCTCCTGATCAAAATACTCCCAGTCGTTAATCTCGTATGATCGTATCATGTCTTAATTCCTTTTGAGATTTTAAGTCCCACCCTGTGTGTCCTACCCAACACAATCAGGAAAATGCCCAAACTTTGGTACAAAGTTAAAGACCGCCTTTTGGCTGATGCCCTACAATCTCTCTTGGTTGATGAGATCAGAGTGTTAGAGCAGGATGCTGTGCTTTTTAATGTTTGAGTAGAGAAGGCTATTGACACTATTGCCCCCAAGGAAGTGTATTCTGCTAAGAGACTTAAGTCTTCAGCACCTTGGTTCTCCGACACTTTAAAATGTATTAAATCCAGCTGTAAGAAGCTGGAAATACGCTGGAGAACTAATTATGATGTAGAGGCCAAGGCAGTTTTTCAGGAGGCTTTTAAGAAATATCATAAAGCCACATACAAGGCTCGTAAAGCTTTTATTGCCCTGTCAATCTCCGAAGCAGATAATTCCCCGAAAGAATTGTTTACAGTGGTTAACGCCTTTCTTCCTCCATTGGTGACTATAAATATGCTTATTCCTTCAATGGAACTCTGTGCAGACCTCTCTGATTTTTTTCATAATAAAATTCAAGTTACTTACAAATCTTTTCCTCATCTTTCCACAGCCTCTTCAGATTTGTTCGCTCTTTCTTCTACTCCACTTTTGTCTTGTTTTTCTCCCATCACCCTTGAAACATCTGCTACTGATCTTGTCAATTGTAAATCAGGATCTCCACTTGATCCATGCCGGACTATTCTTAAAAAGGCTGTATCAGTGATTAACTCCTAGATGAACAACTTGCTCAATGAATCTCTTGCTCCGGTAATGGTCCCCTCTGGATGGAAGAAGGCCCTGCTACTCCCCTTTCTTAAGAAGCCTTCTATTGAGCCTAAGATTTTGAACAACTTCAGACCCATCTCTCTCCTATCTACTATGGCAAAGTTGGTAGAAACAAATGTTATCAGACAACTCACTCTTTTCTTGGAGGAAAGCCTTCTGCTACATGACTCGCAATCAGGTTTTCGGCATGGTTATAGTACTGAGACTGCTCTTCTTGAGGTTTCGGAGCATATTAAAAGCAATCTTGCCTGAAATTCCTCAGTTATGTTAATGCTGCTGGATCTCTCGGTGCCTTTTGATATGGTCTCTTATGATATTTTTCATGAGAGACTGGAAGGCATGGGTATTACTGACCGTGCCTAGTCTTGGTTTAAGTCCTTTATCTGCAACCGCACACAGGCGGTCTTTCTCCCTCCTTTCATGTCTGCAGCAAAGCCTTTACATTGTGGCATTCCACAGGGTTTGGCTTTTAGCCCTACCCTTTCTAATGTATATATGTCATCCTTGGCCAATATTGTGGAGTCTTTCGGAGTTAAAGTTGTTTCGTACGCTGACGATACTTAGCTATTCTTGGCCTTTCACGAAAATGCTCCTTCAGCATTGAACTCTTTTAAATATTGTCTCTGATCTGTCGAATGCCTTACCTTTGGCCTTGATAAGTTGTGCATCTGTAACGGTTTTCAGGAAAAAGCTTTAAGGGCTTCTTTTTGACTATGTAGTAACCTACACCTAAGTCAGTTTCTGCCCTTGAACTTAGTAGATACTCTAACGGCTAGCGCCGGGACACCTTTTTAGGTAGCTGTGCGCTTTACAAATGTAATGTATTGTATTCCTGTGGGAAGATGCACTACCCTAGCCCTGGCTGGAGGTTTTCCCACTAGCTCAAGCTGGTGGAATTTCAGCAGAGGGGTTTACCCTGCCTGCTCCACCCTAGGGGTGGTGCAGGGCTGAGGGGGACCCTCCTGCTCATCTTTCTAATTTTGTCTCTGAGGGTGTGTGTGAGTGCCTGTGTGGGTCTATGAGTGGGTGTGTGAGTGCCTGTGCGGGTCTGTGAGTGGGTGTCTGAGTACCTGTGTGGGTCAGTGAACGAGTGTGTGAGTGTCTGAGTGGATCTGTGAGTTGGTGTGAGTGTATGAGTAGGTGTGTGAGTGGCTGTCTGTGTGGGTCTGTGAGTGGCTGTGTGAGTTGTTGTATGAATCTCTGAATGGGTGTGCGAGTGCCTGTGTGAGTCTGTGAGTGGGTCTGTGAGTAGATCTCTGAGTGGGTGTGTGAGTGTCTACGTGGGTATGTCAGTGAGTGTATGACTATCTGAGTGGGTCTGTGAGTGGGTGTGAGAGCATCTGAGTGGGTGTGTGAGTGTCTGAGAGGGTCTGTGAGTTGGTGCATGAGTGTCTGTGTGGGTCAGTGAGTGGGTGTCTAAATGTTTGTATAGGTCTGTGAGCTGGTGTGTAAGTGTCTGAGAGTGTCGGTGAATGAGTATGTGAATGCCTGTGTGAATCTGTGAGTGGGTGTGGAAGTGCCTATATAGGTATGTGAGTGGGTTTTTGGATGTCTGAGTGGGTCTGTGAGTGGATGTGAGAGTGTCTGAGTGGGTCTGTGAATGGGTGGGTGTGTGTCTGAGTAGGTCTGTGAGTGGGTGTCTGAGTTTCTGTGTGAGTCTGTGAGTGGGTACGTAGCTGCGAGTGGGTGTGTGAGTATGTGCATGGCTATGTGAGTGTCTGTGTGGGTCTGTGAGTGTCTGTGTGGGTCTGTGATTGCCTGTGTGAGTCTGTAAGTGGGTCTGTGATTGCATGAGTGGGTCTATGAGTGGGTGTGTGAGTTAATGTATCAATCTATGAGTGTCTGAGTGGGTCTGTGAGTGGGTGTGTGAGTGTCTGGGTAGGTCTTTGAATAGGTTTATCATGCCTGCATATGTCTGTGAGTTGGTTTGTGAGTGCCTATGTGGGTCTGTGAATGGGTCTGAGAGTGCCTGCATGGCTCTGTGAGTAGATGTGTAAATACCTGCATAGGTGTATGAGTAGGTGTGTAACTCCTGGGTGGGTCTATAAGTGGGTGTGAGAGTACTTATGTGGGTGTCTGAGTGGGTCTGAAAGTGTTTTATTTTGGTTTATTTTTCCGGGTGTGCCAAAATCCATGGCTCCATTGCAAATTTGCACAGGGGCCGCACCAAGCCTCGCAGAGGATCCACGGATTCCCGAAGTAGAAAAAAAACAATGAGACTCAATATTGTTCGCAACATAGGTCCCTCTTACACTCCTCTAACACACCCATTGGGTAAGTGCACCTCTACTCTGACCCCTTTAATCACTTTGCAGAAAAACTTTGAGGCCCTAGGACAGTTCCCCTATACTTAAAATGGTGGCCGCAACTTCCCATTCAAGGTGTGGTCAGCCACTCACGGCATTGCTGGTTGCACATGACTTTGCATATCCACCACGGTGGATTCATGGAGGGTCCATGTCCCTAGATATATATATTTATTTTCTCTTTAATAGCTCTGCAACTGCTGAACGGATTTACACAAAATCACAAAAATGACTTGTTTTGGACCAATAGCTACCACTGCCAAATTTGGTGGAATTCCGTCCAGCAGCTCAGGCTGTAGTCGTGTTCAAAATTTCTATGGGAAATTGTATGGGAAACTATTTTTTACCCCCTTTTTCTCAGCCCCTGCTTGATGGATCACCCCTAACCTTTACATGCACAACTAGACAAAGCATGGTACTTTTTTGAAGAATCTTGTGAAGATTCGTCAAACAGCGCCAAAGTTAAAAGCAAGTCAAAAAATACTTTTCCTATGGAAACTAGGACCTAATTTTAACTACCTACTAGCGACTGCCAGTAGGTAAAAAAATAGATATAGATACACACACACAGACATATATTCACTGAAAAAACAAAAGTTCAGGGACGTTATAATAAATAAATAGAATTAAAAAACATAGAAATTAACTGAAAAAATTATAATTAGAGCGATGTTATAGTTAGGCTCACATTTCACTCATACAAAACCAGAGATATTCAGCAGTTATAGTTAGCTGAGCTAACTATAACTTATGCACTGCTTATGACCTCTCATATTACATCACTCATGACATGGTCAGCACTTTCACCTTTGCGCCAGCCGTGAGGGGAACGGCGAACGACAGCTCTTTCCTGCTCCCGCTGCCGTGAGGGGAACGGCCACCGCGAGGGGACTCCAACCCCCAGCAGCCCAAGCGGCGGCGCCAGCCGTGACGCCGCTTTCCGCGCCCGGAGGCGCGATAAAGGGTCAACAGGCCTCACGCAGCGCGGGACGCGCGCGGGCGAAGCCCGGGCCAAGGGCGGGCCCGTCTGCGCCCGTCAGAGACCGGAGGAGTCCGGGCTGGGCCACCCCCGAACACCACACCCCTGGGATACTGTTTTTTGAGGTACTGTTGATATCCAGGGGGTATGGCTAAGCGTATGCCGAAAAAAGGGGGGGCTTAACGGGGACTCTGGACGCCTTTTTAACACGGGCAGAATCATTACTGACTCATGAAATACAGCTCACCGAGAGGAGACGTTCTTTGGGCTCGGTGACTGCCTGCAAACGATCCTCGCTAGGGGGATTAGTGTTGCGATTTCCCCGGTACCTGCCCCGCAATCACCTGCAAATGTGTGTAATACCTCAGAGGGGGAGGCGGCGAGAGGAGCTTATTGTGTGCTGACGGGGGTGTGCTAGATAGGGGGAGCAAAGGTTTGGATGCTCGGATTGGAGTTCCCGACCTAGGGACTTTGGGCGAGGGGATTTGTATTTTGCCCAGGTCCCGGCCCCGGTACCGTTGATTGTGGCCGATATCCAAAGTGTAGTAGATGGAAGTGATGATGAGGGCAGCACCAGAATTACTAGATCTAAGGGGGTCAAAGGGCAGGGCTAATAGATATTCCAATAACTAGCCCAGAACCCGCGATGAAACAGCACAGGGGTGGTGCCCTATCAAAACAAAAATCTAAACAGAAGCCTAGGCCCAAGAAGACACAATTCAAGTCAAGTTTACATGATATTAATAACACTTCACAGGGCCCCTCGGTATGTCAGGGAGTAGCTCCAACCCAATTGAACTGCCTGATATCATCCTTGGGGGACTGTGATAATGATCCCTGGAAAAGAATTGAGTCCCTGTTCTCTGTTTTACTTGAGCCCATACTTAGCAAGTTAATTAGTCTAGAGGAGAAACTGTTAGGGCTGGAGAAAGTGTGTAGCAGTCACATTAAACTAACACAGGAAAAAGGGTGCATGTGTGGCCAAGAAAATCCAACACAGATATCCCGGCCATTACAAGTGGAACATCAACGAGGTATGCAGGCTGAAGGGGGCAGGGGTAATCCGGCACCAGGGACCATTACGCCGATAGAGACTGAGGCAGAGGCACGTGTTGTGCTTCATGGAGAACCGGTAAAGCATCACCATGCTCAAGGTGGGGGAGCCAGATACCCAATAGTCATGGTAACATAGTAGTCTCTAATACGTGGGATGGAAGCAGCAGGGACATGACTGGAAAGGGTAGTAGGGCACTCGAGGGTGGTGTGGATAGGGAAGCAGCCTGTTCGAGGGATACTAGTGATAACAGATTGTTGTCAAGTCAACATACCTCGAATAGAGGTGCCCCGAATCAGTGTGTTGACCTGCCAACAATAAATCTCCCACCAGACTGTTGTCCATATGTAGTTGTTCTTGCAGGTGTACCCGCCCAAGTAAACACGAATGAGGAGTCTACCCCACAATTAATTAATAAGGTAGCCCATTGGTTATCCAAATTTGTGAAATTTAACACACGTGATCTTCAGTATATCTTAATGGCAAGAAGGGTGAACTGGATAGGTAGTATGAGGAAATGTTTCTCTGGAGACTGTGTGGTTGTCACCTTTAGATATCCGTGGTTGGTTCAGTCAATCCTTTCTCAGGCAGTTAATTTTTTTAATATGGAGACTAGTATAAAACCCTTGACTTTGGGCTTTTTTATAGACCAGGCAGACCAGGTACAAGAGGTATGGTCAATCAGGTTGGGGAGAACCAGGATCAATTTAACACCAGGAGGATTAGGGACAGGCCGGTTCATCTAAATAATGTTTTTGCCCCCTGGGTGACCTGAATGAAATTGATTGACTACCTGTATGTAGGGGTGGGGGGACCTTTGTCTCGTCGGGGTCAGTGGTCGTCCAGAAAGGGAAGTCCGTGTGGGCTGGTGAGGTGGAGGCAGTCCCGTCATTGGAGTGTAGGGAATCAACCTCCAGTGAGGAGAGTAGGGAGATTGGAGAGGGCAACATAGCTCACCCTGGGATAGATAGTCGGGTGCATCACCCTGATGGGAGTAAGAATGATGGCTCTTTAAAAATCATATCCTGGAATATAGCTGGTATAGCAAATAAACTTGAGGACATGCATTGGCTTGCCTTGGTAAGGGACTTTAACATAATTTGTCTCCAAGAAACCTGGGCGACGGAGAATACGTGTTTTATAGAGGGATATAAAACCTTCTTTTGTCCAGCAATTAAACCCCGAGTCGGAAGAGCAAAGGGGGGATTGACTGTGTTTGTGGATTTGAATATTCAGGGAAGGTGGAAGGATTTGGCTTGTGATTCACATAATGTACAAGGGGTTAGACTCATAGCCAAGGGATGTAGGGTAACTATTTTGAATTTTTATAATGCCATACAATGTACACCACAGGGCTTAAATAGTATACATGAATTAGATGGTTGGCTGGACCGTCTCACCAGGAGCGGGCATGGCGCAACGTACATGATAGTAGCAGGCGATTTTAATTGTCATCCATGCCCGGATTTAAGGGTGGCTCATGGTGTGTGGTCGTCATGTGCATTAAGTAAGGGTATGCATATGGAACACACCCGGATGGGGAGGGAGCTGACGTGCCTTTTACACACACACGGGTTATCACACACGTTGGATATGGCCGATATTGTGGAAGGCTCCCTGTTGGACCCCACTTTTAAGGGAAGAGGGTGTCATTCAGTTATTGATTATATTTTGATTTCACAGGCAATGAAAAGATCTGTTAGGAAATTCAATATTTTACACAGTGTATTTAGCGATCATAACCCAGTAATTTTAATAGTTGATGTAGACAGTCAGAGTGTGGTCAGACAGACAGAGGATCAATTATTATCCACGATCGATCAAGGCAGGCGATTAAGATGGGCCCAGATAAACGAGGCAGGGTTCAATGCGGCTCTATTTGGTCAAGGAGCTAAAGATATCATGAATTGCTTGGACCCAGAGGTGGAAGGGGCCGACTTGATCAAGGCTTTCACAAATATCGCTGTCCTTGTCACTAAATTACTTAAGACACACCCACGTAGGCATAGGGGGATTCCCCAAGATGGTTTAGCCACCATTGTTCTCTTACCCTTAGGAACTTGAAGGATGCTCTCAAGCAGTCCCCTAGGGATAGAGAGAGGGTGATGGCGTGTCGCGCAAGTTATAAGTCAGCGTTAAAACAACGTAGAGGTCAATTGCAGCGGATAGCGTGGGAGGACCTCCTTGAAGCCGCAGAGCAGAAAGACCCAGAACGGTTTTGGAGGGTTATAAATAGTCCCTGTTTTGCGGACCCAAATAAACCAGGGCTAAGTGGTAATATACTCCCGGAACAATGGCAGGAATACTTTCAGGGCCTATATAACCACTCGTCTGGCCAGGCAGAAGTATGGTTGTCAACCATACCCACAAGGGCTACCTCTGTTATTTTTTCGTTGGAGGAAGTCACTGTTGGTATTGAAGGGCTGATGCGAAATAAGGCCCCAGGCCCAGATGGGATTCCACCCGACCTTTTTAGATCGAATGTACAGGTCTGGGCACCTTTATTAACAAGGGTCTTAAATGCGGCAATAAGTGTTTCAATGCCTACATCTTGGTCTTCGGCGATTATAGTACCGATTTTTAAAAAGGGTAATCGGGATAGCCCGCATTGTTACCGACCAATATCTTTGATAGATGTATCAGCCAAGGTCTTGGGGCGGGTAATTTTAAATAGACTAATGGAGTGGGCCGAGTCTGCTAATATAATCACTGATGTTCAATACGGATTCCGCCCAGGGAAATCAACTGTGGACCAGTGTCTTAATCTTTATCTTATTTCCGCTAAATATACGCTGTTAAAAGGGGAGGTTTTTTATTTGGCTTTTATGGATTTATCGGCGGCTTTTGACCGCGTGAACCGGAATAAGTTGTGGCGAGTAATGGCTAATCAGGGGGTGGATTTAGAACTAATAAATATACTCCAATCACTGCATAATCACACCACGGCTGCAGTAAGGTATACCCAGGAGGGAAAAGTAACGGATCGGTTTGGATGTTCAAGTGGTGTCAGACAGGGATGCATTCTGGCCCCCTTCTTATTTACTTTATACATCAATGGCCTGGATGCGGCACTGCGGGATATTAGGGCAGATGTACCACGAATAGGAGAAAGAACTGTGCCAGTTTTATTATATGCAGACGACGCGGTGTTATTGGCACGCACCCCTCATGGTCTACAACTTTTAATTAATGGTTTTGTAGAATTTATGGAAAAACTCGAGATGGCCCCCAATCTCACCAAATCATATGTAATGGAGATGGGGAAAAAGCCAGCCAAATCATTTAAATACACTATTGGCTCACATGTCTTAGGTAAAGTCCCCGTTTTTGCTTATTTGGGCATATTATTTGATGGGAAGCTTAACTTTAAACAGTTATTAGAAGAGAAATCTCTGTCTTTAATTAGATCCACAGGTTCAATCGCGAACTTTGCAAGCAGGCTTGGGCTGTGGACCCCGGACGTGATTTTGAAATTGTACAACTCAATCTGCTGTGCCAAGGTGTTGTATGGTAGTGAGGTTTGGGGCTTTGTGAAAATTAATAGCCTACAAACGGAAGAAAACAAATATATGAGGCGCCTATTAAGGGTTCCCCATAGCACCCCAGCATTTATTGCACATGAAGAATTGGGAGCTAGTTATATCTCAGATTTAGTGGCTGTTAGACCCATAATTCACTGGTTAAAGGTCTGGTTAAATGAAGAGATAGGCCTGACAAGGCTTGTTGTTCAGGATTGCCTGTCCCTGGCTAACGTAATGAAGATCCCATGGTTAAAATATGTGCGGGATTGCCTACAAAAAATGGGACGGCAGGCACTGTTCGATGACCCAGATATAATAAGACAGAAGGACAAGGCAGCTGTCAAAGAGTTGTTTTTCAAGTTTAGTATGGCGCAACGTGAGAGCAACGAGTTGGTTAAACCCACAGTAAGAGAACATGTTTTAATTAAAACCTCCTTGAAAATAGAACCATATTTAACTATCATGACAAATGCCCACGATAGATTTTTAATCACACGCTTTAGATTTAATTTTATCCACCATATTTTAGCGGTTCCAGCAGGCTTTAGAGTAAAGCCTGGGGAGAGAGGGCCCTGCGGCTGCGACAATGTGTCTCCGCAGGATACCCTCCACTTCCTTTTTAATTGTTCATTTTATGACTTCCCTAGAAAAAGGTTTTTGAAGTCTTTATTACAGACTACTGGTATCAGACAGGCACGCGTGGCATTGCTCTTTTTAAAACTTTCCGCAGATGTTTTAACCTTGTCCTGTGTGGTAAACTTTTTAAGAACGGCCCTTAAATCTAGATCTACAAGAGTGGCTAATGATATTGAGACATGATTTGTTAGTATGTTTTTAGATATCATGAAATATTGGGTTATTTTAATTTTTTACTCTTTGGAAATACCCTATATTTGTTTTACATTAGCAAACGTTTTATATTCCGCTTTTCGGACTAGGAGAAGATCTTCAAATAGGGGTGTTGTTTTATGTAATTATTTTTACCAATCATCATCAATTGTTAATATTGTTTTTTATTAAATTGCTGCTAGTTAGCTAACATGTTAAATTGAATCTGTAAAAGAAAAATGAATTATCTACGTGATGGTGATATAATTACACGTTGATTAGTGCAAATATTCCTCTTATGATATATAGCAGCTAGTCTTAGAAATGCGGATGCACTTAAACTATGCTATTTTTAATAGGCAAATATAGAAAATGAAAGTTTTTAAATGTTTTAAAATATCTTCCGATCAATTTGTATTATGATAATTATTTGTACTTTTATGCATTTTCTAAATGCGAATAAAGTTATTTGATTGATTGATTGATTGACATGGTCAGTTACATCACTTATGAAATCACTGATGACATCATCCAGTGAATCTGAGTGTTTTCTAAAAGTTACTGAGTGACAAACATATATACTATGGTACATGGCTGTGGAAGTGACTGTATGGGTGAATGAGTAGGTGAGTAAGTGGTGTATAGAAGAGTGAGTGGGTATGTGAGAGACTGTATACATGAGTGAGTGGCTGTGTGAGTTTTTGTATGGTAAGTGAGTGGTTGTAAATGGTGAATGAGAGGGGGTATGAGTAGCTAAATGGGTAACAGATCATGTACATAGTGTCTGGATGGGTGAGAAACAGAGTACATGTGTGACTGTATGGGTGCATGAATGGGTATGTAAGTGGCTCTATGGGTGAGTAAGTGGGTGTGTGAGTGGCTGTATCATCGGTAAGTGAATGGGTGTGTGAGAAACTGTATGGGTGAGTGAGTATGGGAGAGGTTGTATAAGAGAGTATGTGCTTGTCTCAGTGACTGAATAGGTGAGCGAGTACATGTGTTAGTATATCTATGAGTGAGTGGATGTGTGAGTAACTGTATGGGTGAGTGAGTAGATGTGCGAGTGACTGTATGGGTGAGTGAATAGGTATGTGAGTATCTGTTTGGGTGACTGATTCAGTGTGAGAATGGCTTTATGGGTGTATGAGTGGGTATGTAAGTGTCTGTATGTCTTTATGAATGGATGTGGGAGTGGATGTATTGGTCAGGGAATAGGTGCATGAGTGGCTGTGTGTTAGTCACTGTATGGGTAAGTTGACGTGTTAGTGGCTCTATGGATCAGTGAGTAGGTGGGTCACTGTATTGGCCTGTGAATGGGAATGTCGGTGGTTGTGTGGGAGTGGCTGTATGAGATGTATGGGACATAACTGGGTGTGTGACTTGTTCTGTAGATGATGTCATCAGTGATGTCATTTGAAATGACATCAGTGATCTCATTTCATATGTCATCAGTGGTGTAATGAGTGATGTCACTCACTGTGTCATGAGTGATATAATATGTGAGGTCATAAGAAGTGCATTGCGGGGGCATAAGTTATAGTTATCTCAGCTAAGTATAACTGCTGAATTTCTCTGGATTGTATAAGTGAAATGTGAGCCTAACTATAATGCCCCTGTAACGTTTGATTTTTCAGTGAATTTCTAAAGGTTTTTTAGTTATATTTCCTAACTATTACGTCTCTGTAACCTTTGTTTTTTTCAGGGAATTTCTACGGTTTTTTAAATTCTATTTCCTAACTATAATGGCCCTATAATCTTTGGCTTTTTAAGTGAATTTGTAAGGTGTTTTAAATTTGATTTCCTAACTGTAACCACTAACCTTTGACACTAAGGGGCCGATTCCGATTCGGGTCGGAAATCTCTCCGACCGAGCCGGACCCGGAGAGATTTCTGACCGAATCGGACCCTAGCAGCCCGACCGAACGAGTACGATGCGCACGTATGCCATCGGACTCGAGTCGGTTGGACTCCCATTGAAGTCAATGGGAGCCTGTCGTACAACGCGTACGCGGGCTCCCATTGACTCAATGGGTGCGAGGCGGACAAGGACGCCCCCTACAGCGTGTACGTGGCGAAGCGACTCGCGCCGTACACGCACAGGTAGGGGGGACCCATGGGTCCCCCCTGTGTGCGACTCGCGCGGCTACGCGTACAGGGGGGTCCGACACAGACCCCCAAAGTACGGCTCCGACTGCTTCTTTGAGCCGGACAGTGCGAGTCGGTTGGACTGCTCGCGGCGCGCATCGTACTTGCCTGGCCGGAGAACGTCTCCATTGCGAGGTGCGCTGCGCATCCGTGCGAGTCGGTCGGCGAATTTGCACGTGCTCGCATCGTACTCGTTCACCCGGACGCACGTACGAATCGGTCGGGAATAAGGGCTCCGAATCGGATCCAGTTCAGCCAAATCCGATTCGGTGCCTTACCGGCCGAGATCGGAATCGGCCCCGTAGTGTATGAGTGAGTGCATGAGTGTCTCAGTGGGTGTATGAGTGTCTGAGTAGGTTCGCAAGTGGGTGTGAGAGAGTATGAGTGGGGCTATAAGTAGGTATATGAGTGTTTGAGTGGGTCTGTGAGTGGGTGTGTGAGTCTCTGATAAGGGATGGTGGTAAACTCTGCTCCACAGGCAGAGTTTGAGAGGTTTTTCCACTCTGCGCTCTGCTTGGAATGCAGAGCTTGGTAAAAACTCCACCTACCGCCAGTGGAGTGGAGTTTACCAGCGCGCTCACCCCTAGACTTCATCCCCCAACTAGTAGTGTACTAGGAGGCCCCTTTGCAGAGTGGTTGAAAATGGGGGAGAGACCTCCAACAAGGTCTGAGTAATCCCAATGTGAGGGACTTACTTGTGGCAACAATAGGAGTACTTGGCCTCAGCAGCCAAAGGGCTACATCCCTTAACCAGTAGTGCACCAGGAGGTCCCTTTGAAGAGTGGTTGAGAAAGGGGGCGGGCCTCCAATGAGGTTGCACCAATACAGCGGTCAGAGACTTACTTATGGCAACAATAGGGGTTCTTGGCCCCCAACAACCCTCTGCAGCCAAGGGAGCTTCATCCCCCAACTAGTAGTGCACCAGGAGGCCCATTTACAGAGTGGTTGAGAAAGGGGACGGAGCCTCCAATGAGGTCTCATCAATCCTGCAGTGGCGATTTAGTTGTGGAAACAATAGGGGATCTTGGCCCCCAACGACCCTCAGCAGCCAAGAGGACTACATCCCCCAACCAGTATTGCGCCAGGAGGTCCCTTTGCAGAGTGGTTGAGAAAGGGGGGCCTCCAATGAGGTCGCACCAATACAGCGGTCAGATACTTACTTATGGCAACAATAGGGGTTTTTGGCCTCCAACGACTCTCTGCAGCCAAGGGAGCTTCATCCACCAACCATTAGTGCGCCAGGAGACCCCTTTGCAGAGTGGTTGAAAAAGGGGGCCGGGCCTCCATTGAGGTCTCAGCTATCCCCTTGTGGGGTACTTACTTTTGGCAACAATAGGTATTCTTGGCCCCTATCGACCCTCAGCAGCCAAGGGAACTTCATCCTCCAACCAGTAGTGCACTAGGAAGCCCCTTTGCAGAGTGGTTGAGAAAGGGGGTGGGGTCTCTGATGAGGTCTGAGCAATCCCGCTGTGGGGGACTTATTTGTGGCAATAATAGGGGTTCTTGGCCCCCAACCACCCTCAGCAGCTAAGGGGACTTCATCCCCCAACCAGTATTGTGCTAGGAGGTCCCTTTGCAGATTGGTTTAGAAAGGGAGACCTCGGATGAGGTGTGAGCAATCCCACTGAGGTGACTTACTGGTGCCAACAATAGGAGTCTTGGCCACCATCGACCCTGAGCAGCCAAGAGGACCTCATCCCCAACCAGTAGTGCACCAGGAGTCTGCTTTGCAGAGTAGTTGAGAAATGCGGCGGGCCTCCGATGAGATCTGAGTAATGCTGCCGTAGGGGAATTACTTGTGGCTGTTGTTTATCCCAGGGGAGATGGTGGTCCCTGAGGCTCAGGGGTTCCATGCGCCCTCATTAATCTTTCTTGAGCCCAGAGGAGTTGATTGTTCCTCTGGCTCAATGAGCCTCAGGAGGGGGTCCCCGTGCACCACTCTCCTTTATATTTTCCATAAGCAAGCATGCCTCCAAGACCTAGCCCACCCGGGGGCTAAATTGAAATGGGAGCTGCGGATCCAGTAGGACTCCTGCCAGGAAATTTAAAAAATACTTTACCGCATTGCGGGACCCCACCAAGAGGCCTTGGGGGGTCAGGGTATTCCTACGCTGCCCTCTACTCTTTTTTATGTTTTATTGTGGGACTTGGCTGCTGAAGCCAAGTCCCAAGCTTGCTGTCAACACTGCCTGGTTGAAGTGTTAACAGCCAATCACATTTCAGCATGGACTGTAGGTTCTTCGGAAGATCTGCTTCCCTGTATATACAAAATGGACTTTTTGTAAAACTTTCTCCAAAACTACTGAACGGATTAACACCCAATAACTAAAAGCACTCTTTCTCGACCAAGAGCTAGCTTTCTGCCAATTTTGGTGTCATTCCGTCCAGCTGATTAGGTTGAAGTCCTCTTCAAAATCCCTATTGGAATTAACATTGGGAAAAACACTTTTTTTAAAACTTCTTTTCTCGGCCCCTACTTGACGGATCACCCCAAAATTTCCATGTCCATCAAGAATGACAGGTGAACTCTTTAATTTTGTGAAGATATGTCAAATGGCACCAAAGATAGAGGGAAGTCAAATAATGCTTTTCCTATGGAAGCTAGGTTATATATATATATATATTCACTGAAAAAACCATAGGTTTCAGGCACGTTATAGTTAGAAATTAGCATTTAAAAACCTTAGAAATTCACTGAAAAAACCATAGGTTTCAGGGGCGTTATAGTTAGTTGGACATTTCACTCGTACAAAACCATAGAAATTCCCCCGTTATAGTTAGTTCAGCTAACTATAACTCGCTCGCCTGCAATGCACTGCTGATGACATCACATATTACATCACTCATGACATGGTCAGTGACATCACTCATGACATCACTGATGACATCTCAAATGACATCACTGATGACATCACGGATGACATCATCCTTGTGATAGAGTGGCAGACCTCCTCTCACCCTAATATAACCTTTGATACACACACTCAAAAATACAAACTAACATTTTCAAAACAATGGACATACCAATACCAGTTACAACACACCTATTCAGTAATTCCAAGATCTACACACACATCCACTCATTCACCAACAGTCCCTATACAGTCACTCATACATGTACTCACTCATCATATGTACTCATACACTTATACATCCTGTTACACACCGCCACTCATCCATAGAGTTACTCACACACATAGTCACACATGCAAACAAAGTATCAAACATCCATTTACTTGCGTATACAGTTATACACACACTACCACACTTACTTCTACAGAAACATACACATACTTACTCTCTTAAACAATCACTTATAGAAACACCTACTTATTTGTACAGGAACTCTTCCAATCTCTCACTCTCACATATACTCACTTATATACACCAATACTCACATATACTAGTTTAAAACATATGTAGTTACTCATAAAGACACTATTGAGACAGTCATTCACTCACTAACACACCCATACACATACTCATCCACCTATACAGTCCTGCACACATGCTGTCTTCAACACATACAAACAGTGAGTCACTCATTCATGCATCTATGCACTAAGTAATACCCCCACCGAACCATACAGACACTCAGACACTCATACTGATACTCAAAAAACCAACTAATAACCCATATAGACACTCATGTAGCTACTCACTAACCCATGCAGCCACTTATACACAAAGTGAGAGACTGATACAGATATTTTCATATTTAAACATTACTCACTAACCCATGTATTCACTAAGATACACTTAGTCAGTTATACCATCAATTTTACAAAAACAAATCATCCATTTATACACTTATATACCCATTTATTCTTCCATCGACCTTGAGATATACATATATAAAACATATTTAATTTTCAGAAAAACACACATTCCCTGGATGATGTCATCAGTGATGTCATGAGTGATGTCACTGACCATGTCATGAGTGATGTAATATGTGACGTCATCAGCAGTGCATTGCGGAGCGCATGAGTTATAGTTAGCTGAACTAACTATAACGGGGAATTTCTATGGTTTTGTACGAGTGAAATGTCCAACTAACTATAACGCCCCTGAAACCTATGGTTTTTTCAGTGAATTTCTAAGGTTTTTTAAATGCTAATTTCTAACTATAACGTGCCTGAAACCTATGGTTTTTTCAGTGAATTTCTAAGGGTTTTTAAATGCTAATTTCTAACTATAACGTGCCTGAAACCTATGGTTTTTTCAGTGAATATATATATACTTATTATACTATGTATACATGTGAAAATGTCTCGGTCCCCTGTTTGCCTCGGTGGCACGGAAAAATGGGTGGAACTGACGTCAGCACGCCGACGAGGTCCTCTTATGGCTCCGATGACGTCATACGGTGTCGCGAGCGGAGCCGTGCTCGTTGACGTGGGAGAGCTAGGAAAGAATTTCCGTGGAATGCTGGTGCAGGGTATATTCACCTAAGTGTTCAGGCTAGTCCTTTGGGAGCAACTGTTTATGTTGCCACTCCAGAAACCGAAACCAGTGATCCGAGGGCAGAGGCCCTGCAGATGGCACACGAGGTGGGGTGCCCAGTCGTGTGCACTGGCGGGGCAGCGAAGTGACAAGCACCACAACCCACAAAAAGGTAACGAGGGCACTGAATAACACAGGATCTTCTCTTTCTATCTGGCAGGAACAACGAAGATAAAATGCCCTAGTACCAAAATGTAGAATTAGTGCTACAACGGTCTTCAAGAGGACCTGCGATGCCGCTTCTGCCTCCCGTACCCTGGAGGCGGCACATGGGTCACGAGGTACGGTCATACTGCGGTGGGACGCATACTCGTTGACCTCCCATGGCACTGCTCCACACTTCAGGGAGGACGCTTTCCATTAGCTATGTTTTCTGATGACATGTCGCGCCGGCCCCGTCCAACAACAGAACTCCTTTAGATCCAAACAGACTCTTCCACTCTCTCACCGGAAGTGAAACCAGGCCACACGGACACTTTCACAATACAACAGCCGGGAATGCACTTTTCGGTAAAAACCACATTCCTTCCTCCTAATTAATCAAATAAACGTCTCACTGACGAACAGGGGCCAGCTTCGATCGGTAAACAGCCGTTACAACGACTTTTTACTTTGCGATACCATTACAACGCATGCATTACCACGCATGCGTTGTACATCACGAAGTCATTACTACGCATTTTTAGAACGCATGGTCTTTTACCACGCATGCCTTTACAACAAATTTTGTTGTAAAGGTATGTATGGTAAATGACCATGCGTTCTAAAAACATGTAGACGATCCATGTCGTTGTAAGGAAACATAGGCTGTTCCGTTTCCTCACAACAACGTGCACCGCCCCTCAGAGATGACGTGAAGCAGGAACCACGAGGAGAGAGGAACCATGAGGAATGAGAGGTAAGGGGGATTGGGCATGGGGCATGGGGTAGGGGTTTTTTTTCTAGGGTTTAGGGTAGTGCAGTGGTGTTTGGGTGGTATAGGGGGTCGTGCTGGGGTAGTGTTTTAGGGTTTAGGGTAGTGCAGTGGTGTTTGGGTAGTGTAGGGGGTCGTGCTGGGGGTAGTGTTTTAGGGTTTAGGGTAGTGCAGTAGTGTAGGGGGTCGTGCTGGGGGTAGTGTTTTAGGGTAGTGCAGTGGTGTATCGGTAGTGTAGGGGTCATGCTGGGGTAGTGTTTTAGGGTTTAGGGTAGTGCAGTGGTGTTTGAGTAGTGTAGGGGGTCATGCTGGTGGTAGTGTTTTAGGGTTTAGGGTAGTGCAGTGGTGTTTGAGTAGTGTAGGGGGTCATGCTGGTGGTAGTGTTTTAGGGTTTAGGGTAGTGCAGTGGTGTTTGTGTAGTGTAGGGGGTCATGCTGGGGGTAGTGTTTTATGGTTTAGGGTAGTGCAGTGGTGTTTGGGTAGTGTAGGGGTCGTGCTGGGGGTAGATTTAGGGTTTAGGGTAGTGCAGTGGTGTTTGGGTAGTGTAGGGGGTCGTGTTGGGGATAGTGTTTTAGGGTTTAGGGTAGTGCAGTGGTGTTTGTGTAGTGTAGGGGGTTGTGCTGGGGGTAGTGTTTTAGGGTTTATGTTAGTGCAGTGGTGTTTGGGTAGTGTAGGGGGTAGTGCTGGGGTAGTGTTTTAGGGTTTAGGGCAGTGCAGTGGTGTTTGTGTAGTGAAGGGTGTCATGCTGTGGGTAGTGTTTTAGGGTTTAGGGTAGTGCAGTCATGTTTGTGTAGTGTAGGGGGTCGTGTTTTAGGGTATAGGGTTGTGCAGTGGTGTTTGGGTAGTGTAGGGGGTCATGCTGGGGTTAGTGTTTTAGGGTTTAGGGTAGTGCAGTGGTGTTTGGGTAGTATAGGGGGTCGTGCTGGGGGTAGTGTTTTAGGGTTTAGGGTGGTGCAGTGGTGTTTGTGTAGTGTGGGAGGTCATGCTGGGGGTATATTTAGGGTTTAGTGTAGTGCAGTGGTGTTTGGGTAGTGTAGGGAGTCGTGCTGGGGGTAGTGTTTTAGGGTTTAGGGTAGTGCAGTTATGTTTGGGTAGTGTAGGGTGTCGTGCTGGGGGTAGTGTTTTAGGGTTTAGGGTAGTGCAGTGGTGTTTGGGTAGTGGAGGGGTAGTGTTTTAGGGTTTAGGGTAGTGCGCCCAACCAGCCACAATATCCGTGGACAAAGGGGATCCTGACTCTTTGGAACGCTCCGTCAATTGAATAATTTGGGTCAAGGGCCCTACCACGTCCAAGACCTATCAATTCCTTTCTTGGGATCCCTCATATACTTGGAGAAAAAGGTACATAGTTTCTCATCAATTTCAGGCGTGTGTGCCACCTTCCCCTTCAGTGAGGGCCTGGGGCATTCTCCCCTCATCCTATTCCTGACCTCCCTTTCAAGGGGTTGATGGATTTTCCCCACCACATACTCTGCCACTTTGGCGTCAGGTGTCCACTCTGCCGACCTAGGATGGTAAATTTGGGTAGGCTCGAACATGTCCGAGTGGACCCCGTCCCCAACCGGGGACTGAGAGGAGTGGGACTCTGGACGCCAGGGACGCCCCAAGTCCTTATCCTCATCGGAGGAGAAATCGTCCTCTGATACACCCTCTCCCTCTAAGGGAAACCCGCCGTCGCGGTCTACAATAGTGGTGACATTGTCGTAATTTTCTCCGGGTCCCTCCTCCTCCCGGCAGGGTGCATGTTTTAGCGTTCGCGCACTCTTGAGGAAGGTCTCCGTAAGTTTATCAAATCCTTCCAAGTGCCCCGCGTTATGCTTAACGGCCCTTTTATTCCCCATCTGGCAGCTACTTGGACCCGCCACCACCAGATTTGGGTCACTGAACACCCCAGGGATGCTTTTCGCCAGCTTATCAACCTTTTCCCTAAGAGGAGCCAGCGCCCTAGAAATAGCCAGAGAGAGGGCTTGGTCCACTGCTGGAGGGAGAAGTTGGGGGGCCATTCCTCCTCCACTTCCTGGTAGGAGGAGTAAAAATGGTCTTCTGGAGAAGACATGATAGCAGAGGGTGTGAGCACAGAACAAATGCCCTTAAAATCCTTAAGACAGCCCCCTCGCCGGTGCTCCAACAGCTGGGCTTTCCCCGAAGCTGTTATAAGAATAGACTAAGGCGCAATACCAATTACCACCACCAGGTGGCGCTGGTCACTAACGTGGCCGTGTGGGGAAATCACCGCGTAGCGGTGTCAAAATTAGGTGAGGGTTGGCCGGGAATCAAGCGGACACTAAAGGAGTGACCGGATTACCAAACGCGCGTAAAGACCAGCGGGAGCGCTCGACGGAGCTGCCTTGCTCGGACCAGACGCGCCTGACTGGATCTCACCGCGCGCAGAGCACACAGCGGGAGAAACTGCGAGGGGGAGAACGCGCTCGGGCAAGAGCCTGCTGCGCAGGGAATATGAAACAATACCAAGGCAATAATGCTAATAACGTGCACAAGAAACCGCTATACAAACAGCAACAACGTCAGATTAAGCCAAGAATGTAAGGAATGCACTTAACTGACGAGCAGTGAAGAAAGAGGAAGCGGAAGGGACGTCACGATATTATATACGATGGACTGTGATATGATTGGACTATAGTTGCCTTGGAGACTACCCCCCTAATGGTTCATGAGTTGTGTAGTCTTTTGCTTAACCGCTTAACCGCGGCGGCAATTCTGCCGCAGTGCGGCGGTTTGATTGAGTGGGCGGGGCCGCGTCGGCATACGGACGTGCGCAGCACTACGGAGGTAGTGCTCGCGACGGCCGTTGGCCGACGGACGCATGGAAAGGGTTAATGATTGTTGTGTTACGTTTTCTTTGAACTGCTATGCAAATAAAGTGAGGAAAGATATGCATAATCCTCGCCTCTGTCCTGCCATAGAATTCATTAAACTTTATTTGATCTGATTTAGAAACATAGATCATAAAAGTGTACATAAAAACAGTAAATCCTCTTTCCTAATACAATACAGTGAGAATTAATTAAAACCAGTAGGTAAAAACGGGTGTTACAAAGCCCGGTTCAGAGCAACTTCAGGTTAACAGAATCGTAAAGTTCAATGTTTCGCAAGATCAATCTCATGTACTTCATGCAAAATACGCAATAAGGGGTCCAAGTAAGATGTAACGCTCCAATACCTGACAAGTTTGCACTATATAAAACTGCAGAAAAACTAAAAATAAAAAGTGTTTTGCACACTTCTGTCATTGGGCTATATGTGGGCTACATCTGGGTGATATTTGTGCTACATTTGGGCTCTTTTTTCTCTGGTGGCCATCTTGGGAGACTTATTTGTTATGAAGTTTCCTGATTTCGTCATTTACTGCAGTCTCCTCAGTAGGAAATGCTTTCAGTTTTTACTTTGATTCCATCAAGAAGGCATTCAGATGTGTCACACATTTGCCATAAATTCAGAATGTTAGCACTCTAGTTGTTCATTAGATCACTGTAGTAAAGCTACTGCTCACCAGGGAGTTAACTGGAAGTCTACTGCTGGTATTGAAAGTGATTGTTTCAGTCTGCATGTCAGAATTTTCTAATGAAATAGAAGAGGATTTGAGATCTCACTTAAAACATGCCCTACATTTTCTTTCTGCAGCACTAACCATAATTTCTATGGCAAAATGAACCCCCTCATTTTGTTCCTTTTAAATTAAATGTTTTAAGTGTTACCAGTTTATTCCAATCAAGATGGCTTCAGGTGTGCCATACTTTTGTCATAAGTAAGACTGTTAGCGCTCTAGTTGTTCTTTAGAACACTCTGGGAAGCTGCAGTAGAACACAAAGGCATCAACTGACAGGCTGTTCCTTTTGAAATATAACAGGAAGATATTTGAGATCTCACTTAAAACATGTCCTAATTTTTCTTTCTACAGCACTAACCATAATTTCTATGACAAAACGAACCCCCTCATTTTGTTCCTTTTTAAATTAAATGTTTTAAGAGTTACCAGTTTATTCCAATCAAGATGGCTTCAGGTGTGCCATACTTTTGTCATTAGTAAGACTGTTAGCGCTCTAGTTGTTCTTTAGAACACTCTGGGAAGCTGCAGTAGAACACAAAGGCATCAACTGACAGGCTGCTCCTGTTGAAATATAACAGGAAGATATTTGAGATCACACTTGAAACATGTCCTAATTTTTCTTTCTACAGCACTAACCATAATTTCTATGATAAAATGAACCCCATCATTTTGTTCCTTTTTAAATTAAATGTTTTAAGTGTTACCAGTTTATTCCAATCAAGAATGCTTCAGGTGTGCCATACTTTTGTCATAAGTAAGGCTGTTAGCACTCTAGTTGTTCTTTAGAACACTCTGGGAAGCTGCAGTAGAACACAAAGGTATCAACTGACAGGCTGCTCCTGTTGAAATATAACAGGAAGATATTTGAGATCTCACTTAAAACATGTCCTAATTTTTCTTTCTACAGCACTAACCATAATTTCTATGATAAAATGAACCCCATCATTTTGTTCCTTTTTAAATTAAATGTTTTAAGTGTTACCAGTTTATTCCAATCAAGAATGCTTCAGGTGTGCCATACTTTTGTCATAAGTAAGGCTGTTAGCACTCTAGTTGTTCTTTAGAACACTCTGGGAAGCTGCAGTAGAACACAAAGGAATCAACTGACAATCTCTGCCCTTGTTGGATGTACATGTTTTACTGAGAATGTCAGACTTCACTCTCACATGACTGAGAAAGATAATGTGAATTTACAGAAAATATGCTCTCATTTTAGCTTCTGGAGCACCTTCCAAAACTGTATGGGACAAGCATGTGAAAATAGTTTTCTCTCAAACATGATTCATGATATCCCAGCAGAAGGTTTTTCACAGGGTAAAATCACCTTAGAACACACCACAATTCCTGAAATTAGTATGGTACCATCAACAATTGAATTCTAATGTAACTAAAGTCTGTTATCACCCTTTATAGTTCTCCTTTTGGTAACCCTCAAAATCTTCGATTCACTACAATGCATTTCAATCGGGTACTATCATTTATATTGGTCCCAAGATGGCTGCCAGCAATTCCAGGATGAAGTGCTGACAGCCAATCAGATCTCACGATGACATGTGTGGTTAGGCTCCGCCCAGATATATATGTGTTTTCTTTTTCAAATTTCTCAGGAACTACTGAACGGATTTACACCATTTAACCAAAAGGCACGACTCGGAACCAAGGGCTACCTTTTGCCAAATTTGGTGTAATTCCGTTCAGCAGTTCGGGCTGTAGCTGCCACTAAAGGTTCCTATGGAAAATTGCATGGGGAAAACACGTTTTGGGACCCCCTTTTTCTCGGCCCCCACTTGATGAATCACCCGAGACTTTCAGGATAGGAGTGGACCGGAGCGCCCACGAGTTTTGAAAATTTCGCGAAGGTTCATCAACCGGCGCCAAAGTTATTGGAAATAGAATGTTGTGAATTTCCTATGGAAAATAGGTCCTAATTATAACTACCTACTGGCGACCGCCAGTAGGTAATATATGTATATATATATATTCACTGAAAAAACATAGGTTTCAGGGGCGTTATAGTTAGTTGGACATTTCACTCGTACAAAACCATAGAAATTCCCCCGTTATAGTTAGTTCATCTAACTATAACTCGCAGCGCCCGCAATGCACTGCTGATGACGTCACATATTACATCACTCATGACATGGTCAGTGACATCACTCATGACATCACTGATGACATCTCAAATGGCAGACCTCCTCTCACCCTAATATAACCTTTGATACACACACTCAAAAATACAAACTAACATTTTCAAAACAATGGACATACCAATACCAGTTACAACACACCTATTCAGGAATTCCAAGATCTACACACACATCCACTCATTCACCAACAGTCCCTATACTGTCACTCATACATGTACTCACTCATCATATGTACTCATACACCTATACATCCTGTTACACACCGCCACTCATCCATAGAGTTACTCACACACATAGTCACACATGCAAACAAAGTATCAAACATCCATTTACTTGCATATACAGTTATACACACACTACCACACTTACTTCTACAGAAACTTACACATACTTACTCTCTTAAACAATCACTTATAGAAACACCTACTTATTTGTACAGGAACTCTTCCAATCTCTCACTCTCACATATACTCACTTATATATACCAATACTCACATATACTAGTTTAAAACATATGTAGTTACTCATAAAGACACTATTGAGAAAGTCATTCACTCACTAACACACCCATACACATACTCATCCACCTATACAGTCCTGCACACATGCTGTCTTCAACACATACAAACAGTGAGTCACTCATTCATGCATCTATGCACTAAGTAATACCCCCACCGAACCATACAGATACTCAGACACTCATACTGATACTCAAAAACCAACTAATAACCCATATAGACACTCATGTAGCTACTCACCAACCCATGCAGCCACTTATACACAAAGTGAGAGACTGATACAGATATTTTCATTTTTAAACATTACTCACTAACCCATGTATTCACTAAGATACACTTAGTCAGTTATACAATCAATTTTACAAAAAAATCATCCATTTAGACACTTATATACCCATTTATTCTTCCATCGACCTTGAGATATACATATATAAAACATATTTAATTTTCAGAAAAACACACATTCACTGGATGATGTCATCAGTGATGTCATCAGTGATGTCATTTGAGATGTCATCAGTGATGTCATGAGTGATGTCACTGACAATGTCATGAGTGATGTAATATGTGACGTCATCAGCAGTGCATTGCGGAGCGCACGAGTTATAGTTAGCTGAACTAACTATAACGGGGGAATTTCTATGGTTTTGTACGAGTGAAATGTCCAACTAACTATAACGCCCTGAAACCTATGGTTTTTTCAGTGAATTTCTAAGGTTTTTAAATGCTAATTTCTAACTATAACGTGCCTGAAACCTATGGTTTTTTCAGTGAATTTATATATATTTATTATACTATGTATACATGTGAAAATGTCTTGGTCCCCTGTTTGCCTCGGTGGCACGGAAAAAATGGGTGGAACTGACGTCAGCACGCCGTCGAGGTCCTCTTATGGCTCCGATGACGTCATACGGTGTCGCGAGCGGAGCCGTGCTCGTTGACGTGGGGGAGCTAGGAAAGAATTTCCGTGTAATGCTGGTGCAGGGGATATTCACCTAAGTGTTCAGGCCAGTCCTTTGGGAGCAACTGTTTATGTTGCCACTCCAGAAACCGAAACCAGTGATCCGAGGGCAGAGGCCCTGCAGATGGCACACGAGGTGGGGTGCCCAGTCATGTGCACCGGCGGGGCAGCGAAGTGACAAGCACCACAACCCACAAAAAAGGTAACGAGGGCACTGAATAACACAGGATCTTCTCTTTGTATCTGGCTGGTTTAATTCAAGATGCACCCAAGCCTACTACAATTTAAAACTAGAATTACATAGGCATCCTAGAATTGTGGGTAACATTAGACTTGCAAGACTGGAATACCGACAGGCATTAAAGGAAAGGATGAATACCCTGAGAAACGAAGCATGGGAAGCCCTGCATACAGCAGCAGTTTTGAAGGATAGCGCAGCTTTTTGTAGGGCAGTGAAGACACCATTCCTAACCACACATGAAGGTCCATCAATAGCCATTGCCATTTCAGAGGAGGAGTGGATAACCCACTTCGCACAGGTATATAATGGTACTGACGCTTCCTGCATTAGACCTGATGATGAACTAGAGAATGACCACCAAAAAATGAATTTAAATTTCACCCTAGATGAAGTTAGAGCGCTTTATGGGAGTAAGTCCGGTAAAGCACCCGGCCCGGATGGAATCCCGATAGCCTTGTTTAAATTTAACATTGCTTTATGGGGGCCTATTATAACACAGGTCATAAATGCAAGTTGTCAAACAAAACTGCCAGAAACCTGGGGTGGGTCATTATTAGTACCGATTTTTAAAAAAGGCTATCGCTAGAATCCGGGCTGCTATAGACCGATCTCTTTATTAGATTCAATGGTGAAAGTGGTGCGGCGTGTGATTTTAGAATGCTTGCAGGAATGGTCAGAAGAAAATAAGATTTTAACTGACTTACAATATGGCTTCCAAAAGGGGCTTGGAACTACGGAGCAGGACTTAAATTTGTCCCTACTTATAGGAAAATACACGAGGGCAAAAAATAGTAGATTGTATATGGTCTTTGTAGACCTAACCGCTGCTTCCAAATCAGTAAAACATGCAAGATTGTGGGAAGTTCTTGAGGACCTGGAAGTAGACCCTCAAATTATTGTCTTCTTAAGGAATCTTTATAGCAGCGCATCAGCTAGCGTACCTTTTGGAACAGGGGGGGAACATACAGCTAACTTTCCCGTTAGAAGGGGGGTGAGGCAGGGCTGCGTGCTGGCCCCCTTTCTTTTTAACTTGTATACGAACGGGCTAGGAGAAGCATTAGCTAGAACAACACATGATTTTCCCCATGTTGCTGGCCGACCCATCCCGGTACTCCTTTACGCGGATGACGCAGTTATGTTGGCAAGAACTCAAATTGCCCTCCAAAGGGTCCTTAACGGATTCTTTGTTTTTATGAATGATCTAGGTCTTAGTATCAATATCTCAAAGACATATGTAATGAGATGTGGCCATGGACCTATGCGAGCGAAGGACATTTTTGTTGAGGGGCAGAAATTAAGCTCAACCAAGAGCTTTTCATATTTGGGCGTCTTGTTTAACCAAAACGATTCGTGGGCCCAAACTATAACTGCCAAAAAACTGATGCTTATCCGGACATCGAATGCCTTGGTGGGGTTTCTAAAAAACTGGGCCGGAAACCCCCTGCGGAGCTGATACAAATTTATAAAGCGAGGTGCATCAGCTCCACGATGTATGGAGCAGGGGTTTGGGGTTTAGCAAACACAATGCAGCTGCAGCAAGTGGAGAACTCTTTTTAAGATTTATATTATCCGTTCCCCGAGCACATCAACTTTTATTTGCCATGAAGAGTTGGGCCTCCTTTTTTATCTGATCTAATTAAAATAGAACCGATACTATTGTGGCATAGTATCTGGATTAAGGAGCAGACACAGTTAAATCGGGATATTCTTGCTGATTGCCTTAAACTAGATGGAGCGTTAAAAATACCATGGATCAGCTTTGTTCGGGATTTTATGACTGATTTAGGGCACATAGAGTATTTTACAAACCCAAGCTCCTTACAGACAATCTCACGGGAAACATTAAAAAGGGAGGGGCTCTGCATGTTAGAAGAGGCTAGACTGTCTAGTGAACTCATTAAACCTACTGTTAACTATCATCAAATTATTTCAACTACCTTTGGAATGGAGCCATACTTGTCATATGTAACTGTTACTCTTGATAGAATGTTTTTGGCCAGATGTAGGTGAAATATATTCCATAGAATGGTCTCGTGGCCCAAAATGAACGATTGGTCGAGACAACTTGCACCGTGTCCATGCGATAACCACTCACACCAGTCTACAATCCACAAGTTCTTTTCTGTAAATTTTATTCTGAATTAAGAAAAGTCTGGCTGGTCCCGCTCTTAAAAACTTATGGTCTAAGACAATGTCGTCCTGCTTTTTTAAAAACTTCAGCTACTGGACAATGATCGTGTAGTATGGAGACTTGCCATGTTTTTAAAGAGAGTATTTTATTTAAGGAAAAGTTGAATTACTACTGTTGAATTATAAGTTTTATTCGAATGGTTTTAATCCCTCATGAAATAATACTGTCTATTTTTATGATCGTGTTTTGCCCAATATGATAGCTGCTACTATGTATTTTTCTTACTTAATTGAATGCAATGTAAAAACGACTTTTAAATTTGTGCTTTTATGATTGTAAATTTGTAACAATCGAATAAAGCTTTATGAATTGAAGTGAATTGTATCTGGCAGGAACAACGAAGTTAAAATGCCCTAGTACCAAAATGTAGAATTAGAGCTACAACGGTCTTCAAGAGGACCTGCGATGCCGCTTCTGCCTCCTGTATCCTGGAGGCGGCACATGGGTCACGCGGTACGGTCATACTGCGGTGGGACGCACACTCGTTGACCTCTCATGGCACTGCTCCACACTTCAGGGAGGACGCTTTCCATTAGCTATGTTTTCTGATGACATGTCGCGCCGGCCCCGTCCAACAACAGAACTCCTTTAGATTCAAACAGACTCTTCCACTCTCTCACCGGAAGTGAAACCAGGCCACGCGGACACTTTCACAATACAACAGCCGGGAATGCACTTTTCGGTAAAAACACATTCCTTCCTCCTAATTATTCAAATAAACGTCTCACTGAAGAACAGGGGCCAGCTTCGATCGGTAAACAGCCGTTACAACGACTTTTTGCTTTGCGATACCATTACAACGCATGCATTACCACGCATGCATTGTACATCACGAAGTCATTACTACGCATTTTTTTAGAACGCATGGTCATTTACCACGCATGCCTTTTCAACGAATTTTGTGATAAAGGTATGTATGGTAAATGACCATGCGTTCTAAAAACATGTAGACGATCCATGTCGTTGTAAGGAAACAGAGGCTGTTCCGTTTCCTCACAACGACGTGCACCGCCCCTCAGAGATGACGTGAAGCAGGAACCACGAGGAGAGAGGAACCATGAGGAGTGAGAGGTAAGGGGGATTGGGCATGGGGTGGGGGTTTCTTTTCTAGGGTTTAGGGTAGTGCAGTGGTGTTTGGGTGGTGTAGGGGGTCGTGCTGGGGGTAGTGTTTTAGGGTTTAGGGTAGTGCAGTGGTGTTTGGGTAGTGTAGGGGGTCGTGCAGTGGGCAGTGTTTTAGGGTTTAGGGTAGTGCAGTAGTGTAGGGGGTCATGCTGGGGGTAGTGTTTTAGGGTTTAGGGTAGTGCAGTGGTGTATGGGTAGTATAGGGGTCATGCTGGGGTAGTGTTTTAGGGTTTAGGGTAGTGCAGTGGTGTTTGAGTAGTATAGGGGGTCATGCTGGTGGTAGTGTTTTAGGGTTTAGGGTAGTGCAGTGGTGTTTGTGTAGTGTAGGGGGTCATGCTGGGGGTAGTGTTTTATGGTTTAGGGTAGTGCAGTGGTGTTTGGGTAGTGTAGGGGGTCGTGCTGGGGTAGATTTAGGGTTTAGGGTAGTGCAGTGGTGTTTGGGTAGTGTAGGGAGTCGTGCTGGGGGTAGTGTTTTAGGGTTTAGGGTAGTGCAGTGGTGTTTGTGTAGTGTAGGGGTTGTGCTGGGGGTAGTGTTTTAGGGTTTATGTTAGTGCAGTGGTGTTTGGGTAGTATAGGGGGTAGTGCTGGGGTTGTGTTTTAGGGTTTAGTGCAGTGGTGTTTGTGTAGTGAAGGGGGTCATGCTGTGGGTAGTGTTTTACGGTTTAGGGTAGTGCAGTCGTGTTTGTGTAGTGTAGGGGGTCGTGTTTTAGGGTATAGGGTAGTGCAGTGGTGTTTGGGTAGTGTAGGGGGTCATGCTGGGGGTAGTGTTTTAGGGTTTAGGGTAGTGCAGTGGTGTTTGTGTAGTGTGGGAGGTCATGCTGGGGGTATATTTAGTGTTTAGTGTAGTGCAGTGATGTTTGGGTAGTGTAGGAAGTCGTGCTGGGGGTAGTGTTTTAGGGTTTAGGGTAGTGCAGTGGTGTTTGGGTAGTGTAGGGAGTCGTGCTGGTGGTAGTGTTTTAGGGTTTAGAGTAGTGCAGTTATGTTTGGGTAGTGTAGGGTGTCGTGCTGGGGGTAGTGTTTTAGGGTTTAGGGTAGTGCAGTGGTGTTTGGGTAGTGGAGGGGGTAGTGTTTTAGGGTTTAGGGTAGTGCACCCAACCAGCCACAATATCCGTGGACAAAGGGATCCTGACTCTTTGGAACGCTCCGTCAATTGAATAATTTGGGTCAAGGGCCCTACCACGTCCAAGACCTATCAATTCCTTTCTTGGGATCCCTCATATACTTGGAGAAAAAGGTACATAGTTTCTCATCAATTTCAGGCGTGTGTGCCACCTTCCCCTTCAGTGAGGGCCTGGGGCATTCTCCCTCATCCTATTCCTGACCTCCCTTTCAAGGGGTTGATGGATTTTCCCACCACATACTCTGCCACTTTGGCATCAGGTGTCCACTCTGCCGACCTAGGATGGTACATTTGGGTAGGCTCGAACATGTCCGAGTGGAACCCATCCCCAACCGGGGACTGAGAGGAGTGGGACTCTGGACGCCAGGGACGCCCGAGTCCTTATCCTCATCGGAGGAGAAATCGTCCTCTGATACACCCTCTCCCTCTAAGGAAACCCACCGTCGGGGTCTACAATAGTGGTGACAGTGTCGCAATTTTCTCCGGGCCCCTCCTCCTCCCGGCAGGGTGCATGTCTTAGCGTTCGCGCACTCTTGAGGAAGGTCTCCGTAAGTTTATCAAATCCTTCCAAGTGCCCCGCGTTATGCTTAACGGCCCTTTTATTCCCCATCTGGGAGCTACTTGGACCCGCCACCACCAGATCTGGGTCACTGAACACCCCAGGGATGCTTTTCGCCAGCTTATCAACCTGATCCCTAAGAGGAGCCAGCGCCCTAGAAATAGCCAGAGAGAGGGCTTGGTCCACTGCTAGAGGGAGAAGTTGGGGGGCCATTCCTCCTCTACTTCTTGGTAGGAGGAGTAAAAATGGTCTTCTGGAGAAGACATGATAGCAGAGGGTGTGAGCACAGAACAAATGCCCTTAAAATCCTTAAGACAGCCCCCTCGCCGGTGCTCCAACAGCTGGGCTTTCCCCCAAGCTGTTATAAGAATAGACTGAGGCGCAATACCAATTACCACCACCAGGTGGCGCTAGTCACTAACGTAGTCATGTGGGGAAATCACCGCGTAGCGGTGTCAAAATTAGGCGAGGGTTGGTCGGGAATCAAGCGGATACTAAAGCAGTGACCGGATTCCCAAACGCGCGTAAAGACCAGCGGGAGCGCTCGACGGAGCTGCCTCGCTTGGACCAGACGTGCCTGACAGGATCTCACCGCGCGCAGAGCACACAGCGGGAGAAACTGCGAGGGGGAGAACGCGCTCGGGCAAGAGCCTGCTGCGCAGGGAATATGAAACAATACCAAGGCAATAATGCTAATAACGTGCACAAGAAACCGCTATACAAACAGCAACAACGTCAGATTAAGTCCAGAATGTAAGGAATGCACTTAACTGACGAGCAGTGAAGAAAGAGGAAGCGGAAGGGACGTCACAATATTATATACGATGGACTGTGATATGATTGGACTATAGTTGCCTTGGAGACTACCTCCCTAATGGTTCATGGGTTGTGTAGTCTTTTGTTTAATGATTGTTGTGTTACGTTTTCTTTGAACTGCTATGCAAATAAAGTGAGGAAAGATATGCATAATCCTCGCCTCCGTCCTACCATAGAATTCATTAAACTTTATTTGATCTGATTTAGAAACATGGATCATAAAAGTGTACATAAAAACAGTAAATCCTCTTTCCTAATACAATACAGTGAGAATTAATTAAAACCAGTAGGTAAAAACGGGTGTTACAAAACCCGGTTCAGAGCAACTTCAGGTTAACAGAATCGTAAAGTTCAATGTTTCGCAAGATCAATCTCATGTACTTCGTGCAAAATACGCAATAAGGGGTCCAAGTAAGATGTAACGCTCCAATACCTGACCAGTTTGCACTATATTAAACTGCAGAAAAACTAAAAATAAAAAGTGTTTTGCACACTTCTGTCATTGGGCTATATGTGGGCTACATCTGGGTGATATTTGTGCTACATTTGGGCTCTTTTTTCTCTGGTGGCCATCTTGGGAGACTTATTTGTTATGAAGTTTCCTAATTTCGTCATTTACTGCAGTCTCCTCAGTAGGAAATGCTTTCAGTTTTTACTTTGATTCCATCAAGAAGGCATTCAGATGTGTCACACATTTGCCATAAATTCAGAATGTTAGCACTCTAGTTGTTCATTAGATCACTGTAGTAAAGCTACTGCTCACCAGGGAGTTAACTGGAAATCTACTGCTGGTATTGAAAGTGATTGTTTCAGTCTGCATGTCAGAATTTTCTAATGAAATAGAAGAGGATTTGAGATCTCACTTAAAACATGCCCTAAATTTTCTTTCTGCAGCACTAACCATAATTTCTATGGCAAAATGAACCCCCTCATTTTGTTTATTTTTAAATTAAATGTTTTAAGTGTTACCAGTTTATTGCAATCAAGATGGCTTCAGGTGTGCCATACTTTTGTCATAAGTAAGACTGTTAGCGCTCTAGTTGTTCTTTAGAACACTCTGGGAAGCTGCAGTAGAACACAAAGGCATCAACTGACAGGCTGCTCCTGTTGAAATATAACAGGAAGAAATTTGAGATCACATTTGAAACATGTCCTAATTTTTCTTTCTACAGCACTAACCATAATTTCTATGACAAAATGAACCCCATCATTTTGTTCCTTTTTAAATTAAATGTTTTAAGTGTTACCAGTTTATTCCAATCAAGATGGCTTCAGGTGTGCCATACTCTTGTCATAAGTAAGGCTGTTAGCACTCTAGTTGTTCTTTAGAACACTCTGGGAAGCTGCAGTAGAACACAAAGGCATCAACTGACAGGCTGCTCCTGTTGAAATATAACAGGAAGATATTTGAGATCTCACTTAAAACATGTCCTAATTTTTCTTTCTACAGCACTAACCATAATTTCTATGGCAAAATGAACCCCCTCATTTTGTTCCTTTTTAAATTAAATGTTTTAAGTGTTACCAGTTTATTCCAATCAAGATGGCTTCAGGTGTGCCATACTTTTGTCATAAGTAAGACTGTTAGCTCTCTAGTTGTTCTTTAGAACACTCTGGGAAGCTGCAGTAGAACACAAAGGCATCAACTGACAGGCTGCTCCTGTTGAAATATAACAGGAAGATATTTGAGATCTCACTTAAAACATGTCCTAATTTTTCTTTCTACAGCACTAACCATAATTTCTATGGCAAAATGAACCCCTCATTTTGTTCCTTTTTAAATTAAATGTTTTAAGTGTTACCAGTTTATTCCAATCAAGATGGCTTCAGGTGTGCCATACTTTTGTCATAAGTAAGACTGTTAGCTCTCTAGTTGTTCTTTAGAACACTCTGGGAAGCTGCAGTAGAACACAAAGGCATCAACTGACAGGCTGCTCCTGTTGAAATATAACAAGAAGATATTTGAGATCTCACTTAAAACATGTCCTAATTTTTCTTTCTACAGCACTAACCATAATTTCTATGACAAAATGAACCCCCTCATTTTGTTCCTTTTTAAATTAAATGTTTTAAGAGTTACCAGTTTATTCCAATCAAGATGGCTACAGGTGTGCTATAATTTTGTCATAAGTAAGACTGTTAGCGCTCTAGTTGTTCTTTAGAACACTCTGGGAAGCTACAGTAGAACACAAAGGCATCAACTGACAGGCTGCTCCTGTTGAAATATAACAGGAAGATATTTGAGATCACACTTGAAACATGTCCTAATTTTTCTTTCTACAGCACTAACCATAATTTCTATGACAAAACGAACCCCATCATTTTGTTCCTTTTTAAATTAAATGTTTTAAGTGTTACCAGTTTATTCCAATCAAGATGGCTTCAGGTGTGCCATACTTTTGTCATAAGTAAGGCTGTTAGCACTCTAGTTGTTCTTTAGAACCATCTGGGAAGCTGCAGTAGAACACAAAGTAATCAACTGACAGCCTCTGCCCTTGTTGGATGTACATGTTTTACTGAGAAAATCAGACTTCATTCTCACATGACTGAGAAAGATAATGTGAATTTACAGAAAATATGCTCTCATTTTAGCTTCTGGAGCACCTTCCAAAACTGTATGGGACAAGCATGTGAAAATAGTTTTCTCTCAAACATGATTCATGATATCCCAGCAGAAGGTTTTCACAGGGTAAAATCACTTTAGAACACACCACAATTCCTGAAATTAGTGTGGTACCATCAACAAATGAATTCTAATGTAACTAAAGTCTGTTATCACCCTTTATAGTTCTCCTTTTGGTAACCCTCAAAATCTTCGATTCACTACAATGCATTTCAATGGGATACTATCATTTATATTCTTCCCAAGATGGCTGCCAGCAATTCCAGGATGAAGTGCTGACAGCCAATCAGATCTCACGATGACATGTGTGGTTAGGCTCCGCCCAGATATATATGTGTTTTCTTTTTCAAATTTCTCAGGAACTACTGAACGGTTTACACCATTTAACCAAAGGCACGACTCTGAACCAAGGGCTACCTTTTTGCCAAATTTGGTGTAATTCCGTTCAGCAGTTCGGGCTGTAGCTGCGACTAAAGGTTCCTATGTAAAATTGCATGGGGAAAACACGTTTTGGGACCCCCTTTTTCTCGGCCCCACTTGATGAATCACCCCGAGACTTTCAGGATAGGAGCGTATCGGAGCGCCCCATGAGTTTTGAAATTTTCGCGAAGATTCATCAACCGGCGCCAAAGTTATTGGAAATAGAATGTTGTGAATTTCCTATGGAAAATAGGTCCTAACTATAACTACCTACTGGCGACCGCCAGTAGGTAATATATGTATATATATATATTCACTGAAAAAACCATAGGTTTCAGGGGCGTTATAGTTAGTTGGACATTTCACTTGTACAAAACCATAGAAATTCCCCCGTTATAGTTAGTTCAGCCAACTATAACTCGTGCGCCCGCAATGCACTGCTGATGACGTCACATATTACATCACTCATGACATGGTCAGTGACATCACTCATGACATCACTGATGACATCTCAAATGACATCACTGATGACATCACTGATGACATCATCCTTGTGATAGAGTGGCAGACCTCCTCTCACCCTAATATAACCTTTGATACACACACTCAAAAATACAAACTAACATTTTCAAAACAATGGACATACCAATACCAGTTACAACACACCTATTCAGTAATTCCAAGATCTACACACACATCCACTCATTCACCAACAATCCCTATACAGTCACTAATACATGTACTCACTCTTCATATGTACTCATACACCTATATATCATGTTACACACCGCCACTCATCCATAGAGTTACTCACACACATAGTCACACATGCAAACAAAGTATAAAACATCCATTTACTTGCATATACAGTTATACACACACTACCACACTTACTTCTACAGAAACTTACACATACTTACTCTCTTAAACAATCACTTATAGAAACACCTACTTATTTGTACAGCAACTCTTCCAATCTCTCACGCTCACATATACTCACTTATATACACCAATACTCACATATACTAGTTTAAAACATATGTAGTTACTCATAAAGACACTATTGAGACAGTCATTCACTCACTAACACACCCATACAGATACTCATCCACCTATACAGTCCTGCACACATGCTGTCTTCAACACATACAAACAGTGAGTCACTCATTCATGCATCTATGCACTAAGTAATACCTCCACCGAACCATACAGACACTCAGACACTCATACTGATACTCAAAAAACCAACTAATAACCCATATAGACACTCATGTAGCTACTCACCAACCCATGCAGCCACTTATACACAAAGTGAAAGACTGATACAGATATTTTCATATTTAAACATTACTCACTAACCCATGTATTCACTAAGATACACTTGGTCAGTTATACAATCAATTTTACAAAAAAAAATCATCCATTTAGACACTTATATACCCATTTATTCTTCCATCGACCTTGAGATATACATATATAAAACATATTTAATTTTCAGAAAAACACACATTCACTGGATGATGTCATCAGTGATGTCATCAGTGATGTCATTTGAGATGTCATCAGTGATGTCATGAGTGATGCCACTGACCATGTCATGAGTGATGTAATATGTGACATCATCAGCAGTGCATTGCGGGCGCGCGAGTTATAGTTAGCTGAACTAACTATAACGGGGGAATTTCTATGGTTTTGTACGAGTGAAATGTCCAACTAACTATAACGCCCCTGAAACCTATGGTTTTTCAGTGAATTTCTAAGGTTTTTAAATGCTAATTTCTAACTATAACGTGCCTGAAACGTATGGTTTTTCAGTGAATATATATATTTATTATACTATGTATACATGTGAAAATGTCTCGGTCCCCTGTTTGCCTCGGTGGCATGGAAAAAATGGGTGGAACTGATGTCAGCACGTCGATGAGGTCCTCTTATGGCTCCGATGATGTCATACGGTGTCGTGAGCGGAGCCGTGCTCGTTGACGTGGGAGCTAGGAAAGAATTTCTGTGGAATGCTGGTGCAGGGGATATTCACCTAAGTGTTCAGGCTAGTCCTTTGGGAGCAACTGTTTATGTTGCCACTCCAGAAACCGAAACCAGTGATCCGAGGGCAGAGGCCCTGCAGATGGCACACGAGGTGGGGTGCCCAGTCGTGTGCACCGGCGGGGCAGCGAAGTGACAAGCACCACAACCCACAAAAAGGTAACGAGGGCACTGAATAACACAGGATCTTCTCTTTGTATCTGGCAGTAACAACAAAGTTAAAATGCCCTAGTACCAAAATGTAGAATTAGTGCTACAACGGTCTTCAAGAGGACCTGCGATGCCGCTTCTGCCTCCCGTACCCTGGAGGCGGCACATGGAGTCACGCGGTGCGGTCATACTGCGGTGGGACGCACACTTGTTGACCTCTCATGGCACTGCTCCACACTTCAGGGAGGACGCTTTCCATTAGCTATGTTTTCTGATGACATGTCGCGCCGGCCCCGTCCAACAACAGAACTCCTTTAGATCCAAACAGACTCTTCCACTCTCTCACCGGAAGTGAAACCAGGCCACGCGGACACTTTCACAATACAACAGCCGGGAATGCACTTTTCGGTAAAAAAACACATTCCTTCCTCCTAATTAATCAAATAAACGTCTCACTGAAGAACAGGGGCCAGCTTCGATCGGGAAACAGCCGTTACAACGACTTTTTTACTTTGCGATACCATTACAACGAATGCATTACCACGTATGCGTTGTACATCACAAAGTCATTACTACGCATTTTTTTAGAACGCATGGTCATTTACCACGCATGCCTTTACAACAAATTTCATTGTAAAGGTATGTATGGTAAATGACCATGCGTTCTAAAAAACATGTAGACGATCCATGTCGTTGTAAGGAAACAGAGGCTGTTCCGTTTCCTCAGAACGACGTGCACCGCCCCTCAGAGATGACGTGAAGCAGGAACCACGAGGAGAGAAGAACCATGAGGAGTGAGAGGTAAGGGGATTGTACATGGGGTGGGGTTTCTTTTCTAGGGTTTAGGGTAGTGCAGTGGTGTTTGGGTGGTGTTGGGGGTCATGCTGGGGGTAGTGTTTTAGGGTTTAGGGTAGTGCAGTGGTGTTTGGGTAGTGTAGGGGGTCGTGCTGGGGGTAGTGTTTTAGGGTTTAGGGTAGTGCAGTAGTGTAGGGGGTCGTGCTGGGGGTAGTGTTTTAGGGTTTAGGGTAGTGCAGTGGTGTATGGGTAGTGTAGGGGGTCGTGTTGGGGTAGTGTTTTAGGGTTTAGGGTCGTGCAGTGGTGTTTGAGTAGTGTAGGGGGTCATGCTGGTGGTAGTGTTTTAGGGTTTAGTGTAGTGCAGTGGTGTTTTTTTTAGTGTAGGGGGTCATGCTGGGGGTAGTGTTTTATGGTTTAGGGTAGTGCAGTGGTGTTTGGGTAGTGTAGGGGGTCGTGCTGGGGTAGATTTAGGGTTTAGGGTAGTGCAGTGGTGTTTGGGTAGTGTAGGGAATCGTACTGGGGGTAGTGTTTTAGGGTTTAGGGTAGTGCAGTGGTGTTTGTGTAGTGTAAGGGGTTGTGCTGGGGGTAGTGTTTTAGGGTTTATGTTAGTGCAGTGGTGTTTGGTAGTGTAGGGGTAGTGCTGGGGTAGTGTTTTAGGGTTTAGGGCAGTGCAGTGGTGTTTGTGTAGTGAAGGGGTCATGCTGTGGGTAGTGTTTTAGGGTTTAGGGTAGTGCAGTCGTGTTTGTGTAGTGTAGGGGTCGTGTTTTAGGGTATGGGGTAGTGCAGTGGTGTTTGGGTAGTGTAGGGGGTCATGCTGGGGTTAGTGTTTTAGGGTTTAGGGTAGTGCAGTGGTGTTTGGGTAGTGTAGGGGTCGGGCTGGGGGTAGTGTTTTAGGGTTTAGGGTAATGCAGTGGTGTTTGTGTAGTGTGGGAGGTCATGCTGGGGGTATATTTAGGGTTTAGTGTAGTGCAGTGGTGTTTGGGTAGTGTAGGGAGTCGTGCTGGGGGTAGTGTTTTAGGGTTTAGGGTAGTGCAGTGGTGTTTGAGTAGTGTAGGGGGTCATGCTGGTGGTAGTGTTTTAGGGTTTAGGGTAGTGCAGTGGTGTTTGTGTAGTGTGTGGGCGGTCATGCTGGGGGTAGTGTTTTATGGTTTAGGGTAGTGCAGTGGTGTTTGGGTAGTGTAGGGGTCGTGCTGGGGGTAGATTTAGGGTTTAGGGTAGTGCAGTGGTGTTTGGGTAGTGTAGGGGGTCGTGCTGGGGGTAGTGTTTTAGGGTTTAGGGTAGTGCAGTGGTGTTTGTGTAGTGTGGGAGGTCATGCTGGGGGTATATTTAGGGTTTAGTGTTGTGCAGTGGTGTTTGGGTAGTGTAGGGAGTCGTGCTGGGGGTAGTGTTTTAGGGTTTAGGGTAGTGCAGTGGTGTTTGAGTAGTGTAGGGGGTCATGCTGGTGGTAGTGTTTTAGGGTTTAGGGTAGTGCAGTGGTGTTTGTGTAGTGTGTGGGCGGTCATGCTGGGGGTAGTGTTTTATGGTTTAGGGTAGTGCAGTGGTGTTTGGGTAGTGTAGGGGGTCGTGCTGGGGGTAGATTTAGGGTTTAGGGTAGTGCAGTGGTGTTTGGGTAGTGTAGGAGTCGTGCTGGGGGTAGTGTTTTAGGGTTTAGGGTAGTGCAGTGGTGTTTGTGTAGTGTAGGGGGTTGTGCTGGGGGTAGTGTTTTAGGGTTTATGTTAGTGCAGTGGTGTTTGGGTAGTGTAGGGGTAGTGCTGGGGTAGTGTTTTAGGGTTTAGGGCAGTGCAGTGGTGTTTGTGTAGTGAAGGGGGTCATGCTGTGGGTAGTATGTTAGGGTTTAGGGTAGTGCAGTCGTGTTTGTGTAGTGTAGGGGGTCGTGTTTTAGGGTATAGTGTATTGCAGTGGTGTTTGGGTAGTGTAGGGGGTCATGCTGGGGTTAGTGTTTTAGGGTTTAGGGTAGGTCAGTGGTGTTTGTGTAGTGTAGGGGGTCGTGCTGGGGGTAGTGTTTTAGGGTTTAGGGTAGTGCAGTGGTGTGTGTAGTGTGGGAGGTCATGCTGGGGGTATATTTAGGGTTTAGTGTAGTGCAGTGGTGTTTGGGTAGTGTAGGGAGTGGTGCTGGGGGTAGTGTTTTAGGGTTTAGGGTAGTGCAGTGGTGTTTGGGTAGTGTAGGGAGTCGTGCTGGTGGTAGTGTTTTAGGGTTTAGGGTAGTGCAGTTATGTTTGGGTAGTATAGGGTGTCATGCTGGGGGTAGTGTTTTAGGGTTTAGGGTAGTGCAGTGGTGTTTGGGTAGTGGAGGGGTTGTGTTTTAGGGTTTAGGTTAGTGCGCCCAACCAGCCACAATATCCGTGGACAA
Source organism: Calotriton arnoldi (assembly GCA_963921515.1). Classification (NCBI taxonomy): domain Eukaryota; kingdom Metazoa; phylum Chordata; class Amphibia; order Caudata; family Salamandridae; genus Calotriton; species Calotriton arnoldi. The sequence goes on from CAWUFW010002667.1 coordinate 1,096,284, forward strand.
AGGGGATCCTGACTCTTTGGAATGCTCCGTCAATTGAATAATTTGGGTCAAGGGCCCTACCACGTCCAAGACCTATCAATTCCTTTCTTGGGATCCCTCATATACTTGGAGAAAAAGGTACATAGTTTCTCATCAATTTCAGGCGTGTGTGCCACCTTCCCCTTCAGTCAGGGCCTGGGGCATTCTCCCCTCATCCTTTTCCTGACCTCCCTTTCAAGGAGTTGATGGATTTTCCCCACCACATACTCTGCCACTTTGGCGTCAGGTGTCCACTCTGCTGACCTAGTATGGTAAATTTGGGTAGGCTCGAACATGTCCGAGTGGACCCCGTCCCCAACCGGGGACTGAGAGGAGTGGGACTCTGGACGCCAGGGACGCCCGAGTCCTTATCCTCATCGGAGGAGAAATCGTCCTCCGATACACCCTCTCCCTCTAAGGAAACCCGCCGTCGGGGTCTACAATAGTGGTGACAGTGTCGCAATTTTCTCCGGGCCCCTCCTCCTCCCGGCAGGGTGCATGTTTTAGCGTTCGCGCACTCTTGAGGAAGGTCTCCGTAAGTTTATCAAATCCTTCCAAGTGCCCCGCGTTATGCTTAACGGCCCTTTTATTCCCCATCTGGGAGCTACTTGGACCCGCCACCACCAGATCTGGGTCACTGAACACCCCAGGGATGCTTTTCGCCAGCTTATCAACCTGATCCCTAAGAGGAGCCAGCGCCCAAGAAATAGCCAGAGAGAAGGCTTGGTCCACTGCTGGAGGGAGAAGTTGGGGGGCCATTCCTCCTCCACTTCCTGGTAGGAGGAGTAAAAATGGTCTTCTGGAGAAGACATGATAGCAGAGGGTGTGAGCACAGAACAAATGCCCTTAACATCCTTAAGACAGCCCCCTCGCCGGTGCTCCAACAGCTGGGCTTTCCCCCAAGCTGTTATAAGAATAGACTGAGGTGCAATACCAATTACCACCACCAGGTGGCGCTGGTCACTAACGTGGTCGTGTGGGGAAATCACTGCGTAGCGGTGTCAAAATTAGGCGAGGGTTGGAAGGGAATCAAGCGGACACTAAAGGAGTGACTGGATTCCCAAACGCGCGTAAAGATCAGCGGGAGCGCTCGCAGGAGCTGCCTCGCTCGGACCAGACGCGCCTGACAGGATCTCACCGCGCGCAGAGCACACAGCGGGAGAAACTGCGAGGGGGAGAACGCGCTCGGGCAAGAGCCTGCTGCGCAGGGAATATGAAACAATACCAAGGCAATAATGCTAATAACGTGCACAAGAAACCGCTATACAAACAGCAACAACGTCAGATTAAGCCAAGAATGTAAGGAATGCACTTAACTGACGAGCAGTGAAGAAAGAGGAAGCGGAAGGGACGTCACGATATTATATACAATGGACTGTGATATGATTGGACTATAGCTGCCTTGGAGACTACCCCCTAATGGTTCATGGGTTGTGTAGTCTTTTGTTTAATGATTGTTGTGTTACGTTTTCTTTGAACTGCTATGCAAATAAAGTGAGGAAAGATATGCATAATCCTCGCCTCCGTCCTGCCATAGAATTCATTAAACTTTATTTGATCTGATTTAGAAACATAGATCATAAAAGTGTACATAAAAACAGTAAATCTTCTTTCCTAATACAAAACAGTGAGAATTCATTAAAACCAGTAGGTAAATACGGGTGTTACAAAGCCCGGTTCAGAGCAACTTCAGGTTAACAGAATCGTAAAGTTCAATGTTTCGCAAGATCAATCTCATGTACTTCAGTGCAAAATACGCAATAAGGGGTCCAAGTAAGATGTAACGCTCCAATACCTGACCAATTTGCACTATATAAAACTGCAGAAAAAAATAAAAAGTGTTTTGCACACTTCTGTCATTGGGCTATATGTGGGCTACATCTGGGTGATATTTGTGCTACATTTGGGCTCTTTTTTCTCTGGTGGCCATCTTGGGAGACTTATTTGTTAGGAAGTTTCCTAATTTCGTCATTTACTGCAGTCTCCTCAGTAGGAAATGCTTTCAGTTTTTACTTTGATTCCATCAAGAAGGCATTCAGATGTGTCACACATTTGCCATAAATTCAGAATGTTAGCACTCTAGTTGTTCATTAGATCACTGTAGTAAAGCTACTGCTCACCAGGGAGTTAACTGAAAGTCTACTGCTGGTATTGAAAGTGATTGTTTCAGTCTGCATGTCAGAATTTTCTAATGAAATAGAAGAGGATTTGAGATCTCACTTAAAACATGCCCTATATTTTCTTTCTGCAGCACTAACCATAATTTCTATGGCAAAATGAACCCCCTCATTTTGTTCCTTTTTAAATTAAATGTTTTAAGTGTTACCAGTTTATTCCAATCAAGATGGCTTCAGGTGTGCCATACTTTTGTCATAAGTAAGACTGTTAGCGCTCTAGTTGTTCTTTAGAACACTCTGGGAAGCTGCAGTAGAACACAAAGGCATCAACTGACAGGCTGCTCCTGTTGAAATATAACAGGAAGATATTTGAGATCTCACTTAAAACATGTCCTAATTTTTCTTTTTACAGCACTAACCATAATTTCTATGGCAAAATGAACCCCTCATTTTGTTCCTTTTTAAATTAAATGTTTTAAGTGTTACCAGTTTATTCCAATCAAGATGGCTTCGGGTGTGCCATACTTTTGTCATAAGTAAGACTGTTAGTTCTCTAGTTGTTCTTTAGAACACTCTGGGAAGCTGCAGTAGAACACAAAGGCATCAACTGACAGGCTGCTCCTGTTGAAATATAATAGGAAGATATTTGAGATCTCACTTAAAACATGTCCTAATTTTTCTTTCTACAGCACTAACCATAATTTCTATGACAAAATGAACCCCCTCATTTTGTTCCTTTTTAAATTAAATGTTTTAAGAGTTACCAGTTTATTCCAATCAAGATGGCTTCAGGTGTGCCATACTTTTGTCATAAGTAAGACTGTTAGTTCTCTAGTTGTTCTTTAGAACACTCTGGGAAGCTGCAGTAGAACACAAAGGCATCAACTGACAGGCTGCTCCTGTTGAAATATAACAAGAAGATATTTGAGATCTCACTTAAAACATGTCCTAATTTTTCTTTCTACAGCACTAACCATAATTTCTATGACAAAATGAACCCCCTCATTTTGTTCCTTTTTAAATTAAATGTTTTAAGAGTTACCAGTTTATTCCAATCAAGATGGCTTCAGGTGTGCCATAATGTTGTCATAAGTAAGACTGTTAGCTCTCTCGTTGTTCTTTAGAACACTCTGGGAAGCTGCAGTAGAACACAAAGGCACCAACTGACAGGCTGCTCCTGTTGAAATATAACAGGAAGATATTTGAGATCACACTTGAAACATGTCCTAATTTTTCTTCCTACAGCACTAACCATAATTTCTATGACAAAATGAACCCCATCATTTTGTTCCTTTTTAAATGAAATGTTTTAAGTGTTGCCAGTTTATTCCAATCAAGAAGGCTTCAGGTGTGCCATACTTTTGTCATAAGTAAGGCTGTTAGCACTCTAGTTGTTCTTTAGAACACTCTGGGAAGCTGCAGTAGAACACAAAGGAATCAAGTGACAGTCTCTGCCCTTGTTGGATGTACATGTTTTACTGAGAATTTCAGGCTTCATTCTCACATGACTGAGAAAGATAATGTGAATTTACAGAAAATATGCTCTCATTTTAGCTTCTGGAGCACCTTCCAAAACTGTATGGGACAAGCATGTGAAAATAGTTTTCTCTCAAACATGATTCATGATATCCCAGCAGAAGGTTTTTCACAGGGTAAAATCACCTTAGAACACACCACAATTCCTGAAATTAGTATGGTACCATCAACAATTGAATTCTAATGTAACTAAAGTCTGTTATCACCCTTTATAGTTCTCCTTTTGGTAACCCTCAAAATCTTCGATTCACTACAATGCATTTCAATGGGGTACTATCATTTATATTGGTCCCAAGATGGCTGCCAGCAATTCCAGGATGAAGTGCTGACAGCCAATCAGATCTCACGATGACATGTGTGGTTAGGCTCCGCCCAGATATATATGTGTTTTCTTTTTCAAATTTCTCAGGAACTACTGAACGGATTTACACCATTTAACCAAAAGGCACGACTCTGAACCAAGGGCTACCTTTTTGCCAAATTTGGTGTAATTCCGTTCAGCAGCTCGGGCTGTAGCTGCGACTAAAGGTGATACCAAAGGGGATGATGGACGGAGCGTTAGAGCAAATCAAACACTCACCCCCAGTCAACTGATCTGGGTTTAATCCATCATCATTCTTTAGCTCACTCCACCACCCCAGTTCAGACATGGCCATATGCAAATCAGTCTGACCCTGTGCCTCATGGGAACAGTCCAGCCCGAACTGCCAAGCCATGTCTTCCCTGGACCGGAAACAAGCATCCTGGGACCGGTTTCTGGCATTTCAGCCGTCATCAGCCAGACTAGCTTGAATCCAGTGGCAAAGTGAGCAAGGGACCCACGTCTGGGCATACCCTGCCAACTTAGGGCGAACAAAGCGATAGCAAAGGGGATGATGGACGGAGCGTTAGAGCAAATCAAACACTCACCCCCAGTCAACTGATCTGGGTTTAATCCATCATCATTCTTTAGCTCACTCCACCACCCCAGTTCAGACATGGCCATATGCAAATCAGTCTGACCCTGTGCCTCATGGGAACAGTCCAGCCCGAACTGCCAAGCCATGTCTTCCCTGGACCGGAAACAAGCATCCTGGGACCGGTTTCTGGCATTTCAGCCGTCATCAGCCAGGCTAGCTTGAATCCAGTGGCAAAGTGAGCAAGGGACCCACGTCTGGGCATACCCTGCCAACTTAGGGCGAACAAAGCGATACCAAAGGGGATGATGGACGGAGCGTTAGAGCAAATCAAACACTCACCCCCAGTCAACTGATCTGGGTTTAATCCATCATCATTCTTTAGCTCACTCCACCACCCCAGTTCAGACATGGCCATATGCAAATCAGTCTGACCCTGTGCCTCATGGGAACAGTCCAGCCCGAACTGCCAAGCCATGTCTTCCCTGGACCGGAAACAAGCATCCTGGGACCGGTTTCTGGCATTTCAGCCGTCATCAGCCAGGCTAGCTTGAATCCAGTGGCAAAGTGAGCAAGGGACCCACGTCTGGGCATACCCTGCCAACTTAGGGCGAACAAAGCGATAGCAAAGGGGATGATGGACGGAGCGTTAGAGCAAATCAAACACTCACCCCCAGTCAACTGATCTGGGTTTAATCCATCATCATTCTTTAGCTCACTCCACCACCCCAGTTCAGACATGGCCATATGCAAATCAGTCTGACCCTGTGCCTCATGGGAACAGTCCAGCCCGAACTGCCAAGCCATGTCTTCCCTGGACCGGAAACAAGCATCCTGGGACCGGTTTCTGGCATTTCAGCCGTCATCAGCCAGGCTAGCTTGAATCCAGTGGCAAAGTGAGCAAGGGACCCACGTCTGGGCATACCCTGCCAACTTAGGGCGAACAAAGCGATACCAAAGGGGATGATGGACTGAGCGTTAGAGCAAATCAAACACTCACCCCCAGTCAACTGATCTGGGTTTAATCCATCATCATTCTTTAGCTCACTCCACCACCCCAGTTCAGACATGGCCATATGCAAATCAGTCTGACCCTGTGCCTCATGGGAACAGTCCAGCCCGAACTGCCAAGCCATGTCTTCCCTGGACCGGAAACAAGCATCCTGGGACCGGTTTCTGGCATTTCAGCCGTCATCAGCCAGGCTAGCTTGAATCCAGTGGCAAAGTGAGCAAGGGACCCACGTCTGGGCATACCCTGCCAACTTAGGGCGAACAAAGCGATACCAAAGGGGATGATGGACGGAGCGTTAGAGCAAATCAAACACTCACCCCCAGTCAACTGATCTGGGTTTAATCCATCATCATTCTTTAGCTCACTCCACCACCCCAGTTCAGACATGGCCATATGCAAATCAGTCTGACCCTGTGCCTCATGGGAACAGTCCAGCCCGAACTGCCAAGCCATGTCTTCCCTGGACCGGAAACAAGCATCCTGGGACCGGTTTCTGGCATTTCAGCCGTCATCAGCCACGCTAGCTTGAATCCAGTGGCAAAGTGAGCAAGGGACCCACGTCTGGGCATACCCTGCCATCTTAGGGCGAACAAAGCAATACCAAAGGGGATGATGGACGGAGCGTTAGAGCAAATCAAACACTCACCCCCAGTCAACTGATCTGGGTTTAATCCATCATCATTCTTTAGCTCACTCCACCACCCCAGTTCAGACATGGCCATATGCAAATCAGTCTGACCCTGTGCCTCATGGGAACAGTCCAGCCCGAACTGCCAAGCCATGTCTTCCCTGGACCGGAAACAAGCATCCTGGGACCGGTTTCTGGCATTTCAGCCGTCATCAGCCAGGCTAGCTTGAATCCAGTGGCAAAGTGAGCAAGGGACCCACGTCTGGGCATACCCTGCCAACTTAGGGCGAACAAAGCGATACCAAAGGGGATGATGGACGGAGCGTTAGAGCAAATCAAACACTCACCCCCAGTCAACTGATCTGGGTTTAATCCATCATCATTCTTTAGCTCACTCCACCACCCCAGTTCAGACATGGCCATATGCAAATCAGTCTGACCCTGTGCCTCATGGGAACAGTCCAGCCCGAACTGCCAAGCCATGTCTTCCCTGGACCGGAAACAAGCATCCTGGGACCGGTTTCTGGCATTTCAGCCGTCATCAGCCAGGCTAGCTTGAATCCAGTGGCAAAGTGAGCAAGGGACCCACGTCTGGGCATACCCTGCCAACTTAGGGCGAACAAAGCGATACCAAAGGGGATGATGGACGGAGCGTTAGAGCAAATCAAACACTCACCCCCAGTCAACTGATCTGGGTTTAATCCATCATCATTCTTTAGCTCACTCCACCACCCCAGTTCAGACATGGCCATATGCAAATCAGTCTGACCCTGTGCCTCATGGGAACAGTCCAGCCCGAACTGCCAAGCCATGTCTTCCCTGGACAGGAAACAAGCATCCTGGGACCGGTTTCTGGCATTTCAGCCGTCATCAGCCAGGCTAGCTTGAATCCAGTGGCAAAGTGAGCAAGGGACCCACGTCTGGGCATACCCTGCCAACTTAGGGCGAACAAAGCGATACCAAAGGGGATGATGGACGGAGCGTTAGAGCAAATCAAACACTCACCCCCAGTCAACTGATCTGGGTTTAATCCATCATCATTCTTTAGCTCACTCCACCACCCCAGTTCAGACATGGCCATATGCAAATCAGTCTGACCCTGTGCCTCATGGGAACAGTCCAGCCCGAACTGCCAAGCCATGTCTTCCCTGGACCGGAAACAAGCATCCTGGGACCGGTTTCTGGCATTTCAGCCATCATCAGCCAGGCTAGCTTGAATCCAGTGGCAAAGTGAGCAAGGGACCCACGTCTGGGCATACCCTGCCAACTTAGGGCGAACAAAGCGATACCAAAGGGGATGATGGACGGAGCGTTAGAGCAAATCAAACACTCACCCCCAGTCAACTGATCTGGGTTTAATCCATCATCATTCTTTAGCTCACTCCACCACCCTAGTTCAGACATGGCCATATGCAAATCAGTCTGACCCTGTGCCTCATGGGAACAGTCCAGCCCGAACTGCCAAGCCATGTCTTCCCTGGACCAGAAACAAGCATCCTGGGACCGGTTTCTGGCATTTCAGCCGTCATCAGCCAGGCTAGCTTGAATCCAGTGGCAAAGTGAGCAAAGGACCCACGTCTGGGCATACCCTGCCAACTTAGGGCGAACAAAGCGATACCAAAGGGGATGATGGATGGAGCGTTAGAGCAAATCAAACACTCACCCCCAGTCAACTGATCTGGGTTTAATCCATCATCATTCTTTAGCTCACTCCACCACCCCAGTTCAGACATGGCCATATGCAAATCAGTCTGACCCTGTGCCTCATGGGAACAGTCCAGCCCGAACTGCCAAGCCATGTCTTCCCTGGACCGGAAACAAGCATCCTGGGACCGGTTTCTGGCATTTCAGCCGTCATCAGCCAGGCTAGCTTGAATCCAGTGGCAAAGTGAGCAAGGGACCCACGTCTGGGCATACCCTGCCAACTTAGGGCGAACAAGCGATACCAAAGGGGATGATGGACGGAGCGTTAGAGCAAATCAAACACTCACCCCCAGTCAACTGATCTGGGTTTAATCCATCATCATTCTTTAGCTCACTCCACCACCCCAGTTCAGACATGGCCATATGCAAATCAGTCTGACCCTGTGCCTCATGGGAACAGTCCAGCCCGAACTGCCAAGCCATGTCTTCCCTGGACCGGAAACAAGCATCCTGGGACCGGTTTCTGGCATTTCAACCGTCATCAGCCAGGCTAGCTTGAATCCAGTGGCAAAGTGAGCAAGGGACCCACGTCTGGGCATACCCTGCCAACTTAGGGCGAACAAAGCGATACCAAAGGGGATGATGGACGGAGCGTTAGAGCAAATCAAACACTCACCCCCAGTCAACTGATCTGGGTTTAATCCATCATCATTCTTTAGCTCACTCCACCACCCCAGTTCAGACATGGCCATATGCAAATCAGTCTGACCCTGTGCCTCATGGGAACAGTCCAGCCCGAACTGCCAAGCCATGTCTTCCCTGGACCGGAAACAAGCATCCTGGGACCGGTTTCTGGCATTTCAGCCGTCATCAGCCAGGCTAGCTTGAATCCAGTGGCAAAGTGAGCAAGGGACCCACGTCTGGGCATACCCTGCCAACTTAGGGCGAACAAAGCGATAGCAAAGGGGATGATGGACGGAGCGTTAGAGCAAATCAAACACTCACCCCCAGTCAACTGATCTGGGTTTAATCCATCATCATTCTTTAGCTCACTCCACCACCCCAGTTCAGACATGGCCATATGCAAATCAGTCTGACCCTGTGCCTCATGGGAACAGTCCAGCCCGAACTGCCAAGCCATGTCTTCCCTGGACCGGAAACAAGCATCCTGGGACCGGTTTCTGGCATTTCAGCCGTCATCAGCCAGGCTAGCTTGAATCCAGTGGCAAAGTGAGCAAGGGACCCACGTCTGGGCATACCCTGCCAACTTAGGGCGAACAAAGCGATACCAAAGGGGATGATGGACGGAGCGTTAGAGCAAATCAAACACTCACCCCCAGTCAACTGATCTGGGTTTAATCCATCATCATTCTTTAGCTCACTCCACCACCCCAGTTCAGACATGGCCATATGCAAATCAGTCTGACCCTGTGCCTCATGGGAACAGTCCAGCCCGAACTGCCAAGCCATGTCTTCCCTGGACCGGAAACAAGCATCCTGGGACCGGTTTCTCCACCACCCGAGTTCAGGGCATCCTCCTCAACGTGCGCTCCATGCACAGACACGCCGTAGAGATCTGGAACCTCCTCGACACCCTCTCACCAGACATTGTCCTCTTTACAGAAACCTGGACCAACGCCTCCTCAGCCCCCGACACCGCCATCACCATCCCGGACGGATACAAGATCCAGAGGAAGGACTGCCCCAACCACCCTGGAGGAATGTGAGAAGTTGGCCTGGCATATGCTGTCCACTAGTTATAGTGGGCACCTTGCACCAGTCCACACGACCCTTTTTGATGATAGTGGCAACTTTGGTCGCCCTAAGTTGGCGGGAGTATGCCCAGACGTGGGTCCCTTGCTCACTTTGCCACTGGATTCAAGCAAGCCTGGCTGATGACGGCTGAAATGCCAGAAACCGGTCCTAGGATGCTTGTTTCCGGTCCAGGGAAGACATGGCTTGGCAGTTCGGGCTGGACTGTTCCCATGAGGCACAGGGTCAGACTGATTTGCATATGGCCATGTCTGAACTGGGGTGGTGGAGTGAGCTAAAGAATGATGATGGATTAAACCCAGATCAGTTGACTGGGGGTGAGTGTTTGATTTGCTCTAACGCTCCGTCCATCATCCCCTTTGGTATCGCTTTGTTCGCCCTAAGTTGGCAGGGTATGCCCAGACGTGGGTCCCTTGCTCACTTTGCCACTGGATTCAAGCTAGCCTGGCTGATGACGGCTGAAATGCCAGAAACCGGTCCCAGGATGCTTGTTTCCGGTCCAGGGAAGACATGGCTTGGCAGTTCGGGCTGGACTGTTCCCATGAGGCACAGGGTCAGACTGATTTGCATATGGCCATATCTGAACTGGGGTGGTGGAGTGAGCTAAAGAATGATGATGGATTAAACCCAGATCAGTTGACTGGGGGTGAGTGTTTGATTTGCTCTAACGCTCCGTCCATCATCCCCTTTGGTATCGCTTTGTTCGCCCTAAGTTGGCAGGGTATGCCCAGACGTGGGTCCCTTGCTCACTTTGCCACTGGATTCAAGCTAGCCTGGCTGATGACGGCTGAAATGCCAGAAACCGGTCCCAGGATGCTTGTTTCTGGTCCAGGAAGACATGGCTTGGCAGTTCGGGCTGGACTGTTCCCATGAGGCACAGGGTCAGACTGATTTGCATATGGCCATGTCTGAACTGGGGTGGTGGAGTGAGCTAAAGAATGATGATGGATTAAACCCAGATCAGTTGACTGGGGGTGAGTGTTTGATTTGCTCTAACGCTCCGTCCATCATCCCCTTTGGTATCGCTTTGTTCGTCCTAAGTTGGCAGGGTATGCCCAGACGTGGGTCCCTTGCTCACTTTGCCACTGGATTCAAGCTAGCCTGGCTGATGACGGCTGAAATGCCAGAAACCGGTCCCAGGATGCTTGTTTCCGGTCCAGGAAGACATGGCTTGGCAGTTCGGGCTGGACTGTTCCCATGAGGCACAGGGTCAGACTGATTTGCATATGGCCATGTCTGAACTGGGGTGGTGGAGTGAGCTAAAGAATGATGATGGATTAAACCCAGATCAGTTGACTGGGGGTGAGTGTTTGATTTGCTCTAAAGCTCCTTCCATCATCCCCTTTGGTATCGCTTTGTTCGCCCTAAGTTGGCAGGGTATGCCCAGACGTGGGTCCCTTGCTCACTTTGCCACTGGATTCAAGCTAGCCTGGCTGATGACGGCTGAAATGCCAGAAACCGGTCCCAGGATGCTTGTTTCCGGTCCAGGAAGACATGGCTTGGCAGTTCGGGCTGGACTGTTCCCATGAGGCACAGGGTCAGACTGATTTGCATATGGCCATGTCTGAACTGGGGTGGTGGAGTGAGCTAAAGAATGATGATGGATTAAACCCAGATCAGTTGATTGGGGGTGAGTGTTTGATTTGCTCTAACGCTCCGTCCATCATCCCCTTTGGTATCGCTTTGTTCACCCTAAGTTGGCAGGGTATGGCCAGACATGGGTCCCTTGCTCACTTTGCCACTGGATTCAAGCTAGCCTGGCTGATGACGGCTGAAATGCCAGAAACCGGTCCCAGGATGCTTGTTTCCGGTCCAGGAAGACATGGCTTGGCAGTTCGGGCTGGACTGTTCCCATGAGGCACAGGGTCAGACTGATTTGCATATGGCCATGTCTGAACTGGGGTGGTGGAGTGAGCTAAAGAATGATGATGGATTAAACCCAGATCAGTTGACTGGGGGTGAGTGTTTGATTTGCTCTAACGCTCCGTCCATCATCCCCTTTGGTATCGCTTTGTTCGCCCTAAGTTGGCAGGGTATGCCCAGACGTGGGTCCCTTGCTCACTTTGCCACTGGATTCAAGCTAGCCTGGCTGATGACGGCTGAAATGCCAGAAACCGGTCCCAGGATGCTTGTTTCCGGTCCAGGGAAGACATGGCTTGGCAGTTCGGGCTGGACTGTTCCCATGAGGCACAGGGTCAGACTGATTTGCATATGGCCATATCTGAACTGGGGTGGTGGAGTGAGCTAAAGAATGATGATGGATTAAACCCAGATCAGTTGACTGGGGGTGAGTGTTTGATTTGCTCTAACGCTCCGTCCATCATCCCCTTTGGTATCGCTTTGTTCGCCCTAAGTTGGCAGGGTATGCCCAGACGTGGGTCCCTTGCTCACTTTGCCACTGGATTCAAGCTAGCCTGGCTGATGACGGCTGAAATGCCAGAAACCGGTCCCAGGATGCTTGTTTCTGGTCCAGGGAAGACATGGCTTGGCAGTTCGGGCTGGACTGTTCCCATGAGGCACAGGGTCAGACTGATTTGCATATGGCCATGTCTGAACTGGGGTGGTGGAGTGAGCTAAAGAATGATGATGGATTAAACCCAGATCAGTTGACTGGGGGTGAGTGTTTGATTTGCTCTAACGCTCCGTCCATCATCCCCTTTGGTATCGCTTTGTTCGTCCTAAGTTGGCAGGGTATGCCCAGACGTGGGTCCCTTGCTCACTTTGCCACTGGATTCAAGCTAGCCTGGCTGATGACGGCTGAAATGCCAGAAACCGGTCCCAGGATGCTTGTTTCCGGTCCAGGGAAGACATGGCTTGGCAGTTCGGGCTGGACTGTTCCCATGAGGCACAGGGTCAGACTGATTTGCATATGGCCATGTCTGAACTGGGGTGGTGGAGTGAGCTAAAGAATGATGATGGATTAAACCCAGATCAGTTGACTGGGGGTGAGTGTTTGATTTGCTCTAAAGCTCCTTCCATCATCCCCTTTGGTATCGCTTTGTTCGCCCTAAGTTGGCAGGGTATGCCCAGACGTGGGTCCCTTGCTCACTTTGCCACTGGATTCAAGCTAGCCTGGCTGATGACGGCTGAAATGCCAGAAACCGGTCCCAGGATGCTTGTTTCCGGTCCAGGGAAGACATGGCTTGGCAGTTCGGGCTGGACTGTTCCCATGAGGCACAGGGTCAGACTGATTTGCATATGGCCATGTCTGAACTGGGGTGGTGGAGTGAGCTAAAGAATGATGATGGATTAAACCCAGATCAGTTGATTGGGGGTGAGTGTTTGATTTGCTCTAACGCTCCGTCCATCATCCCCTTTGGTATCGCTTTGTTCACCCTAAGTTGGCAGGGTATGGCCAGACATGGGTCCCTTGCTCACTTTGCCACTGGATTCAAGCTAGCCTGGCTGATGACGGCTGAAATGCCAGAAACCGGTCCCAGGATGCTTGTTTCCGGTCCAGGGAAGACATGGCTTGGCAGTTCGGGCTGGACTGTTCCCATGAGGCACAGGGTCAGACTGATTTGCATATGGCCATGTCTGAACTGGGGTGGTGGAGTGAGCTAAAGAATGATGATGGATTAAACCCAGATCAGTTGACTGGGGGTGAGTGTTTGATTTGCTCTAACGCTCCGTCCATCATCCCCTTTGGTATCGCTTTGTTCGCCCTAAGTTGGCAGGGTATGCCCAGACGTGGGTCCCTTGCTCACTTTGCCACTGGATTCAAGCTAGCCTGGCTGATGACGGCTGAAATGCCAGAAACCGGTCCCAGGATGCTTGTTTCCGGTCCAGGGAAGACATGGCTTGGCAGTTCGGGCTGGACTGTTCCCATGAGGCACAGGGTCAGACTGATTTGCATATGGCCATGTCTGAACTGGGGTGGTGGAGTGAGCTAAAGAATGATGATGGATTAAACCCAGATCAGTTGACTGGGGGTGAGTGTTTGATTGGCTCAAACGTTCCGTCCATCATCCCCTTTGTATCGCTTTGGTCGCCCTAATTTGGCGGGGGTATGCCCAGACGTGGGTCCCTTGCTCACTTTGCCACTGGATTCAAGCAAGCCTGGCTGATGACGGCTGAAATGCCAGAAACCGGTCCTAGGATGCTTGTTTCCGGTCCAGGGAAGACATGGCTTGGCAGTTCGGGCTGGACTGTTCCCATGAGGCACAGAGTCAGACTGATTTGCATATGGCCATGTCTGAACTGGGGTGGTGGAGTGAGCTAAAGAATGATGATGGATTAAACCCAGATCAGTTGACTGGGGGTGAGTGTTTGATTGGCTCAAACGTTCCGTCCATCATCCCCTTTTGTATCGCTTTGGTCGCACTAAGTTGGCGGGGGTATGCCCAGACGTGGGTCCCTTGCTCACTTTGCCACTGGATTCAAGCAAGCCTGGCTGATGACGGCTGAAATGCCAGAAACCGGTCCTAGGATGCTTGTTTCCGGTCCAGGGAAGACATGGCTTGGCAGTTCGGGCTGGACTGTTCCCATGAGGCACAGGGTCAGACTGATTTGCATATGGCCATGTCTGAACTGGGGTGGTGGAGTGAGCTAAAGAATGATGATGGATTAAACCCAGATCAGTTGACTGGGGGTGAGTGTTTGATTGGCTCAAGCGTTCCGTCCATCATCCCCTTTTGTATCGCTTTGGTCGCCCTAAGTTGGCGGGGGTATGCCCAGACGTGGGTCCCTTGCTCACTTTGCCACTGGATTCAAGCAAGCCTGGCTGATGACAGCTGAAATGCCAGAAACCGGTCCTAGGATGCTTGTTTCCGGTCCAGGAAGACATGGCTTGGCAGTTCGGGCTGGACTGTTCCCATGAGGCACAGGGTCAGACTGATTTGCATATGGCCATGTCTGAACTGGGGTGGTGGAGTGAGCTAAAGAATGATGATGGATTAAACCCAGATCAGTTGACTGGGGGTGAGTGTTTGATTGGCTCAAGCGTTCCGTCCATCATCCCCTTTTGTATCGCTTTGGTCGCCCTAAGTTGGCGGGGGTATGCCCAGACGTGGGTCCCTTGCTCACTTTGCCACTGGATTCAAGCAAGCCTGGCTGATGACGGCTGAAATGCCAGAAACCGGTCCTAGGATGCTTGTTTCCGGTCCAGGGAAGACATGGCTTGGCAGTTCGGGCTGGACTGTTCCCATGAGGCACAGGGTCAGACTGATTTGCATATGGCCATGTCTGAACTGGGGTGGTGGAGTGAGCTAAAGAATGATGATGAATTAAACCCAGATCAGTTGACTGGGGGTGAGTGTTTGATTGGCTCAAACATTCTGTCCATCATCCCCTTTTGTATCGCTTTGGTCGCCCTAAGTTGGCGGGGGTATGCCCAGACGTGGGTCCCTTGCTCACTTTGCCACTGGATTCAAGCAAGCCTGGCTGATGACGGCTGAAATGCCAGAAACCGGTCCTAGGATGCTTGTTTCCGGTCCAGGGAAGACATGGCTTGGCAGTTCGGGCTGGACTGTTCCCATGAGGCACAGGGTCAGACTGATTTGCATATGGCCATGTCTGAACTGGGGTGGTGGAGTGAGCTAAAGAATGATGATGGATTAAACCCAGATCAGTTGACTGGGGGTGAGTGTTTGATTGGCTCAAACGTTCCGTCCATCATCCCCTTTTGTATCGCTTTGGTCGCCCTAAGTTGGCGGGGGTATGCCCAGACGTGGGTCCCTTGCTCACTTTGCCACTGGATTCAAGCAAGCCTGGCTGATGACGGCTGAAATGCCAGAAACCGGTCCTAGGATGCTTGTTTCCGGTCCAGGGAAGACATGGCTTGGCAGTTCGGGCTGGACTGTTCACATGAGGCACAGGGTCAGACTGATTTGCATATGGCCATGTCTGAACTGAGGTGGTGGAGTGAGCTAAAGAATGATGATGGATTAAACCCAGATCAGTTGACTGGGGGTGAGTGTTTGATTTGCTCTAACGCTCCGTCCATCATCCCCTTTGAGTATCGCTTTGTTCGCCCTAAGTTGGCAGGGTATGCCCAGACATGGGTCCCTTGCTCACTTTGCCACTGGATTCAAGCTAGCCTGGCTGATGACGGCTGAAATGCCAGAAACCGGTCCCAGGATGCTTGTTTCCGGTCCAGGGAAGACATGGCTTGGCAGTTCGGGCTGGACTGTTCCCATGAGGCACAGGGTCAGACTGATTTGCATATGGCCATGTCTGAACTGGGGTGGTGGAGTGAGCTAAAGAATGATGATGGATTAAACCCAGATCAGTTGACTGGGGGTGAGTGTTTGATTTGCTCTAACGCTCCGTCCATCATCCCCTTTGGTATCGCTTTGTTCGCCCTAAGTTGGCAGGGTATGCCCAGACGTGGGTCCCTTGCTCACTTTGCCACTGGATTCAAGCTAGCCTGGCTGATGACAGCTGAAATGCCAGAAACCGGTCCCAGGATGCTTGTTTCCGGTCCAGGGAAGACATGGCTTGGCAGTTCGGGCTGGACTGTTCCCATGAGGCACAGGGTCAGACTGATTTGCATATGGCCATGTCTGAACTGGGGTGGTGGAGTGAGCTAAAGAATGATGATGGATTAAACCCAGATCAGTTGACTGGGGTTGAGTGTTTGATTGGCTCAAACGTTCCGTCCATCATCCCCTTTTGTATCGCTTTGGTCGCCCTAAGTTGGCAGGGTATGCCCAGACGTGGGTCCCTTGCTCACTTTGCCACTGGATTCAAGCTAGCCTGGCTGATGACGGCTGAAATGCCAGAAACCGGTCCTAGGATGCTTGTTTCCGGTCCAGGGAAGACATGGCTTGGCAGTTCGGGCTGGACTGTTCCCATGAGGCACAGGGTCAGACTGATTTGCATATGGCCATGTCTGAACTGGGGTGGTGGAGTGAGCTAAAGAATGATGATGGATTAAACCCAGATCAGTTGACTGGGGGTGAGTGTTTGATTGGCTCAAACGTTCCGTCCATCATCCCCTTTTGTATCGCTTTGGTCACCCTAATTTGGCGGGGTATGCCCAGACGTGGGTCCCTTGCTCACTTTGCCACTGGATTCAAGCAAGCCTGGCTGATGACGGCTGAAATGCCAGAAACCGGTCCTAGGATGCTTGTTTCCGGTCCAGGGAAGACATGGCTTGGCAGTTCGGGCTGGACTGTTCCCATGAGGCACAGGGTCAGACTGATTTGCATATGGCCATGTCTGAACTGGGGTGGTGGAGTGAGCTAAAGAATGATGATGGATTAAACCCAGATCAGTTGACTGGGGGTGAGTGTTTGATTGGCTCAAGCGTTCCGTCCATCATCCCCTTTTGTATCGCTTTGGTCGCCCTAAGTTGGCGGGGGTATGCCCAGACGTGGGTCCCTTGCTCACTTTGCCACTGGATTCAAGCAAGCCTGGCTGATGACGGCTGAAATGCCAGAAACCGGTCCTAGGATGCTTGTTTCCGGTCCAGGGAAGACATGGCTTGGCAGTTCGGGCTGGACTGTTCCCATGAGGCACAGGGTCAGACTGATTTGCATATGGCCATGTCTGAACTGGGGTGGTGGAGTGAGCTAAAGAATGATGATGGATTAAACCCAGATCAGTTGACTGGGGGTGAGTGTTTGATTGGCTCAAACGTTCCGTCCATCATCCCCTTTTGTTTCGCTGCGACTAAAGGTTCCTATGGAAAATTGCATGGCGAAAACACGTTTTGGGACCCCCCTTTTTTCTCGGCCCCCACTTCATGAATCACCCCGAGATTTTCAGGATAGGAGCGTACCGGAGCACCCCACGAGTTTTGAAAATTTCGCGAAGATTCATCAACCGGCGCCAAAGTTATTGGAAATAGAATGTTGTGAATTTCCTATGGAAAATAGGTCCTAACTATAACTACCTACTGGCGACCGCCAGTAGGTAATATATGTCATGTGATCAAGGCATCGTTGATGGCGAAACGCGTAATGGCGGTGGTGCAGGGCGTTTAAACACAATAAATCTACATTGCACCTTATTGGGTCTGCTTTCGTCTATCCAGGAGTGGATGTTGTTCGGGCAAAGTCCGGTGAGATATATATATATATCTAAGGGCCATATGCAATCAAGACAATACCTATCCGGTAGCCCGACATTTCAGAGATAGTCACCAATCCAACAGCAAGGGTCTGAAATACTTTGTGATTGACGCGGTGCCGCCCAGTAGAAGGGGAGGGAATTTGAAAGTACCTTGAGAAAACTGGAAACTAGGTACATCATAGAGTTGGATACAAAGCAACCAAAGGGGCTCAACATGTCGGAAGACTTGTATACTTGTTTATGATTAATTAAGGGAGAAAGATTTAAGTACGAGCATATCTTTATAGTTACAACTGTTGATGATTTTAACTAACCACAGGAGTTTAATCTAACTATTTTAGCCAATTAGTTCATCTTTAAGACCTATGCATTATTTACATATGGAACAGTTAATGTGACGTGCCTATATGATTGCACATTTTAACAATCTATGTGTGTATGAAAATGTATTGAAACAGGCAATTGTTTTAGAGCTTTTAGGGATTTTGCACATTTTTATGGGAATATTTATTACAGTATTTTACTATAGTATTTATTACAAATATTTTTCAGTGATGTCACTGACCATGTCATGAATGATGTAATATGTGACGTCATCAGCAGTGCATTTGCGGGGGCGCGAGTTATAGTTAGCTGAACTAACTATAACGGTGGAATTTCTATGGTTTTGTATGAGTGAAATGTCCAACTAACTATAACGTCCCTGAAACCTATGTTTTTTTCAGTGAATTTCTAAGGTTTTTGAAATGCTAATTTCTAACTATAACGTGCCTGAAACCTATGTTTTTTTTTAGTGAATTTCAAAGGTTTTTTTAAATGCCAATTTCTAACTATAACGTGCCTGAAACCTATGGTTTTTTCAGTGAATTTCAAAGGTTTTTTAAATGCCAATTTCTAACTGTAACGTGCCTGAAACCTATGGTTTTTTCAGTGAATTTCAAAGGTATTTTAAATACTAATTTCTATCTATAACGTCCCTGAAACGTATGGTTTTTTCAGTGAAATTCAATGTTTTTTTAATGCTAACTTCTAATTATAATGTTTATTTAACCTATAGTTTTTCCGACACCCAAGAAGGACACAACACCCACTGCCACAACCCTCAGGACCTCCTCCCCGTACCACCCCTCTCCCTACAGTAATTTTTTTTATATGTTATTTAAATTATATTATGTCTTCTTGTTTTTTAAATATTAAACAACTACATACAGTATGAAAGGGAGCCCAGCCCAGAGCCACATCTGAAGACCAACACGTCATAGACCTACTGATCAAGCAGCTCCGACACCCAAAAACGCCACAACACCCACCACCACCCCCAGGACCCCCCCCTCTGCCACTTAGGCAGCGCAGAACAAGACAGCGAACTTTCCGAAAACGGCATAGCCCCTCAGCCACACAATAGCTGAATATTGGGACAGATGTGAAAAACTATATGTGAAGGAAGCAATTCACCCATGTTTAACAATGCACACAATGCAAAGTGTAGCAGTGATGTGCTGGACACATCTCAGTATGCAGAACACACACCTCTCCATGTGCACAAATACTACTGGTGCTTGTAGTGTTGTGGACAGTGGACCCAACCATGTTACGTCAAACACTAGGGAAGATCTCAGTCATGTAGATGTGTCGTCCCCCCTGTAAGCATAAGCGTATCCGGAGTGGGCTGGTCCGACTTACGCCACTTCAGCGTAGGAGTGTGAATAAATAGGCCGAGCTCTGGGTGTGGTTCACTTGTGGGAAGGCCAAAGCGTCTGCCAGGGCGACGCCCCTCACCCTGCCACGAGGCCGCCAACATGACCGTCAGCCTCCTCAGCTGATCGCTGGCTTCCACCACACAGGCCCCCAGCAGCACAGCACCGCGGACTTATGTCTGTACAAAGTACTGCCTTCGATATACACTGCGGACAGCACGGCTCACAATTCAGATCCAGTCGCGATTGCAGATGACGCAGTCCAGTAGGCAAGAGACATTGCTCAAGTCAACAACACATGGCTGTGGGCCCTTCCTGACCGCTGCCTCCGGCCTACACTGCGGTCAGTAGGGCTCACAATTCAGATGGAGTCGAGATTGCAGATGACGCAGTCCAGTAGGCAAGAGACATTGCTCAAGTCAACAACACATGGCTGTGGGCCCTTCCTGACCGCTGCCTCCGGCCTACACTGCGGTCAGTAGGGCTCACAATTCAGATGGAGTCGAGATTGCAGATGACGCAGTCCAGTAGGCAAGAGACATTGCTCAAGTCAACAACACGTGCCTGTGGGCCCTTCCTCACCGCTGCCTCCTGCCTCCACTGCGGTAGGTAGGGCTCACAATTCAGAGCGACTCGCGATTGCAGATGACGCAGTACAGTAGGCAACAGACATTGCTACCAGTGCGGCCAGCCCGGACCACGCATCATCGCTGACTGCGCACACGCTAAGTGCTTCAAGTACCACTAACTCTGTGCAGCTCAAGTCAACGCCACGTGGCTGTGGGCCCTTGATGACCGCTGCCTCCAGCCTACAATGCGGTTAGCAGGGCTAACAATTCAAGATTAGTGCCGATGCAAATTGTGTAAGAGTGTATAATCGGTTAAGAAGACTGTATGCTCCCAATCTGTGCAGCTCAAGTCAACGTCACGTGGCTGTGGGCCCTTGCTGACCGCTATCTCTGGCCTACACTGCGGTCATCAGGGCTCACAATTAAAATTAAGTCTTGATTCCTTAATTACAGAGTCCAGTAGGCAAGTAACTATCACAGGCCTAAAACCTACATAATATCCTTTTAGTATCCTTGCTTCAAGAACTTTTTATATATCAGTTATAGCTTTAGTACAATCACCAAATTCATCTTCAAGTGCAAACGAACACCCATTAGCAGTCTACACTGCGGGCAGCAGAGCTCGCAATTCCAATTTTGGACATGTGGTGCCACTAACCCTGTTCAACACAAGCCGCGACACGTGGTGCCACTAACCCTGTTCAACACAAGCCGGTGACACGTGGTGTTAGTAACCCTGTTCAACACAAGCCGATCCCACATGTGGAACTGTGTCCTGAGTCCTGAATGGCAGTGAGCCCAAGTCCGTGGCAGCGACCACAGCACCAGACTCCCTTCGATCAGTTAGGCATATTTCCATATGCAAGGCCGGCGACACGTGGTGCCACTAACCCTGTTCAACACAAGCCGATCCCACATGTGGAACTGTGTCCTGACTCCTGAATGGCAGTGACCCCAACTTCGTGGCAGCGACCACAGCACCAGACTCCCTTCGATTAATGAGGCGTATTTGCACCAACCGCCATTACGCGTTTCGGCCTTCCAAAGGCCTTGATCACATGACGCGCTTGTTCCTTGTTTACATCTATTTAAGGTGACAGTGCTTGATATATTACCTACTGCGGTCGCCAGTAGGTAGTTATAGTTAGGACCTTGTTTCTATTCAAAAAGCATTTTTTCTTTTGCCAATATCTTTGGCGCCGCTTGACGAATGTTTGCGAAATTCTCAAAACTAATGGTTCACGCAGGTCAGCTCCTGTTTTGAAAGTTTCGGTGTGAGTCGTCAAGCGGGGGCCGACAACAAAAGGGGGGCCCCAAAACGCATTTTCCCCATGTTAATTTCCATAGGAACTTTAGACAAAGCTACAGCCCGAACTGCTGAACGGAATTACACCAAAGTTGGCAAAAAGGAAGATCTTGGTCCAGAAAGTGTGCTTCTTTTTAAATGGTGTAAATCCGTTCAGTAGTTGCCGAGAAATTTAA
Source organism: Calotriton arnoldi (assembly GCA_963921515.1). Lineage (NCBI taxonomy): Eukaryota > Metazoa > Chordata > Amphibia > Caudata > Salamandridae > Calotriton > Calotriton arnoldi. Next base: position 1,117,672 of record CAWUFW010002667.1, read on the forward strand.
AAAATAAAAATATTGATATCTGAGCGCCGAGGAGTATTTGCAAACCCTCCCGAGCATGAACTTCATTCTGATTGGCTGCCTACACTCCAAACAAGGAAGTGTTGGCAGCCATCTTATGACTCAGTAACCGAGTCACTACCGACAATAAAAAGCCTTGTGTCCTAGTCCTCCTTGACCTGTCGGCAGCGTTCGACGCGGTCAACCACGCCCTACTCCTGGAAAGATTAAGAACAATTGGGATCGGGGGAGCTGTCATACAATGGATCACCTCATTCCTGACGAACCGCTCCCAAAGAATTCAGATGGGTGACTGGGTCTCAGAGAGGGGCCCGTTCCCTGCGGAGTTCCACAAGGGTCGGCCCTATCACCCCTCCTTTTTAACATATATCTCAGACCATTAATTAATGCCCTCTCGGCTATGGAGTGTCAAGTCTTCAATTATGCGGACGATACTCAAATTATTCTGCAAATTGAAAAGACCCCCAAGCATACTCCCGGGCGAAAGATGTTCTACGTCTCACGGTCAATTGGATGACAGCCAATTCACTAAATATTAACCCAGACAAAACTGAGGTTCTGGCCATGACCGATGTTGACAACCCATGGAATTCCCTCTACTGGCCCCAGGAGCTGGGTGATGCTCCGGCCCCAGTCCCAGTGGTAAAAAGTCTGGGAATCAAAGTGGACGCTAAGCTTTTACTAGCTAACCAGGTTTCCACTGTGTTTGGAACCTGTGTGGGCCTACTCAGGCTACTTAGGAGACTCTCCCCCATCCTCTCCTTCTCGACCATGAGAACAGTCGTGACTGCCATGATCCTGTCCCGCCTCGACTATGGCAACTCGCTCTACATTGGACTGCCAGATTCCTTAGTAGGCAAACTCCAGATAGCCATGAATGACGCGGCAAGGCTAATTTTTAAAGTACCCAGGCACAGGCGTGCATCCCCCCTTCTGCAAAGTCTTCACTGGCTGCCCATAAAACAGAGGGCCAAATTTAAGGGCCTCTGCATTGTTCACAAGGCTTTTCATGGACAGGCACCCACCTATATTAAACAACGCCTTGAGAAATACGCCCCATGCTGCTCGCTAAGATCATCCACGATGGGCCTCTTAAATTTCCCACGCTTCAACTATGCCACCAAGGGGGGCCGAGCCTTTTCCATCCTTCTACCCACCCTTTGGAACAAGCTGCCTAGACAGCTCCACGCAGAAAGCCGCCTTCTTCCTTTCAGAAAAAAACTGAAAACCATTCTTTTCACAGAAGCTTGGGCTTAACTGTCTTCCACTCGCCCGGGACTGACGCCGCTCTTCTTGTAGCGCTTAGAGACCTTCCGGTATTAAGCGCTCTACAAATTCAAATTAACAATAACAATAACAACAAAACAGTAAAAAAAAGATGAAAAACAAGAAAAGGAGGCAGGGTAGAAACACCCTGACCCCCTAGGCCTGCTCAGGGGGTCCCACAAGGACCCTCAGGGCCAAAAAAAGCATTTAAAAAAAAAAGAATTGGCCGAATTCACACTCGGTGCACAAATACGGCCGAGAAAATTAAAAAAAACAAAGCGCTGGCTCCTGTGCTTCATTTTCTATAAGCCCCCGGGTGGGCCAGGTCCCGGGGGCAATGAGTAAATATGTAGCGGGTCCCCCTACACCTCCCCGGGGCTATGCTAATTATATGTGGGGGCACACGGCCCCCCCGTAGCCTTCTAAAAAAATGTGTGTGCGGCTCCTCTCCCCATGCTGCCCCGGGGACTGCCACCTCTTGGGGCATTGTTCATTATATGCAGGGGGCCTCGCATGCCCCCCAAGCCCCAGGACGGCCACCTCCCTGGGGCTTAAATTACAATTATGAAGTGTGGGAGGGCTCCTGCCCCCCCACACTGCCCTGGGGACCACCACCTCCCTGGGGCACTAATTATTGAAATACGGGGGTCCGTTGTGGACCTCCAGGCCCCGGGGACCACCACCTCCCTGGGGCTTTGCATATGTTGGGAGGGGGGCCGCATGGCCCCCCTCCTGGAGCCCTCCTTGGCCCTGGGGACCACCACCCCCCAGGGCTGGCTCCTGCAATGTCCCGGGGTGCCCAACCCAGGACATTGCCATTTGCTATTGGTCCCTGGGGGCCAACTAGCCCACCAGGTACCTTCAGTAAGCCCCACACTGTGGGATTACTGAGAGGTGGTCCGAGGCCACACCCCTTTTTACACCACTCTGCAAACATGCCTCTTGGCGCACTGCTGCTGGGGCGATGATGTCCTCTTGTATCCTGAGGACCTCAGGATACAAGTGGACTTCATCCCCAAAGCAGCAGTGTGCCAGGAGCCGCGTTTGCAGAGTGGTGTAAAAAGGGGGCATGGCCTTTGAGCACTCTCAGCAAACCAGCTGTATGGGGCTTACTGGAGGTAACAGGAGGGCTAGTTGGCCCCCAGGGACTCTCATGTGGAAAGTGGACTTCATCCCCCAGCCAAGAGTGCACCAGGAGGCGCGTTTGCAGAGTGGTGGAGAAAGGGGGCGTGGCCTGTGTCCACCTCTCAGCAATCCCACTGTGTGGGGCTTACTGGAGGTAAGAGGTAGGCTAGTTGACCCCTAAGGACCCCCAGCAGCGAAGGGGACTTCAATCCCCATCCAAGAGCGTGCCAGGGAGCGCATTTGCAGAGTGGTGGGCAAAGGGGGCGTGGCCTGTTATGAGAACTTAGCAATCCTGCTGTGTGGTACTTATTGGAGGTAATAGGACGGGAAGTTGACCCCAAGGACATCCTTGGGGGTCAACTACCCCTCTTGTTACCTCCAGTAAGTCCCGCACAGTAGGATTGCTAAGACGTCTTCGGAGGCCACGCTCCCTTTCTTCACCACTCTGCAAACGCGCCTCCTGGCAGACTACGGATGGGGATGAAGTCCACTTTACTGCTGAGGGACTTTGGGAGCCAAGAAGCCCTCCTGGTACCTCCTGTAAGTCCTACGCAGCGGAATTTCTGAGCGCTGGTCAGAGGCCCAGCACCCTTTCTCTACCACTCTGCAAATGCGACTACTGGTTAGAGAAGCATTTGCAATGTAAGTTAGTTCTTTCTGCACTGTTCTTGCTTCTTTCTGCACCTCTTTTGAAAATTTCTGCATCCCTCATGCCTCTTTCTGCACCCCTCTTCCCTATTTCTCCACCTCTGTTGCTTCTTTCTGCACTTCTCTTGCTTCTTTCTTCACTGCGCTTGCCTCTTTCTGCACTCCTCTTGCCTCTTTAAGCACCTCTGTTGCTTCTTTCTGCACTTCTCTTGCTTCTTTCTGCACCTCTGACTTAGAGGTAGTTTTAATCCCCCTGCCCTATTATGTGCTAGGGCCTTACAGGGGAGGTCATGCCAATCACAGGGGTACCCGTCTCCAACCCATAGTGTACCCTAGTGTATGTAGGTGTTTTCACTGTATTCTAAGTGTCTTTTAGCATAGCACTGGCTCTAGGCCTGGTTAGTCAGAGACAATTACCACCAGTACCCATCAGCAAAAAGTTGGGGGCACAGGATGACTTTGCAACAAGGCCTCTTTCTGCACTTCTGTTGGTTCTTTCTGCATATCTCTTGCTTCCTTCTGCACCTTTCTTTGTCTTTCTGGACTTCTGTTGCCTCTTTCTGTATTTCTCTTGCTTCTTTCTGTGCCTTTCTTCCTCTTTCTGCATATGTCCTACCTATGTATGCATAGTTAGAGATTAGCATTTTGAAATTCACTGAAAAAACCATAGGTTTCAAGGTCGTTATAGGTAGAAATTAGCATTTGAAAAACCTTTGAAATTCACTGAAAAAACCATAGGTTTCAGGGACATTATAGTTAGAAATTAGCATTTAAGAAACCTTTGAAACTCACTGAAAAAACCTTAGGTTTCAGGGACGTTATAGTTAGTTGGACATTTCACTCGTACAAAACCAGAGAAATTCTGCTGTAATTGTTAGTTGAGATAACTATAACTTGCGCCCCCGCAATGCACTGCTGATGACGTAACATATTACATCACTCATGACATGGTCAGTGACATCACTGATGACATCACTGATGACATCTCAAATGACATGACTGATGACATCACTGATGATATCATCTACGTGATAATCTGATGCACCTCCTCACACCCTAATATAACCTTTGATACACCCACTCTAAAATGCAGACTACCATTTTCAAAACCAAAGACACACCAATACCAATTACTACATACCCACTCACTCATTCCTAGGTCTATACACACATCTACTCATTCACCCATACAGTCACTCATACATGTAGTCACTCATCAATACAGTGCTATCATATGCACTCATACACCTATACAGACACTCACACACCGCCACTCACCATAGAGTTACTCACACACATAGTCAGTCATGCAAAGAATCAATCACACTCCCATTTACTCACATACACAATTATACACACAACACCTCACTTATTCATACAGATACTAACACATACTTACTCTGTTATACAATCACTGACACAAGCACACACTCATCCATACAGCCAGTCTCACAATCACTCACTCTCACATAGAGTCATTTATATAGTCCAACACTCACATATACTGCCTTTCACATATGTAGTTGCTCACACATGTACCACTGAGACACCAACACACCAATACACATAGTCACCCACCCATACAGCCCAACACAGACTCACTCTTGAACCCATACACCCAGTAAATCACCCACTCACACATCTATGCACAAAGTCACACACCCCCCACCCACCCATACAAACACTCAGGCACCCATACAGATACTCAGACAACCAATAAATAACCCATATAGACACTCATGTAGCTAGTCACCAACCCATGCAGCCGCTTACACACCAACTGACAGACTGATACAGACATTCACACTGTTTAGTCACTAACTTCTGCATTCAGTAAGACACGTTTAATCACTCACTTATACAGTCAGTCACGCACCTACTAAATCATCCATACAGACACTCATACACCCACTCATTCTTCAATACACCTTGGCATATATATATATAAAACATATTTAAACTTTACAGAAACACACAGTCACGGGATGATGTCATCAGTGATGTAATTTGAGATGTCATCAGTGATGTCATCAGTGATGTCACTGACCATGTCATCAGTGATGTAATATGTGACATCATCAGCAGTGCATTGCGGGGGCGCGAGTTATAGTTACCTCAACTAACTATAACGGCCGAATTTCTCTGATTTTGTACGAGTGAAATGTCCAACTAACTACAACGTCCCTGAAACGTCCCTGAAACCTAAGGTTTACAGAAACACACAGTCACGGGATGATGTCATCAGTGATGTAATTTGAGATGTCATCAGTGATGTCACTGACCATGTCATCAGTGATGTAATATGTGACATCATCAGCAGTGCATTGCGGAGGCGCGAGTTATAGTTACCTCAACTAACTATAACGGCCGAATTTCTCTGGTTTTGTACGAGTGAAATGTCCAACTAACTACAACGTCCCTGAAACCTATGGTTTTTTCAGTGAATATATATATATATATATATATATATATATATATATATATATATATATATATATATATAATATTTATATATCTATATATATATGTGTATATACATATATACATACAATCTCAAGAGTATGCATACATTTTAAAAAAGGACACCTAGTGATAAACAAACAAAGCAGACTGTGTTCATACCATGAAAAATACCAGAAGTCTGAACACATCATGAATTGAGCCTATTTGTAGACGTTAGTAACATATCTTTCATAATTCATTAATTTCAGGAAATATTTTCATGTTACTTATGTTTTCTAATGTTTCCCCTTAAATGTAGTGTTTATTTCACCTCTCAATTACATTTCATTAAATGCATTTCAAGTTCTATAAATATTGAATACCTGGCAATCTTTTTACTTTCATGATCATCGTGTTCTGATTCATTCATTAAACATTAATAATATTAATAAGCTCAAGTAGCCTAACTTACTTTACACCGCTGTCTCAATTCATTAAAGCTAAAGTGGCTATACCTATATTGCGGTCTGTCCAGGTAGTGTATTGCATTCAACATATGATCACTTTTGTTCCCTTATCAATCCTCTTCCAAATGCATGTCAGATCTACAAAGGAAATAAAACATAATTTAATTATGAATCTTTCTCATATATGGCACACTTGTTAACTCCACTTTCAATTAAAAACATCACTATTTACAATTCAACCAGCAAACATATTTCAAGAGAGCTGGGGGCAAAAACATCAGATTATCACAAATACACAAAAATTCTTCATCAAGATTCATCCCAATTGGGGCCAAATATCCAGCCTCCAAAATATATACTTTGATTTTAATCTTTGAAGTGAAGAAATCCTGTTCCCTCCCCATGGGTGTTTGGGTACACAGTCAATGTGAAAGTACTTCACTTTTTTCCAATCGCCCTCATGAATTTCATTGAACTGAAGGTCAATACTGTAGTTCATATCACAATTTGTAATAGCCCTCATATGCTCAAGAATGTGTCTTTTTAATGGAAAGGTGGTACTCCCAATTGACCATTTACCACAAGGGTAAACAGTACACCACAAAATCTGTTTTGCAGGTAATACGCTTATTAGTTCTCCATTTCTTATTAATTCATGCCAATTCAACCTCTTTTACATTGGGACTGAACTTACATGCTTTGAATTGTCCACATATTTGAAAACCTTTTGTTGACTTTAGCCAACATCCTTCTCTGGGTGGCAAAAACTATACACCAACATATCTTTCAAGGATATATTTCTTTTGAAAGTTATCGATAGGTTCACCCCAATCACCTCCTTCAGGGTTTCATCTGGTGCCAGAATATCCCATCTGCAATGTAGGATATTCCTTCATCTGTTGGCATACTTTGAAAATGTTGTTATGAAGCAAATTGGTTCCTTTGTTTGGACGTTCTTATTATTATGCACTGATCTGTACAGGATAGGTTCCGTCCTTATTTTATTAGCCCTCTCTTTGGCTTGATTCAGCATCCTATTCGGATATTCTTTCATTTTAAACCTCTGAATCATGTTATCTGTAGTTCTCTGGTAACTTTCCTTGGAGCTGCAGTTATGTTTCGCTCATAAAAATTCACCATAAGGGATACTCCATCTAAAACTAGGCGGATGATTACTTCCCACATGTAAAATGGAATTTACTGCTGTACTTTTTCTGAACAGTTTTGTCTCCAAAGATTGATTTGCAACTGCCAGTTTTAAATCTAGAAACTCATTGGTTTCCTTACTTTAATTTATCATGAATTTTAAATTTACCTTATTCTGATTTATCCCCATATCCACTTCATTTCTCACTATATGTTTGGTGACTATGAAGGGTTATTATTATTATTATTAATAAACAATCCTTACTCGGCAGTGAACACAGCCATAAAAGATACAATACATTAAAACAATATCAAATTCATTAAAATTCTGATTTAGCCCCATATCCACTTCATTTCTCACTATATGTTTGGTGACTATGAAGGGTTATTATTATTATTATTAATAAACAATCCTTATTCGGCAGTGAACACAGCCATAAAAGATACAATACATTAAAACAATATCAAATTCATTAAAAACATGTTTCATTATTCTCCACGTCTCAAAAGTGATATCACAATAGACACTCATCTTGCAGGACCCCTAGCTTATACACCAAAGAAAGTGCTGACTGTGTCCCCCACGAAGTCCTATGTCAACATGAAACCAATCACACACACCCCTCTATGTCTCAGTCATGTCTGGATTTCCTAGATCTCATCATTGCTCTTAAAAAATGCGTAACCACAAATAAAGTGCGTTCGGTCTGCAAAAGTTGCATGTGGAAAAGTGCAATTCGTGCCTGACTAAATCCCATTTCTTTTAGATAGGGTTTAAGATACAGTCGCCTGGGAAACGTAAAATATTTGCATAAAAAGACAAAGTGTAAAATATCCTGTGGAGACCTATTGTCGCAGCCACAGGGCCCTCTATCCTCGACTCGTGCTACGAAGCCCGGGGGAGCAGTCACTAAATGATGGAACATGCTAAATCTAAAACGCGTAATTAAAAAGTGATCATAAGCGCTGGTTAAAATAGTGAGGTAATGCTCCATTCCCAACACTGATTTAACTGAGGCATGTGCTCTAACTGTCGGCTTAATCAATTCCTTTTCTTCGCTCTCGGCAATGACTTTCTTAGAAAAAAGTTCATTAATTAGTTTTTTGTCCTCTTTCTTTACTGTTCTATATTTTGAAAAGATGTCTATTCTACCTAGAGCATAAAGTGTATCCTTAATATATCTTAGCATGGGGATTTTGAGCGCATGATCCAGTGAGAGGCAATCCATGATTACAGCTTGATTAAAGGAAGCCTCCTCATTGGACCAGATATTCACACAGCAAAGCAAAGGCTTGACTGCCACTAGGTCAGACACATATCTTACCCTGAGTTCCTCATGAACTGAGTAAACAGGGGTTCCCTGAGGGACTTTTAGCAATCAGTTTATTGTGCATAGTCTGTAGTTCCACCACTGCCTTGTGACCCCAGATCTCGCTCCCATACAAAGCCTTAGTGATACCAATTGATTGATATAATTTTAAAATCACCCCCAGGTGACCATGTACCTAATCTGTGTGCATAGTTTGCAATGGCTCCCATAGTTTTCTTCATATCCAGTACCTTCTCCTCCTTCATGGGGTTCAAATTTAATTTAGCGTCAAATAAAACACCCAGATATTCGAAGGCTGGATCTTTGGCTATGCTAGAAAAGCCTGCCTTGTATGATTGCGTGCTGTTCCCTCTGCAGCCCACTTCCATCACAAACACTATGAAGGGTTTTATACAAGCAAAGGCTGTCTGTAGTAGGGCATTAGGTATTTAACAGAAGTTGAATATCTAGAGGTACTTGTTTTTCCCTGAACAGTTGCATACAGATTGCACACCGTGTGCAGTAGGGGTCACCCATCTACGAGTGGTTGATTGCTAATATGAACTTGGCTACTTATTAAGTGATTGGTATAGGGTCAATGTTGTACCTAAGTTAAGCTTGCTTTACCTAAGGGGGTTGTATGTGTGATGGGACTAATGATGTTTTATATTATTATGATCTATTTGGTACTTACTTTCAAACCTCCAATCCTGTATGTCTCTATAGAGTATTATTCACCAAAGTAGGTTGGATGATGTCATCAGTGATCATCACTGAACTAAGACAGTTTTGAGTGGCCCAGAAAGCTTTTTCTCCTTAGGTCAGTTCACTTCCACTGGAGTAAGGCTCTGATTGGCTGTCAGCAACATGAGAAAAATGCTGCTTGCAGCCATTACAGGGCTCGGGGACATAGACCCCTCTAATGAAGTTTCAAAATACAAATAATATAAATGGGGTGTGTGATCTTTCACAAGGAAGCATTCATGTAATGACATATGGAAATGCGCACATAATACCAATGTCGTGTCTTCTTCTTGAGTGTGGACAGAGAAGATGCAAACTCACGCAAGGTATGGTATATCAATTATGGCACAATAGATAAATAAAATGACAAATGAAGATGCATCATTGTAACTAAAAAATGGCTATTTCTTTTTGTATCTTATCATGCGTAGCACATTATACTTTCTACACACTTAATATAAAATGACAATATTCAATTTGTTAAACTGAGCATGGTTTATAGATAACTTACGGTCTAAAGCACCATATCAATTTATAATTATTATTATTGTTATCATTATTCAATGTATTTTTATTATTATTATTATTATTATTATTATTACTAATAATAATAATAATATAATTAGCATTGATTTTATTATTGTTATTATTTTTATTATTTGCTGTTATTGTGCACAGTAATGGACCCATATGAAAGATTTATTGAAAATATAGAATCTTAGTAACAGGAACTAATGCTCCAATATATATAAAAAACAGGGTGATCTCCCTAGTGTAGGAAGTTACTCAATGTTAAATTATATATTAAAGCACTTGCATACAGTTTAATACTCAATACTAAAGGTGAGTTAGAAACAACATTTGAGCTACTTATAAAAAACAATTATGTATTGATTCTTACAAAATTATTTAACTAAACACAGTGTGCCTTCTTTTATCTAATAGCTATATACTATAATAATATTAACACATTTTTGACATTATTTTAAGATGGACATTCAAGCCATATACTTGCTGATAGCTATTTTAAGGTTAAATAATTATTTGATAAGTTTTTAAAATTGGGGTATTAGGAAATGTGTGTTGAAATATGTATTTCTTGTAAAATTCATCTTTCTACCATATTAATTATTTGGGTGATGGTAAATGTAGGTTCTGATAAAATATCTTGAAGATAGGATGTACAATTGTTTGTAAATGCCTATGCTTAAGAGACACAGGTGCCATTTCTGTTGTTCATAGAACAAAACACATTCAAAGGAATTATTATGATTTTATTATATATGTGTGTGTGCATAATACACACACACACACGCACACACACACACACACACACACAACATAACATACCTATACTTATGAGGACCGACCACTGACCGTTATGAAGTGTGTGATTACTATTCTAACTCCACGCGCACTTTGATAGTAGGATAGGCTATACAGCGCACCGAAGCAAGTCTAACTGCACTTTTAGTTTTTTTACACACTCGATCGAAAGTACCTAAACACACTCCTCATAACGCACCAGTCCTGTCAAAGATAGTGTTTGTCTGGTTCTGTTAAGGTTAACCCACACTATGAGGACCAAGCCGGTCCCCACAGTGTGGGTTACTTGCACACACACGCGCACACACACACACACACACACACACACCCTTGGGAATGAAAGTTACCCCTACTTCTCTGGGATGGAAGCATCAAACTGAATGTCTTCAAGTGAATGTTCACGCTGTCTCTGACAGGCTGATTAACCCCCCTCCCCTCCCCCAATGTACAAGCCTAGGGCTCTAAGTTAGATGTGCACCTTTTCAACATGACGTTGCAATACAACAAACTATTGAAGACGAGTATGCCTTTGACTTTAATCACTGCAGTAAAATTTCACAATATTGAAATCCATTGTGTATATCTGGCCAGTTTCCGGATTGATGAATCTTTAATAGTCAAATGTAGCATGGTTCCTTTAAAAATTGACTTTTGGCGGTTCCCTACAGCTTTCTGACCATTTTCAAAATAATTATTGGGACAATTTCACTTTGTTCGTGGCAAGAAATAGGTGCAGCAAAATGAAGTGGTGAAGACATATATTTATTGGTGGCGGAGAGAAAGGACGACATTTATTGGTTTATATTTTATATCCACTATTTAGATCGGTAATTACCATGTTCTATTTAGTGCCTCTCATGATGTGCTTTGATTACTTTTGCTGAAAGCCAGACATATTTAATAACAATTAGGTTTTTTGTAGAGAGTTCTTAACCAGGAAACAAGAGTCCTTGCAGCTACGTCGCTAATTATATCTAAGTCTATCTGTCTCATGGGGGACATCCAAAATGTAAATTAGAAACATTTCTCTTTTCAAGATGTACGAGGAAATCGCGTAAAGCAAGTATATCACATCCTTAATATTTATTAATAGTAAATTAAAATTAAGACACAGCTCAAAACGATAAATGTAAATATTGAATTCACAGTTTGGTGTTTGTAATATGCAATTGCATATCGTCATACGACCGAGACTGTGAAAATGCCGCATCTGGGCATGCTAAGATAAATCATGCGGGTGAATTTTCATTAATTTGTTGTAAGTAATACGGGAAACAGCAGCCACGATTTGAGTCTGATTATCTTTATCTTGTGGTTCCAATGCTTCCTTGTTTTACTATTGATTGAAATGTGTTTAAATATATACTTTCAAAGGCTGGACATTAATTATATCTACATAATACATGAGATTCTGCACTCCCTGTGTTAAAAGCCTATCTGTAATTTCTTTATAAACAGCGACTTGTGGCACACTCAGTCGCCGCCTATAAAGAAATGAGGTCAGAATTTAACTATAACCAGTGGTGTGACGAAGGCCCTGCAGCCCCCACAATGTGTTTCGAGTTCCATGGGGGCCCTTCAGCACAGTACCCTGGCCTGAGAGCTCCTGAGTGAGTCCAGAGGGAGCCCCACCATGTACTTTGCAAGGGGCCCCCTCAAGTTCCGTTATGCTACTGGTAATAACCTATTATAGGTGAGTTCTGACTTCACAATACCTGCTGCCAGAGCCAGCAGTCAAGGGGAAAGGCTAGTCAGGTCACGGAGCATAATTAAAGCAGCAGTTTAAACAAGGAAAAATTAAGCCTTGCTTTTATTTCTACTGTTCTCCTAACCTAGTTATAGAAAAATTTGAATCTTTCCGTATTTTTCTATTATATCTTTAGTTAAAAGATTGCTTGAATTAAACTGATTCTAATAAATTTTTACAGCAAATATCTAACAGTTTTTTATGTGTTTAATTTTGCACTAGAGATTCTTTTTTATTCTTTATATTTTCAAACATGCTCTCTCTTTCATATGAAAGAGCTATGCACTATGGATTTAAGTGGTTTGTGGGAAAGATTACGGTGTCACCATGTATTATAAGGAATTAAATACCCCTGTGTACATAATAAGGATATTGTTAGCCACCTCAAAGTTCCATAACATTGTAAAGTAACTCTTTGATGACTTGCAAATCCTTATAATGTGCAGTAGGGGGAACCTTATCCCATATATCAGAACACACAGAAAACAAAGAAATCCCTATTCCCAAGCACACAACTCTCTGCCTATCATTTTATCCATGCATGATTCATGTTTGTTCTGTGCTCTGAGCCTTTCTTGTCTTTAAACTTCAGGAATATAGCATAGTCAAACTTAGGGAATTTGGTACTGAAAGTTCCCGGCAAAGAACCATGTTAACAGTTTTATATACTCTGGCATGTCTAACAGGTTGGGCTGGTTAGAGAGCCAAAAGCTACCCTGAAAACATTGTTTATGTATTTATCTAGATAGGTATGTAGTATTCATGCAGTGCAAATCTATATGAAAGGCAGCAAAGGCCTGTACATGGTCAAAGGCAAAGACCCAGTGATTGGAGGGGGTAACTGGTTCTAAAAGGCAAAGTGTACTATTACAGCATCATGATGTAGTGTTCCTAAAATAAGTGTGTCTTTAATTTTGTCCAAAATTGGGTCAGCCAGATATGCAGGGTTGCCAGTTGTGATGGCTTTGTAGATGACGTAGATGGCTTTGAAGAGGGTGCTGGCAGCAATGGGAGCCAGTGGCTTTCCATCAGGGTGGGTATGATGTGTTCATATTTATTAAAGCCCTGAATCAGACATGCTGTAGCATTTAAGATGCTTTTAAGTAATGCCAGTGTGTATTATCAAAGACCATGGTGCAGGGCATTTCCATTATCCAGGTGCTCAAGAGTTGATTTCTGTGAGGAATCATTTCACTTTCTTAAGTAGAGTGAGCTGATACCTGGCTATCTGGCTTTTCCTGTCAGTGAGTTGCCTGAGGGTGAGATTGGTGTCCATAATGAAACTGTGTGACCCATCATTGACTGAAAAATGGGGTTTGGGTGCATCCAGGTGTTAAGACTCTTCCTAGATATATTGGTGCCCATGTTAACAAACTGGTGTTGGTTGGATATGCGGCAGAACCAGTGATTGGTATTTCTAGTGAATCCCATTTGAGATGCCAGGATGTGGATGAGGATGAGATGATCAATGGTGCAAAAGGCATCTGAGAGGTCCATTGCTGTCTTTAGCTGAGTCAGTAGGGCATCATCTATGATTTTCAGGGTAGTTGTCACATTGCTGCAGCATGATCTGAAGCTGGACTGATAGTCATGGAGGAGATGGTTAGTGTTGATGTGATCATAAAGTTGTGCATTAACCGCTTTTCTGAGGCTCAATGAATGGTAGATGAGTGACAAGCCAGTAGTAAGCCCAGCTGTTAAGGTTTTGTGTAGGTTTCTTCAGGAGGTGAAGGATCCCACCTGTCTTGAGAGCTTCAGGACAGATCACTTCACTTGAGTGAGGAAGGCAATGACAATGGTGATTAGGGGTGAGAGAGCTTTCACATAGAGGCTTTATATGAAGCCAGAAGGTAAGACTTTGTTTTCATTTTGGTGACTTTGAGGAAGCTTTTATGTTGGTGAGGTCTGTGAAAGTGAATATTAAATATGACCATTACTGCTTACAGCACAGAGGTGTTGGTGTTTTTAGTTTGTAGTTTGATCTTTCTATACTTTTTTTATTGAAGAATATTTCATATTGCATTGCACTTGTCTATAGAGTGTGGGATAGGATGACCGGGCAGGCGGCTGATGGGGTGCTTGCTTATTTTGAAGGGTGTTGTACTTCTATTGACAAACTCTTTGATGGTGTTTGTATAGGACTTGGCTTTTACTGATGTTATGAGTTTTTTCTAAGTTACACAGAGGGACTTCAGTAGAGTGAGGTCATTAATAGTTCTGAATTTTTCCATTTTCTCTCCTGCATGCAATGGAGTTTTTATTGTTGGTGACATCTTGAAACACCATGGTGCTGATGAGTTTGACTTACACTTGTGTAGTTTACCTGGAGCATGGGTGTTCACATGGTTCTTGACAAAGTCATTTAGAATGGTATCAACATCAGACATGAAGATGGCAGGATGAGACATGAGTTTGAGCTTTAGGTTGTCTATGACAAATATTTTGATGGATCTGAATGTTTCTTGTTTTTTTTGGGTAGACCTTAATGTGTTGGATTGATGCTGAACAAGGTGATGGTGATGTTGATGGAGATGGCGAGGCGGATAGTTCAGTCTAGGGCTATGAGAGAATTGCAATGGACCTGTCCTAAGAAGTCAAGATCCAGAATGAGGATTTGGAGTGTGTTGGTTGAGTGGCAGGCTGACCATGTTGAGATTGTTGATAAGGTTGAGGATGTTGCTTTTGTTGTTTTCATGCTTACCTTCTCTAGGAGGCGAAAGTCACCAAGGATAATTGACTGCATTTTGGATAGGTGAGATGGGAAAAGAGGTCCGAGAATTCATGTATGAAGTTCTCATTTTGCTCTGGAGGCCTCTAGGAGAAAAGGAGATTGTGGTTCATATGCACACCCCACATTGTACCAAGCAAGCACAGAGAGTGAGCAGCGTCTTTACCAGTGGGATTAGGGACATAGGTTTACCCCAAGAAACCCTTTGGAAACCTAGGCCAAACATTGCATTTGAAAATAATGGAGCACAATTTTGTAAAGGGAATAATTGTAAAGCCGTACATTTTTACACACTGTTTTGTAAACTAACTGAATTTTCCAATATAGCACTCTTTGTCACAGTACACAGGAAAAATATTTATCTGTAGTATCATATCACATATATGCCTCATATAAAACACAGGGTGCATGTTGCACAGCAGGCAAATTATTGTGCAAGGGAGAAGCACATTTCTCCAATAAACTGTCTGCCACTGAAACAAATGTCCATTGAACAATCAAATCCTGGGAAAAATTACATATTTTGCAAACCATGCTCAGATATAATAAGTTCCTGTGCAAGTTATTAACCCACTAAAAGGTATTAGCTAAAAAAATATTTCTACTATATCCCAATAGATTGCCACTGTATGTAAGTGTAATACAGATATGAGTATTGCTCAAATATTTCAACATGCATTGACTTGCCACTTACATTAGGATATTGCTCAAGGAATCAATGGTGCTGATAATAATGTTTTATATTATATTGCAAAACTTTATAAAGGATTCATTCTGTCAATACTATGGCCTTAAAGTGCTAAATTAGATGCTTTAAATGACACTCTGAGAAAAAATTTAACAAAGGTGATGCATGGAATCCTTGAATTAATCTCAGCCCCTCATATTTTCTATGAGGGGCATTCCAGTCTATCATGTTTGTCCACTATGCCACTCGAGGCAGTAAAAAACTTTATACAAATCAACTCTGGTCCTTTTCCAAATGAAACAGTCCAGCCTAAACAGCCAGTCAGGTATCTTCTAGATGGCAACATAAGCAACTCCAGGCCAATTTTGTATTAATTAGGCCTCATCAGTGAGGTATAGCTTTATTCCTGTTGCAAAATGAGCACAGGACTCACTCATTTCTCATTAAACCTAAGGTGAGGCACTGAGGAAAGCAGTAAGGTGATGGGTGGAATGCTGAATTTAAGCCACTGGTCACTACCCAGGACACATTCTACTCCATCTATTTTCCCCACTTTTCCACGCTAGCTAGAGAGCAGCCAGATACAAATCCGTCTCAGCCCTATTTTAACAGAACAGCCCAGCCTTCCTTCAGATGTGAAAACAGGAACCCCCTTGCCTGGTTTCCACCTATTTGCTCTCATCATGGAAGCACTGATTGACTCTGATGCCACAGTGAGCACAGGGCTCACTTCTGGACATACCAATCGCACTGAGGAAAGAAATGATGGCTCAAAAGACTCTGTTAACCACAGCCACCAGTATTATTCAGACCACATGTGAGACCATACTCTTTTGCCCACTATGCATATCTAGACATAACCTGGCCATATGCAAACCAGCCTTGTACTTATTCCAATAGTAGTTCAAATCAAACTGGCAAGCCAAAGGGGGTGACCACCAGATGCCAGGAAATTGCGACACTGCCTCCAGCCCCAAAATATTTACCTACAAATCATTGATTTCTGTTGTGCCAGTCTAATTAGTTCAATGAAATGGAAACAAGACTATAAATAAACCAGATACATTAGGCTCTCACACAAAAGTTCAGGACTGGAAACATTGTCCATAATGAGCTGGAGGGAAGTGATCACAACCGAGGGTATGTCTCCTCCAGTTTGGAACCCAAGTAATCTCAGACATGTTTTGATCTACTTGGCCTTCATTAATGAGGTATTAGCTTGATTATTATGCATCATGAGCACAAGACCCATAGCTGGGCCTACACATTGCATGCAGGGTGTTGGACTGAGAAAAACAAAAAAAAAATAGGGTGGGATGCTTGAACTAATTTTGTTAATAAATGCAGTAGGAACTAATTTACAACTACATCTGTGTGTCTATACAAAAATACATGGAATCCTTCCATTTTGTCAGTAGTAGAATAAATGAAAATAACACAAAACAAAGAGGATGTTAAAAAATTTAGACATTCAGTAAATAAGTTTTATGATGGAATCAAAATCAATTGCATGGGGGTACGTAAACTATATAAAATCATACATGAATGTATGTATGATCATCCACTCTTATCAGAAAAATAGTCCATAGAATATAACATCTGTGTTGGGAGTTAGATTTTTTAATTAAAACTTTTGGGGGGATATTCTCAAGAACGTGCGATAATCATCGCCAAAATAGGTTAGCGCAATTTTTCACATCGCCGTCTATCGCGGGAAAATAACTCCGTGTTAACGTCTTATTCTCAACACGGCGGTAACATGCGATAGTTTCCCGATAACGCGTCAAATGTCTGCGATAAAATTACCGGGACGGCGATAAAAATCTAAAGCCTAACGTGAAAAAACTTGCGATGGGCTCAACTGCGATAAAAAATCCAGCGATAAGAAGCGCCAGGCCTGCAAATCCCACAAGTCAGGCGAGAAAAACCACTATAAAAGAGGCAACAAAAAACACAAACAACTGCAAAGCACCATGGAGGTAGCCGGAGCAAGTACAGAGGACAACCAGAACCCCACAAGCCCCACGGAGGACCAGCCTGGGACCTCGGGGTCAGGGAATGGCAAGGAGAAAAAGAAGAGGAACCCGCCTTTCAGTAAGCAGGAAAATCAGATCATCACCTCCACTGTGTCATTGGCAACTAAAAATACTATATGGCAGTCCATCTTGGCCAAGGTGAATGCAGTCGGAGTGAAGAGAAGGGATGTGGACAACTGCAAGAAGCACTGGACTGATGTGAATGCGCAAAACCAAGCTGAAACTTGCAGCCAACCTGAAAGCAGCAATACAGATTGGAGGTGAGAGTCCAGCGACACACCAGGAGCTGGATGAGATGGAGGAAATGGTGACCCGAGTCATCATTGGGGAGACAGTGACAGGAGTAGGGGGACCGGACACTGCACAACATGAACTGAGCCAACAGCAACAGGGTGAGTAACGACCAGGGACTGGGGGGGACGGGGGATGGCACACATGCACAATTAAGTATAGCACATCTGCGGACAAACCATGCCCAAGAGTCACAACTCCGACCAAGAGCCCAATTTACCCAAGTCTGCAATACCTCAGCACTGAATAAGCACAGAAGTGAAAGGCACACCGCCTGAAAGGGATAAGGGCCAGCAAAATCAGAGCTGAAGGGGTAACACACCCACAATGCAGCACACACACATAAGAATCAGAGCACCTCAACATTGACAACAATGTGGTACAAACTGCAACACCTTCACAACAGAACAGAGGACACAACTGCTGCCGCTTGTGTGTAGAAAATGGCCATTCGCATTTGGCATAGCAGGAAACTGTGAGATGATAATGTACAAGTACAACCTCACATCCCTGATGGTGTAGAAATGTCAACTGTCCCGCATCAAATAGGCATCTCCTCACAAACAGTCACAATGTACATTGTCACGCAGTCTGTTATTAAACTTGTACAATGCGTGAACATACATGTGAACACAATGTCAATCTGTATCTCCCCTTCACATTGCAGAGGAATAATCAACACCCCCTGCAGAGCAGACCCAAACAAGTCAGCACTGATGATAAAGAGGACCTCCCCAACATCGACACCGATGCCCTCCAACAGCTAACGGACAGCTTCGGCACCCCACCTCCAGGAGCAGGGCAGCCCAGCTGCATCGAGGAGACCCCGGCCCCTGCACAGACCACACAGCAGGAAGCACCCACCACCACGGCTGTCTCCCAGAACCCCCACGACCAACACATGGCATTCCAACGCCATGTGTTAGGGTGCCAGGAGAAGATGGCTGATCAGCTGCGGGTGGGGTTCGACCTCATGGCAGCAAAACTAGATGCCATACATGGGTGTCTAAGTCCCATCAGGGATGACTTACAGTCCCTAACGGACACCCACTGTCCGCTCCATGCTCTCCAACAATACATGGCTGACATCGCTGGAGTCATGACTCTGAGCCAAGAACAACTGTCTAGTCAGAGTGGCTCCAGCGATGTCAGCCGGGAGTTGGGACACATAAGGAGAATGATGGAGAGCTTGGAGCGGATGCAGGTGGAAAGAATGTTTGCCACGGCTGCACACCAGTGAGATGTAGCTGTGATCTTCCATGCCCTGCAGATCCTCGTCATGGCATTGCCACCACAAGGCCTGGCGCGGATGAATGCTGCTGCTACTACTCCATCCACATCTCCGCCCCCTGAAGTGTCAGTGCCACACAGTGTGGCAGACATTCCACCTCCGGCCCCTGATGTGTCAGTGCCACACAATGATGCAGGCTAAACACCACCACCCACATGTGAGGCACCTGACACATCAGAGGACGAAGATGATGATGAATCTGGCTTTGTGGTAAGAATTAAGTGGTAGCATTCATCTCTGCCATATGGCCTGT
Source organism: Calotriton arnoldi (assembly GCA_963921515.1). Lineage (NCBI taxonomy): Eukaryota > Metazoa > Chordata > Amphibia > Caudata > Salamandridae > Calotriton > Calotriton arnoldi. The sequence continues at coordinate 1,137,198 of CAWUFW010002667.1, forward strand.
TTCAGCTTGGTTCTGCCCTCTGCATCATGCCCTGGAATAACACCTTCCACTGTCCCCCGATACACTCAGCGACACTCACCTTGGACCTCAACACGGACTGCCATATTTTGTTTGGTTACCAATGACACAGAAATCACACTGCAGACGGAAGTCTTCCTCTTCCGATGAACTTGTCAATCCCTAAAGGACTCTGGCTGGCCCTCCACGGGGCAACAATGTAAAGTGGGGTTTGCATGGCCCTGTACTGGTCCACTCCACTGAATGGGAATAAAACATTCTAATTCACACAGATGTGTCATGGCTATGATCAATCAAGTATGAAAGTATGGATGAATGTAGGGACAGTGATTCCACAAAAAGGTACTTCCTGGGTAATGCTATCAATGCGCATGTATGGCCGTTACCCAGATCGGCAGTGAAACACACATTGTCATTCAAATCAACACTCATCATAGTTGAATACAAGTGAAGGTGCGTAGACTTTATTAGCATATGCGTGTCAGTACGGGCAAGATAAGTGCCACAACATGCAGACCAATGCAGCAGTATGTCAGAATTTTGGAACGTTGCCAAGCGCCGCAGTCCACTCCGGGGGAGTGCCTCACCTTTCACAGGTGTGTGTTAACCCAAGTTGTTGTCCGCTCATGTATTTGGAGTCCAGGCGAATGCAGCCATGTCCACTGTTGTCGTGGGATATGTGACCAGATCTCCAAGATGCAACAAGGTGTTGGGACATGTGCAATGGGTTCCAATCTGTTGTGGCTGCAGGTACGTAGTTACTCGTCCATGAAAGCGATTGCAGCTTTGTAGGCTATCATTTCCAACATGAGGTCGTTGTCGACTTCATCAAACAGGACGGCGAGGCCATCCATTAGCAGGTCCGGACAGATGTGCTGCGTCCACCCCCTTTCACCAATTAGCACTACAGCCCAATAGGGGAGCGGTTCAATGTGGTCACTGCACACGAGGAGTTGTGCAATCTCCCAGGTCCAGCTGCCAGCATGTATGCCTAGTATCAAGGCATCCCATATACGGGTATCACGGTGACACTCCTGGTCGTGGGCCAACAGGGGGCGCACACACATGTCAAAATCCAGTTCAGCTACCGTCCTGTTGGATAGGCAGACATCCATGGACCACTCGAATATGCACGATCGACAATGCAACACAGGCTGAACGCAGGTGACGTTGGCAAGGCGGAAGCTTAGCCGGTAACTGATCCGCAGCACTGCCAATGGCAGTGCCCCCAGTAAATGCAGCATACGTGCACGGTACAGTTCAACGTGACAGGGGTTGTGCATGTGTCCGAGATGTTCTGCCATTGCGTTAGGGGCTCTGGTTGAAGCGGCACTGTTCTGACCTGCGCCAGTTCTGTGGATGAAATGCCACAGCTTGGATCAATGAGTTGTTTTAGTGTGCAACGGTTGTACGCCTGGGATGGTGTGAAGGCCATTCCATGCAAGTCAACTTCGAGCAAGGACTTCTGTTTGTGGGGTGTGTATACGTTGGTCTTTCGTCGGGCTGTGCGTAGTATGGGAGTAGTCATCAGCTGCTATAGTATCTGTCCGGGGGTGCCGGGCACATGCAATTCCGAGGTCAGAGGTGCAGATGTGCTTCCGCCTGATAGTTCAGACAAAGGAGCTTTCATCCCTAATGTTAGTTTGTCATCTGTTTGCATTCAGGAAATGTGATGTGGCTTGTTGGGTGTGGGGTGGGATGTGTGCGACTTTGGGATTCATGTTTGACATGTCTTGCATGTGGCAAATGAGCGGCATCACTGTGTGTTGCGTTGCCTCACAGCTGCTCCTCCCTCCCCCGAGCCTATTTACTTGTGTGCACTGCGCGGTTGCATCACATGCACTCCTACGGCACACCATTGTCATGCCTGGCTGCACATGTCCACAAGCCTGACTACGACACTGTGATGTTGGCCGTTGAAGGTGGGCGGCCACGTGAGTGTAGGCCTATGGTAAGGATAGGGCGGACACTGATGTAGAGTTCGTGCGTGGCTGTACTCGTGCTGCGATTAAGGCTAGGCATTTGGCTCATGCTCCAGCAATACAGATACACACAACACTTGGCATGTATGAGCCAAGACCCAGAGCGGTCTTGCGCTCCTTCATTTCTCCGTTTGTGCGAGCCCGCCCTCCGGGTGCATGCTACATTGCAACATTGTTGATTGCGGGCCGGGTGGCGCCGACACTACAACAGAGACACATGCATTAGTCACTTCCTTGTCCAGGCCAGCACTGAACCACACCCAGAGCCCCGGGCAAATTCTTCACACCCCTACGATGGACTGGCGTACGCCGGCCCAGCCCACTCTGCTTACGCTTAAAGGGGGGGACGACAAAGCTACATGTCCAAGGTCTTACCCACTGCCCGAGGTGACATGGTTGCATCCACTGTCCACAGCACAATGTAATGTGGTAGGGCCCTGGGCCATCATGCATACATAATGACCACACGGACACACTTAGATAGATAGTGGAACTGGCTACGGGCACGTGCGCCCGGCCCATTTTATTACCAGGGTCACATGTCTGTTGTAGGGATTCTGCACATATACAGAGCTATGCACAGGATAATAGGACCTCGGAGTATAGTGGTGAACCAACCATGCACCTTAGTACCCACAATCCCAATCCGACTAGCTTTAGCGTCTCATTAGCAGCGAGGCTACCAATGATTAGACAACCCAGAACACGGTCTCTCTCTCTCAGGACTCGCGGGAGCAAGAACACCCTTTCATAATTCACTCATACCTGTCCACAACGTGGTGAATAAGAGACACAGTATAGTTTAAAATGTTTATTTCAACTATCGTGCTCTAAGATACAGTACACGTGCCAGTACTATCAGCATAATGCATAAGGATAACATAATAAGCATAGTTACAATTCCATAGAATACAAACGGGGAAAGCATTTCATAAAGCAGTGGATATATAGCTAAATGACCTTACCACCCTCCCTGTGCTATTAACTAGTTTATTATAAAAATAGAAGACCTCTGGGCATTGTCAGGCGAACCCTCATACCTCAATATCTAGATGCAAGGTTTACATCATCAGACAAGCACAGCTCTTCTCCCTGGAAAGGTTTTTCTCCAAGTTTGTGTGGTTATCACGAGTCAACAAGAATTTAGATTCAAGTAGATCTGACTGCAAAGACTGCAGTATAGAGGAATGCTCAGGAAGCCAGCATGACTTCGAAACGTTGGGCTGTATCAAGGCATATAGAGGCTTGATACGCTGGGCATATTCGGGAATGTAAGTACGCCCGAAGTTTATAAAACCCAGTAATGACTGAAGCTTCTTCAGGGTAGTTGGAGGGCACAAAAGTGCGCACTTCTCCAAGAAATGGGGAGCTAAGCCCTTACCTTCATTGTTGAGCTCATAGCCCAAAAACAAAATGGTAAATTCAGCAATGTGTGATTTGGCAAAATTAAATTTGTATCCTAAGACCGCAAATTCAAGAATAATGCGGTCCACTCGGGAAAGATGCAGCCATAATTCGTCGTCCGTCAGATAGATATCATCGACGTACGAACACGCATCTGGGTCTATGCTGTCCAACAAAGAGACAACACGAGCGGCGAAGACACCCGGGCTGTTCTTGTAGCCCATGGGTAAACGCCGGAATTTGAATTGTTTACCACCGGAAGTGAAAGAGCTCCATTGGCTGCACTCCGGGGACAAGTTGTGCGTGTAAAATCCATTGATAGGTCAAGTGTCGTTTTATATTTTTTACGAACAAGACTGTCTACAAGCGCAGAACTGTGGGTATTTTGTACCGCAAAGGTCCAACAGTGAGAGTTCAAATGTCGGTAATCCAATACTAGGCGGTACGATCCATCGGGTTTAGAAACCACGAAAAGGGGATTATTCATTGGTGATACGCATGTTTCAATACTCCTTGATATTCTAACTGTGTCAGAATGTCGGAAACGGGACCTTTTGCTTCCCGCCGGATGGGATATTGGGGTTTTGGCTGTGGCAGCGACCGCAAGGGAATATCATGGGGGGGAGAGACTTCATCCCAGCCCACGTGATTACGGTATAACGCTGGAGCCAGGGCCCCAGCCCATTCAGCTGCGAGAGCCTCCGCTTTGTCCTTGGGGACATGACGAGAAAAGCTCGGAAGGATTACCTCCTCCTCTCTACGCGCAGCAAATACGAATGGGGGCGGCCAATCCGCCTCTGCCAACAAAATGTCGTAAGAAGAGGTCAGATTCTCCCAAAAAATCCCTTTAATAACACGCTGTATGTCACCTTCAATTTGAAGGACAATATTAAATAGTCTGTCTGGGGGTGCCACTCGGGTGTCAGCTGTCTCGACAGTAATAATTGTGTCAGTTGCTGTCGCCTCCACATGAGGACGTAGCGCCTCCCGCACTATGGTAACTTCCGCGGCGCTGTCTAGGAGCGTCACTGCCCACGTCCAATTCAGGAGTCTCGTTCTCACCGTCTGTGGCATACTTCGCTGTTACAGCTGCAACTTTCTTCTTCTGAAACTGTGGGCAAGAACGTGGAAACTCTTCGGGTTTCCCTCGGACTTGTGGTCGAGGTTGGTCTCGTCCCTGTGGAGCCTCATGACCCCTGCCTCTATCCTAGCGTTCTCCTCCACCAGTCTGGGAGGTCGATGGTGCCTGTGAAGAACGAGGAGAACGTGGATCAGGGACTTGAAATCTCTCTGGAGATTTAATTCTCGCTCTGTTGCGCAAATCATAAGTGCGTTCAGAAGATACGGAAACCGGGGACGCGCCACGCGACCCTGGTTTCTTCTGTTGCTTACCCTGTTTCTTCAACCTCCAGTTCTTTTTAGTAAAGAACGGTCTATCATCTTTCTCAGACTGAGTTTTTTGTTGTGGCTGTCATTGAGTTTGCGTTTTAGCAAAAGGCTTAACTCCCAGACTATTGCGGCCAATGGTTTTATAAGCCTGTGCAATAATTTTCGGTAATTCGCATGGCCTGTCCGGTTCTGAGACTAAAGCCAAAGCATTAGCTACTTGAAAGTTAACTGCATCGCCCTTGATGTTCGCCAGGATTAAATCAGCCACTACATCGAACACTCCCACCAGTCTCATCCCCAATTCCACAGCCGCTTCAGGGCCATGCTCATCCTGCACTCGTTTAATTACAGAGGGGAGAACTGTCATGGAAGGAGTGCCGAAACACTTCGCATATACTGCTGCGAATACCTTGCCCCAGTTGTTGCATTCTGCCAACTCGGAAATTAAGTCTTTTGGCAAACTGATCGTTTAAATTCTGTGTTTTTCCACAGGAGAAGTATTTGGAAAAACTGCCTCCAGCTGGTCAAATTTTTCTGCAAACCAATAAGGCAAATCGTCCTTATTTTGTGGTCACTTGCCCATCACCGAATTAACCATGACGGGACTTATGGTTACACCGCCCGGTCCAGCTGGATGCACCGCAACACCAGGAGGGGCTCCCTGAACGTTGCCAGTAACATATTGCACTAAAGCTCTGTGAACGCGTATCAAAGACGTATGTAATTCACGCAGTTCAGCAACCGCTAGCGTCAAATAACGCGGATGTGGGGTATACCTGGCCAAAACTGGCCAAGTGGCCCCGTCTATAGATAGGGGGCCTAAACGAACCGGTGTGACCGGATGTGGGAGGGCGCCATTAAACCAAATACGGTGTTGCCATGCCGTAAGTGGTACTTCGAGAGCCTGATAAGGCCGATAAGCATTGGGTAGGGCAGTGAGAGTGTACTCATGGAACAAATCGTCCGTTCCATCCACCGCCGGAAAAGTGACCCAAGAGTAAAACACCTCAAAGTGGTGAGCCGGGTCAGCCTGCACCACAAAGATGAGTGAGACACCCACGTCTGGCACTCCATAAGCCAGTAAATGAGCCCGGAGCGCAGCGCGGCTATGTACCGGTATATTTATATCCGCCATTAAGAGCAGAAACGATCGACAACCTAATATGAGGCAGCACTATATAGGGTTTACTTAAACACCTTTTAATAACTTCAAGCTTGAAAGAACCTATAAAAACGTCAATATAGGAGGTATTACCCTCACACACGTTTCCGGAAGCGCATGCGAAGGGTGTTGTGGACAAGCACAAGTACTACTCAAGCGTCTCGCAGATAAGCAGCCCACTACGTTAGTGGTGCCATGTTGTAGGGATTCTGCACATATACAGAGCTATGCACAGGATAATAGGACCTCGGAGTATAGTGGTGAACCAACCATGCACCTTAGTACCCACAATCCCAATCCGACTAGCTTTAGCGTCTCATTAGCAGCGAGGCTACCAATGATTAGACAACCCAGAACACGGTCTCTCTCTCTCAGGACTCGCGGGAGCAAGAACACCCTTTCATAATTCACTCATACCTGTCCACAACGTGCATAATAAGAGACACAGTATAGTTTAAAATGTTTATTTCAACTATCGTGCTCTAAGATACAGTACACGTGCCAGTACTATCAGCATAATGCATAAGGATAAAATAATAAGCATAGTTGCAATTCCATAGAATACAAACGGGGAAAGCATTTCATAAAGCAGTGGATATAGGGCTAAATGACCTTAACACCCCCCCCGTGCTATTAACTAGTTTATTATAAAAATGTATAATAATAATTCGAGCGTCAGCACTCCGTTGTGGCCAAACCCAGATGAACCGGTTACACGACCACCACAAACCCCGCTCTGCATTTCTAACAGACCTTTTGGGTGTGTTTACCTGGATCACTGCGGTCCATTTTCTTCTGACACTGCATATAAGTACATCTTGGTTGCAGTGGATTCGTGCACATGTTTCATCTGGGTTTGGCCACAACGGAGTGCTGACGCTCGAAATGTCATAAGTGATTTGCGTGTCTTTGTGGGAATTTTTGCCTGTGGCACCTTCCATTCTGACCAAGGTCCAGCGTTCGCCTCTAAGGCGTACAAGGACGCGATGGGGTCACTGGGGGTGCGGGTGAAATTTTCGTCTCCATATCGGCCTGAGGGCAATTCGATTGTTGAACGAATGAACCGTGACTTAAAGCAATCCTTGACAGCTAGAGTCTTAGGTACTGGCAGGAACTGGCTGGCCCACTTGTATACCATACAACGTGCACTTAATAATCTCCCTAGAAGACCTCTGGGTGGGCGGACCCCATACGAAATGCTCTTTGGCATCCAAATGTTTGTGCCCGACCTTGATGGTCTAGACATGGCGGCGCAATCCGCAATCTTTGATGTAGATAACCATTCTACTATGTTGCAGGGCTTACAAGAAGCCCGTGACAAACTTGCAAACGAACATTTACCTTCAGCCACAGACGCTGCGCTGCAGATTCCGGTTGCCGGCTGGCTTCCGAAGGTTGGAGATCTGGTCCGAGAGAAGGTGGAGAACAAAAAAGAATTTGGCCCCTCTTATCGTGCACCGGTTCCAGTCCTTGGCTTGAAGGGTACTCGTACAGTCATCTTACCACCGCTTCCTGGTCGCAAAGACAACAGATACATCTCAATGGACAATGTCAAACTACAACATCTGGCCGATCCTGAATAGCGTAACACCAGCAGTCTCTTGTCCAGCCATTTCTAGGACACCTGTTTGTGGTCCTCCAGCCCACACGGTCACTGATGTTGCCATTGAGATGGTAGATTTGCCTGATCGCCTGCTCGATTACCCGGATTCCCCCTGCAATGAGGAGACCGAGTATACATACCCCGCCAATGAGTCGGTGGCTCACCAACCAACAACGCCACTGAGCCCCACCCGTTCTTTCTTTGATTCGGCTTCCACCTCATCACTTATCCCGTCCAGCTTCAGTATTTTTGTATCCTGGTTCAGAGACAATTTTTTGATCCCACCATGGACCTACATCTGGTTGGTACTATTCCTGATTTTTCTGTTCATGTCCATAGGCTTTGTGACAGTTTTTTTCTTACTCATCAATGGTCACTATTTACCAGAACGCTCTGCAGTGAACTGTGTCGCTGGAACTTTGGCTCCGCATTCTTCTTCTCACATCATGAAGCGTGACCACACATTTGTGAACATTTCAGCTTTCCCAGTCGCTGATGGCATCGTATGGGATGCGGTAAATTTCCAAATTCATGGACCAACCGAGATTATAAATGTACCAAATGTCCTCCGTGTTTCAATGGGTGATGTCGTTAAAAGTAATATTCATTCTGACGATTGGGATGTGCATGCCGTTGAATCGTTATTTACTGATTTGAAATATTATGCTGCCTTTAATGCTGAAGATCTGTATTTAAATTCTGCAAGTTATGCTGACTTATATTGTTACCAGCATTGGGGCAACCACTTTCTCCATAAACCCAGTACCCTTCGGGGACCTTTTAATTACACCCAATGGGAACATTGTCCGACCCCTTTGCCAGGTAGCTCCCAGACTCTTAGAAATAAGTTTACTTATTTTACAGACTTTGATCGATCGAACCCTGGGTCCTATTAATTTAAATTAAACACACAGAAAATCATGTTGACCCACACCAAATTGCTATATTCGGGTTCCTTTTTGAACGCCTTAGCTGTGGGTGGTTATGGGCACTGGCAGGACACCATTGACTTAAAATCTATATGGGGCACCAAGTCATGGCAGGTACAAGGCACGGAAGCCTTACACCGTGCTTTCCTAATCCCGGCCCAAATTTTGTTTTTAAATCATACGATCTATCAAACAACGTGTTGGGGTTTGGCTACTTCCAAACAATTAAATGCACCGTCCATTCCCGTATTGTCTTCCACTCCCAGCGAAAGCTTGCATTTTAATATTTCCCTTGACAATTTGCAGGCTTTGTTTCAAAACAATTCATTCAATGTCTCTACGTTTGTTCAGTCACCCTGGTTGGCTTGGCCCATAGCATCAAATGCCTGCCAGCTGCGTTTTCATGACTCAGCTCCTGGTTACAAACAGGATAGGCCAGATCCGAGGTTTTCTGACTCTCGTACTGTTACGACATATTCTGTTGGTAAATTGTGTAAACAGTGGTTGCAGCACTCTTCATTAGATTCTGTAAAACAACATTTATCCCTCCTATCAGGCAACATTGATCTGTCCGATTTTGTTCTGGGGCCTCGTGGCCCTCGACCTAAGAGATTCATTTATGAGACTTACAATGAACTCTGGAAGCATTCGCAAATTGAAGCGGCTTCCCGTCTACGGGAAATCGATCAAGCAAATTTAGAAAAGGTGCTTGCTGTTGTTGACAATAGTATTAATACCCTGTCTTCCCGCATTTACACATTAGAGAATATTGTTTCCTCTGTTGTTGATATTGTACAAGATGATGTTTCTGTGTTATATCATGGTCAGAATCAATTGCGTTCAATGATGCAGTTTGCATGGACTTTGCAAACACTTAAAATGGGTAAAGTTCCTTGCCATTTTTTGAACACCTCTGCCTTATTCTTGCCGTTTAATTTAACTGAGAAACAGCAATTCATGTCCATGAAAGATGCAACATACACTCTCTTACATATCGAAAAAATAGAGCCCTTACCATTCTCTGTGGCGGAATTGGATTCTGCAGTGTGGCTAGTTCACGGGGTTATCGCCTTGCCTTTTTCTTTATTCGAATTCAGTTCATGCATGAAACATTATCCTGTGGGCCATTTTCAGCCCTTAGGCAGTGCCTTCCTGCGTGAACTTTGGTCCCTGCCGTTCATGTATAAATGCCTTAGGGACGGAAAAGAAGTTTTTCTCACAGGAGAGTCATGCGATGCTACTGTGGGTCAGTCCCTGATTTGTAAACACATTAAATTACACGGGGCTTGTAATGTTTCGGCTCCTAATCTTGCTTGTGTTTTAAAGGGCATTCCTGCTCCTGCTATATCCCCTACTTTCACTGTACTTGCAAATGGTAGCTATCGCCTTCTGAATAATCTGGACTGCTGTGGAATGCTGGCTGGCATCCCCTATATTGTAACTGTTTCACACCGGGTAGTGTGCTGCAAAAATGTGCTTTTTCCTCCCCCGCACGACATAATAGATAGTTCCATTTGGCCTTCCATTCCGACTTTGAAGGCGGATTTCAATAAATTGAGCAGAATAAAGGCGCTATTATTGAACCAGGAGGTTATGCTCACATCCGCACGGGAGACATTCATCCTCCAGGTGGCTAGTACCCACAGTGAAATACAGGCCCTTTTGAACACCAACCTCCCACAACATTTCGGTGAGCTGATTCACCGTGTTTTCAATGCATCACGCACAGAAGGTCTTGTGCACTTTTTTAAAGTTGTGGGCTCTGGCCTTGTTACCTCCTTTCAAACTATCTTTGGTGTAATACCAGCTTTTATTCATTCTATTTTTTCCAGCGTCTTTGGCGGCTTTCCGTTGATCCTCGCCTTAGCGGCTGGTATATTGCTTTTGGTCTGTTTGCTACGCAATGGCTGCACTTCCTGGGGGCCTCCTCGACCAAGGTCAACTCCGGATGCTCCGTGAACATCCACTTCGGCTTCGGCATCCTACCATTGGCGACACTAAGCGTGTCCTATAGACTTTCTTTTCGCTTTGCGTATTTCACTTGCGTGCAACATGTGATGTCTTGCATCCGATGTCCTTTCTCTTGGTCCTTGGAATTTTGCCTTTCCAATACGTCTCTGTCGGACCCGGATTTTGGCCAGTTGATGGGTCCCTTAGAGGCCCATGAACGGGACTGTTCCGGTGAGGGCTTTATGACGCGTGCGGCTGCACTTGGAATTTTGGTGCAATGGGATGTCTGGGCGGCTGCTCAGACTCTCCTACGGCAAAGTTATATTGAGTATCACGCAAGTTGTCCCGCAATGCTGATCACTGATCCCTCTTGCGAGGAACATGAATGCAGTTTTGATTTGTTGAACTGGATGGCGTCTCTTTTTTCTGACGATTCCAACGATGTCCTCTTGGAAGGTGTGGTGTTTTTCTGCACTTACACTCTATTGGATTAGGGGGCCTCCGCTTTCAGCGTCCTGCCTCACTGGAATTTTTTTTATCCTGCATTTTTTTCCCCCAATCATTGTCCTTCATTGGGGACTATTCCTAAATAGATGTTTCCGTTCTGCTCCATCTATTTGAACTCTGTCTTCGTCCTATGTCTTCGCCTATGGATTGACCAGGGGAGGGTGTCGTGTGGTTTGTGGCCTCATTGTCTGCATTGCTAAGTTGGCTTAGGCCTGGCTGCCATGATGCCTTTTTGCACACGTTGTGGACAGGTATGAGTGAATTGTGAAAGGGTGTTCTTGCTCCCGCGAGTCCTGAGAGAGAGAGACCGTGTTCTGGGTTGTCTAATCATTGGTAGCCTCGCTGCTAATGAGATGCTAAAGCTAGTCGGATTGGGATGGTGGGTACTAAGGTGCATGGTTGGTTCACCACTATACTCCGAGGTCCTATTATCCTGTGCATAGCTCTGTATATGTGCAGAATCCCTACAACATGTCCAGTGACACCTGTGCTGGATGGGAGTGGGGTGAGTGTAAGCCAGCCCTCAGGGAGTGGTTGGTGCTGGCAACAACTAGAACAGTGATCATCGGTTCACACACACAAGATTCAATCATAAAGGGTCCATGACTTGCAGTGCACTGAGGTAGGGGCACCAGATCTGACATCACACACACAAGATTCAATCACAAAGGGTCAATGACTTGTGGTGCACTGAGTTAGTGGCACCTGAAGCGCTCAGCGGGTGTGCAGCCTGCGATGATGCGTTGTCTGGGCGGGCCGCACTGGAAGCAATGTCTGTTGCCTACTGGACTGCGCCATACATAAATCAAGACTCAATTTGAATTGTGAGCCCTGTTGACCGCAGTGTAGGCCGGAGGCAGCGGTCAGAAAGGGCCCACAGCCACGTGGCGATGACTTGTGGTGCACTGAGTTGGTGGAACCTGAAGCGCTCAGCGGGTGTGCAGCCTGCGATGATGGCGTGTCCATGCAGGTCAGGATTGGATTTGATTTGTGAGCCCTGCTGACCGCAGTGTAGGCCGGAGGCAGCATTCAGAAAGGGCCCACAGCCACGTGGCAATGACTTGTGGTGCACTGAGTTGGTGGCACCTGAAGCGCTCAGCGGATGTGCAGCCAGCCATGATGGCGTGTCCTTGCAGGTCAGGATTGGATTTGATTTGTGAGCCCTGCTGACCGCAGTGTAGGCCGGAGGCAGCGGTCACAAAGGGCCCTCAGCCACGTGCCGATGACTTGTGGTGCACTGAGTTGGTGGCACCTGAAGCGCTCAGCGGGTGTGCAGCCAGCAATGATGGCGTGTCCTTGCAGGTCAGGATTGGATTTAATTTGTGAGCCCTGCTGACCGCAGTGTAGGCCGGAGGCAGCGGTCAGAAAGGGCCCACAGCCACGTGGCGATGACTTGTGGTGCACTGAGTTGGTGGCACCTGAAGCGCTCAGCGGGTGTGCAGCCAGCAATGATGGCGTGTCCTTGCAGGTCAGGATTGGATTCGATATGTGTGAGCCCTGCTGACCGCAGTGTAGGCCGCAGACAGTAGTCAGCACACACATTACTCCGCGGTGCTGTGCCGCTGGGTGCGCTGGGGGCCTGTGTCGGGGGAGCCAGCGATCGGCTGAGGAGGCTGGCGGTCATGGCGGCAGACTCATGGCAGGGTGAGGGGCGCCGTCCTGGCAGATGCGTTGGCCATCCCGGAAGCGAACCACGCCCAGAGCCCTGGCCTATTTATTCACACTCCTACGCTGGACTGGCGTACGCCGCCCAGCCCACTCTGGTTACGCTTACAGGGGGACGACACAGCTACGTGACCGAGGTCTTCCCCACTGCCTGAGGTAACATGGTTGCATCCACTGTCCACAACACTACAAACACCAGCAGTATATGTCCACATGGACATGTCTGTGCTCTGCATACTGAAGTCTGTCCAGCACATCACCACCACACTTGGCATTGTGTACATTCTTTTTCATGGGTGACTTGCCTCCTTCACACATACTTGGTTCCCACCTCTCCCCACATTCTATAATTGTGTGGCTGAGGGACCATGCCGTTTTCGGAAGGTCAGCTGTCTTCTTCTGCGCTGCCTAGGTGGTAGTCCTGGGGGTGGTCCCGGGGGGTCCTGGGGGTGGTGGCGGTGGGTTTTGTGGCGCTCTTGGGTCTCCAAGCTGCATGATCATTGGCCCCATTGCATCTGTTGGTCTTCAGATGTGGCTCTGGGCTGGGCTGGGCTCCCTTTCATGCTGCAGGTTGTCGTCCTGCTTAACACCAGTAAAAGGCAGGTGTTAAATCCCTGCTGCTAACGCGCCTTATCGCATGTTTTAGGCCCGCATCGCCTATCTGGCTGGTCGTTGTGAATATCGCGAAGTGGTGTTATCGTGAGTTTTTGCACGGGAACGCCTACTCTGCATATCATTAGCGTTAGTTGTCGCTCTCATCCGTGGCGATGTTTTTGGCGTCAGCTATCGCTGGAAAACTGGCGATATCGGCAGTTTGCACCAGCTTGAGAATAGGGCAATAAATCTATTGCCACTTTTGCGGCGCTAAAGTGACGATAAATCGGCGATAAGTCCTTGAGAATATGCCCCTTGGAGTAAGAAGTGTAACCAGCAAGTGATGTTGTGGTCTCTAGTGCCAATGAGACCCTCTTCAGGACTGCATTACACAACTTACCCCAGTTAATCTTTAGGTCTGATATATCCCCCAATATCTGAAAGTATAGCACCCAAGGAAGGGATACTAGATGCTGAGTCCCTAAAAAATAAGAGGGTGTCATCTCCATATCAGCCCACTATATGTGGTGTGCCACTTATATCAATACCCTAGTCTCTGCCCTTGGTACTAATAAATATTCCAGAAATTCAATGGGGGTAAGAATAAAGTGGACGATAGAGGAGACCCTTGATTGGTTCCTCAGTGTTTCTGTCATCTATCAGAATAAATCCAGTTGGTATGGACTCTGGCAATGGGTTTTGCATAAAACAGCCAAATCAATTTTAAAATACTTCCAGCCAACACATCAAATAGGTAGGGCCACAGGAGAGCATTAAAGGCCTTTTAAATATATAATGAGGACACAACTGGAGTTCATAATATAAAATATGCATCTTAGGTTCATGTGAATGTTCCTTCTGATACGAACTGACATTTATCCTGTTGCACAAAGCTAGGAATCTAGGGCAATAGGTTTTCCATGACCTCGGCTTAGACCTTACACTAAATATTTAATAATGAGAGGAATCTATAAGACCAGACATCCAACTGATCATGACACTGTTTATGTAAAACATTTATTATAGATTCCCTGGCCAATTTAGGCAGCACTGTGCTTGATTTAAGGAATACCTCTATTTGAAAGGCCTCATTATACACATAGAGAATCTCATCAGCATCGACTATTTTGTAAGTAGTGTAGAATTTAGGAAGTAGGCTATCCAGTCCTGGAGTATTCCTCTGGTTAATTGGTCAATAGCATATTTAATCTCTTGTATGTTCAATTCAGCATTAAATGACTGTGTTTTTTGGGTTCCAATAGAAGCAACTGTGGTTGGATCAAGGAAGGCCACAAGGTATGTGAATGGTGTTGATGTAGAAGCATCCTATAATTTCCGGTAGAATGGCAAATGTTGCATTAATGATTGCCTCCATGTTTAACAAGGAGCCACACTATGTACTCTTGTTCATATTAAGGCTTGTGTGTTGCTGGATCTGAGCAGCCATGCCAATATTCATGCCAGCCTCTTTCCATCCTCTTCCTTACAAATAATTCGCTTTTCATAATCGAGGCATGGGAGGCACTCTAATGTAATTTGGTAATTCTTAGCTTCTAGCAGTAAACTCCTATCAGCAGTCCTGCAACACACTGAGTTTTCCAATGTACAGAGTTGCTGTTCAGCAACTGTGTTCACTCTTTCCAATGCCAGTCTCATTTCATATGTGGTACTGATACAAATTCCTCTTATGACATTTTCAAATGCATCCAATTCCGCATTGTAGTGGGAGGCTGTGTCTTTGTTCTTGTGAGAATAATGGTCACTGGCCTCCTCTATTATGGCTCTTAATGGTGGATACAAGAGTACACTAGGTCACAGTTGTAATGTGGGCACCAATGGTAGTACCTTCCTAAAGATCATTGTGAGTAGCAAGAGGTTGTGGTCAGAGTCTGCTTTGGTGCTGATCATTTTTTGTGCAGTGTAAACCTATTTATATATCCAGACTCACATGAGTACCAGGAAGCACCGAGTAGTATGAATACTGATGGTCGAGACGATGGGACACCCTTTATAGGTCCAGCAAACCCCATTAACTAACCTACTAGTAGAACCCACGAGGTACTATCTTGAATGGAGTGACTTGCAATGGTGGGATTGAGCCGTCTTTGTCGCAGTTAGAAACCAAATTGTAATCTCCTTCCCAAAGATTTGTAACTGCAAATGCCCTAGTTAAATATGGCAAATGGGTGTCTAAAAACTGTAGGAGGCCTGTGTATGGAAAATAGAAAATTGCTATATTAAGTGGGTGACCATTGAGGGAACCATCAATTATCCTGTATCTGCCTGCATCATCGACGATCAAGTGGTCTATTTTATTGGGAAAAGGTAGAATATGTAGTACCTCTATGTTGAAAAGAAACACAGGGGTGTGTGCACCACTACTATACACCACCTCAGTGAGAGGTTGGAAAAAATGTATCATTTTTTATATGTAAGCCTCACCCACTATAGTAGTGGCATGCTTCATCATCGGGTCCACCCTGACACTTATAATTCAGGGTGGGCTCAACCGTGTTCCAGGGAGCTCTTTGTATATTAATGTATTGTGGACGTAACATGTAAATAAAAATTTCTTATCCACTCCCAAGGCATCCCTTTATTAAGGTGGTGGATGGGAAGGATCAATACCAACTATAAAAGGGGCAACAAGTATAATATGGTCCTCTGACCATTACAGTGCCAACATGTTTCTGCACTACATTACTGGCCATACAAGGTCCTGGGCATTCATCAGTGCTGGCTTGTTTTTCATGAGACTATCTGGCAGGAATTGCGAGAAATGAAGGACACGCAGAGCAAGGAGTCAACGGCACTACACTAGAGGCTGGATAAAATAGAAGAGATATATGTCAGATTCCAGCAAGATTACAATAGATAGAGCAGAGAATGTGAGATCTGGAGGATCGCTCTCTGGTTTCGGATAATGAGCTGAGTAATGTGCTGAAAAAGTTGCATGAATCTCATAATAGAATTGAAGATATGGAAAATGATGCTAGAAGGTCGAACCTTCATTTTGTGGAGGATACAGGAAGTGGCTGAGAGCATGGGCAATCACCAGAATATGCTGCTATACGTGGAATCATTGATTAAAACTTACATTTTGGAGAGCCCGCCGGAGGACTTAACGATCATGAGAGCCATTCGTATTCTCACCCATAAGGTCAAGAAATGTGAAACATCCTCGGACTGTCATTGTGAACCTTGCAGATTATGGAATAAAAGAACAGATCCTCACCAAAGCAATACAGAAGAAATCATTTTCGCTAGTAGAGAAAGACCAGGTCTGTTTTCTCTGATATGTCGGTGGCATCGTCTCACAGAAGGAGAGACTCTACTGGACTGTTAGATCAATTCAAGGCAGCAGGAGCCCAGGCCTCCATAGTGCACCAGTCAAAACTCAAAGTTACATTTGTTATGCTCATGGACATGTCTGGACAATGGTGACAAATGATTTGGAGATATTTTGATTGGGTTCTTTTGTGCATATATATCATTGATGAGAATTAGAGTGAGGGGAAGGGTGGGGTATTCTCTCTCCCCCCTTCTTGGGTGTCTCAGTGTACTATTCCATGGCACTAATGCTAGGTAGTGATGGCAAGGGGTAGTGTGGGCTATTCCTCCTCCAAGGAGGGTTGGGCACAGGTGTGGTGGGGGTGTACTTGGGGTTGATTAAAAGCAGAAAAGAGTAGATTTGCCTGCAGGAACCTATAGGTAGTCATAGAAAAGGGCAGGAGAGTTCTACTAGCTGTGGTGATCCAGAAGAAAGCAGTCTGGCTGTTGTTAAATGACAAGGCGTAGGACTAAGAAAAAACAAAGCAAATGTGTAAGATTGGGATAGTGTCATGTAATGTTAATGGCATTTTAAATAGGCAAAAATATGGGGCTGTAATGAATTGGTTATCCACTTACAATCCAGAAGTCATATATCTACAGGAGACCCACCTCAAGGTAAATAATCCAAAATTTGTATTCCTAGGAATTATTCACAAGCCTTTTTCACATCAGCAGGATTGGACGTGTGCGAGGTGACTATCTATCTCTCTAGATTAGTTGGTTGGGAGGTAAAGGAAGTAATAAGAGATAATCAGGGTAGATGGATTTGGTTAATAGTTTAGGTCCAAGCGGCTCCCTTAAATCTACTTAACTATCATGATCCGGTGCAGGATGAAGAAACCCCCTTTAAGGGAGATATTTGCAGTCATAATGGGAGGGAGGTTCCCTGGATATGGGATGTGATTTTAACTACCTACAGGACCTTAAGTGGGATACCTCTAATAGAACAAAAAAACAGATGAAGCCTAAAACTGCTCATATTTTGGACTCTATGAAATACATTTTGAATCTGGTGGATCCATGTCACTCAGACCACCCTGATCAGATGCACTTTACATGTAGTTTGCCACATAGTCAACAATTAATGCAACCAACACATTGGACAATGAAGCTTTCAGAACCTGGATGGTGTACAATGCCATTCAATGTTTGGTATACCATGTCGCAGTGCACTCAATAGTATACTTTAGAAGACGGTCATTTAATTGTTGATAATACAGATCAGAAATTAAGCCTCTTCACAAAGTTCTGTAAGTCATTGTGCTTTCAGCCAAAATGTATATGGGAAAATGTACAGATGGACTTCATATGTGGCTGTGCAGTATCTAAGAAGAAATATAGCCTACAGTTCCTCCTACTAGCAGTAAGATAGCCTGCAGGTGCCAAAAGTGTGGATGAGTGGAGGAAATTTCATAACTGTTGCTTGGTTTTGGGTTATGAAAGCTGAGTGTATGCAATCAAGACCCAGTATAAGCAGACAGTTGGCACACCACTCCCTTGGTGCATTGGTTGGAGTGGGCTGAGGAACAATTAAGGTTTCTGGCCAAAATAATTCTCTCTAAAAATGGCTGTACAGAGATGCTATTGTTGGTGATTAGTCAAGGACCCCAATTATAAGTTGCAAAGTATTGGGGCAGAATTACAGCATGGTAAATTTGCATATGAATTTACCATTACTGAGCCGTAAATCCTCCTAGTACCGTGAAATTATGTGTCAAATCCAATAGAATGGGCAATTACTATATGGAGCCATTTTTCCAGTCATAAAACCACATGAAATTCCTATTTCTATTGAGTTTACTGCATACCATTACCACCTGCTCTAATCAGGTGGCAAATGTATACTGTGGGCTCTGTGCTGGGATTAGTATGAGGGAGGGAGGGAGGTGGGTGGAGTTGGTGAGGGAAAAAGAAAACATATTTCAAGCAAGTAAGAAGCACTGTATGTTGAAAGAAAAAACAGGGAGGAGACTTGTCTCATGATATTTTTCCAGTTAATTTTACTAGCTGAACAAATCTAGTTAGGTTCTTCCACACCCAGAAAAACTGAGTATGGAAAATCCTAACAAATAATAATCAGATAGAACAAAACAAAATGAAAGATTTGTTAATTTCTTTCCACGTGACTCATAATAGGGCCCTTAGTGTGGCATTAAATAGCGGCAAGTCACACACCAGAATGAATTGAACCTTGAATCCTTACAAACGTGTGACGTGTATGTCATGAATTGGTCTCAGGTCTAAAGTTAAATATGGATATGAGGTAATTTCTTACAATGACTGCGGTGCAATATATTTGTTTATTACCTTTCAATGTGACGTAATTAAAAGTTGAGTTTGGGCATATTGTACATAAGAAAAATCAAGTACATAAACCATACATACATACATTCCACAGTGCACTTAGCAAAAAGACCGTGGTATGCAACCATGTACAATAGTCATTTTGACAAGTGCCTGAAATATAATTAGGATTTCAGATCCTGAACTGGGATATTAAACTCCATGCAAGATGGTACCTTTGGGCCCTGCGAGAAAGTGCAAATACTATCCTCCTATTAAAGCTACACACTACAGCTGTCCTAACGTTCTGGTCGTCTCCTATTCAAAGTATGGAACCATTTCGGATCAGTGTTTTGTTTTACTGTACTATTGCTAAGTGGTGTTTTTACTGTCCATTTCAGGAATAGCAATCCTGCCAAGTGCAGGTTTTCACGCTTCCCCCAAGTGTGCATAAGGTTACAATTCTTTCAGTGGAATAAAGGGTGATTCAGACCGCATGCTGAATCATTCCTTATCCTTTCTACTGAGACATTCAACAAACAAAAGTACCCGCACAAAACATCTTGAATTGAACATACATAAAGCACAGTGTTAAAAACTACGGGGCATATTAGCAAGACCCACGTTAAAATTATCGCCGTTTTAGCGACAGGAAACTTCCGCTAAAACGGCGATAATGGGCTTGCTAATATGCGTTATAGAATTCCAATAGAAGCCCAGGTTAGATGGGCAGGGCATCTAACCTGGGCTTCTATTGGAATTCCATAACGCATATTAGCAAGCCCATTATCGCCGTTTTAGCGGCAGTTTCCTGCCGCTAAAACGGCGATAATTTTAACGTGGGTCTTGCTAATATGCCCCTACCATTTAACGCTTGCTAATGAATAATCTATAAATCATTCAGGATTTATTAAGCACGGCTAATCTCCCGATAGGGTATCCAGGCGCTAATATAATCAACTAACCCACTTGTCTGACTTGTTTACTTGATGTGCTACTGGTTTCAACTCAAGCCAGTGATTTTTCCAACTGGGAAATTATGTCAATTCAAAAAAACTTAGATATCTATTCTATGTTTTTGTGTATAATCGCTGTTGGGTGACCTTCCAGCTGCCAGTGTAATTCATGGACGATTTGTGGGACACAAACAGGTGTCTGACAACGAGTCTTGAAAAGGCTGGGCATGAAAGGAGTGGGCATTATGTTGCTAGAGGCCATTGCTTTCTTTTCCCTTGGGTTGATGTTATGTCAGGCACCACCTCATTAAAATTTACGAGGAATCTAAGGAGGAGTCACTGAAAAGCTCACATTTAACAGCAGTGTTAATGAACTAGGGGCCGATTTCTCATTATTTCACACAAGCTGCACTGTGCTACATGAAAGGCAAAGGGCAGGAGTCCGCCGTATTCAACATGATACGGAGCATTCCTGTCCTTTCCTTGCGCTGGCGCACAATGTGCTGCCTAGCGCAAGTGCAGGCACCCTTGCGCTGTGGTGCAAGGTGACCTGCTTTGCAGACAGGATTGTTTTTGTTCATGAATGGACACCTTCCTGCACAAAAACAGTTTTCTGAAGCATTTACCTCTTTCTATGTGTGCTGTAGAATGTAGCAAACATAGGGCTCGATTACGAGTCTGGTGGTGTGAGGACCGCCAGACTTGTGGTGGCGTGGCGGATCCAGCCACCGCTGCACCGGTGGTCCGAACATCCCATTAGGAAATGGCCGGTCGGACCACCCTGGGACCGCCGGCTCCACCAGGGAACCACAGTTCCCTGGTATTGAAGTCGTGGTCAGACGCCGCAATATGCTTGGTGGGACTTTGAATTTCCTCTCCTCCAGGGTTTACATGGAGGTTCTTCCTCCATGTAAACCTTGGAGGAGAGGAAACAAAGGGGGCCCTACAGGGTCCCCTGTGTCTCAACCGCATGTGGATGCACACAGGGGGGCATAACATGTGCCCCCCCCGTATGCATGCACATAGTTTCCTGCATGGCATGGCTTTCGAGTCGATGCCATGCAGGAACGTTGTAGTGCGGTCCCATTGTGGTGCCTTTTTCACTGGTACAGCGGCCTTTAAAAGAGGCGCCGCCATGCTGCCATGCCGCCTGCCTGCCAGACTGCTCAAAAGTCATAATCTGGCGGGGGGCAGCACCCTTTGGCAGAGCAGTGGCGTGGGGGTTTGCACCGCCACGCAACCGCTCCACCGAAAAAGTGTAATCAGGGCCATAGAAAGAGGAAAAACAAGGAGAAATAAAGATATTTCTCCTTGATATGCCTCACCTGGGGAGGCATAGCATTTGTATGCATTCCCAGGTATCCCAGTAATGGTAAATCACAAGGTGGCCTGGCATGGCTTGATAAATCTGACTTAGTAGTCAGGTTGACGCTACTCAATGACAAATCTGCTCCTTATTGTATAAAATGATAATGGTTTTACTTGGCCAGCATTTACTATCGAAAAATAAATCTACAGGTTCCAGCATGCAAAGATATGTAAAACCAAAAAGCTACACCTGACCTGATGGGGCTTGAAAGCAGGACTGGAGGAATCAGAAGTGAGAATTGTAGCAATAGGAATTGGAGGGAACATGGCTTTGGAGTGGGGCCAGGAGATTAGCTGCAATCAGCTCTGGCACGTACAGCATAGTCAGAGGAGATTTGGGCTGACTTGCAGTATTCGAACCAGAATGCAGAATAACACGAGCGGCTGTATCATGAATGCACTCCTATAAGGGACAGATGTATACCTGTTTTTTTTATCTAATTGCACTGTCTAAAGCAAATACACTTAACAGAGAGAGGGGAGAGGCAACCTCTGATCACTGATTCCGAGTTGCGGTGTCTGCAGTTTATGCACTAACAGAAATTCTCAATCAAATGTGAATTCAAATTGGTGCCTAGCTGTGCACATTAGGAGTTCACACACCCATAATTCTACTTCAAATTTGAAAAGCATGCAGATAATAGTTTCTTCAGCATCTCTTTTCAAATATAGTGTAAATCAGTTCAGTATTTATTCTCTAGGTTCGAACTGAAAATGAGTTTAACCCCTTCGCTGCTAGGCCTTTTCTTCTCCTGTGCTACGCCTTTTTTTGGCTATTTGGGGTAGTTTGTACTTAGGCCCCTGTAACTTTTGACCGCATAAGGTATCCACGCCAAATTTGCGCCCTTTTCTTCCAACATCATGGGGATTTTAAAGGTACCCAGGGTTTGTTGATTCCCCTGGAGGGGACCCAGAAATTAGCCAAAATACAGCTACATTTTGTTTTTTTGGGGGAAAATGGAAAAAAAGTGCTGCAGAAGAAAGCATCTGTTTTTGCTCTACAAATGGTACCAACAAAGGGTTTGTGGTGCTGAAATCACCATCTTCCCAGCTTTCAGGGACTGACAGACTTTTGTCAGAAAACCAATAGTTTTTTACACAGTTTTGGCATTTTCTGGGACATAGCCTATTTTTGCTATTTTTTGTGCTTTGAACCTCCTTCCAGTTAATGGTAGAAATGGGTATGAAAGCAATAATGGTTCCTGGAAAGCTATACATTTCAGAAAAGTAGACACAATTCTGAATTCAACAAGGGGTCATTTGTGCAGATCTTTCAAGGTTTTTTTTATAGAAACTAACAGTTGAAAATAAGAAAAATAGCCATTTGTGCCACCATTTTCACCTGTAACTTCTTCTAAGTATGACAGATTTTTTAAAGCAATAAACCGTTACATCCGCTGGACCCTTCTGGTTGTGCGGATGTATAGGACTTGTAGGTTAACCAAGAACCAGATCTTGCAATGGTTTTTCATTGTGTACCCGGTATATAGCAATTAATTTGGTAAAATATAAAGAGTGAAAAATAGGTATCAAAGATATCTACATATTTCCAAAATGGGAACAAAATATAGATTTTAGAAACAGTAGCTATTTGCACATCTCCGAAATTGTGGGTACCCATACTAGCATGTGAATTATAGGACATTTTTCAAAGTGACTTCTTTTTTACACATTGTCTTACATTTGGAAGGCAGAAATGCACAGAAAGTCAATTTTTAATAACAGCTGCTCTACAATGCTATGTTCCCCTACGTCTCTTGATAAAAATGGTACCTCACTTGTGTGGGTAGGCCTAGTGCCCGCGACAGGAACCCCTTTTTTGCAAAGTGCTTAGCTGTGGATTTTGAACCCTAGCTCAGCCGGCACCTAGGGAAACCTAGCAAAACTATATATTTTTGAAAACTAGACACCCAGAGGACTATAGGATGTGCTCTCACCAGGCTCTGTTACCCAAAATCCCTTGCAAACCTCAAACTTTGTAAAAAAAAACACATTTTCCTCATATTTCTCTGATGGGAAGTTCTGGAATCTTCGTGGATTCACAAAATTCTACCCACCCCGCATTCCCCAAAGTCTTCCAATAAAATTGGCACATCACTTGTGTAGGTAGGCCTAGTCCCCGCGACAGGAAGCGGCCCAAAACGCAACTTGGACACACCACATTTTTACAGTGAAAACTGACCCTTTTTTTGGAAAGTGCCTAGCTGTAGGTATTGAACCCTAGCTCTGCCGGTACCTAGGGAAACATAGCAAACCTATACATTTTTGAAGTCTAGACACCCAGGGAAATCCAGGATGGGGTGACTTGTCTGGATCTCACCAGGTTCTGTTACCCAGAATCCCTTGCAAACCTCAAACTTTGTCAAACAAAACACATTTTCCTCAAATTTCTGTGATGGAAAGTTCTGGAATCTGCGTGGATCCACACAATTCCACTCATCCCGGTTTCCCCAAAGTCTTCCGTTAAAAATGGCACCTCATTTGTGTGGGTAGGCCTAGTGCCTGCAATGGGAAACGGCCCAAAACGCAACATGGACACACCACATTTTTACAGTGAAAACTGACCATTTTTTTTAACAGTGCCTGGCTGTGGATTTTGAACCCTAGCTCTGTTGACACCTAGGGGAACCTAGTGAACCTATATATTTTTGAAAACTAGACACCCAGGGTAATCCAGGATGGGGTGACGTGTGTGGCTCTCACCAGGTTCTGTTACCCAGAATCCCTTGCAAACCTCAAACTTTATAATAAAAAAACACATTTTCCCCACATTTCTGTGATGGAAAGTTCTGGAATCTGCTTGGGTGTTGGAAATGGCCCTTTTTGCAGGGTTATCCCCAAACTTTTTGCTTCTTCCTCTTATTTTTTCCTGACCTGCTGTTGTTGGTTTTAGGACTCTGGGCACTTTACCTCTGCTATGCCGTGCTAAAGTGAATATGCTCTCTGTAAATTGTTGTTATGGATTGGTGATTCCATGATTGGTTATTTGATTTACTAGCCAGTCCCTAGTACAGTGCACTGTGTGTGCCCAGGGCCTGTAAATCAAATTCTGCTATTGGGCTTGCAGAACTGGTTGTGCCACCCACAAAAGCAGCCCTTAAAAGGTAACTCAGACCTGCCACTGCAGTGTCTGTGTGCAGTCTAGTACTGCCATGTCGACTTGGCAAGTGCACCCACTTGCCAGGCCCTAATGTTCCCTTTTCTTACATGTGAGTCACCCCTAAGGTAGGCCCAAGGTACCCCTGTGGGCAGGGTGCAGTGTATGTGAAAGGTAGGACATGCCCTGATGTGTGTGGCATGTCCTGATAGTGAAATACTGCCAATTTTGTTTTTCACTATTGAAAGGCTATCTGGCCCATAGGAAAGCATGGGAGTTGATCTATAACATCTTAAAAATATAACTTCCCAATGGGATCAGATAGGAAAATAAAGTTTAGTATGCCTGAACTTAGAAGCTAAAGATGACTCTTTTAGTAAAGGTGATTTTAACATTCTGTGTTTGAAAATACCACTTTTAGAAAGTAGGTATTTTCTTGCTTAGCCATCCTGTGTGCCTCTGCTAGGATGTGTATTGACTGTATGGCTTTGGAGTGACAGGAGCTGGGGATGTGCAGTGGCTCTAGAGGATCTGGATGAGTCAGGGCAGGGCTGAATAGACCTGGGCTGCATTCAGAGTAGTGGGAGGAGTTTTCACTAGCACCTGAATAGGCCCAGTCTGCATTTAGAGTAGTGGGAGGAGATTTCCTTGCATCTGAATGGGCCTGGTCTGCTGTAGACAATGCTGTCTCTGCTGGGAAGCTGGGCCAGAGAGGACCAAACTGGTTTGGACTAAGCACAGCCACTCTCTGCCTAAGAGGACAAAGGAATTTGGAGTATAAATATTGGGGCCCAGACCCCCAGAACTTTAGAACTCTTTTGGACCAAGAAGACTGCCAAGAAAAAGAGCTGGAGAAGCTGTGAGGAGGAACTACCACATTGCTGAGGGCTTTGCTGTGTTGGCCTGCAGTGGCTGCTTCTGTCTTGGGCAGTGAAAGGACTGGACTGAACTTTCTGCAACTTCTTTATTGAGTTTCTCCAAGGGCTTGAGGTAGAGCTTGCCCCCTGTTCAAGAAGTCTCAGAAACAGCAAAAACGTCAAGTTCTTCTGCTATCAGCACTGGGAACTGTGTGTTCTGTGCTGCAACAGAAGAAAAAGCAACCCGACGCCGTCTATGATGCCGCTGCTGACTCCGTGTCCTGAAGGCACCGCAGAGGGCACCGCTGCATGCCGCACGCCAAACCCTGGTCTCACTGACTATGCCACCCGACGCCACCTCTGAGCAGCTGCTTGCACTGCCACCTGTGGGCACCGCACTTCACACTGCCTCGCTTCACGATGCCGCCTTGGTATCCCCGACGATGCCACTCCACGCTGACATTGGCGCCTCTGCTTGCACCGTGGTTCGAGGGCACCGCTCGTAAGTTACTCGATGCACCATCCTCATCCCGCACCGCAGCCTTGGCCTACCAATGCCAGTGCCATTGACTCCAGTTTATCAGCCGACGACAGCGCTTCAGCAACGGCGATGCCGCTGCTTGCACCGTGACCTGCCAGCACCACAACGAGCACCGCATCACTTCGCACCGCAGCCCTGGTCTCACCGATGCCGCTGGACAACTGTCACCGAGCCGCTGCCTGCACCACGACCCCGACGCCTGCCGACGCCAGCGCTCCTGACTTTAACCATGAGGAGTTCGATCTGCAACGTGTGTGACTTCAAGGGCCTGACGACTCCTGCACCGACCTCCGGAACCGACGCCTGCAGACGCCAGCCCTTCCGGGCTCATCGAGAGGTCGCCGATGCCCTACATTTCTAAAAGTACTGTTTTGCGGGTCTTCCCGACACCGTAGCTGGCCCGCGACGCCGCGGTCAGCCAGAACTGTTTGGATTTGTTGTTCACGATGCGGTGATAGCCACAGATGGAGCTATCAACTTCAACAAACTGTATTTCAAGTCTAGTTTGATTACTGAAGATTTCTGAGAACTGTATGGTGGATTTTTATCATTTTTGGTCTTGTTTTGGATATATAAAAATATTGGATATTTTTCTAAACTGGTGTGGTGTCTTTTTGTAGTGTCTTCACTGTATTACTGTTGGTTATGTGCAAATGCTTTACACACTGCCTCTAAGATAAGCCTGACTGCTCATGCCAAGCTACCAAGGGGGTGAGCGGGGGTTATTTTAGGAGTGTACCCCCTTACCCTGACTAGGAAGAAGGGTCCCTACTTGGACAGAGGTGCAGACCCTTGCCAACTGGAGACCCACATTTCTAACAGTGGGTCCACTAACTTCCACCCACCCCGCAGTCTCCAAAGTCTTCTGATAAAAATGGTACCTCACTTGTGTGGGTAGGCCTAGTGCCAATGACAGGAAATGGCCCAAAATGCAACATGGACACACCACATTTTTACAGTGAAAACTTACCCTTTTTTGCAAAGTGCCTAGCTGTGTATTTTGAACCCTAGCTCTGCTGGCACCTAGGGAAACCTAGCAAACCTATATATTTTTTTAAACTAGGCACCCTTGGGAATCCAAGATGGGGTGACTTGTGTGGCTCTCACCAGGTTCTGTTACCCAGAATCCCTTGCAAACCTCAAACTTTGTAAAAAAAAAAGAATTTTGTTCCCCACATTTCTGTGATGACAAGTTCTGGAATCTGCGTGGGTCCACAAACTTCTACCCACCCCGTATTTTCCAAAGTCACCCGATAAAAATGGTACCTCACTCGTGTGGGTGGGTCAAGTAACCGCGACAGGCAAGGGCCGAAAACGTTTTGTGGAGACATCAAAATTACCTATAACAAAACAACCTGATTTTGCAAGGGGTGGCACCTGGGTTTTTGGCCCCGGGCTCAGCGGTCATCTAGGGAAACCTACCAAACCTACACATTTCTGAAAAGTAGACACCCTGGGGAGTCCAGGGAGGTATGGCTTGTGTGGATCCCCCAACGTTTCCCTACCCAGACTCCCCTGCAAACCTCAAATTTAGCTGAAAGAATCAAATTTTTCTCAAATGTTTGTGTGGAAAAGTTGTAGGATCACTGTGCTGACACAAATGTCCTACCACCCAGCATTACCCCAGGTCTCCTGATAAAAATGGTACCTCACTGGTGTGGGTGGGTCAAGTACCCATGACAGGCAAGGGCCCAAAACGAATTGTGGATACAGCAAAATTCCCTATCATAATACGACCTAGTTTTGATGGGGGGTCACCTGGTTTTTTGGCCCTGGGCTCGCAGACATCTAGGGGAACCTAAAAAAAAAAAACATTACTGAAAACTAGACACCAGCGGAAGTCCAGAGATGTATGGCTGGCATTGATCCCCCAACATTTTCCTACCCAGAATCCCCTGCAAACCTCAAATTTAACTGAACAAAATCAAATTTTTCACATTTCTGTGTGGGAAAGTTGTGGGATCACTGGGCTGAAACAAATTTCCTACCACCCAGCATTCCCCCAGGTCTCCTGATAAAAATGGTACCTCAGTTGTGTGGGTGGGTCAAGTCACCGTGGCAGGGAAGGTCCCCAAACGAATTGTGGAGACATCAAAATTACCTATCACAAAACCTGGTTTTGCAAGGGGGGGCACTTGGGTTTTTGGCTCCTCTCTCGGCGGCCATCTAGGCAAACCTACCAAACCCACACATTACTGAAAACTAGAGTCACAGGGGGTCCAGGAAGGTATAGCTTGCGTGGATTCCCTAACGTTTCCCTACACAGAATCCCCTGCAAACCTCAAATTTTGCTGAAAAAAAACAAATTTCCTCACTTTTCTGTGTGGGAAAGTTGTGGGATAACACAAATTTCCTACCACCTAGCATTCCCCCAGGTCTCCTGATAAAAATGGTACCTCACTTGTGTGGGTAGGCATAGTGGCCGCAACAGGAAATGGCCCAAATCGTACTGTGGAGACTTCAAAATTACCTATCATAAAACAACCTGGTTTTGCAGGGGGGGCACCTGTTTTTTTGGCCCGGGCTCGTGGCCATCTAGGGAAACCTACCAAACCCATACATTTTTTAAAACTAGACACCCTGGGGAGTCCAGTGAGGTATGGTTTGCATGGATCCCCCAACATTTTCCTACCCAGAATCCCCTGCAAACCTCAAATTTAGCTGAAAAAATCACGTTTTTTCACACATTTTTGTGTGGGATCACTGTGCCAGCACACATGTCCTACCACCTAGCATTCCCCTTGGTCTCCCGAGCGCAATGATACCTCACTTGTGTGGCTGTCCAAAGCAGAATCGTCTAAAAACATATTTTAAAAAATAAATTATCGCTTAGAATTCGCTGGGCTATGCCCTTCATCCCTATGTTTTTGGCCATTCCAGTCACAGGCCCTTGGCCCACCTACACAAGTGAGGTATCATTTTACTCAGGAGATCAAGGGGAATGCTGGGTGGTAGGACATTTGTGCCAGCACGGTGACCCCACAAAAAAATGCGTGGAAAAAATGATTTTTTCAGCTAAATGTGAGGTTTGCAGGGGTATCTGGGTGGGGAAACACGAAAGCAATACCTCCCTGGCCTCCGCAGGGTGTCTAGTTTTCAGAAATGTGTGGGTTTGGTAGGTTGCCCAAGATAACCACAAGCCCGGGGCCAAAAACCCCGGTGCCCCCCCGCAAAACCAGACCGTTTTATGATAGGTAATTTTGAAGTCTCCACAATACATTTTGGGCCCTTGCCTGTCACGGGTACTTGACCCATCCACACGAGTGAGGTACCATTTTTATAGGGAGACCTGGGGAAAAGCTGGGTGGTGGGAAATTTGTGTGGGCCCGGTGATCCCACACTTTCCCACACCGAGACGGGAGAAAAATGCAATTTTTTACAGCTAAATTTGAGGTTTGCAGGGGATTCTGGGTAGGAAAGTGTTGGGAGAGCCACACAAGCCATACCTCCCTGGACTGCCCCGGGTGACTAGTTTTCAGAAATGTGTGGGTTTGGTAAGTGTCCCAAGATGGCCGCCGAGCCCGAGGCCAAAAACTCAGGTGACCCCCCTTGCAAACCAGGTTGTTTACAAATAGGAAATTTTGATGCTCTACAATACGTTTTGGGCCCTTCCCTGCCACGGGTATTTGGCCCATCCACACAAGTGAGTTACCATTTTTCTCGGGAGACTTGGGGAAATGCTGGGTGGTAGGAACTTTGTTCTTTCTTTCTAAAGCGTGAAAATTATCGCACAGCAATTCAAGGAAGATGTGACAGTCACATTTAGAGGTTTGCAGGACATTTTATTAACAAGAGATTTCACAAAAATGAAATGCAATGTTATTAATTGAAAGGACAAGAAACTGAACCATTGACTTACAGCTCGTGAGCTATAAAGCCACGACAAGGCACCAACCTCTTTACAGGCCATTCATACACCTTTCATACATGTGACACATACAAAACCATTCACATCGCCAGCCGCGAGCCCATCACATTACAACAATCACATCAGCAGACAGCGCCATTCAAGGGCCCATCACTTTCACTCGCCTACATGCCTGACACAGCAACCACATCAGCTGATGGATTGTGTGGACTGGCATTTGGCTGCCATTGTGTGTGGTGACCAGTAGCAAGTCACTACTCACACACCGCCAGCCAAGCGCCAGCCCATGCAAACCGCCAGCCAAGCTCCAGTTCACGCACACTGCCAGCTAAGCACCAGTCCATTCACACTGCCAGCCAAGCGGCAGTCCACGCACACCGCCAGCCAAGTGCCAGTCCACGCACACCACCAGCCAAGCGCCAGTTCAGGCACACAGCCAGCCAAGAGCCAGTCCATTCACACCACCAGCCAAGCACCAATCCACGCACACCGCCAGCCAAGTACAAGTCCATGCACACCGCCAGCCAAGCACCAGCCTATGCACATCGCCATCACATTTAAGGTTTTTTTATACAAAAAAGAAAACACAAACAAATTGTAAGTAGATACAAATCTACTAACACAAAATCTGAAACTAAATACATTGCACTAATGCCAACCTTCAAACTGAACAAAAAATATAAAACAATACAGACCAGGCAGTTCACTTTACCACTCGTGGATGCTCCCAAAAAGTTGTTTGATTGTGGTACATTCTAAAACAAGCAGGCACACACAGCGCAGGGTTAGAAGGACACTTGGGGCAGTACATATGAGTCTCCTTCCGCATACCTCTTTGCCAACAGACTCTACATCTCCTACTGGGAAAGTCTTTTGAGGGCGTGGGAGGAATGTGATCAGGAAAGTGGCAACTTTTCAATCTAGCCCATCCTCCACCACTCCAACTCTAGGAACACTTGCCTGTTCCACTACAACAAGGCTGCCTATCACAGACTCCTGAAACTTAACAAAAGTCATCGTTGACTCAGGACAACAATCCTTAAATACAAGAAAAGCATTAAAGGTTGCCAAGTGGAAAAGATGGATAGCCAACTTCTTATACCAAATGTAAGCCTCACGAAGAGCAGTGTAAGGTTTCAACCTCTGATCTACTCTATCAACACCACCCATGTGCCTATTATAGTCTAAAATGAACACAGGTTTGTGCACTTCAGCAACCTGACTCCAAACAGTCATAGGTGAAGTGCTTTCATCATGGATGGTAGTCAGCATGTAGACATCTCTCCTGTCTGCAAACTTCACAGCTAGTAGTTCCTCCCTATGCAACGCACTGCACTGTCTCCGCACAATCTTTTGACAAACAAGTTATTTTGGGCAACCTTTACCGTTAGAGCAGATTGTGCCACAAGCAACAGTATCCACTTTGGCCAATTCCCTGAACAACTGCACACCAGTGTAGAAGTTATCTACATATAAATGGTGACCTTTGTTAAAAAGTCCTCTACCTAGTTCCCACACAATTTTCTCACTCACTCCAAAAGTGGACGGACACCAGGGGGGTCAATCCTGGAATCCCTACTGGTGTACACCCTGAAATTAGAGACATATCCAGTCCTACTGTCACACAGCATATACATCTTAATTCCATAGTGTGCCATCTTGCTAGGAATGTATTGCCTAAAAACCAAGCGGTCCTTGAACAAGACCAAAGACTCATCCACAGCTATTTATTTCCCTGGAGCATAGATCTCAGAAAATTGATCTACAAAGTGATCAATGACAGGCTGAATCTTAAAAAGACGGTCACAATCAGGGTGATCTTGTGGCAACGCTAAACCATTATCGACAAAATGCAGCATCCGAAGCAGAAGCAAATACCGATCATGAATCATGATTGCCGGAAATATAGCCGTTGCCATCAAGGGACTAGTAGACCACTATGAAGACACCAATGGCATCCTTAGCAAGCCCATTAAAAAAGTTAAACCCAAGAACTTCTTCATCTCTTCCAGGTTTGTGGGAGCCCACCGGGTAGCTCTAGAGTGGGGCCTAAGGCTGGCACTGTTGTCCCTCAAATACTATTCAGCGTACAAATTAGTCTGCTCAACAATCTCTGCCAAAAATAAATCACCCATAAACAAATGAAAAACATTTATAGGCAAAAAGTTTTCAATATCCACTCTACACCCTGGAACACCAGTGAAGTCTGGCAATGTTGGCTGCACCATGCCTGGGGCAACCCAGAGGTCAGCACTTCCAATGGGATGCCTTGCAGCCCCAGGCTGCAACCCAGATGGCTCTTGCTGCACTATTGGCACATCAATGTCCTCCTCTAAGACAGGCACTTCATCTGCACTAAGAGTGGCTTCATCATCCTATGATTCCTCGTGGACAGAAAACTCACTGCCAGAATCTTCCTCTGCCTCCTCTGCCTCAGATGCAGAGTCAGTCTCTGAACCATGGTCAGAGGAAGACTCAAAAAGCATACCAACAACCTGCTGAGCAGTAATCCTGCGGCTAGCCATAATCCTTACAAACAACCAACACTGTGCAAAATAAGTGATAAACAAAGTGTGACTTTTTCACAAAGATCTATTTACTCAAAAACAATATGACTCACTTCCCAAAGATAGCTACACTCACCAGCACCTACTCTGGAGAGATACAGCAAAAAGCAACGATATCTCACTAGAAAGAAAAAACAAAACCAATTACTCACAAGACAAGAAAATGCACAAATGCAAAAAGATTTTGACACTCAAAAAACAGAAGCCAAACATACTGCTATTATTACACCATTTGCAAAAAACACATTCATGTAGGGAAATGAAACTCATTTAGAGTAAATAGTACCAAAAAAAATTCTCTTACCAAACACATGCAACTACACAATCTGCAGAACCACCAGTTACGAAACTGCAACCTAGAACATCAGTCTAAAGAGCAAAAGCCTTGAACTAGAAAAAAAAGGAGAAATAAAATGTTACAATTGCAATTCACAAGAAATAAAACAATTAGCATTATAACACGCTATGTCACTACCCAAATGATCAATCTGCCAGATGGGCCTTCAAATAGGACAGAGACAAATGGGGAGTGATCTTGCCCAAGTGATCTGGTGGGGTCTTCTGCCAAGCCGATCTGTTCCCAGGTGGGGCAGAAAACAGTAGACAGAAATTTTCCCCCTTGCAAAAGAAATAGATCCCTGGTGCCTAGTAGGGTTTTCTTCCCCCCCTCCCACCTGGGGGCAGAAAGGCCAAAAAAATGGGCCGGTCTGTCCCCGGGGGTGGGGGGCAGAAAATACATAAACATAATGTAACCCCTTTGGAAGCAAACCTTGGCCAAGGGGTCACTTCCATCTGCAATAAAAAAATCCCTGGTGCCTAGTGGGGTTTTCTGCCTTGCTGGGGGCAGAAAGGCCAAACAAAGGGGCCAATCTGCCCCTGGGGGGCAGAAAAAACATCCAGTTTATTTCACCCCCTTGGAAGCGACCCTTGACCAAGGGGTCACTTCCATAAACTGAAAAACACAATCCCTGGTGCCTAGTGAGGGCGTTTCTGCAGCACAAACGCGACGCTGTGCGCGATCATGAAGCAGAAATGCCCTGCAAAGAGACATCAGGGGAGAGGAAAAACTCTTTCCTCTCCACGATGCCTCTGTACACGTAGGAAACCCCCCCCCCCAGGAGCAAGGAAACCTACCTTCCGGGGCTTCCTGATGACGTCGGCGCACGCTGTGCACGCTGACGTCATGGGATTGCCACTGGGGGTTGGGGGTGGCAGCAGAAAATCTTTCGCTGCCATCCTCGTTGAAAGGAAGTTGATGGACTGCCCATGGGGGGAGCGCCAGCGCTTCCCCCTAAGGTGGGTGCCATGAGAGAGCGGTTCCTTCATGAGCACACGCACACCGTGGATCATGACGGAACCGCTCTATCATGAGCATAGAGAGGGTTAAATCTGGGAAGGAAAACACCAGATGTCCAGGGACATAAAAATTATGACTTGCTTGTGGAATTTGCATGGCTGTCTCGAGCTTAGCATTTTACACTTAAAAGTTGGGGGTTTTAGACCCAAGATATGTCTGTGGATCTTAAAAAACATCTTAGTTATGGAGGTCTCAGTGGGATCCCTCCAACTCAATAGAGATACACTCCATTGCTGCTCAAATAAAGCGTTATATTTAGCCATGTGTTCAGCCTACAGTGTGTGGACAATATGAAGTTATTTTATATAAAAAATGATGGACTTAAAATGTTAGTAATGTTGCTCTCCATCATAAACAGAAATCTAAGCACAATCCTAACTCCTCACTAGCATTACCAAGGATGAGAAGGGTAGAGTGTGACAACCCTCACACTTGGGCTGGGTGCACCTCCTCTAAGGAGTAATCAGTTAGATTCACTGGATAATGGCAGTCAAAAGCCAGTCAATGCTGAAAAACAACTGTTAATACTCTACGATTGACTACTGTTAGACTTGGCCCATTTTGCAGGGTCATCCCAAAACTTTTTGCCTTCCTCCTGGTATTTTTCTGACCTGTTGTTGGTGGTTTTAGGACTGTGGGCACTTTATCACTGCTGTTCAGTGTTAAAGAGCATGTGCTCTCTATGGTAAACTGGGTAAGATTGGTCTACACATGTTTGGCATATTTAATTTACCTATCAGTCTCTTGTAAAGTGGTATCTCATATACCCAGGACCAGTAAATTAAATGCTACTGGTGGGCTTGCAGCGTTGCTTGCGCCACCCACCAAAATAACCTTTCAAACCTGTCTCAGGCCTCTGCCATTGCAGGGCCTGCGCACACAGTTTACTGCCCCTGTGACGTGGCACATAAAGTGGTTGCCATGTCTGTGGCTCCCCTTTTGCTGCATATCAGTCACCCCTAAGGTAGGCCGTAGCTGGTCCTATGGGCAGGGTGCGCTGTAGGTAAAAGGTGGGACATGTGCCTTAACTGTGTGGCATGTCCTGGTAGTGACAAACAGCCTATTTGGTTTCTCACTGCTGTGAGGCTGTCCTCTCATAAGAATGCATTGGGATTCCATGATATGTGTTTCAGTGGTAATTCCTGACATGAGAGCAGTGGTGTGATCAAGTTTGGTATTTTTGGAATAATGGTGATAAATGCTGCGTACTGTTGTTCGCAGATTTAATATCACTATCTTATAAATGCCACTTTTAGAAGTGGGCATTTCTGTGTACTATGTGTCTTTGTGCCTGCCTGTTGTGTATTGCATGTCTGGCTCTGGATGACAGCGGCTGGGGAGGTGCAGTGGCTCCAGAGGGGCTGGGTGAGTCAGCGCTAGGCTGAATAGGCCGAACTGCATTTGGAGCAGTGGGAGGAGTAGCACCTGACCCTGAATAGGACTGTGCCTGCCTTCCACAATGCTGGCTCTGCCCCCCTGTGGTGTGTCTGGGGCTAGAGCCTACACTAACAATGGGGAGTGCTGTGCACTTGTTAAGTGCCCCCCAGGACTGGTTTGGACTAGGTCCAGGGCCCTGTGCCAGGGCAGAACAAAGACTGTGGGTGATATAAATATTGGGGCTGTGACCCAAGAAGAGGAGTACCTGCTTGGAGCTGTGCGGCTGAAGGACTGCTGGGTGCCAGGAAGAACTGCAATGAAGGACTCCCCCTCTGCCGGAGGGCCCTGTGAGCTGGCCTGCCTGGGCCCAGCTCTGTCCTGTGTTAGCACTTGGTGAGCGCTCTTTAATCCTGCTGCCTAAAGAGTGGCTGATTTAGAGAGGAGTGTTTTTTGCCCTGCAGCGTGGGCAGCGCCACCCTCTCCTATGTGACCTGAACCCCAAGTGTGGGCTCACACTGCCCGAAGCGTGAGGAGCGTTACGTGGACTTTACACTCAAAAGGGCTGTCCCCTGCAGCCAGTTTCATCCCGAAATCCTGCTGAGAAGGAATCCCGGCGCTGGGATTCCTCAGTGTTGCCTGGTTTTGGGCGGGGCTTTGCCCATGGAAGCCTGATCCTGGGTGGGGCTCCCGTGCGGAAGAGGAGAGCCCAACGGGTTTCCTCTGCCTGGTTAAGGGGGCGGTGCCCAGACTCACACGGGAGAGACCGGAGCCTTGCGGGCTCCATTCAGCGACACCGGGCAACCCCTCCTCTCCAGCGAGGGAGAGCCAGCAGCCGCCGAGAAAGGAAGGAGGCAGGGCCGGCCAAGAAGAAGGGAAGCAAGGCTGCAGTGCCGTTGCCTTGGCCATCGGGAGGTCTCAAGACAGCCTTTGGGAGCATGACGCGCCGGAGTACGGGTGAGTCCGGCCATTGTGGAAGTTGCCTTCACGGGGGGCCGAGTGAGGTCTTCCTGCCCTCGGGGGCATTGCGCTACCTGTTGGTAGCATTGCAGGGATTACCCTGACCCTGGAAACGAGACCGCGAGAGGTCTCCAACGTAGTTTGGCACCCGCAGCTGCACCCTGACCAGATTTTTTGGGGGCACTCTTCGTGGGCAGAGACTGGGTGTAATTCGCACCCCCGCCCCAGATTTGGTGCGCTGGGCACCGGGGTCATTTCCTTTCAGGGTTAGGTTGGAGCGAGACCTCGACGGAGGTCCCTGAACACAAAGGAGAAAGGATCTTCATAATAATTAAGCATTTCACAAAGGGGGGGAGCGGAGACTTCGGTACTCCACACTGAGTGGAAGATTACGGCCTCATAAGGTGATGTGGGCCTCAGACGAGTTATAGGCAATGTGCCCTGACGAGATGTGGTGTAGGGATCACCTATTGTTCAGTTTGTGCCTAAGAGGGGCCATGATGTGTGCACCCCTTACATGTTTACTAGGGGGCCCTGATGATTGTGTACATAATGTGCTATGCTGATGTGGCTATAATATGTGGCATACTGTGCAGTTATGTTTATGCCTAAGAGGGGCATGATGGGTTATGGGTCTGATACACTGCACTACTGCAGATTAGGTATTGCATAATGTGCTGTACTAGGTAATGCTGTGATGTTCATGCCTAAGGTGTTTATGCTAAGTGTACCCTTACCAGTAGTTACTGGTTGTCTTCACTAATTGGGAGTTATGATGGTTATGACAGTGGCCCGATTGGCCCTGTAGTGTATAGAATCCCTGTAAAGACATACCAAGTGCCAGATTGCACAGTGTATATATGTGATTACGTTCTAATGTGTTTTATGAGTAATACAAAGGCTATTTTTGATATAACCTTGTGTGGAGTTTCTTTTCTGGTGTGCCTAGTGTGTCGCTACTGTGTGTGTGTGTGTTGCGCAAACGCTTTACACATTGCCTTTGGGATAAGCCTGACTGCACTGCCAAGCTACCAAGGGGGTGAGCAGGGGTCATATTCAGCGTGGAACTCCCTTGCCTTGACTAGAGTGGTGATTTCTCCCTGGCTTAGGCGCATGCCCTAACCAACCAGAAATCCCATTTCTAACAACTACTTAACCTGAGCTGGCTGGTAATTCAGCAAGAGGCGAATAACTCGTCATGGGTGGTGAAAACAGCTGGTTAAGGAAAGAATCAAATATAGGTTAGAAAAGTGTAGATTACACCAGCCAAAGTGAGGGGGAGGAAACATGGCACTTAAAGGAGCAAAGAAATGTATGCCATGCAGAGAATGAGTAGGGGTACTGAGGAAAGCAGAACCTGGGAGCAGGAGTATCCCACAACGAGTTGCAGAGAGCTTCACTACTGAAGGAAATCCCTTAGTGGAGCACCAGTAAAGATTGGGAACCTCATTTTATATAATGGCAGATTCAGCATAGGCGAGAAGAGCTTTCGAAATAGTGGTTAAGATGCAGGCGTGCACAAGAATTTGCAATCCCTGAGTCAGGACAATAAATTCCTTACTTACCTATGCACATTGATTTTCAAAAAAGACTAGTCTTACCTGCCGTTATCTAAAACTGACTCAGTTTTACCAATTTTAGAATTCTGCTTTGAGCTATTGAGTAATGCTTGGAATTATTTTATACATTACATTTGACAGGGTATGGGACCTGACCTATATGCACTGGGTCATTCCTAGTCACCTGTACCAGTTAGTAGTGGTGCTCAGCGGTAGCTGTAGAAAATTAATTTTGAATTCCTTATAACTTTAGTCTTGTATGATGAATCTTTATCAACACTTTCCAAAACATATTATTTGTAATTAGGTTTGAATGTGGAAAGGTGCGTGTCAGGAGGGTACGAACCTGCAGGACAGTCTTGAGGACTCAATTTTCCAGGTATTAGTGATTAGTGAGAATGCAAAAGCAAATACCTGTGGACAATGGTTAGTCAGTGCTGTTACAAGGAAACTAGCCTGCAAGATGTGAATCAAAAGTAAAGTCCTGTTGCAAGTGATTGCTATACATGGTCAGAAGCTTGACAAGGAGCCAAGTATTGGGCACATTCCAGGCTATAACAAAATCTCTTACCTTCTCATTTTTCTGAAAGCATCAAGAAGTTGGATCATTACAGGTTGCATTCAGGTGGCTGAAGTATCAAGACTATGACTTTTATCACTTTTGATTTGCCCTGGCTGACCTCAATCTTAAATCACTCTCCACCAAAAAAGCTTTACTTTAAATCTTCAGCTGTCCTAAGTCGACTGAAGAATTTCACTGCTCTTCTATCCAGTCCCTCTTCTAATTGTGTCACCTTTATTTTCAAATCCTCGTCTCCAAAACTCTTGAACATCTTATGTTCAAACCTTTCACATCTACTTCCAGTCTTAACAAACTTTCTTCACTTGGGATACATGTGCTTCACATCACTCCTTGGAAATCGTCATAATATATGTGCAGAATTTCATGTCACCTACGATTCATCCTCTTCAATCTTTCTGCAGCGTTCAAAACTTTGTGAACTGGGCCCAAAACATCTAAACTGGGTATATTCTGGAAATATTAAATGCAAAATTCGAACAAATAGAAACAATTGTGTCCTCCTTACACTTTCACTATTAGGGATTTAAACATTTGCCGGTCAATTTACAAACACATTTCTGAATATGTAAATGATATTTTTATAGTACTCCTTCACTTACTAGTAAGAATGTTGTGAACTGGCCCCTATGTTTTTCAGCCTTTGTAGCCTTTTGTTCAGGATAGTCATCTATGGAGTGAAGTGCCCTTTCAACAGAGGTTTAGAGGTTTTCATTTTAGTTAATCAAGTACAGACTTAGGGGCTTATTTATGAGAGCTCTGTGTTACTTTTGCACCATGTAAAGTGGTACGTGTGTGACACAGGGTCCTCATAAATATCAATGAAGCCACGCAAAGGCACCCTGCTTGGCTTTGAGTGGACTCATAAATCATGAATAAGGTGACACAGCGCCAATTGCTGCATTGCCTTACTCTGCACCCGGGAGACGTTCCATTGGTATTGCGGTGCAACACCCATGGAATTTGAAGCTGCCCCAGTTTTACAAAAACATGTTGTGAGATGCTGGCTTAGTATATGGTGCACATTTATGTAAGTGGGCACCCTGCACTAATCCAGACAACCCTTATGGTGATTTTAGTGATCTTAGGCAACCTTAGAAAGCTCTCTAAATGGTAGCTGTGGAGAGAAGCCTTAAGGCTTAGTCCAGAGGAGTGTAAAGCAGGTGTTTTACCAGAACATAATCTTACTGGTATAGATTAAGTGAAAAGGAACCACACAGTGTATTTATAAAAATATGTATTTATTATAAGACACTAACACATGAGCGGGGAGAAGATGGCGGCCGGCTAGAGAGCTCGGTCGGGAGCTCCTCACTCAATGGAGTAGCGCTGATGGACGGACTAACAACAGCGATCCTGGGAGCACAAGGAGCACAGTACCCGGTGATTCAGAGCGGAGCACAGAGGCGGAGCGCAGCGTGAGGTACGACGCGACCGGAGGTTGTGGTCTCCCCGACCCGGGTCAGCGGGGTTAACGAAGGCAGTGGTGCCTGGAAACAAGCAGCAACCGAGTGATAACCGCGGGCGCAGGAGGAAGGAAGGAAGCAGGAGCAGAGATACAGTTAAGGCACCGCACGGCGTTCCACTGTAAAATCCAGCGCGAAGGTAGGCAGCTTGCAACGCTGAGGGAGAGCGCTGTGTGCGATGTTTGGCATCTGAGCAAGCGGAGGCTGGGGGCAGGAGCCTAGGCGCTCGAGGATAAGGAGTGTAGGAGCAGTAAGTTGCTAGACTTGGTTCCGCTTCTGTTTTTTTTTGTTTTTTTGGGTCAAACGGAAAAGTGGAGGAGGAGCGGGAGCCAGGCTGGGGCGCAATACCAGTGTGGACCGAGGCAGCCACAGCGTGCCGGTCCTACAGGAGGGCTGCAGCAAGGGTCACATACAGGGGGAAGACGCCGGGGCTTTACAGCTTGCCAAAGGGTCAGAACGATCCCCGGGAGACACTCTGTAGGTTTGAAAGCGGAGCGGCAGTGCAAGCTACCCGAGGTAAGGACGAGGGGCACGAAGGGCATCAGCTCTCAGGAGGTGGAGTGAGAGGGAAGATAGGGGGGAGAAGGGGAGCTAGAACAAGGCAGCAACTCCACGTCTCCCTTCACAAAAACATACAGCCCAGCTGCAAGTACTAGTTCAAGATCTGGAGGCTGAAGGGTAAGGGTGGCGAATAAGGAAGAGAACACGGGAAGCGTGGAATTAATAACTTCATCCCTCCCTCTCCCACTCCCACTCCCATCCCCACTTTGGTCACTATCCCGCTGGAAACAGCAAAAACTAGGGCAACTAAAAGAGAAAGGGAGCTACTGTCTAAGA
Source organism: Calotriton arnoldi (assembly GCA_963921515.1). Classification (NCBI taxonomy): domain Eukaryota; kingdom Metazoa; phylum Chordata; class Amphibia; order Caudata; family Salamandridae; genus Calotriton; species Calotriton arnoldi. The sequence goes on from CAWUFW010002667.1 coordinate 1,177,404, forward strand.
AGCAAGGTCTTACCACTAGAAGAGGGGGCAGAGTATTCCGCTGATACAGTAAATATTTACGCAAAAATTAAAACCTCATCTACTTCTGACATATCTCCTCCCGTGGTCCCTAGAAGCACAAAGAAAAAGAAAAGGCAAACTGAAGCAGGAAAATCGCAGCCTCCTCTGTCCAGAGCAAGTCAGGCCAAACTAAAAGCACTAGGTTCCGCAAAACAAAAGATAACACCCTCCTTAAAGTCTTTTTTAAGGTTCAGGAAGCACAGAAAGTGGAAAGGAGTAATAACAAAACGCAAGTCAAGGGCCTAGGGGAGACCCCCAGAGTAAGCTCAGAAAGTGCAATGGCCACAACAGGAAGCAATGGTAACAGGTTCAGTGCTTTAACACTACTGGACCAACAAGAGCACGTTGCAAGCGCTGCAGAGGCAGATGTGGCTAGCGCTCAAATGACCGATGATAGCCTGTCCTTACAAGAAAATAGAGAAGGCATGGAAAAAATGATGTGCACAATGATGCAGGAAATGAGATCTAACTTTGCGATATCAGAGAGGAACCAGACAAAAATCCAGGAAGCGTGTGAGGTAATGGACCAGAAAATCAATACGCTCATGGAGAGAGTTACCTCTGTGGAGCTGGAAATAGGGACGCTCAAGAAAAAAGTAGGAGAAAACAAAAAAGAAATAGACCTACTTAAACTAGCAGATAGAGAAATAAGCGCCAAAATGGCATCAATGGAAAATCAGGCAAGGAGGAACAACCTCAGAATCATTAATGTTCCAGAAGGCTTGGAAGGGGAAGAAATTAAAAACTTCACGATAAAGCTACTAGAAGAGTTAATCCCCTGGACAAAGTCTGCTAATCTCGCAGAGGACATTCAAAGAATCCACCGCGACCCCTTTGGGAGGAACAAAACTAGGAAAAATCCGAGGAAAATCCTCATGAATTTTAAAACATATACACTCAAGGAGAGGATTTTAAGTGAAGGCCTGAAGGTAGGTTCATACTCCCAAAGTAACTGGTCATGCAAAATCAGATCGGACATCTCTAAGACAACACAGGACAGGCAGTGGCAGCTAGGTCAATTCATGCAAGAGCTAAAATCTCTAGGAGCAACAGTCCAAATGCGGTTTCCTGCATCACTGAGAATAATGTGGCAGAACAAGTTGCACAATATCAGAGACCCAAAGGAGGTGGAGTGCCTCATAGAACAAATTAAGGCGCAACCAAAGGATCAAGTCTGACAAGCAAAACCAAAAGAAGAGGTATGGAAAGAGTGAGGAGCTCAAATAGGGCTAAGTAATAGCCCAAATGAAGAAAAGGGAGGCTTCTCCTGGGAGGGGGAAAAGGGTTGGAACAGCCCATGTAAAAAGTTGTATAAACAAAAAAATGCACAAGGTGGGGAGCAAAATAGGGGGGAAAAAAAATAAAAAAGTCCTAGCTATACAAGGAAAGGGAGAAAGGGCCCGTGCAATCGCTAGAAGAAACAGGAAGGCAGTACCAAATTGGGCAAGCTCAAATGGAGTAAGGCTAAATGGCGGTTAATATAATGACATGGAATGTTAATGGCCTAAGAATAAGGAAAAGAAGAGCAAAAATTCTGGAATATTTAAGACTAGTGAACTGTGAAATACTGATACTACAAGAAACTCACCTATTTAAAAAAAGAATGGGAGGAAATTCTGAAGACGCAAAAATGGGTAGAAACCTGTGTATGTACAAACCAGGTATGCTGTGTTAAGGGGGTGGCGATACTCTTTAAGAAATCTCTGAGTGCGAGTATTGAAGCTACGGCTGTAGACAAGAAAGGAAGATGGGTGGTGGTGAAAGTAAAAATACACAACAGCTTGTTTACAGTGGTCGGTGATTACAGACCCAACTTGGATGACCCAGAACCACTCCAAAAAATGTACTCACAACTATTGTCCGCACAAGCGCCTATAATAATGGGGGGAGATTTTAACATTATACTTGATGTAAAGAAAGACAGATTCCCGACCAGGAATGGTCCAAACTTACCGAAAATGAGGCAGTGGGTAAACCTTTGTATTAATGACCTAGGGATTATGGACATATGGAGGGAGAAAGGAGTCACGACCAATCACTTTACTTTGCAGAACAGGAGATTGGGCCATGCTTCCAGAATAGATTATTTTCTTATAGACAGGGTCTATTAAACTCAACACAAGGGTAGAACATCTACCAGCACACCTGTCGGATCACTCTGCAGTGATCTTACACTTAGCTTATGTGGTCGCGTGCTGCCCCCAGATGGACTGCAGACAGAGTCATCTTTCTAGATGAGAACTGCATTGAATCCTTATCAAAGGATACTGAGGAGTTCTTTCAAATTAATAAAGATGGCACTACGAAACAGATTGCTTGGGAAGCCTATAAAGCCTTTATCAGGGGTAGAATAGCTTGTCTCGCATCCCTTAAAAATAAATCTAAAAGAAACACGATTAGGGAACAAGAAAATGAGATAATAACTCTGGAGGAAGAATTAAATAAAAGCACTAATACCACGCAAGCAAACACTAGTATTGAGGAGAAAAGAAAGCAGAAAAAAAATGATCTGGGAGATATCTTGGAAAAAATAGTGAAAGACAAATGGGAGGCAAGCAAATTACCACACTATGAATATGGAGAAGGCTGTGGAAAATTACTGGCATGGAAACTAAAAACAGAGGCAACACGTAATAGTATAACAAAACTACAAAAAGAAGGCCAAAAGTACACCACAGAAGAGGGTGACATCAGAAAAGAATTCGTGAAATTTTTTAACAAACTATACTCAGAGGAGAAGGTGGCCACGAAAGAACAGATTCAATCAGTTTTGGGAAGAGTAACACTACCAAAAGCCTCACAAGAGCAAAATATAGAGCTCAATCAAGGTATTTCCGCGGAAGAAGTACTAGAATCTCTGAAGAGATTAAAAAAAGCAAGGCAGCAGGTCCGGATGCCCTCCCAAACGAGCTATATATCCATCTGAGAGAAGTGCTAGCCACCCCACTGACAGAACTTCTAAATGAAGTATATACAGGAAAAGGATTTCTCCCAGCCTCCTGGAACGAAGCAACCATCACTGTCATACTTAAACCAGGGAAAGATCCAACCTTGAGTGAATCTTACAGACCAATTTCGCTTTTAAATGCGGACTACAAGATTTATACACAAATTTTAGCAAAGAGACTGGGAAAGATTGTGGGTTCAGTAATAAATACAAATCAGAAAGGCTTCATCTGAGGGAGGTATAGTCAAGAGCTGATGCACAAGCTTATTACTGCAATAGACATAGCAATACATCATACAATTCCGCTATCAATTATAACCCTAGATGCTGCCAAAGCATTTGACAGGGTGAGTTGGGAGGTGGAGAGGTGTGGTGCAGCGGCCAGGGCAGCTGACTTTGGAGCACAGGGTTCACGGTTCGATCCCCGGCGGCAGCTCAGCTCAGCACCATGTGACTCTGGGCAATAGCTCACTTAATTTCCACTCCGGCCCCCAGCGCCTTGAGACCCGTAAGGGTGAGTAGCTGCGCTATATAAAAACTTACTTACATTTTTTTTGGGGACTTTCTAAACGCAACCTTAGCTAAATTCAACCTAGGAGATACTTTTGTGAGCGCAATCAAACAAATTTACAAAAGCCCCTCAGCAAAAGTCCTAGTAAACGGTGTGTTAACCGAAGAAATTATGATAAAAAGGGGTACTAGGCAGGGGTCCCGCTATCCCCTTACTGTTCGATCTGTACATTGAGCCACTAGCGGAACTAATAAGAGAAGAAAAGGAAATAATACCGTTCAGGCACCAAGGGTGGGAAAAGAAGGTTGCTCTCTTTGCGGATGATATGATGGTGTTTACAAGCAACATAACAGCATCTCTCCCTAGAGTTGAAGGAATCCTGGAAATGTATGGAGCGGTATCAGGGTACCTTGCAAATCACGCAAAAACAGAAATCTTAGCATGGAACAGCAACTCTCAAGACCCAAGGGTAAAAGACAAAATAAAATATCTAGGTATTGACCTCACAGTGGATATAAAAGAGATCCCAAATCTAAACTTTGAGAGAATCCACAAACAAGTAAGAAAACTACTAAAAGTATGGGGGGGTCTACCGTTGTCTTTTATGGGAAGATCAAACATAATAAAAATGGCCATACTTCCAAAATTCACCTACCTGTTTGGTACTATTCCACTAGAATTCAACACTGACAAAATAAAAAAATTACAAGGGGAATTAAGCAGCTTCATCTGGGCCACTAAAGGGTCAAGGATAGCCTGGAAGAAGCTGAGAAGAAATAAGACGCAAGGAGGAATCGCTAGTCCTGACATACTACAATACTGGGGAGCATTTCAATTCAAAAATGTAAGGAAACTATTGGAAGGCTTCGATCAATACCCGGACCACTTGAAGGCGGCAGTCAGCAAGAAAGAAAGCCACTATCTCTATAAATTTGGCCATCCCAAGTTCTTTAAGAAAATAAAACTAAAAACCCTGAGGGCGGCAGCTTCACTCTGGTTCCAGATGAGGAAGACACTCAAAATTCCATACTACAGCAAATATGCGCCGATTTGGAATTCCCCAGGAACTCCAGACTGCCTAAAAGATAGGCTAGCAAACCCCCTCAGAGAAAACAGCATTACAAAATGGGGTGAGCTACTGACACAGAACTCTCTCATAGAATGGGAGGCCCTGAGAGAACAAACCAGAGGCACAATCTCGAGATTTAAGTATTACCAGTTAACTAGTTGGGTCAAGAATCTAAAAGACACTGAAAGCGGTAATGGGGCAGCTGAGGAAATGATACAGAGTAATAGAATCAAAAAAAGAGAAGTCGCATATTGGTACTGGGCATTGATACAAGAAGGGGAAGACGACTACAAAATTCCTGACGAGATCTGGGGAGGCGTACTGCCGGAACTGGATACCCAACATAAATGGCAAGTATCTACGGCTACATGTTGGAAAATTGTGAAATCTGCTCCATTAAGAAGGACCCACTTATTCACTATCCACAGAGCATATTGGACCCCAAAGAGGCTATCAAAAATCAGAGGTCAAAGAGAGAGAAGCTGTCCCAAGTGTGGAGAGGTGGGTGCAGACGATCTTCACATGTTCCGGCAGTGCCCAAGCCTGGAGGAATTTTGGATGGACACGGGTAAGACACTGTCAAAAATACTGGGACGGCAGATTGTGGTGAGTATAGACTTGGTTATCTTTGGGATAAGCCAAATAGAGGGGGGAGCAAGCAAGATGAGTAAAGACCAGGAGAAAATCCTCTTCATATTAATACTTTTAGCAAGAAGAGAAATATGTATTAATTGGGTAAAAAGTTCACCTCCAACACATAGAGATTGGCTAGCCTGTGTACACAGAACACACTCACTAGTCACGAGCAGTCACAAGGGAAGGAGAAATAAATTTTGGAACATCTGGGAGAATCAAACTTCATATTTAAGCCATGGTTAAATAAATTGTCTGGTCCTATGATTAGGCAATGCAATAGAAGCTTTCAAGTGGAACTTGAAGGAGTAGTCAAAATGACTAGCTCAGCCCAGATTCGAATTGCACGGGAAATGGACAAAAAGGGGCCCAAGCATAGAGGGCAAGAGGACAAGCTCCACGCACAAGATGCGATTACCCAGGAGAAGCCCCAAAGAGTCGGTTCAAAAAGGGAAATGGGCCCCTGACACCTCCAACCCTTAGAATATTGCTATATGAGGACTATAAAAAAAAAAAAGACACTAACACATACAGATATCTCCTACCTGGAGACATACACAATACACACAATTCTTTGCAATAAAACAGGCAAGTAGCACGAATACACAGTGGTCGCCAGGGGAGACCAAACCATATACTAAAACAGTGCTATGCAAACCACGACTCAAGTCAAGACTATACCCAGAAGATGTAGAAGTGCGGGGACCCAAGGAACCACCCGAGGTAAATAACCAGGAACCCCACGGAGGCTGTGTGCAGAGTGGGAACACGACCGTGGGCTCAATACAAGTCAATGGGTAAGTCGCGGTTGCAATTTTAAGGAAGAAGGACCCTTCCCAGTGGACCCTGAAGAAACCCCGTGGAAGACAGAAGGTTGGAGAGCCACCCAACCCGTGGATACCCTAGGAACCAGGATACCTACACCTGGGAAGCCGGGTGCATAGTTGTGAAGTGGTGTCGAACTCAATGGAGGACTTCAGGAAGATGCCGCTACTGGAGAAGGTGAAAGTGTCCGGTGGAACCCAAAGGTGGATTCAAGTTGAGGAGTACATGCAAGCAGAGGGGACTGAGTCTATGCCACTCAGGAGAGACCAGGAGGCACGGAAGACAAATCCCCACAGATGTCGGGTGTTGCAGGAGAGCTGACGGTGACCTAGGAGCTGCAGCTGTGCGGACCAGGCGATGCTGTGGAAGACCAGGAGCCATAAACAAGCTTTCCCATGTCGGGTTTTGAGAGTTGAGGGGACGGTGTCCATCGGGATCACCAACAAGCCTTGGCAACTGCAACCAACGTGGAAAGCGAAGAAGGTGCAATGTCGGGACCAGCAAGGTCCAGGTGACTTGCCACAAGCAGGGGAGTCAGAGCAGGCCCGATTAATCAGGGGAGCCCACTGAAATCAAAGAAGAAGACCCTCAAGAGGACCCACAGGCCGGAGGCACTGGAGTCGCAAGAGGACCTTCAGCATCTCACCAAAGATGCAGGCCCACGGTATAAGGGATGTGGTGAGGACAAAGATCTTGGTCACAGGAGATGCTTGATGTTGGGGCTACTTGGAGCCTGAAGATCTTTGTGGAAAGAAGCCAACAGGCCTTTGCAACAGCAAGTTGACACAATGCACAGGGATTCTGTTCCTGCGGCTCCGACGAGGGATACTGGCCTCAAACTTGGTGAGAGGACAGGGCAGGCCACAAGGGTTGTGAAGTACCACAACCTGTGTTGCTGAGTCTTTTGAAGTCCGTGGGAGACCAGGATCAGCAGAACAGTCAGCTTTGTTGCAGTGCCTGCAAATGCAGGGGAATAACTCCGTCACTTCAAGGGAGATTCCTTCAGGTGTCTTGGATGTCCACAGGCATTGGAAGGTACCTGTATGGAGCACATCCACGGACGTTGCAGCAGACGAGCAGAGCGGCAAGACCAGGAGCAGCAGAAGTCTTCCCATTTGCAGTCTTGATGCCCAGAGTGAGGTCCAGAGAAGTCCAGAGTGTCCAGACGGTCAAAGAAGAAGTGGTGTCCCATGACGAATCTAGGGACCCACCTACAGGGAAGCCCTTAGGTACCCTAAGGGGAGGGGTTGGACAGTGGGGAGGATACTCCCATGTCCTTTGTCCAGTTTCGCGCCAGAGCAGGAGCCAACAGCTCCCTGAGCTGGTTTGAACTGGACTATGCAAGGTGGGCACCAAATGTGCCCCTCAAACAGACTAAGTGGTGCTGGCAAGTGCTCCCACCCAGACCCAATACACTAAACCCTGTCTGGGAGGTGGTCACATCTCCCTGTGACAGGATACCTATTGTTCTGCCTTCCCCTGCCCAAGCATGGCTCAGAAGCAGGAGGGCAGAATCGTGTCTCTGGTCGGTATGTTGTGCCTTCCGGGTCTAGAAGACTGGTACCAGGAGCACTGAGGGACTCCCGGAGGAGCTTTACAGTGCATCAAATCATACCTCCCACACCGTTTATGGTGTGGGGGTATGATTCCAACATGTTTGATACCAAACATGATAGGGTTTGTTACAGCCAGTTTAGAGATGGTCATCGCGTAATGACACATGGCCACTCTATGTATCGTAATGTCTGATGCACTTACAACCCCGGAGAATGGACTCCGAAGGTTGTAGGGGTATCCTGCTCATGCAGAGGCACCATCACACTTAGAACTGAGCAGCCTGCCTTCAGGATTGAAAGGACTGCATTAGGGGTGACTTATAGGTTTTAAGTGCAGTGCCCGCAGATATAGGAAAACCTATATCTGTTGTAAGTGGTGTTAGCACCAGCTTACACAAGCTGCAATGGCAGGCCTGTAGTTACAGTTTGAGTGATCTCCCAAGGGTGGCATAATACATGCTTCAGCCCATGGGGGACCCCTGGTGTATCTATGCCCTGGGTACCTCAGTACATATACTAGGGACTTATAAGGGTACACCAGTATCCAATCTGGGATGTACCTAAGTACTTACCATAACCAATTTAGGGGAGAAAGCACAGAGACTGGGATCCTGGTTAGCAGGATCCCAGTCAGACTAGTCAGAAACAGCATAGCACCAGGCAAAAAGTGGGGGTAACCATAAAAGCAGATCCTACTTTCCCACACATGTAAACCAGAGGAAGCACCAAATCCGTACACCTCCTGAGGTGAGTCGTAACGAGAAAGAATAAGTTAATTTCTCCTCGTTCTTTCCTCTTTTAATGTGTGCTGCAGTGTGCAGCACACATGGAAAGAGGAAAATACCTCTTAGGATTGTTTTTGTGAAGGAAGGTGTCCCTTCATGTACAAAAACAATCCTGTGTGCAAAGGAGGCACCCTCTAAGCTGCCGAAACGGTGCCAGCACAGACAGAATATACTTAAATGCACCATATTGCTTAAATGCAAGGTGCTGCACCACACCAAAATGCCATATTGAGGCCCTTAGTTCTGCTGATTTGTTTAATTTGTACTTCAGACTTTCTAGACACACCTTTGTTCTACTGATAATGTGGGTCTGCAGAAACATGCAGACATGACAAAAATAACAATTCAAGCTGCTAGAGTTGGTGCCCTGGCATATGTGCCAATAGATGGAGATTTGTAGTGGTACTATTTAATCCATACAGGCAGTCCTGGCATAAGGTATTTTTTGCAAACCATAGCCTCGCAGGCATCTAAATGACCATGCAAAAGGCAGCTGCCATATTGTGGTCACAATTCTTTCCTCAAATCATTCAATCTATCTGATGTTTGTTCAAACAGACTTTAGTAACAGAATATAACTTTTATCAGTAAGGATGTTTTCCAAGATTTATATTTTAGAGCTAGCTTTTTTATTGTGAGACTACAGTCTTTGATTTATTTTTTCTGACATCATGCCCACTGTGCAGTGGGAAAAAAAGTGTAATTGTAGTTTTGTCCTTTACAGCACAGGACAAATAAATGTCAAAATCAAATGGTGGCATGGCCCAAGGGAAAATATACTTCAGTTATGAAATATTCTTTCTCCGTTCCCATTGCTATTCCTCTGAACACGCAGGTGAAGCTGCCTCAGGACCTAATCAGATGGCGCTAATTTGCATATAATAAAAACGATGCAACGAGCTTCCGGAGAGTGATACGGGAGCGTGTATAATGTCTCTTAAAATGGTACGGTAAGGGGCTTGTTACATTTCTGAATTAATGGTTGCAGGCACTTGTGCTATACATAGCAGTTTGACTAGACCGAATTGGAAATGAACATCTGCCTATATCCTTGAGTTTTTATCGTTCATTTAATTCCGTGTTTATTAAACATGCTCCAAAGTGGAACACTGCTATTTCCCGTTCTATTTCACAGGGCTACGGTAATACTGACGAAGTGTCAGCCTTTCCCTGTGAAATGAGGACAACAATAAACTTTACCGAGCAACCAGGGAAGGAGATAAAATGGGAGACGTTACTGTCCATACACTGTTTGTGCACATGATTTAATTGTTAATTTAAATAGATGGAAGGCACAATATTGTGCATGCGAGAAAGAAAATGTTTGCCTATCTGCGCAGCATATTATAAATAAGTAAACTATTGTGCCAAAATTTGATCACTAATTAAGTTGGAAAAAAAGAATATATCTATCCATGGATATAGAATCACCAATATCTTGAGGGTTGCAGTAATGTCATCATGCTCACTTTAATACTCGACGAAATCATATTGCTGACACCTTAGATCACCCATTACCCTCAGCAACCTTTCTAGTAGTTTTTTTTTATAACCACACTTTATTGCTTTCAGGAGGAAAAAGATATAAACACACAGTAAACAATTCCACATATCTATGAGGTAAACATGACATCAGACAAGAAAGACACCACCGGCTCATACATCCTGCCCATGATGTTCTCACCAATTGCCCCAGAATTGATTATGTTCCTGGGGGCATCCTCAGGCCTCATAAATAGCTTGTTCCTGGCGAGAGCAACAGTCCACACCCTTACTCTACTCCCCCACTGAGAGGGGGGGGGCAAAGACCTCCAGTGATGTGCAATGTCTCTCTTGGCCACCATTGTGGCGACTCCAACAAAAGTCCGCTCCATCCAGCGTCCCTCATCTGCCTCCAGGGACCCCAACAGTGCAACTCTGGGGGTAAGGGCAATTGGACACTTGACGACCAGAGAAAGTTCCCCCTTCATCCCTGCCCAGAATTGGGTCAGAGACGGACAGGCCCAGACCATGTAAAAATAAATCAGCTTGTGCAAGGGACTATCAAGCACAGCAAGCCTGAGGGGCCTTGCCTGCTCGAAATAGTAGCGGGGGACCTTCTAGCAGCTTTTAAGAGGGTAGTAGTAAGGCAAGTTATAGAATCTGCAGAAAAAAAACAAGGCTTGCAGACCTCATTTACTTTCTGCTCCTGCCTGTGCCTGCATATTCCCTGACAACAAGGGAAGGCACACAGAGTACCAAAGGAAAAGCCAGAGGAAGCAGCCACTACTCTCAAATGGCACCCTATTTCAGCTACAAACTTTTAAGAAGTAAAGTGAAAGCCTTTTATACTCAAAGTTGGTGTGCTTTTCTTTCTGCTGAAATAGTATTTTGCAATATGCTTACTAGACACAAAGCATCATGTTTCCTAATGTGTGTGTATTTTTAAACATATATCTATTTATCTATATTTATATATATATCTATATATAGATATAGATATATAGATATACATCTATATATATATATATATATATATATATATATATATATATATATATAACCATCCACATCCCTCTGCTCGGGGAAAAACAGGGTCGCACTCCCAGGTTTGGTAATTCACGTTCTTTTATTTTTCAATTAATCAGATGTCAAGCTACACGCGTTTCAGTTCTCTGCTGAGAACTTGATCACCGTGATCAAGTTCTCAGCAGAGAACGCAAGCACGGTGTAGCCTTGACATCTGATTAATTGAAAATAAAAGAACGTGAATTACCAAACCTGGGAGTGCGACCCTGTTTTTCCCCCGAGCAGAGGGATGTGGATGGAATAAATTTGGCGTGGCTCAAGCCAAGGGCTACGCACCGAATTTGAAGCGCCGTAAACCTCAGCAGACTTTGAGCCAACTTTGGAGAAATATATATATATATATATATATGAACACCATAACCGTTTGCTAGAAAACAAACCGGCACCGACAAGGGGAGATTTCTGCCATACAGTTGTTTATTCCACAATCACGCTGCGACGCGTTTCGGCATTCACTGCCTTGATCACACAGTGATCGTTCCTTGTTCAAAACATTATATACGATAAAATCTGACAGAGTGATCCGATCACCTGACTGGAAGCTTGCTACTGAATCATGACGACAGACTATCAAATCGGCACGGTTTGACAGTGAAATCACTCATACATTTAAATATTCACTTTAAAGTATTCAAAATTCGGGAATCACAGTAAAATTACAATGCAATAAATAAGATTGTATAAAAACAGCACACAATTAAAATGTCATTGTTGTACTATTTACAAAATCAGGCTGAGAAAGTATATACATATGTATACAATATTTAACATATAAATAAATCAGTTGCTTTACTTCATTGAATCATACACTTTAGAAGATTGGAACACATATTCAAAAGTCCAATATTAAGCCAGTGCCTGAATTCATTGTTACAACCTCACAATTGTGTCACTGTATAATCTAATAATGAGCATCCTTCTCTTTCCTGCTTATCAACTAAACATACAGCCATTATTGCAATTTTCATTAAAATTCATGAATTGCTGTGCATTTTTCCTTTAACATTAATGATCAATTATTTACCATTGAGAAGGGAATCGCAGGCCCGACTAAAAAACCATTCCACATCAAGATGAAATAAAAAACATTATTATACTCATAAGGGATCCAAAGATCAAACCCTGTTCCTTCTATACAATGTAGGTAAAGATTCAAATTTGTCTAAAAGGTTGATTAAGGCCATTCAGAGTCATTCTTTTTCCGGGTCCATTGTAACAAGTTTTAAAAAAAGGGTATAAAACTGTCTAGAATATGTGCATTCTCATATTCCTAATTGCACCCTGATCAAATAAAACAAAACATGATTCCATGATAAAGTGCTAGTGCATAACAGTACTGATTATTCATTCCAAAGATTCATACCACTTCCAATATTTAAATTGAATAAACATCCTGCCTATGTCTTATTACATGGCATTCATAGGTGGTACTAATTGGCTATCCATGATAAAGTGCTAGTGCATCACAGATACTACAGATGGATTGCCCGTGGAAAAGTGCTAGTGCATCACAGTACTTATTATATATTTAAGAAATCAGTTAAGTTCATCTAAACACTAACAATGTTCCTGACATTGTCAACAGGCCCTAGTTAACCTTTCAATTGTTTATAAGACTAACTCTAAATTGCAATACATTCATCTTTGTTTCCATCTTCATAGTGCTAGTAATGTATCCCAATAACACTTTTGATTCTTTATATATCTTCTCTAAGCCTGTTCACGTGCCAAAAAGTCTGTCTTCTCACACAATAAATCACTCTGCTAACCAGTTGATAAAATCTGAAAAACATGGAGAAAAGAAAGGAGGGGAGGAGGAGAAGAGTCAAGAAAAAGAGTATGAATTCAACATAAATGAACATACAAATCTTCTTCAACATTGAGTCCATTAGGTGTTTTGGTATTGAACAAAATAATGTATTTTAACTCTAATTGATGAAGTTTGCCCTCTCTGTCCCCTCCCCTTTTGGATTTAGGGACATGATCAATGGCGAAATAAGACAAATCGTCTAAGTTCCCTTTGTGAAATTTATTCAAGTGACGGGCCACCACATAATTCTTGTCATTATTTTTAACAGCCCGAATATGCTGTAGAATGCGAATATGCACCATATGAATGGTGCTGCCTATATACATCTTTGGGCATGTGCATTGAAGAATATAAACAACATAGTCGCTTCTACAATTCAAAAATTGTCTGATTTTACATGGGCTGTGCATGAGTGGTGTTGTCACTTGTTTCTCATTACGTCCAATCTTGCATGCCTTGCATTTAAGGCATCTATGGAAACCTGGGACACTGCTCAACCATCTGGCTTTTTTACTTTCTTCTGGGCTGTTGACTACCAGTTCACCCCTCATTGATATTGCTCTATTGAAGGTGATCATGGGCTTTCGCGATACTGTCTCACTCAGTACCGGGTCTCCCTGTATCAGATGCCAGTGCCTGCACAAACTGTCTCTTACTCTTGAATGGTAGGCACTGTATCCTGTGATCATCCTTATCTGGTTCCCTGCACCGTCTTTTTTTGCCTTGTTCTTCTTAGCATCTGGTTTTAGAAGTGCATGTCTGTCTATAGAGGTAACTTTCAATCTTGCTTGATCTAAAATAGCAGGTTTATATCCTCTATCACTGAATCTCTTAGTTAGGGAATTCTGTGCCTCTGTTAGAGCTTGAGCCTCACTGCAGTTTTGCTTCATCCTCAGATGCTCAGCATAAGGGATACTCATTTTGAGCCTCTGAGGATGAAAGCTCCCAGCATGGAGGATTGTGTTTCCTGCTGTAGGCTTCCTGTAAGTTCTGGTATGGATTTCTCCCTTGTCAATGTAAACTTCCACATCCAAGAATGCCACTGATGTCTTGCTGATATTCTCTGTAAATCACAAATTTAAATCATTGGCATTAATGTCACGTGCAAATCTCTTTGCTGAATCTAAGGACCCATCCCAGATGACAAACAAGTCATCAATGAACCGGGTCCATATTATAATGTTGTTTTTCCATTCTTCAGCAAACTGAACCCTGAGCACCTGCTCCTCCCACCAGCCCATATGCAAATTAGCATAGCTGGGGGGGAAGCAGGTGCCCATCGCTGTACCTTGAAGCTGCCTATATGTCTCCCCACCAAACATGAAGTAATTGTTTGTTAAACACAGCTTGCACATTTCTGTTAGCATTCCCGAATGCTGATACAAGCTAATGGGGCGTGTGTTCAAGTAATGTCGAATTGCACGGAGACCATCATCATGAGCTATGCTTGTGTATAAGCTGGTGACATCTAGTGTCATTAGCTGATAAGTATCCTTCCAACCCAACTCCGAGACTTTGTTTAAAAAGTCCCCTGTGTCCTTAATGTAGGCTGGGAGAGCTCGAACAAAAGTTTGCAAAAAAGAATCAAGATATCTGGAAGTTGGTTCAAACAAACTTCCAATTGCAGATATTATCGGTCTGCCTGGGGGGGTCTCTCTATTCTTGTGAATTTTGGGTATTAAATAAAGGATGGGTGTGACCGGGTGTTCTACCTTCATAAACAAGTATTCTGGTTGTGAAATCAAACCCAACCCTCTCCAATGGGCAAGATCCTTCCAAAATATAAACTTTACCTCTTCCAGATTGCTATCTGGCACTTTGAGATAACAATTGCGGTCCCTTAGTTGCAATTTTGCCTCAGTGTTATAGGCATCTAGGGACCAGAGAACCACATTCCCTCCTTTGTCCGCTTGTCGGACTACAACATCATCTCTTGCCTTTATCTTATTAATGATCATGTGGTAATCTTTCTCAAATTGACGATATTGTTTGGGGAATACTTTGCTGGAAGTGACTGCTAGTTCTTTAAGGTCTCTGATCACTCGATCTGAGAACATGTCAATTGCATCTCTCGGTGTGTTTGGGGTAAAGCACGATTTGGGTCTGAAGTCTGACAGTTCACTTTCAAAAACATTAAGACCTATTGTATCAACAGTCTCTCTCCCATTCATAATACTGGGCATATATATATATAGATAGATATATGTTTCAAAATACACACACATTAGCAAACATAATGCTTTGTTTCTAGTAAGCATGTATATATATATATATATATATATATATATATATATATATATATATATATATATATATATATATATATATATATATATATATATATATATATATATATATATATATATATATATCAATCCGCAAAGAGTACCTTAAACAGAAGAGCCCTCACAGGTATGTACTGCCAACAGATTTATTGGAAACTCCAGCATATGAAGGCAGGATAATGCAAACAAAGTCAATCCAGCCGACGTGTTTCGGGCACCTGCCCTTTGTCACAGGCTTTGATATGATTCGGATTAGCAATGCAATTTTTTAAAAGCACAAACATTCCTCGCGATACCTGCCCATGTGGGCGTGGTCACTCCCGTGGCCTCTTGGTATCGGTAGTGCCTTTAATATTACTCTGGTGAGTTGCTTTGCAGTCCGCTATGTTAAAATACCACAAATAATCCCAAGTGGGTAGTTGCATTTTCTTGCACCAAACTGCTGTTATTCACACGTTTCCAATACCGGCACCTGTCCTGAAATCAAGTCCGCCATCATAGCGTCATCGCAGGTCCGTTCTCAACACAGCGGGGCTTCTCCTACGGCTAGGCTTGCCGTTTTAACATCAATCCGCAAAGAGTACCTTAAACAGAAGAGCCCTCACAGGTATGTACTGCCAACAGATTTATTGGAAACTCCAGCATATGAAGGCAGGATAATGCAAACAAAGTCAATCCAGCCGACGCGTTTCGCGCTCTTGCCCTTTGTCACAGGCTTTGATATGATACGGATTAGCAATGCAATTTTTTAAAAGCACAAACATTCCTCGCGATACCTGCCCATGTGGGCGTGGTCACTCCTGTGGCCTCTTGGTGTCGGTAGTGCCTTTAATATTACTCTGGTGAGTTGCTTTGCAGTCCGCTCTGTTAAAATACCACAAATAATCCCAAGTGGGTAGTTGCATTTTCTTGCACCAAACTGGTGTTATTCACACGTTTCCAATACCGGCACCTGTCCTGAAATCGAGTCCGCCATCATAGCGTCATCGCAGGTCCATTCTCAACACAGCGGGGCTTCTCCTACGGCTAGGATTGCCATTTTAACATCAATGCGCAAAGAGTACCTTAAACAGAAGAGCCCTCACAGGTATGTACTGCCAACAGATTTATTGGAAACTCCAGCATATGAAGGCAGGATAATGCAAACAAAGTCAATCCAGCCGACGCGTTTCGGGTTCCTGCCCTTTGTCACAGGCTTTGATATGATACGGATTAGCAATGCAATTTTTTAAAAGCACAAACATTCCTCGCGATACCTGCCCATGTGGGCGTGGTCACTCCCGTGGCCTCTTGGTATCGGTAGTGCCTTTAATATTACTCTGGTGAGTTGCTTTGCAGTCCGCTCTGTTAAAATACCACAAATAATCCCAAGTGGGTCGTTGCATTTTCTTGCACCAAACTGCTGTTATTCACACGTTTCCAATACCGGCACCTGTCCTGAAATCGAGCCCGAAACGCGTCGGCTGGATTGACTTTGTTTGCATTATCCTGCCTTCATATGCTGGAGTTTCCAATAAATCTGTTGGCAGTACATACCTGTGAGGGCTCTTCTGTTTAAGGTACTCTTTGCGGATTGATGTTAAAATGGCAAGCCTAGCCGTAGGAGAAGCCCCGCTGTGTTGAGAACGGACCTGCGATGACGCTATGATGGCGGACTCGATTTCAGGACAGGTGCCGGTATTGGAAACGTGTGAATAACAGCAGTTTGGTGCAAGAAAATGCAACTACCCACATGGGATTATTTGTGGTATTTCAACAGAGCGGACTGCAAAGCAACTCACCAGAGTAATATTAAAGGCACTACCGATACCAAGAGGCCACAGGAGTGACCACGCCCACATGGGCAGGTATCGCGAGGAATGTTTGTGCTTTAAAAATTGCATTGCTAATCCGTATCATATCATAGCCTGTGACAAAGGGCAGGAGCCCGAAACGCGTTGGCTGGATTGACTTTGTTTGCATTATCCTGCCTTCATATGCTGGAGTTTCCAATAAATCTGTTGGCAGTACATACCTGTGAGGGCTCTTCTGTTTAAGGTACTCTTTGCGGATTGATGTTAAAACGGCAAGCCTAGCCGTAGGAGAAGCCCCGCTGTGTTGAGAACGGACCTGCGATGACGCTATGATGGAGGACTCGATTTCAGGACAGGTGCCGGTATTGGAAACATGTGAATAACAGCAGTTTGGTGCAAGAAAATGCAACTACCCACATGGGATTATTTGTGGTATTTCAACAGAGCGGACTGCAAAGCAACTCACCAGAGTAATATTAAAGGCACTACCAATACCAAGAGGCCACGGGAGTGACCACGCCCACATGGGCAGGTATCGCGATGAATGTTTGTGCTTTTAAAAAATTGCATTGCTAATCCGTATCATATCATAGCCTGTGACAAAGGGCAGGAGCCCGAAACGCGTCGGCTGGATTGACTTTGTTTGCATTATCCTGCCTTCATATGCTGGAGTTTCCAATAAATCTGTTGGCAGTACATACCTGTGAGGGCTCTTCTGTTTAAGGTACTCTTTGCGGATTGAAGTTAAAACAGCAAGCCTAGCCATAGGAGAAGCCCCGCTGTGTTGAGAACGGACCTGCGATGATGCTATGATGGCGGACTCGATTTCAGGACAGGTGCTGGTATTGGAAACGTGTGAATAACAGCAGTTTGGTGCAAGAAAATGCAACTACCCACATGGGATTATTTGTGGTATTTCAACAGAGTGGACTGCAAAGCAACTCACCAGAGTAATATTAAAGGCACTACCGATACCAAGAGGCCACGGGAGTGACCACGCCCACATGGGCAGGTATCGCGAGGAATGTTTGTGCTTTTAAAAAATTGCATTGCTAATCCGTATCATATCATAGCCTGTGACAAAGGGCAGGAGCCCGAAACGCGTCGGCTGGATTGACTTTGTTTGCATTATCCTGCCTTCATATGCTGGAGTTTCCAATAAATCTGTTGGCAGTACATACCTGTGAGGGCTCTTCTGTTTAAGGTACTCTTTGCGGATTGATGTTAAAATGGCAAGCCTAGCCGTAGGAGAAGCCCCGCTGTGTTGAGAACGGACCTGCGATGACGCTATGATGGCGGACTCGATTTCAGGACAGGTGCCGGTATTGGAAACGTGTGAATAACAGCAGTTTGGTGCAAGAAAATGCAACTACCCACATGGGATTATTTGTGGTATTTCAACAGAGCGGACTGCAAAGCAACTCTCCAGAGTAATATTAAAGGCACTACCGATACCAAGAGGCCACGGGAGTGACCACGCCCACATGGGCAGGTATCGCGAGGAATGTTTGTGCTTTTAAAAAATTGCATTGCTAATCCGTATCATATCATAGCCTGTGACAAAGGGCAGGAGCCCGAAACGCGTCGGCTGGATTGACTTTGTTTGCATTATCCTGCCTTCATATGCTGGAATTTCCAATAAATCTGTTGGCAGTACATACCTGTGAGGGCTCTTCTGTTTAAGGTACTCTTTGCGGATTGATATATATATATATATATATATATATATATATATATATATATATATATATATATATATATATATATATATATATATATATATATATATATATTCGCTTAAAAAAGCAAAGGTTACAGGGATGTTACAGTTAGGAAATAGAATTTAAAAAACCTTATAAATTACAGGGACGTTAAAGGCAGGCTCATATTTCACTCGTAGAAAACCAGCGAAATTAAGCAGTTATAGTTGCCAGAGCTAACTATAACTTACTGATGCACTGCTTATGACCTCTCATATTAGATCAATCATCACTTCAGCTTCTTTAGTGACCAAAACACAGCGTAGAACTCTCTCTCAATGGTACTCCAACTCTACTTTCTTGGGAGTAGTCGTTAGATGATAAAGGTCACTGGTTGATCCTGAGCCTCATCATTTAGCTGTGATAACACTGCCTTACTGACCACTTGAAGTTGCCTTATTAGATTGCCCCAGAATGCTGTGCAGGAGGATTGGGACAGGGGTATGTGATAATGTTGCACCCTAGGATTGCTTGTGGTTCTTGAAACTTTACATCGCCATGGAAAAACTCCTGCACAAGGGAGATACAGATGAGAAGACACTGGATCTGGGAGTGACAATAGAGAAAGAGTGCCCAGCAGAAGAAAATGCCACTTGATGCCCTGCAAGGATGGACTTTGGGACTTTAGCTCCATCTGAATCCCAGGAATAGAATGGGTTTCTCCTGGACCAGTGGCACTAGCCCTGCACACTCCTTCGTACAGTTGGGGGAATTGACCTGCTGGATGGTTCCCCTGGGACTTCTGTGGACTGACCCATGACTCTGCTGACACATAGGTGCCCTTCAAGAGGCTAGGAAGATCTGAAACCTGAGGAGTTCAGCAAGGTGAGTGTCCTGCTATCTGGCTGTGGAAGGGCTGTGGGAGACTTTCCGAAACAGGAGAGAGCCCTAGGAGCCTATGCAGAGGACATGTCTGGTGCACGCGACAGTTACTCCACCTCTACACACAATCCATCCTTATAGATGCCAGGAAGCCTGAGGAAAATGATCCTGGTGGCTGGCTACCTGGAGAAAAATGAGATCAAGATCATGAAAATAGGTCGTAAGGGCAAAAAGATGTTGGCCTGTGAAACTTGGCTCCATGAAGCAAAATGGAAAAAACATAGAACATAACTCTTTGCTGCTACTTCCTCAAAATACCCCCGGGGTGGACAGGGTTTAGGGGTTGGTGCAACCTACTTACCTAATAGTTCTTGTGGAGATAGGCATGTGCGCTCCCCCTTCCCCAAGAACAGTTTTGCCCCAGAGGCCCACATCTCCACAAGGGCCAACACATAAAAAAGGGTCTCCAACCCCTCGGATCAAACCATCTCCAGGATTGCACGCATTGTCTTCTCCCCATGCCCGTGATTGGGGAGTGGGCACACCCGCATTTTGTCTGACTGTCCATGCTCCTTTTTGGCAGTTGGCACTAAAGCCCATGCCCAGGAGCAGGAGAGAAACTGCTTCTTAACATAACAGATATGCAGGCTCTGATGCACTGCACAGGAGGTGCATATGTATG
Source organism: Calotriton arnoldi (assembly GCA_963921515.1). NCBI lineage: Eukaryota > Metazoa > Chordata > Amphibia > Caudata > Salamandridae > Calotriton > Calotriton arnoldi. The sequence goes on from CAWUFW010002667.1 coordinate 1,197,510, forward strand.
TATGTATGCATGCATATGTATGGGGAACTGTCAGGCACTGTAGGGGCCTTTGAAGTTTCTCCCACAGTCCCCAAACATTACAACCATCCAGGTGCCCCATTGGGGATGGGTAACTGACATAAAAAAAAGAGCTATGCGGTGCAATACTGCACATTACATTTCCTCCTCCAGGCCTATAGTACTCCATAATTCTCTATGAGGGAATTGAAAGCTGCTTATTTTTCTTGAATGTGGCCCCGGCATGGGCAGGTGCACCACCAACATTTTTTAACAGTGTAGTGGGGGTGTAGAAGTTGTAGCAGCCTACCCACCCCTCCACCCCAAATATTGCCCTACAAAATTGCTGTACATCTCAGAGAGGATTGAAACCCTGACCCAGGAGAGGTTTCCATTAATTTTAAAGCACTCCTGAAGGTGGAGCTTTTGTTCCTGTGCTCTTGATTGTGTGGCTACCTTGTGGTCAGCCCTTTGACTGCAGGAGATATTGTCTAGCTGCATGTTATTCAATTTAATGCTTTATTGATTATAGTTGATGCTAGACAATATAATATTTTACAGTAAAATGAATGATATTGAATATTGGTACTGTTGCTATTGACTTCAATGAAGTTACATTGGTAAACGGTAACGTGTTGTTGCTTTTACTGATGTAGTGATACCCTGACAAATACAATACTGTGGCTTTATTGATACTTACACCCCTTACATTGTGATGTTACATCTGGTATAGGTGGGGCGTATTGTGGTAATAGGGTTCAGGACATAACAGGGGTGCCACAATTCACAGGCTACTCTTGTAAAACTGTCATAATGAATTACAGTTATTGTAGTTTGTGGTGCAGTCCACTAGTTTGTTCAGGATTTTAGCTGTCCCTTTCAGTTTTGATCTCTTGATTTTTTTAATATGAGTTGTTTTACAAAGAGTAGAGCAGGATAAATAATCTCCTTAATTTTGCTGATCAGGCAGCTCATCGGCTTAAATGAAGTTTTATCAGCTGTGGGTTTTAGGACAAAATATCAGAAAATAAATATTGTGATACAAAAATAGAAAATATTGTTGTGTGTAATATTGTTTGTAACTGTTAATTAGTATGTAATTTATTGTAGTGTGTTTGATTGTATGTGTGTATTAATTTTTACTTGTGTATTTAGTTAGATAATTTTTTAGTTGTGAAATTATTGAAATTGGTTGTATTAATTTATATAATTAATTTATAAATATTCTTTTTAGCAGCAGAATATTGACGTTTCATGGGATAAGGGTGGGGAGATATGTACAATTGATATTAATAATTATAAAGATATTCAAACTAATAATGTAGAATTTTTAAAATAATGTTATATTGATATTTTTGATATATTTTAATTTGATTATACTTAAGATATATATTAATGGAATTAACTATTTTTTACAATAAGAAAAATCTAAATATTATAACATTTAAAAACATATTAAAATCTTTTAATAAAGCAGAATATTTAAAAATAATGAGCCTGACTACGATGCTGGTTGGACTCTTGTCCGACCAGCACCTTGGCAGAAGAAGGACCACCCAACTAGAAGTCGGAGGTCCAGCTGCCCTGATTACGATATGACCGCCTTCATGGCGGTCCCAATATGTATATTTTCTATTGCGGCGTGTGATGTGGACTGCTGCAAATGCCCCAACAGGAAATAAACACTTTGAAAACATCCCTGCACCGTGTGGCAGGCACCATGCAGTGCCTGAAACATGGTGCAGGGAGGGTTAGGGGCACACCAGAGGTGCCACCCCATGCCCCATTGCAGAGGGCTAGGGGAAAGAAAGGCCCTGCTAGGGGCCCCCAAAGTCACTTTTTGCCTGCCTTTTCATGGCGGGTGAACAGCCATGAAAGGGCAGGCAGAAAGGGACATGGTAATCCCTACGGGGGTGCCTGAGCAGGCACCGCCCTTATTGCAGGGATTACTGACCCTCCAATGCACTGACGGGCTCCTTATAAGTTTTTTCAATTTTAAAATATAAAATGTATTTGTGTTATGATTATATTTTCAGTTTATTGTTTAAAGATTATGAATGGTAGTACATTTTTTCGACCATATATTAATGTTGAATAAGCATTAAAATATAAATGTTTGTATATTAAAATTAACATTTATATATACATATATGCATATATGTATATATATATATATCTATATATCTATATATATATACATATATCCATATATATATATACATATATATATATATATATACATATATACATAAATATATATATATATATATATATATATATATATATATATATATATATATATATATATATATATATATATATGCCAAAGGGTGCCTGTAAAGGAAGGGCCCACAGCAGGTGAGTAAAGCTAAGTATCTTTATTGAGAGGTTCCGTATTGCAGTGAAGCTGCTGTCACTCAATTCGCCTCACAGTCCGACGCGTTTCATGCTGCACTCATTTCTTCAGGAACTTAGGCTTGTAACTGCAAGATGG